>CAKXYN010000048.1:17200000-17917143 GCA_935064755.1 Tragelaphus eurycerus | reverse complement strand
AGTCCTCTCTCCTGGTGGGTCAGGGCGGGGGGCCTCAGGACGGCTGCACCCAGTCCTCTCTCCTGGTGGGTCAGGGCGGGGGGCCTCAGGACGGGGTCTCTGCCCAGGGCCCAGGGTGCAGGATCAGAGGCCACAGCAGGGGTGCAGCCTTCCTGGCCAGAATGTGTCTCTCTGGCCAGGCTCAAGCATGATGGAGCACTGCTCCCAGAGTTCTCTATCTCCCTACCAGGGAAGGAGCTAGCAGGAGTAAGGGGGGCGGGCAGGGGGTGGCGTCTATTAAACCACAGGCACCTTACGGTCAGTGCGACACAAGGAAGGACGAGACGGGGGCGGGAAGCACAAGCAGTGACCACCTCTCTGGCTTTTAGGATAAAGGGTCAGAAATGTCTCTACTACATGGGGCTTTCTGGGGCACTGGTGCATTCTAGAAACTGCAGGGATAGAAAGAGGAGAGAAGGTACAGACTGTAGAGACACTCTGCATGACCGTGGGGTGCTCTACAAATTACCGAGGACCTGAGGTCCTTGATACTTAGGAGTTTGAAAAAAGGCTTCTCAATACGTAAATGGAGGAAGGTGGCCCATTGAGTAAATGGTGCTGGGGCGATTTGACATGCAACTGGAAAACAAAGCTGGATCCGTAACTCAGAGAAACACCACCAAATCAATTACAGAAACGTTAAGAACCTACATTTGAAAGGGAAAATTTTACAAGTTTAAGGACAATTTTCAAGAAGGGAATATCTTTCTTATATATAGAAGTATAGTTGATTTACAAGGCTGTGTTAGTTTCAGGGGTACAGCAAGCAATTCCGTTATTCAGTGACTCCGTCTGAACGGCTTCCTCAGACAAAATTCACTCCCTTTGGGAGGCCCCTAGGTAATGCCCACTACTCAGAGCAACCAACAGTCCTGAAACCTGTAGCGACACACGGTGATGCTCAGTGGGTGTTTGTGGGCTGAATACATGGCTGCAAGCTCACCCTGAAAACAAGGATTGAGGCTGGAAGGGGATCCCCAATCCTGTCTCCAAACAGGAGGTGTTGATCCTAATTGGTGTGAGTGCGTGAAATGGAGCTTGGGAAGAGAAGAGACCCATCACAAAGCATTTTGTAAATAGGGGAAACTGGGTGTGTGAGGAGGATGTAAGCAGGTACATCCCAGAAACACATCACGGCAGATCCTTCCACTGTCCCCTCCTCAACCCTGCTCTTGGGGCATCTCACTGTCTCCCTCCCCGAAACATGCTGAACAGCTCATAGGTTTCCCAGAGGGGGTGATCACATGACCTCCACCTGACCAATCGGCATGTTCCATCCTCCTTGGACACGTGTGATTGACTCAGGGCTGGACAAGTGACTAATCAGGGCATGTACTGGAATCCTGGGGAATGGAGGTGTATTTCCCTTAGGAACAGGGGATACCTAAGGTCAGCCTTTGGCAGTTGGAGGGAAGTGAGGTCAGCTTGTGGCAGTTGGAAGGATGTGACATCAGCTTCTGGCAGTTGGTGGCCTTGTTCCATAAAGGCAGAGCTACTTGGATGAGGGTGACATCAGTAAGCCGAGCTGAGAGGTGGGGAAAGACAATTCCTGCTGACGTCCCTGAGATCCAGGTACAGTCCAGCCAGAAGCTGTGCCCGTGGACTTAGTTATGATCATTCTCTCCTGCTTGTCTGTTAGCTTGTTTGAGCCCCTTTGGGTTTGATGTCCAGCTGGCTAAGTGGAGACCCTGGGACTGCCACGGTGTGGGTTTCATCTGGCCTCAGGGAAGAAATTCCATATAACACTACAAGACTCCAGTTTAATTTGGAGATTTGAATGGATACAAGCGGTATCTGTTGGGGCCAACTACTAATTCTAGGATTCCCCAAATTAGTCCTCACAGGGTTAGTCCTGTTCAGGTAGTAACCCATGTCCCTTTTAGAGGACAAGATGGAGGCTCAGAGAAGGAAGGTGAGTGGGCTACAGCCAGGCAGTGTGCAGTCAGAAAGAAGCCCCAGATCCTGCTCCTTGAAATCTGGGAAGCCACATGGTGTGGCTTGTCCATGTGAAGGGGCTAAGGCACCCAGCCCCAAGCTGGCTTCCCAGGGGTCTGAGGATTGGGAACTGCCAAGTGGCTGTTTCGACAGTCACAAAAGCAACTCACCCTGAAGGAAGGAGGGCAGCTTACTTCACCAGACCACACCCAACCCTCTGGTTTCCCCCAGTCCTGCCCACCTTTCTCCCGCGTTGCTTGTCAATTACACAGTCAAGCTCATGTGACCACATGGACAGTTCCTGGGTCACGGGCTCCCATCTGGAGCTGCTACAGAGGAGGCTTCCCGCTCATGCTTGTGGACATCTTCTTCCCTTGGGCCTTGGGGGGCCCTGCTTCCCTCTTGCACACCAGAGGCCTTTTCCAGAATATACAGGGAACCTCACTCACTTTGAACAGGATGCATCCAACACTGCCCTTTCCACGTCTCCTTGAAACTCAGCTCCAGTACTCCTTTCTCCACACTGCAGCCTCCCTTGGTGCCGCAGGAGAGACCCAGTGGACAATGAATGGACAGCTCAGCACAGGAAGACAGGTGAGAGGTGAGACCTAACAGCTGGGAAGCTCTGTTTGCAATGGCCCTTGCTCTTGATTCTGCGGAGGCTGTAGAAGACCCCACGGTCTGGAAGAACCACTTGGACCAAAGAGCATCCACAGGCCGTTTGAGAGCTGGAGGATTCTGGCTGTGGTGGGGGTGGGGTGAGGTCCCTGAGGTTCTGAAAGCCCACTGTTTGCAGGCTCAGGGTGCACAGAGAAGAGAAGGCAGAGGCCTGCCCAGAGGTGTTCACACACCACATACAGATAAGCCAGCCAGGCTGACAGGCCATAGCACCTAAGCCGCTTTCATGGGTGAAGGGTGTGGGGCAGAGGCAGAGACCCAAGTCTGCTGGGGAACTGCTTCAGGACAGAGAATTTTCAACTGGGATTTGAAGACTGTATCATTTAGTTATGTGTTTGACTAAAATGATAGAAATCCACATCGAGAGTGACTTCAACTACCTAGGCAACTAATATTTAATGTTTCAAGAAACTGTGAGAGATGGGAGAGTCAGAGTGGGTCTGGTGGCCCAACAATTTCATCAGAATCCTCCCACCTCTCTATTCCACCATCACCAGAATGTGGGCATCATTGCCTCATGGATGCAAGGTGGCTGCCTCCACTCCAGCCATCACTTCTGCAAATTTAACCCGCCATTGAAAGCAAGGGTCACCTTTTCCCCTGCATATCTCTTTTCAGGAAGGAAAATCTCTCATAGAAGCCCCTGTAGACTTCCTCTAGTATATCACTGGCTAGAAATGGGTCATGACTCCTTGTCCTGACCAATCGCTAGTGGTGGAAGCAGCTGTCATGACAAATTTGGACCAAACTTTATTCATCCACATTGAGCATCCACTGGAAGAAAGTGAATTGGACTGGGCAAATCCTCTGGGTGGGCAGCCAAAGCTATCCTACCCTAAAGGGGAAATAACACGGGAGCTGAGGGATCAAAGGCATGGGAGCAGAGAGGAGGAGAGCGGCACAGGCAGAGGTGCCGGGATGATCAGGGGACTAGGGTCACTGGTGGCTAACTGCTGCAGAAACACAGCCTGGGTGGGGAAGGTGGCACGACTTTATATGGTGTTTTCTGCCTGGAGATGAGCAGGCCTTGGGCCACGGGGAGCTGCTTAGAGGAGCTGAGCAAGAGAGTGAGGACAGAAGCAGACGGAAATCCCAGTGCACAAGGCCCCCTGTGCTGAGGAGCTAAGCATCACTGGTCTGTGATGGTCAGAAATGTCACTGATAGTCTCCAGAGAGCTCTTTTCAAGCAGATGATTGTAACTGGTGCGAGAGTAAACGTGGCCAGGGAGTGCATTTGCTGGTGGCAGCTTTCTGTTTCTGGATGTTAGAAAGCACACACTCATCTGGTTCTTACACAGCTCTGCTGTCACACCTGCTACACCCACACCACTCCTCTCCCACCTTCCAGGCCTCAGGGTCAGCACACCCCAGTGTTCCTGAAGCAGCCCAGAACTGTGTGTAGTAATTTACATGGGGGCCCATGGTGGGTTCCAGTTTACAGAGGAGAGAACAGGGGCTGGATGTGGGTAAGGGGACTCACTGGTGAATTGGGGGGTTGGATCCCAATCCATCATCCCCTTTATGACGTCAGACTGGCAGCCTCCTGACGCCAGACAGGATGTTTGCTAAACAGAGGGGATCTGATGCGTGCTTGCCCAGCATTGGACCTGGGGATTGGGGAATGGAGGGGAAGGAAGGCTCTTCTTCACATGATGCTCACCCTTGCAGGGGGCACACAGGTGACCCCACAGAAGTGTCATTCCTTATGACCTGGCCCTCCTGGGCCTGACAGGAGTGCCCTGACCCGTGGGACCACAGGCCCCAGGTGTACACGTGGGCAGGTGTGGCTATGGCTGAGAGGACAACATCTCTAGTTAAGGCCCCTCAATTCCCAGAGAGTCACATCTGGGAACTGAGGTCAAGTAGCCAATTTCAACCTTAATGTGCACATTGTTATCATCCAGGGGCCTGATTATTTTTTATTAAATTGTGCGCTCAGTCACTCAGTTGTGTTTGGCCCCATGGACCATTGCCTGCCAGGTTCCTCTGTGAGGAATTTTCCAGGCAAGAATACTGAGCGGGCTGCCATCTTCCTGACCCAGGGATGGAGCCCACATCTCTTATGTCTCCTGCAACGGCAGGTGGGTTCTTTACCACTAGCACCACCTGCTTGAAATCCCATAGTCAAGCCCTTTTCTCAGCATCCTTGTAACATTCAGCCCCTCCTCAGCCTTTATTTATCTCTGGGACCAAGTTCTTAGCTTCAAACTGAGCCCCATTATGGACATAAGTACTGCCTTTTTCATAACCCTTCCGTATCAGAGGCCACCCCAAACTCTCCCTCCCTCCACAGACCAGCAGGGCTGTTTTCATGCAGTTCTGCAGACTTGTGAGCTAAGCTTTTAGAATAAGGAGGTGAGGAGGGGCTGCCCCTCAGGGCAGGGAGGGCAGCAGGTGGAAATGAGACGCCTGTAGCACCTCAGCCAGCTGAAGTGTCAGCGGGAGGAGACCAGCAGCCAAGGGCCCAGTGGGTGAGAATAAGTGAGTTAAGTGTGTTGATTCTGCCTCTGGATGGTGGGCCCTGGAGCAAGGCTTCAAGTGTGGAAGATAGAGGGTCTCCAATGCCTGGACCCCTACCTTCTAGAGATCAGGATTGAGATGTGGCTTTGAACTCAGAACATTGGTGTTCAAAGCTGGTTCCCATCACTTGGTTAGTTATTCAAAGCAAAACGAGCCTCCATTTTCTCATCTCTAAACTGGGAATATTGTCCCTGTTGGGGTGGGTAGGGGGGTAAATGAGGCAACAAGTAGAGTGCAGGGGCTGGATGGGCTGGGAGTGCCCCCAGACTCACTGCTGTGGCTGCAATGACCACTGTCTTCTGGGGCAGGGTCAGCAAGCTCTTCCCATGAAGGGCCCTGTTAGGCTTTGAAGGACCTGGGGTCTGCTTCAGCAATAGATCTTCCCAGCTTTCACCCCTGATCACTGAGATACAGGTTATCAGATATAATCGGTTCAGAACAGTGTTTGTTTTAGGCACCCAGTATCATGATTTGATATGTGTACATGCTGCGAAATGATCACAAGTTCAGGTACCATCCACAGCCACTCACAGCTACACATCATTTTCTTCTGAGGAGATCTCTTCAGAACTGCTCTCTTAGCAACATTCACACACACAACGCAGTGTTGTTAACAGCAGCCACCTTGCTGTACACACAACCCCAAGGATTTTGTGTCTTATAGCTGGAAGTGTGTGCCTGTTGACCATCTTCACCCACTTCACCTGCCCCCTCAACACCCGCCTCTGGTTCCCCACACCCTGTTCTGTTTCTGAGTTTGATTTTTTTTCAATTCCACATACAAGTGAGACTGTAATTGTCTTTCTCTGCCTGACTTATTTCACTCAGCATAATGCCCTCCGGGTCCATCCGTATTGTTGCAAATGCTTTATTATATCTGAGTAAGACCCATTGTATATGTGTATATTTGATATATATCTGAGTAGAACCCGTTATATATGTGTATATTTGATATATATCTGAGTAAGATCCATTATATATGTGTATATTTGATATATATCTCAGTAAGATCAATTGTATAAGTGTATATTTGATATATATCTGAGTATAATCCATTATATATGTGTATATTTGATATATATCTCAGTAAGATCCATTGTATAAGTGTATATTTGATATATATCTGAGCAGAATCCATTACATATGTGTATATTTGATATATATCGCAGTAAGATCCATTGTATATGTGTATATTTGATATATATCTGAGCAGAATCCATTACATATGTGTATATTTGATATATATCGCAGTAAGATCCATTGTATATGTGTATATTTGATATATATCTGAGTAGAATCCATTATATATGTATATATTTGATATATATCTGAGTAAGATCCATTGTATATGTGTATATTTGATATATGTCTGAGTAGAATCCATTATATATGTGTATATTTGATACATATCTGAGTAAGATCCATTATATATGTGTATATTTGATATATATCGCAGTAAGATCCATTGTATATGTGTACATTTGATATATATCTGAGTAAGATCCATTATATATGTGTACATATGGTATATATCACATTTCTTCACCCTGTCTGTCAATGGAAGTGTCGTTTGTGTCCATGTTATGGAACACATGTTTTGTTCCCAGTGCACAGTGACCCCAAACAAACTGAAACCTAAAGTTTGAAGCAGAGAAAGGTCTACATCTGCCATAGAGAACTCATAACGGGGCCCCAGGAGGGGTCACTGAGACCCTGCTGTGTGACCACAGGTGGCCACTGCCCTCTCTTCACCACAGCGTCCTCATCTGTGTAGAGAAATAGTAACAGGGCCAGGAGGGCAGACTGAGAGTGGCCTCATCAGCAGCCCCGTCAGGACAGAGGAAGGGGAGGGAGGCCTCTACAGGGACAGGGTCCCTCCCTCTGCTGCCCACACGTTCTGAGCACCAAGCACATGTGTCCTCTGTCCCCCCAGATCACTTGGCGATGATGCTCCAAAGGTACCCCAGGCGCGTGCCCCCTCCCCCATCAGACGTATCTCCCCTCCCCCTTGAAGCCCTGGACACCACTGCCTTCTCATCTGGCCTATTTGGTCCCTTGTGGTCGGATGCCCGGGCTCCCCCATGCCCCCAGCTCCTGTCCTAGGGCTGTGTGCAGCAGGTGCTCAGTACAGGTTTAGGGCTTCGGGAAAGGCTCATCGCTTTCCTGCACGAGGTGTGGGGCATAAACGGCTCCACTGCCGCGGATCTGCTGAAGGAAAGGGCAGCCCTGGGAGACCCTGACCCCACCTGTCCCCGTACCCTGCCTGGGGGCTGGTTTCTGGGGGTGAAGCTGTCCCTTGAGCATCCACAAGAGCGTCCAGTCTGGACCCTGCCTTGGGGCAGCTGCCCAGCCCACATGTGGTCTTAAACCAAGGGCCTTGAAAAAGGGCCCAGGGCCAAATCTGGATTTTAAAAATTAATTTCAACATTTAAACACTAGGAGATTTCAGACAAAGCCCCAGATTTCTAGCTTTGTGAGTTCTGACGTGAAATGAGAAGTCCTGGCCTCCTGGGGGCCATTCCCAGGGGGTGAACGGGTGAGGCTGTTCTGAGGCAGGAAGGGGCTTGTGTCCCCAGCTCGCCACAGTCCCCACCTCCCCCTGCGCAGCCCCAGGCACAGGCTCTGCCCGGCCTGTTCGGGCCTGCTCCTGGAGACGTCTGGGTGTGCAGTCCTCCTCCTAGTCCATGGAGCTTTGCTGACATGAGGGCCACAGCTGTGTGGAGTTTGTCCTGATCCCCTGGCGGGTGGGATAAATGTGCTCAGTGCAGCCCTCAAAGGAGGGGTTCATCGTCACATGTCCTCCAAAGGCAGCCAGGAAGGGGAGGGGTGGGAGAAGCCATGGCCAGGAGCTCCATAAAGTGTCCCCTGGGTGGTGTGTCTTCAGGCTCCAAAGCTGCCCCTAAACCCTGCCCTTCTCGCACCACGCGTGCATCGCTGCTCCCGGTCTTTCCACAGACACTGGCCATGAGGGGCCCGGTCCCCGGGTCAGCCTCCAGGGCCACAGTCTCTGGCCCAACTCCACCTCCAGCAGCTCCAGTGCAGTGGCTCAGCGTTGCTGTGATGTGGCCACTGCCGGACCCTTTACAGGAGAAACAGAGCCTCCAGGGGACAAAGGACTCACCCAGGGTCACAGAGATTTAGAGCTTATGACCGAAGTCTGCTGGGCCTCAGCAGGTCCCAGAGCACAGACTATGTCCCAGGGAGACGAGTTGTCCTCAGGCTATTACAACAGGAGGGCTGAGTACAGAGTGGAGGAGTAAGTCATGGTGGGGCAGGTGCCCGGGGCAGGCAGGCTCAGGGACAAGTCCCCAGAGGAGGAGGGTCTTGAAAGGACCAGGGGATTGGAGCTGGTGAAGAGAGGAGAGGGTTCCTGGTGGAGGCTCAGCCATGTGAGAGCCTGGAGGTGGGCTGCAGCATGAGAAGCAGGCTCCGCGAGGAGGCAGGAGCAGCAGGAGAACCCAGGGAGACCCTGGTCTCCACCTCTTCTGCTGTGACCCGGCCCTGGCAGCGGTGCCTCCTCTCTGTCCATCTCAGGACTCTACTCCTCCTGCACTGACCCGGCCCTGGAAGCAGTGCCTCCGCTCTCCCCATCACAGGGCTGCACTCCTCCTTCTGGGACCAGGCCATGGCAGCGTTGCCTCCTCTCTCCCCATCGCTGGGCTGCACTCGTCCTGCTGTGACCCGGCCCTGGCAGCGGTGCCTCCTCTCTCTCCATCTTAGAGCTCCACACCTCCTGCTGTGACCAGCCCTGGCAGCGGTGCCTCCTCTCTCTCCAAGGCAGGGATCCACTCCTCTTGCTGTGACCCAGTGCTGGCATCGGTTCCTCCTCACACTCCATCACAGGATTCCACTCCTCCTGCTGTGAACCGGCCCTGCAGCAGTTCTTCCTCTATCTCCATCTCAGGGCTCCACTCCTCCTGCTTTGACCCAGCACTGGCAGCGATGCCTCCTCTCTCCATCCCAGGGCTCCAGTTCTCCTGCTGTGGCCCAGCACTGGCAGCAGGGCCTCCTCTCTCTCCATTGCAGGGCTGCACTCCTCCTGCTGTGACCCGGCCCTGGCAGCGGTGCCTCCTCTCTCTCCATCTCAGGGCTCCACTCCTCCTGCTTTGACCCAGCACTGGCAGCGATGCCTCCTCTCTCTCCATCTCAGGGCTGCCCTCCTCCAGCTGCGACTCGGCTCTGGCAGCGGTGCCTCCTCTCTCTCCATCTCAGGGCTGCCCTCCTCCAGCTGTGACCCGGCTCTGGCAGCAGTGCCTCCTCTCTCTCCATCACAGGGCTGCACTCCTCCTGCTGTGACCCGGCCCTGGCAACGATGCCTCCTCTCTCTCCATCGCATGGCTCATCTCCTCCTGCTTTGACCTGGCCCTGGCAGCGGTGCCTCCTTTCTCTCCATTGCAAGGCTGCACACCTCCTGCTTTGACCCGGCCCAGGCAGTGGAACCCACTCTCTCCATCGCAGGGCTGCAATCCTCTTGATGTGACTCGGCCCTGGCAGCCGTGTCTCCTCTCTCTCCATCTCAGGGCTCCACTCCTCCAGCTGTGACCCGGCCATGGCAGCGGTGCCTCCTCTCTCTCCATCCCAGGGATCCACTCCTCCTGCTGTGACCCGGCCATGGCAGCGGTGCCTCCTCTTTCTCCATCGCAGGGCTCCACTCCTCCTGCTGTGACCCGGCCTTGGCAGCGGTGCCTCCTCTCTCCCCATCGTAGGGCTGCACTCCTCCTGCTGTTACCCTGCACTGGCAGCGGTGTCTCCTTTCCCTCCATCACAGGGCTGCATTCCTCCTGCTGTGACCCGGCCCTGGCAGCGGTGCCTCCTCTCTCTGCATTGGAGGGCTCCACTCCTCCTGCTGTGGCCCGCCTCTTCTCTCTCCATCTCAGGGCTCCACTCCTCCTGCCGTGTCCGACCCTAGCAGCTATGCCTCCTCTCACTCCATCCCAGGGCTCCAATCATCCTGCCATGACCCGACCCTAGCAATGGTGCCTCCTATCCCTTCATCTCAGGGCTGCACTCCTTCTGCCGGGACACGGCCCATGCAGCGGTGCCTCCTCTCTCTCCCATCTCAGGGCTGCACTCCTCCTGCTGTGACCTGGCCCTAGCAGGTGGTGCCTCCTCTCTTTCCATCACAGAGTTTCATTACCACTGCTGTGACCCAGCCCTGGCAGGTGGTGCCTCCTCTCTTTCCATTGCAGAGTTTCATTACCACTGCTGTGACCCAGCCCTGGCAGCGGTGCCTCCTCTCTCTCCATCCCAGGGCTGCACTCTTCCTGCTATGACCCGGCCCTGGCAGGTGGTGCCTCCTCTCTTTCCATCGCAGAGTTTCATTACCACTGCTGTGACCCAGCCCTGGCAGCGGTGCCTCCTCTTTCTCCATCCGAGGGCTGCACTCTTCCTGCTGTGACCCGGCCCTGGCAGGTGGTGCCTCCTCTCTTTCCATTGCAGAGTTTCATTACCACTGCTGTGACCCAGCCCTGGCAGGGGTACTTCCTCTCTCTCCATCCCAGGGATCCACTCCTGCTGCTGTGACCCGGCCCTGGCAGCGGTGCCTCCTCTCTCTCCATCGCAGGGCTGCACTCCTCCTGCTGTGACCTGGCCCTGGCAAGGGTGACTCCTCTCTCTCCATCGCAGGGCTGCACTACTCCTACTGTGATCCAGCCCTGGAAGCGGTGCCTCCCGACTGCACTAGTCCTGCTGTGACCCGGCCCTGGCAGCGGTGCCTCCCCTCTCTCCATCGCAGGGCTCCACTCCTCCTGCTGTGACCCGGCCCTGAGAGCGGTGCCTCATCTCTATACATGGCAGGGCTCCTCTCCTCTTGCTGTGACCCGGCCCTGGCAGTGGTGCGTCCTCTTTCTCCATCTCAGAGACCCGCTGCTACAGCCGTGACCCAGCCCTGGCAGCAGTGCCTCTTTTCTCTCCATGGCAGCGCTCCACACCTCCTGCTGTGACCCGGCCCTGAGAGCGGTGCCTCGTCTCTATACATGGCAGGGCTCCTCTCCTCTTGCTGTGACCCGGCCCTGGCAACGGTGCCTGCTCTCTCTCCATCACAGGGCTGCACTCCTCCTGCTGTGACCCAGGCCTGGCAGCGGTGCCTCCTCTCTCTCCATCCCAGGGTTCGACTCCGCCTGCTGTGACCTGGCCTTGGCTGCGGTGCCTCCTCTCTCTCCATCGCAGGGCTCCAATCCTCCTGCTGTGACACAGCCTTGCAGAGGTGCCTCCTTTCTCTCAATCTCAGGGCCGCACTCCTCCTGCTGTGACCCGGCCCTGGCAGCGGTGCCTCCTCTCTCTCTCAATCGCAGGGCTGCGCTCCTCCTGCTGTGACCCAGCCCTGTCAGCGGTGCCTCCACTCTCTCCATCGCAAGGCTGAACTCCTCCTGATTTGAACCGGCCCTGTCAGCGGTGCCTCCTCTCTCTGCATCTCAGTGCTCCAATCCTCCTGCTGTGACCCAGCCCTGCAGAGCTTCCTCCTCTCTCTCAATCGCAGGGCTGCAATCCTCCTGTTGTGACACGGCCCTGGCAGTGGTGCCTCCTCTCTCTCCATCGCCAGGCGGTACTCCTCCTGCTATGACCCGGCCCTGGCAGCGGTGCCTCCTCTCTCCATCGCAGGGCTCCACTCCTCCAGCTGTGACCAGGCCGTGGCAGCGGTGCCTCCTCTCTCCATCGCAGGGCTCCACTCCTCCTGCTGTGACCCGGCCCTGACAGCGGTGCCTCTTCTCTCTCCATCTCACCTCTTCCAGTGAGACAGAAGACACCCTTTAGGTGAGACCCTGAGGGTCTACTCCTCCACATCTTGCGTTTGCTTCCCGTCCAGTCTCAGCTAAAACAGGACAGGTAGATTGCACTCCTGGAGTGGGGACTATCACTACTCAGGGGTACCATCGTGACATGGCTCTCAAATTAAAAAACAAACAAACAAACAAACACCATTCTGATACTGGTGAATGAGCACGAGGTGAGAGTGGGTCCCTTTGCTTCCTATTGATGGTGGAGCCCTAGTCCTAGAGGGATGGAGGAGGGGCACTTGATGGACATGTGGCCTGTATTTGGTCCTTTCATCTTTTTCGTGTTTTATTCTCATCACATTTTTCTGAGCCCCTTTCTGCATCGGGCCCAGACCCTCACAGAGCTCACAGGCTGCAGATGTAATCATAATGTGATCACGTCCTGGGGGCCCCAGATGAGGCCAGAGGAGCTGTAGATACGGTGGGGCATCTAGAAGGGCTTCATGGAGGAGGTGATGTCTGAGCTGGGTCTCCTAGGATGAGGCCTCATTCACCTGGAGCCAGGCACAGAACAGGCACCACGTACACAATAAAAGATTGAGTGGATGAATTAATGAACGTGCATCCGCCTAACAGACTGAGGCAGGCAGTAGCCCAGGCCAAGGCAGGAAGCACAAGATGCCCTGGGCTACAGATGGCAGGGGCTGCAGTGAGGCTGCTCACCCTTTACGGGCATCTTGCTGCCACTGTGGTCTGCTCTAGCCGACTGGGGAGATCTTGTCTGTCCTCTGTTCTGGGATCCGATTCTTCCTTCCAAGCAGAATATCCTGTCACCTCCTTGTGCCCGTATGTACCTGTTCCTGCCTCATGGGGAGTTGTGAAGAGGAGGGATGGATTGGTGTGCAAAGCAAAGCTGAAGGAGGGGGAGAATGATGGGGAGCCCCTAAAGGTGGGACCATGACCAGGAGGCCTGTGACGGCGGGGAAGGGGCTGTGCCTTGGGACTCAAGCATCCAGCTGGGAGTGGCTCCCCCACAAGAGGTGCTTCATGGTGAGACAGCTGTCATGGGGCTGGGGCTGAACTCTGTCTGGGACATGCTGACCCAGGGAAGTTCAGGGGCCACTGGGACAGAAATGTCCAGGAGGAGCTGGAAGTAGGGGACAAAGGTGCAGCTGAAGTCAGGGTGGGAGCTTGAGACCCAGAGGAGGGGCCCAGGGGTGCAACAGAAGGGACCCGAGGGGCGTCTTGATGTCCACTAACTGGGGTTCTCAGGGTGGAGATCGCCCTCACTTCACAGCCTGCTGGAGCCAAACACAGCTGGGCCCACGGAAGCCACTCAGTAAACACATGACCCAAATTCATGCGTCCCCACTTCAAGCAGACTAGAATCTGCTAAGGCCTACAGATGGGTGGCCCAGAATTAGGATTATAAATCAAGGCAACATACAGACTGGGGAGAAAGCTAAGAAGCTGCAGCGAGTAAGACTCTCGACATGTGGCCCCCGGGGCCTTTCCACTGCCATTCTCTCAGCCTGGCACTCTCTCCCCCTGCATCACTTGCTCTTGAACACCTCCAAGAGTTTGCCTTCAAATGTCCTTCCTGACTCCCTTTTTCTCCTCGGAACATCTTACCACCTCACTTTGCCTATACATTACTTATTTTCCTCTGTCTCCCTCCAGGCTGTGTGCTGTTGAGAATGGAGACTCGCTGCTTCACTCAGTCTGTGTGCTGGGTCTGGAGTCCACTCAATACACAGTAGGGCCTCAGCGAACCTGCACTGCGTGCGTGGACACTGAAGCCACGGACGAGAACGTTCTAGGTGGTGATGGTGAGTTGTCGACTCACTACCTGCTGAGTCTCTTGTGTGCCTGGCACTGGCCCGGGGGGCAGGCTCAGCACTGACTTGGGGGACAGGCCTGGTGCTGAATGGGGCACACAGGGAGCCCAGAGCCTGTTAAGAGGACACGTGCTGTGGGGACACGCAGGCCAGGGAAGTCAGGAGTGCAGGGTGTGGAAGAGAGGACCAAGGGGGGAGTGGTGGGAGAGAGGTCAAGTCCTGCAGGTGCTGTGCTCCCTGTGAGGACCTTTCCACTGGGTTGGGGGAGGCATGGCTGGTGTGGAACAGGGAGCTGGGTGCTGAATAGTGTGCAGGAATGAAGCAGGTGAGCCCTGGGGAGGGTCTCCCTGTGGAGGGTGCAGGCAGGGAAGGCTCCTCTGAGGTGACATTAGAGCTGTGCCTTCTGCAGACCATTTCTACCTTCTGTCAACTTGATGCTTTGCTTTTGCAAGCAAAAGCACTCCGTGTTCTGCAGCTCCTCAGCTCGGCCTCCTGCTCCCCTTGTCACCCCTGCCCCCACCAGAGTCCTTCCAGGGCCCACTATTGTGTGTGTGTGTGTGTGTTTTACTGCATCACAGGGCTTGTGGGATCTTAGTTCCTGGACCAGGGATCAAACCCTGGCCCCTGACAGAGAAAACACCTAGTCCTAACCCCTGGATGCCAGGGAATTCCCCCAGGGCCCACTTTTCACATACAAACCAACCTCCTTTTTTTCCTGGGCTCGCACTCTGAACCACTGTCCACCTGTCCTCCTACCCAGGGTCAGGTGGTAGGACATTTGGGGTCCCCTGACCCCAGAGCCGATGAAGTTGCTCAGCCCAGCCAGCCCTCAGCCTGCTCACCCTGCCTGCCATTCCCTCTTCAGCAATGCGATGAAGGCTTCCTCTGTCCACAGCTCTAGCTCCTCCACCTCCTGACCTCCCCATGCTCCCTGCGTGGTGAAACCCCTCTTCTAGGACTGTGAGGAGAAGCTTTCATTTCAATAGTGGTTGTTTTCTGATCAGTTAGCTTTACTGACCCTCAAAGTTTCTACTGAATATTCTATTTTACACCAGCCTATGAGACATTTTGCAGACACAGTAAACAAATGAAGAACAAGTGAACTATACACCTTTTTACAAAATCAAGTACAAAATATTAAGATGTATTAGAATTTCTTTTCCCATAAAATCACAGGCTCCATCAGGGTGGCGGGCATATAAATATCACGTGGATAGGACCAAACTCCTACGAGGTCCTAACTACCCATCTCCCTAAATTGAAGGCTCAGGCCCAGGCATGACCAAGAACCAGTCTCTGCCTTTGGGTGGAAATTGGTTGGTTTTTCAAATTAAGCTTTTACAGTTGTGAGCTTAGCAGGAAAGTTCTCGGTTCCAAACTCATGTTTCTGGCAATAATCAAGTAATACCACATGTGAGATGGCCTGTTCCCCAAGTTATTTGGTTAGAATCCGCAGGTGGTAGCAGGGAAATATCACTGTTTCAAAACAAGCTGCGTCTCTGGGAGACAGTGGGGGTGGTGCCCCTGGAATGTATCTCTCCCGAGTCCTTTAGTCATTAGATTTCCAGAGAAGCCCCCAGAGGGGAGAGTGGGCTGGAGCTGAGCTGGGCTGTCCCCCATGGACGTGAGGGGGGAAACATCAGATAGCTGTGGTCCTGGGAGCAGCCTGACTCTGGGAGCCACAGGAAAGGCCCCCTCCAAGCCTGCTGTCCAGCCTAGGGTAAAGCTCAGCAGCTGCAACTCAGGGCCCATGGCTGAGGGGCAAAGGGAAGCTGGCCCCGCTCATGCTGGGTCAGGAGGCAGACAGTCCAGGGCTGGTCCGGAGCCTCCTGTTCCTGATGCCTTTTGATCCAGAGGAGTTGCTTTGTCCACAGGGCAGAATGAGCTCCAACCTCAGAGCTAAAGTTTGCTGATCAGGACAGAGAGAGAAGCAGAAAGGGCCTGCTTCACTCTCCTAGGACACATTCTAGAGTTTGTGCAAATCACTCCCATCCCCTCTGGAAGAGAGCCTGATCACACAAGCACCCTTGCTGCAGAGGAGGCGGTAACTCTGTAGTCCTGAGCGACCCGTGTCCAGATAAAGGAGGATGTCCGGTGACCTGGGAGTGGACAAGGTACTGGGAGCCCTTGGATGCCTCAGCCCACCGCCTCTAACGCTGCCTCCCACCACCCTACCTATCTCTACCCTGAGCTCACATTTTATGAGATTGTCCATTAGACAAAGTGCATGAAGGAAATAATTCAGAAACCAGTTGAAAATCATGAGCAAGGCGGTGCTTTTCCTGAGTTTTGCTGACAAATCGCTGATGGGGTCCATCACTGACACTGAGGCTTTCTCCCCACCCTCTTCCTGCAGAGCCCACTGGACACCTGCAGCCCGAGACATCTCGTCCAGTACAAGGAGACTGTGTCCCGCCCTGCACATGGATGCCCTGCTCTTTAGTACAAAATCCATACCCTCCCTGTGGGACTGTGATGGACAAATAGAGTGACCACAGGCAGCCGTGGCCCAGCCAGCCCCAGCCCACACCTCACAGAAGAGGAGACAGTCTGTGAGCACAGTGTTCCGTCCTCAGAGTCAACTACTCTCCACCCCTGAGGTGGGGATGTTTCAGTTTGGAGACACAGAGCACAGAGCACCGGGGTGGATGGTCCTGGAAGCAAGGGGGCCGGCCCAGCGCCCTCTCCCCAGCCTGGCTCCTGACCTCTGTCCTGTGTGTGTCTGACACTCCAGCTTCCTCCTGCCGGATTGCCTGCTCTCCAGTCCCTGTGGTCACACCCACACATCAGGACAACTCCCCCATCATGTGAAAGCAGACAGTCAGGAAACTCAGCTGCACAGGGACCTGATCACACTACACACAGGCTTTCACAGGACTTTATCCCATTTATGGGCATCTCGGTCATGATTAACACAGGCCCCAGGAACCAAAAGTTCCCCTCAGCCCTTCTGAAGATGTTGGGTAATGTCAGTGCAGGCAGGTCATACACGCTTTCTGCATCTCGGCCCTGCAGCACAGCAACTGTTGCTGTTGGGAGTCATCCTCCTAATTTTCTTGGTTGTCTTTGCATTTAGTTGTTCTGATTTACTTCTAGTATCACATGACTGCACGCTTCTTAGACCGGAAAATACAGAGCCTCAATTCTGTGCAGGGAGGATTCAGAACTGGAGCATCAAGTTTATCAAGAGGAATTGGAAGAACCATAGTTGACAAGCACTCTCCGCCTCCCCCTCTCACACGCAGGACAGAAAAGTGGGGTAGGGAGACACGCCCAGGAGAGCTAGTCCAGCTCTGCAGTTTCGGGTGAGAGCTGAGGGGTGGGCCTGCAGCCAGGCGGGCCCTCTTCTGGTCGCCCAGGCCGCTGCAGACCGTCCTCTGACCTGGCCAGGGTTTTGGATACGATGCTTCTGAAGGCCTTGGAGGTGTGGGACACCCTCCTGATTTGAATCTTATCAGAGGATTCGACGCCTCGACCACTGCCAGGGACTGCATCCTGACGCTTCATCGTGACGCATCCTTGGACTTAACCTTGGCTCCGTTTGTTACACCGCCTCTTGCTGGGCAGACTATTATAAATCTGCATATTTTCAGGTCAACCTCACTCTTTCTGGCTGTGGCCAGAGGAAAGTGTCTGGAGATAGATTCTCAGGCTGCCCAGCGTGGGAGGAGCTCCTGGTGTTGGACACACCCAGGGGCAGCTGCTTCCCTCTGGGACTTCAGTCCTGCTGCTGGTGCTGCTGATGGAGGGAAGGCCTCAGGGCCACACGGGGCGCTGGGCTGGGGATGGCGGGCCTCTGCTCCAGGTCGGATGGAGACCGGCAGGCTCCCTAATTTTCTGCCCTGACTTCTGGTCCTCATACAGTTGTATGTTCCCCCTGCTTGAACCACATGGTATGAGTGTGGACACCTCAGGCCTTGGAGGGGGCTCAAATTATGGCTGCTGAGGTCAGTGGAAGGGGAGAGCCTCGCAGTGATGGAGCAGCCCTCCACCTGTGCTCCCCTGAGCTCACAGTGCAATGCCTGCTGCCTGTTCCCTGAGTCATGGATCACGTCCCACCTCGACACCAGAGTCCTTACCACTGTCACCCCGGGTCCTTGTCACAGGGTGGTGCACAGAATGGCTTGAGTGGCTCCTCCTGGCCCAGGTTCACCCATGGAGGCCTCATCAGTCATTTAAGGTGCTTTTGTCACTGGGGCTGAGGACCATATTTTTTAGCAAATTCCTTCTCTGATGACAGACATAGGGGAATGGGGTGTTGCCCTACGAGGATTCACAGCCACAGCTCTGAGAAGTCATGTCCCCCAAAGGGCAGGGTTCTGGTCACCATGGAGTAGAGAACTACTCCCAGACTCCACACATCCACCGTAGGGCGGGCGGAGCCCTGTCCCAGGAAGAATCCTCAGGCAGCGTGAGTGCAGCTGCCATAAAGTGTTGAGCTTCCCACTCCCATCACACTCGTTGCTGAGGCCAAAGTCTGTAATTTTCACGTACTACTTGGTGTCAACGAGGAGGTCCCCTGGCTTCAGGTCCCAGTGCAGGACGTGCCTCTGGTGGCCGTGTTGCAGGGCACAGACCAGCTGCCGGAACGGCCCTGGGGGTCCCATGGTCCTCCAAATGGTTGCACGTGTGCCCCTCACTGAGTCTTCCATCTCGAGGAACAAGGTCTCCGTGTCAATCACCTCCAGTAGTTTGATGATATTTCCATGGTTTAGAGCCTTCATACTGTTCACTTCCCAGAAGAGTCCTGGAGGCTGGAGGAGCTCTGCTGACTCTTCCCAATGACCTTTATGGCCAACTCTGTCCCGGTCAGATCGTACCGGGCCCACTTTGGCAGATCAGCCTTTACCAATAATGTAAAGAATGGCAGCTCTCAGCAGAAGCCTTGTCCCCTGAGACGGCTGTGAGGCCAGCATCGTGGTGATGTGCCGACCGCACTGACCGCCAGCACTAACGGGCAATGCTGCCTGTGCTAACTGTGCTCCTGCAGCAGGGAGTCCTCCAGGTTGGGGTGAAAAACCCTGGACAAACGTATGAATCCATATTTGGTAAAAGTAGATAGGCAACGAGAAAAGCTAGCTTCGGGACTTCCCTGGTGGCCCAGTGATAAGCATCTCTGGTGCTAATGCAGGAGGACTAGGTTGAAACTGGTCCAATCCCTGGTCAGGGAACTAGATCCCACATGCCACAACTAGGACCCAGTGCAGCCAAACTAAAAAAAAAAGCTGGTCTTATTTTAACTTTGGTTTGTAGCTCCACTTTTTTTCTCTTTGACGAGATTAATAGTTTAAAAATTCATCTGCTTTTGGACATGATGTAAAAAGATTTAATTTTGTAACATCAGTAACTGAAAGGGGTTGGAGTCAGAGCTGTACAGGAACAGGCTTTTTATGTTACTGAAATTAAACTGGCTTAAATTGAATTAGAGTGTTGTAATTTTAGGGTGTTATTTGTAATCACATGGTAATCACAAAGAAAATAGTTACAGAATATCCACAAAAGGAAGCTAGAAGGGAATTAAAATGTTTCACTACAAAAAATTAAGAGTGCAAAAGAAGGTGATCTTGCAGGACATGAGGGACAAAAACGTGATAAGGCATACAGAAAAAGAGCCAGATGACAATTACTGATTACTCCTTCAGACAATTACTCCTTCAGTATCAGTAATTACATGTAAATGGATTAAACTCTCCACTTAAAAGACTGGCAGAAAGGATAAAAATATATGATGCGACTATTTGCTATCTATAAGAGACTCACTTTAGATGCAAAGACAGAAAAAACGTTGAACATGAAAGGGTAGAAAAAGATGTGCTGTGCTCTGTCACGTCCGTCGTGACTCCTTGCGACCCTGTGGAGGGTAGAATGCTAGGCCCCTCTGTCTGGGATTCTCCAGGCAAGACCGCTGGAGTGGGTGCTGTGCCCTCCTCCAGGAGCTCTTCCTGACCCTCGGGGTCAAACCTGCATCACGTACGTTTCCTGCTTTGGCAGGTTGGTTCTTTACCACTAGTGCCACCTGGGAAGGGAGAGTCCATGAAAACAGCAACTGAAAGAGAGCAGCTGTGCCATACGAGGATCAGACAACACAGACTTTAAATCAGAAAAGTTACAAGAGACGAGGATTAGGAGGTTCAATAGAGCAAGAAGATAAAGTCACACCCATTTACACACCGAGTCACACCATCAAAACACGTGAATTAGAAGTGGATAGACCTGGGGGGAGACACAGTTCTATACAATACTTGGAACCTCCAATACCTTACTCTCAGTGATGGGTAAACAACCAGACAAGATGAATGCACAGGCAGAGAATGTGAAGAGCACAATCAGCCCAGCAGGTCTAACAGACACACACTTCCCAAGGGCATGTGGGGCCTTCTCCAGGACAGACTGTAGAATAGGCCACACTTAAGTCTCAGTAGATTTCACAAGGTAAATCTCATACAAAGTGTCTTCTCTAACCATAGTGGCACAAAGTTAGAAATCAGTAACAGAAGGAAAAGTGGAAAATCCACAAATTTGTAAAAATTTAAAAGAACCATTGTGGCGAAGAAGAAAGCACAAAGGGAAATCAGAAAATACGTAGAATGAAGGAAAGTGAAGCAGTAACTCGTGAGAAACAGGGAAGCTGTGCTAAGGGGAAACTTATAGCTTTAAACACAAAAATCTCAGTAACCTCATGCAATTAAGGGAACTAGAAAAAGAACAAGGGCGGTCCTAAGACGGTGGAGGAACAGGATGGGGAGACCACCTTCTCCCCCACAACTTCATCAAATGAACATTTGAAAGCTGAGTAAATTCCACAAAAAAACTTCTGAATGATGGCAGAGGACATCAGGCACCCAGAAAAGCAGCCCATTGTCTTTGAAAGGTAGGAAAAAATAAAGACAAAAAGAGGTAGGGACAGAGCTCCGTCCCAGGAAGGGAGTCTTAAAAGAGAGAAAAGTTTCCAAACACCAGGAAACACTCTCACTGCCGAGTCTGTGGCGAGCCTTGGAATCACATAGGGCAACATAATTGGGAGGAAAAATAAATAATTAAAACCCTCAGATTAGGTGCCCAACAGTAACTCCACCAGCGGAGAAACAGCACAAAGGCCCACATCCACCACTAGCAAGCAGGGGCTGGGCAGGGAGGCGCCGGCTTCATTGCTTACAGTGAGGGCTGGGCCTGAATGCCCTGAGGGCAATCTAAGGGGACTAACTTGGGCTAGCAAAACAGACTGTGGGATAGCTACCACACGAAAAGCCCTGACCTAAGACACCGTCAGGCCCACTCACAGAACAAAGGACTGAGCAGAGCTGGCCGGCTGCAGACCACCCTATCCCCCTCCGGTGACAGGCAGGTGAGGGCAGCCAGAGCCGGAAGCAGGCAGTCATGGCCCCAGAAAGGCGTCCTCTACCAAACTGCAAGCAGGCTTCATTGCTAACGAAGACTTCTTGGGATTCTGGACGGTCAGCATCTGCCTGAGAAGGTGCGCCTCTTGTACACCCAGAAAACCGAGCACCAGGGACAGGGGAGGTGATAAGTCGCAGCGACCGCACTCTCCAAACACCTGGTCACCTGAGCTGCTCGGATCTGGGAAGGACAAGAACGTAGGCCCAACAGTGTCCGCGCCTCTGAGGACTGCCCGAGTGCCTGAACCTGAGTGGCTTAGGCCTGGGAAGTGCATACAACCCAGGGCGGGCCTCAGACAGTTCCCAGCACAGCAACCTAGAGCCTAAGCAGTGTAGACAGGGAAAACACACATGCCATGATCGGGGGCAAACCCAGTGTGGTGGAGAAATGAGAACACACACCAGTGTTGTTTGTTTGCAACATCCCTCCCTCCCCACAGCACGACTGAATAAGGGAGCCTGAAAAAGTGTGCACCACCGCCCCCTTGTGTCAGGGTGGAAATTAGACACTGAAGAGACCAGCAAACAGAAGAAGCCAAAACAGAGGGAACCGCCTTGGAAGTGACAGGTGCAACAGATTAAAACTCTGTAGTTAGTACCGACTACATAGGAAGGGGCCTATAGATCTTGAGAAGTATAATCTGGATCAAGGAACTATCAGAAAATGAACTGACCCCACACTGCCCACAACAACACCAGAGAAAGTCCTAGATATATTTTTACTATTTTTACTATCATTCTTTAATTTTTTAAAAATTTTAAGTCCTCTATTACTCCTTTAATTTTCATTTTTATAATCTACTATTACTTTGCAAAAAAAAGAGAGAGACCTTATTTTTTAAAGCAAACTTCATATATATATATATTTTATAATTTTTGTGACTTTCTTTTTTTGTTAATATTGCATTTTTGAACATCCAACTTCTACTGTAGACTTTTAATTTTTGCTTTTTGGTATTTGTTATCAATTTTGTACCTTTAAGAACCCAATCTTCCGTACCCATTTTTACTTGGGAGTGAGATTACTGGCTTGACTGCTCTCTCCCTCTTTGGACTCTCCTTTGTCTCCACCAGGTCGCCTCTATCTCCTCCCTCTCCCTTCTCTTCTCTACCCAACTCCGTGAATCTCTGTGTGTGTTCCAGACTGGGGAGAACACAGGGAACTGAGTACTGGCTGGATCTGTCTTTCTCCTTTTGATCCCCCCTTTATTCTCCTGGCCACCTCCGTCTCCTTCCTTCCTCTTCTCTTCTCTGTGTAACTCTGTGAACATCTCTGAGTGGTCCAGACTGTGGAGTGCACATAAAGAAGTGATTACTGGCTAACTTGCTCTCTCCTCTTTTGATTCCACCTCATCTCATCCTGGTCACCTCTATTTCCCTCCTCCCTCTTCTCTTCTCCATGTAACTCTGTGAACCGCTCTGGGTGTCCCTCACTGTGGAGAAACTTTTCATCTTTAACCTAGATGTTTTATCAATGGTGCTGTATAGATGGAGAAGTCTTGAGGCTACTGTAAAAATAAGACAAAACCAGAAGCAGGAGGCTTAAGTACAAATCCTGAGAACACCAGAGAACTCCTGACTCCAGTGAACATTAATAGACAGGATCTCATCAAATGCCTCCATGCCTACACTGAAACCAAGCACCATCCAAGGGCCAACAAGTTCCAGAGCAAGACATACCATGCAAATTCTCCAGCAACGCAGGAACACAACCCTGAGCTTCAATATACAGGATGCACAAAGTCACTCCAAACCCACTGACATCTCGTAACTCGTTACTGGACACTTCATTGCACTCCAGAGAGAAGAAATACAGATCCACCCACGAGAACACCGACACAAGCTTCTCTAACCAGGAAACCTTTACAAGCCACCCATACAATCCCACCCAAAGCGAGGAAACTCCACAATAAAGAGAACTCTACAAACTACCAGAATACAGAAAGGCCACCCAAAACACAGCAATATAAGCAAGATGAAGAGACAGAGGAATACCCAGCAGGTAAAGGAACAGGATAAATGCCCACCAAACCAAACAAAAGAAGAAGAGATAAGGAATCTACCTGATAAAGAATTACAAATAATGATAGTGAAAATGATCCAAAATCTTGAAATCAAAATGGAATCACAGATAAATAGCCTGGAGACAAGGACTGAGAAGATGCAAGAAAGGTTTAACAAGGACCTAGAAGAAATAAAAAAGTCAATATATAATTAATAATGCAATAAATGAGATCAAAAGCACTCTGGAGGGAACAAATAGTAGAATAACAGAGGCAGAAGATAGGATTAGTGAGGTATAAGATTGAATGGTAGAAATAAATGAATCAGAGAGGAAAAAAGAAAAACGAATTAAAAGAAATGAGGACAATCCCAGGGACCTCCAGGACAATGTTAAAAGCCCCAACATTCAAATCATAGGAGTCTCAGAAGAAGAAGACATAAAGACCATGAGAAAATACTTAAGAAGATAATAGTTGAAAACTTCCCTAAAATGGGGGAAGGAAATGATCACCCAAGTCCAAGAAACCCAGAGAGTCCCAAACAGGATAAACCCAAAGCAAAACACCCCAAGACACATATTAATCAAATTAACAAAGATCAAACACAAAGAACAAATATTAAAAGCAGCAAGGGAAAAACAACAAGTAACACACAATGGGATTCCCATAAGGATAACAGCTGATCTTTCAATAGAAACTCTTCAGGCCAGGAGGGAATGCCAGGACATACTTCAAGTGATGAAAGAAAATAACCTACAGCCCAGATTACTATACTCAGCAAGGATTTCATTCAAATATGAAGGATAAATCAAAAGCTGTACAGAAAAGCAAAAGCTGAGAGAATTCAGCACCTCCAAACCAGCTCTCCAACAAATGCTAAAGGATCTTCTCTAGACAGGAAACACAAAAAAGGTGTATAAACTCGAACCCAAAACAGTAAAGTAAATGGCAATGAGATCACACTTATCAATAATTACCTTAAACATAAATGGGTTGAATGCCCCAACCAAAAGACAAAGACTGGCTGAATGGATACAAAAACAACACCCCTATATATGTTGTCTACAAGAGACCCACCTCGAAACAAGGAACACATACAGACTGAAAGTGAAGGGCTGGAAAAAGATATTCCATGAAAATAGAGACTAAAAGAAAGCAGGAGTAGCAATACTCATATCAGATAAAATAGACTTTAAAACAAAAGCTATTTGTTTTAAAGAAAAAGAGACCAAGAAGGTCACTACATAATGATCAAAGGATCAAGCCAAGAAGATATAATATCTATAAATATATATGCACCCAACATAAGAGCACCGCAATATGTAAGACAAATGCTAACAAGTATGAAAGGGGAAATTAACAATAACACAATAATAATGGGAGACTTTAATCCCCACTCACACCTATGGATAGATAAACTAAACAGAAACTTAGCACAGAGGCTCGCATCCACCACTAGCAAGCCGGGGCTGGGCAGGGAGGCGTGGGCTGCACTGCTTAGAGTAAGGACCGGGCCTGAATGCCCCGAGAACAACCTGAGGAAACTAGCTTGAGCTGGCAAACCAGACTGTGGGATAGCTATCCTGTGAAAAGCTCTAACCTAAGACACTGCCAGGCCCACTCACAGAACAAAGGACTGAGCAGAGGTAGCCAGCTGCGGACCAGCCCATCCCCTGCCAGAGACAGGCAGGCGAGGGCAGCCAAAGCCAGAAGGGGGCAACTGCGGCCCCAGAGAGGCATTATCTACAAAACTGCAAGCAGGCTTCATTGCTAACCAATACTTCTTGGGATTCTGGATAGTCGACATCCGCCGGGAGGATCACAGCTTGAGATCAGCTCCCCAGAAGAGACACTCGGCACACCTGAGAAGGCACGTGGGTTGTACACCCAGGAAATCAAGCGGCTGGGACGGGGGAGACAATAAGACACAGCTCCCAACTGGGGGCAACTGCGCTCACCAAGCACCTGGTCACCTGAGCTGCTTGGACCTGGGACCAGCACAAAACGCAGGCCCAACCAAGTCTGCACCTTTGTGGAGTTTCAGAGAACCTGAACCTGAGCGGCTTAGACCTGGGAGGTGCACTCAACCCAGGGCCTGCCTCAGACAGTTCCTGGCAGAGCAATCTACAGCCTGAACAGTGTAGACTGGGAAAGCACACACACCGTGAGCGGGGGAAAACCCAGTGTGGCTGAGACACTGCGAGAACTCCCCACACAGGCCAGTGATATTTGTTTGCAGTGTTCCTCCCTCCCCACAGCACAACTGAACAAGTGAGCCTAAATAAGTGGCCACCATCGCCCCCTTGTGTCAGGGTGGAAATTAGACACTGAAGAGACCAGCAAACAGAAGAAGCTAAAATAAACAGAGGGAACCGCTTTGGAAGAGAAAGGTGCAACAGAAGTAAAACCCTATAGTTAGCACCAATCACATAGGAAGGGGCCCATAGATCTTGAGAAGTATAAGCTGGATGAAGGAACTATGTGAAAATGAACTGACCCCACACTGTCTACAACAACACAAAAGAAAGTCCTAGATATATTTTTACTATTATCATTTTTTTAACTTTTTAATTTTTAAGTCCTCTCAGATCAGATCAGATCAGTCGATCTGTTGTGTCCAACTCTTTGCGACCCCATGAACCGCAGCACGCCAGGCCTCCCTGTCCATCACCAGCTCCCGGAGGTCACTCAGACTCACATCCATCGAGTCAGTGATGCCATCCAGCCATCTCATCCTCTGTCGTCCCCTTCTCCTCCTGCCCCCAATCCCTCCCAGCATCAGAGTCTTCTCCAATGAGTCAACTCTTCACATGAGGTGGCCAAAATACTGGGGTTTCAGCTTTAGCATCATTCCTTCCAAAGAAATCCCAGGGATCTCCTTCAGAATGGACTGGTTGGATCTCCTTGCAGTCCAAGGGACTCTCAAGAGTCTTCTCCAACACCACAGTTCAAAAGCATCAATTCTTCAGCGCTCAGCCTTCTTCACAGTCCAGCTCTCGCATCCATACATGACCACAGGAAAGACCATAGCCTTGACTAGGCGAACCTTTGTTGGCAAAGTAATGTCTCTGCTTTTGAACATGCTATCTAGGTTGGTCATAACTTTCCTTCCAAGGAGTAAGTGTCTTTTAATTTCATGGCTGCAGTCACCATCTGCAGTGATTTTGGAGCCCAGAAAAACAAAGTCTGACACTGTTTCCACTGTTTCTCCATCTATTTCCCATGTAGTGATGGGACCAGATGCCATGATCTTCGTTTTCTGAATGTTGAGCTTTAAGCCAACTTTTTCACTCTCCACTTTCACTTTCATCAAGAGGCTTTTTAGTTCCTCTTCACTTTCTGCCAAAAGGGTGGTGTCATATGCATATCTGAGGTTATTGATATTTCTCTCGGCAATCTTGATTCCAACTTTTGTTGCTTCCAGGCGGGGGAGCCTGGTGAGCTTCCGTCTATGGGGTCACACAGAGTCGGACACGACTGAAGTGACTTAGCAGCAGCAGGAGCAGCATTCCTCATGATGTACTCTGCATAGAAGTTAAATAAACAGGGTGACAATATACAGCCTTGACGTACTGCTTTTCCCATTTGGAACCAGTCTGTTGTTCCATGTCCAGTTCTAACTGTTGCTTCCTGACCTGCATACAGATTTCTCAAGAGGCAGATCAGGTGGTCTGGTATTCCCATCTCTTTCAGAATTTTCCACAGTTTATTGTGATCTACACAGTCAAAGGCTTTGGCATAGTCAATAAAGCAGAAATAGATGTTTTTCTGGAACTCTCTTGCTTTTTCCATGATCCAGTGGATGTTGGCAATTTGATCTCTAATTCCTCTGCCTTTTCTAAAACCAGCTTGAAAAACCAGGTTCACATATCGCTGAAGCCTGGCTTGGAGAATTTTGAGCATTACTTTACTAGCGTATGAGATGAGTGCAATTGTGCGGTAGTTTGAGCACTCTATTACTCCTTTAATTTTCATTTTTATAACCTACTATTACTTTGCAAAAAAAAAAAAAGACCCTATTTTTAAAGCAAACATCATATATATAGGAAATTGATTACTGGCTGGGTCACTCTCTCCTTTTGATTGCCCCTTTTATATATATATAAAATACTTATGTGACTTGGTTTTTTTCTTTAATATTGTATTTTTGAGAATCTAACCTCTACTCGGGAGAAGGCAATGGCACCCCACTCCAGTACTCTTGCCTGGAAAATTCCATGGACGGAGGAGCCTGGCAGGCTGCAGTCCACGGAGTTGCTAAGAGTCGGACACGACTGAGCGACTTCCCTTTCACTTTTCACTTTCATGCATTGGAGGAGGAAATGGCAACCCACTCCAGTGTTCTGGCCTGGAGAATCCCAGGGACGGGGGAGCCTGGTGGGCTGCCGTCTATGGGGTCACACAGAGTTGAACACGACTGAAGTGACTTAGCAGCAACCTCTACTCTAGATTTTTAATCTTTGCTTTTTGGTATTTGTTATCAATTTTGCACCTTTAAGAACCCATTTTTCAGTACCCATTTTTACTTAGGAGTGAGATTACTGGCTTGATTGCTCTCTCCCCCTTTTGACTCTGTTTATTCCACTAGGTCACCTCTATCTCTCCCTCCCCCTTCTCTTCTCTACCCAATTCTGTGAATCTCTTTGTGTGTTTCAGGCTGTGGAGAACACTTAGGGAACTGATTACTGGCTGGATCACTCTCTCCTTTTGATTGCCCCTTTTATCCTCCTGGCCACCTTTGTCTCCTTCCTCCCTTTTCTCTTCTCCATGTAACTCTGTGAAAGCATGAGTAGCAATACTCATATCAGATAAAATGACTTTAAAACAAAGGCTGTGAAAAGAGATAAATAAGGACACTACATAATGATCAATCCAAGAAGAAGATATAATAATTATAAATATATATGCACCCAACATAGGAGCACCACAATATGTAAGACAAATGCTAACAAGTATGAAAGGGGAAATTAACAGAAACATAATAATAGTGGGAGACTTTACTATCCCACTCACACCAATGGATAGATCAACTAAACAGAAAATTAACAAGGAAACACAAACTTTAAATGATACAATAGACCAGTTAGACCTAATTGATATCTATAGGACATTTCACACCAAAACAATGAATTTCACCTTTTACTCAAGTGCACATGGAACCTTCTCCAGGATAGATCACCTCCTGGGCCATAAAATTTGCCTTGGTAAATTCAAAACAATTAAAATCATTCCAGGCATGTTTTCTGACCACAATGCAGTAAGATTAGATCTCAATTACAAGAGAAAAACTATTAAAAATTCCAACATATGGAGGCTGAACAACACACTGTTGAATAACGAGCAAATCACAGAAGAAATCACAAAAGAAACCAAATATGCATAGAAACGAATGAAAATGAAATCACAACAACCCAAAACCTATGGGACACTGTAAAAGCAGCACTGAGGGGAAGGTTCATAGCACTACAGGCTTGCCTCAAGAAACAAGAAAAAAGTCAAAAAAATAATCTAACTCAACACCTAAAGCAACTAGAAAAGGAAGAAATGAAGAACCCCAGGGTTAGTAGCAGGAAAGAAATCTTAAAAATTAGGGTATAAATAAATGCAAAAGAAACAAAGGAGACCATAGCAAAAATCAACAAAGCCAAAAGCTGGTTCTTTGAGAAGATGAATAAAATAGACAAACCATTAGCCAGATTCATCAAGAAACAAAAAGAGAAAAATGAAATCAACAAAATTAGAAATGAAAATGGAGAGATCACAACAAACAACAAAGAAATACAAAGGATCACAAGAGACTACTATCAGCAACTATATGCCAATAAAATGAACAACTTGGAAGAAATGGACAAATTCTAAGAAAAGTACAACTTTTCAAAACTGAACCAGGAAGAAATAGAAAATCTTTACAGACCCATCAGAAGCACGGAAATTGAAACTGTAATCAGAAATTTTCCAGCAAATAAAAGCCCAGGATTGACAGCCTCACAGCTGAATTCTACCAAAAATTTAGAGAAAAGCTAACACCTATTCTACTCAAACTCTTCCGGAAAATTGCAGAGAAGGTAAACTTTAAAACTCATTCTATGAGGGCACCATCACCCTAATACCAAAATTTGACAAAGATGCCACAAAAAAAGAAAACTACAGGCCAGTATCACTGATGAACATAGATGCAAAAATCCTTAACAAAATTCTAGCAAACATAATCCAACAATGTATTAAAAAATCATACATCATGACCAAGTGGGCTTTATCCCAGGGATGCAAGGATTCTTCAATATCTGCAAATCAATCAATGTAATACACCACATTAACAAATTAAAAAATAAAAACCATAGGATTATCTCAATAGATTCAGAGAAAGCCTTTGACAAAACTCAACATCCATTTATGACAAAAAAAAAAAAAAAAAAAAGTCTCCAGAAAGCAGGAATAGAAGGAACATACCTCAACATAATAAAAGCTATATATGACAAACCCACAGCAAACATTATCCTCAATGGTGAAAAACTGAAAGCATTTCCCCTAAAGTCAGGAATAAGACAAGGGTGACCACTCTCACCACTCCTATTCAATATAGTTTTGGAAGTTTTGGCCACAGCAATCAGAACAGAAAAAGAAATAAAAGGAATCCAGATTGGAAAAGAAGAAGTAAACTCTCACTGTTTGAAGATGACATGATTCTCTACATAGAAATCCCTAAAGACTCCACCAGAAAACTACTAGAGCTAATCAATGAATATACTAAAGTTGCACGATATAAAATTAATACACAGAAATCCCTTGCATTCCTATACACTTAACAATGAGAAAACAGAAAGAGAAATTCAGGAAACAATTCCATTCACCATTGCAACAAAAAGAATAAAATACTTAGGAATATATCTATCTAAAGAAACAAAAGACCTATATATAGAAAACTATAAAACACTGATGAAAGAAATCAAAGATGACACAAATAGAAGGAGAAATATAGGATCAATAGAACCAACATAGTGAAAATGAGTATACTACCCAAAGCAATCTATAGATTCAATGCAATTCCTATCAAGCTACCAACGGTATTTTTCACAGAATTAGAACAAATAATTTCACACTTTGTATGGAAATACAAAAAACCTCGAAGCCAAAGAAATCTTGAGAAAGAAGAATGGAACTGGAGGAATCAACCTGCCTGACTTCAGGCTCTACTACAAAGCCAAGTCATCAAGACAGTATGGTACTGGCACAAAGACAGAAATATAGATCAATGGAACAAAATAAAAAGCCCAGAGATAAATCCACGCACCTATGGACACCTTCTTTTTGACAAAGGAGGCAAGAATATACAATGGAGAAAAGACAATCTCTTTAACAAGTGGTTCTGGGAAAACTGGTCAATCGCTTGTAAAAGAATGAAATTAGAACACTTTCTAACACCATTCACAAAAATAAACTCAAAATGAATTAAAGATCTAAACCTAAGACCAAAAACTATAAACTGCTAGAAGAAACCATAGGCAAAACACTCTCCGATATAAATCACAGCAAGATCCTCTATGTCCCATCTCCCAGAATATTGGAAATAAAAACAAAAATAAACAAATGGGACCTAATTAAACTTAAAAGCTTTTGCACAACAAAGGAAACTATAAGCAAGGCCAAAGGACAGCCTTCAGAATGGGAGAAAATAATAGCAAATGAAGCAACTGACAAACAACTAATCTCAAAAATATACAAGCAACTCCTACAGCTCAATACCAGAAAAATAAACGACCCAATCAAAAAATGAGCCAAAGACCTAAAGAGACATTTCTCCAAGAAAACATACAGATGGCTAACAAACACATGAAAAGATGCTCAACATCACTCATTATCAGAGAAATGCAAATCAAAACCACAATGAGGTACCATTTCACGCCAGTCAGAATGGCTGCTATCCAAACGTCTACAAGCAATAAATGCTGGAGAGGGAGGGAGAAAAGGGAAGTCTCTTACACTGTTGGTGGGAATGCAAACTGTTAAGCCACTGTGGAGAACAATGAGGAGATTCCTTAAAAAACTGGAAATAGAACTGCCATATGACCCAGCAATCCCACTGCTGGGCATAAACACTAAGGAAACCAGAATTGAAAGAGACATGTGTAATACCCCAATGTTCATCGCAGCACTGTTTATAATAACCAGGACATGGAAGCAACCTAGATGTCCATCAACAGATGAATGGGTAAGAAAGCAGTGGTACATATACACAATGGAATATTACTCAGCCATTAAAAGGAATACATCTGAATCAGTTCTAATAGGTGGATGAAACAGGAACCTATTATACAGAGTGAAGTAAGCCAGAAAGAAAAACACCAATGCAGTATACAAACACATATATGTTGGAGAAGGCAATGGCACCCCACTCCAGTACTCTTGCCTGGAAAATCCCATGGACGGAGGACCCTGGTGGGCTGCAGTCTATGGGGTTGCTAGGAGTCAGACATGACTGAGCGACTTCACTTTTCACTTTCATGCACTGGAAAAGGAAATGGCAACCCACTCCAGTGTTCTTGCCTGGAGAATCCCAGGGACAGGGGAGCCTGGTGGGCTGTCATCCATGGGGTCGCACAGAGTCGGACATGACTAAAGCGACTTAGCAGCAGTAGCAGCAGCAACACATATATATGGAATTTAGAAAGATAGTAACGATAACATGAAACAGCAAAAGAGACACAGATGTATAGAAGTCTTTTGGACTCAATGGGAGAGGGCGAGGGTGGATGATTTGGGAGAATGTATTGACACATGTATATTTATCATATGTGAAACGGATTGCCAGTCCAGGTTCGATGCATGATACCAGGTTCTCAGGGCTGGTGCACTGGGATGACCCAGAGGGATGGTATGAGGAGGGAGGTGGGAGGGGGGTTCAGGATGGAGAACACATGTATACCCATGGCAAATTCATGTCAATGTATGGCAAAACCAATACAATATTGAAAAGTAATTAGCCTCCAATTAAAATAAATAAATTTATATTTTAAAAAAGAAAAAAATAAAATCTTTCACAGCAAAGCAAACTATAAGCAAGGTGAAAAGACAACCCTCAGAATGGGAGAGAACAATAGCAACGGAAACAACTGACAAAGGATTAATTTCCAAAATATACAAGCAGCTCATACAAGTCAATACCAGAAAAACAATCCGATCAAAAATGGGGAAAAGACCTAAACAAACATTTCTCCAAAGAAGACATACAAATGGCTATTAAAAACATGAAAAGATGTTCAGCAAGGCTCATTATTGGAGAAATGCAGATCAAAACTACAGTGAGATATCACCTCACGCTGGTCAACGTGGCCATCATCAAAAAGTCTACAGACAATAAATGCTGGAGAAAGTGTGGAGAAAAGGGTATGCTCTTGCACTGTTGGTGGGAATGTAAATTGTACAGACACTATGGAAGACAGTATGGAGATTCCTTTAAAAAAAAAACTAGGAATAAAAACACCCTATGACCCAGCAATCCTACTGCTAGGCGTATACTCCAGGGGAAACCAATATTGAAAAAGACATGTGTATCCCAATGTTGTTTGCCTCACTATTTACAATAGCTAGAACATGGAAGCAACCTAGATGTCCACCGATAGATAAATGGATAAAGAAGTTGTGGTACATACACACAATGGAATATTACTCAGCCATAAAAAGGAACACAGCAGTTCTAATGAGGTGGATGAACCTAGAACCTATTATACAGAGTAAAGTCAGAAAGAGAAAGATAAATATAGTATTCTATCTAACACATAATGGGCTTCCCTGGTGGCTAGGAGGGTAAAGCGTCTGCCTTCAATGCAGGAGACCTGGGTTCGATCCCTGGGTTGGGAAGATCCATGGAGAAGGAAATGACAGCCCACTCCAGTATTCTTGCCTAAAGAATCGCATGGATGGAGGAGCCTGGTAGGCTACAGTCCATGGGGTCGCAAAGAGTCGGACACGACTGAGCAACTTCACACTTACTTAACACATATATTTGGAATCTAGAAAAATGGAACTAAAGAATCTATTTACAGAGCAGCAATGGAGAAACAGACATAGAGAATAGACTTATGGACATGGGGAGAGGGGAGGAGAGGGTGAGATGTATGGAAAGAGTAACATGGAAGCTTACACTCGCATATGTAAAATAGAGAGCCAATGGGAATTTGCTGTGTGGCTCAGGAAGCTCAAACAGGGGCTCTGTATCAACCTAGAGGGGTGGGATGGGGAGGGAGATGGGAGGGAGGTTCAACAGGGGTGGGATATATGTATGCTTATGGCTGATTCGTGTTGAGGTTTGACAGAAAACAACAAAATTCTGTAAAGCAATTATCTTTCATTTAAAAAATGAATTAATTTTAAAAAATATTAAACTTCCAAAAAAATAAATAATGCTGCTGTGAACATTGAAGTGCATGTATCTCTCTGAAGTAATGTTTTTGCTTTTTTTGGATACACACCCAAGAATGGAATGGGTACATAGATAATTGCTTCATCATCCTGCTGAACAAATCCTTTCACCATTATATAATCATCTTCTTTGGGCTTCCCAGGTGGCACTAGTGGTAAAGAACCCACCTACCAATACAGGAGATGCAAGAAACAGGGGCTCGATCCCTGGTTTGGGAAGATCCCCTGGAGGAGGGTGTGGCAACCCACTCCCGTATTGTTGCCTGGAAAATTCCATGCACAGAGGAGCCTGGTGAGCTGCAGCTCATAGGGGCACAGAGTCAGATAAGACTGGAGTGACCTGGCAGGCACACAGTGATCTTCCTTCTCTTGCGTAGCAGTCTTTGATTCAAACTCGATTTTGTCTCATAGGTGTAGCCACCCCTGCTTTCTTTTGGTTAACCTTGGTAAGGAATTTCTCTTGAGAAATATGTATGCAGGTCAGGAAGAAACAGTTAGAACTGGTCATGGAACAACAGACTGGTTCCAAATAGGAAAAGGAGTACGTCAAGTCTGTATATTGTCACCATGTTTATTTAACTTATATGCAGAGTACATCATGAGAAATGCTGGACTGGAAGAAACACAAGTTGGAATCAAGATTGCCGGGAGAAATATCAATAATCTCAGATATGCCAGATGACACCACCCTTATGGCAGAAAGTGAAGAGGAACTAAAAAGCCTCTTGATGAAAGTGAAAGTGGAGAGTGAAAAGGTTGGCTTAAAGCTCAACATTCAGAAAACGAAGATCATGGCATCTGGTCCCATCACTACATGGGAAATAGATGGAGAAACAGTGGAAACAGTGTCAGACTTTATTTTTCTGGGCTCCAAAATCACTGCAGATGGTGACTGCAGCCATGAAGTTAAAAGACGCTTACTCCTTAGAAGGAAAGTTATGACCAACCTAGATAGCATATTCAAAAGCAGAGACATCACTTTGCCAACAAAGCTTTGCCTAGTCAAGGCTATGGTCTTTCCTGTGGTCATGTATGGAGGTGAGAGCTGGACTGTGAAGAAGGCTGAGCGCCGAAGAATTGATGCTTTTGAAGTGTGGTGTTGGAGAAGACTCTTGAGAGTCCCTTGGACTGCAAGGAGATCCAACCAGTCCATTCTGAAGGAGATCAGCCCCGGGATTTCTTTGGAAGGAATGATGCTAAGGCTGAAACTCCAGTATTTTGGCCACCTCATGCGAAGAGTTGACTCATTGGAGAAGACTCTGATGCTGGGAGGGATTGGGGGCAGGAGGAGAAGAGGACGACAGAGGATGAGATGGCTGGATGGCGTCACTGACTTGATGGGTGTGAGTCTGGGTGACCTCCAGGAGCTGGTGATGGACAGGGAGGCCTGGCGTGCTGCGGTTCATGGGGTCGCAAAGAGTCAGACACGACTGAGCGACTGATCTGATCTGATCTGATCTTACTGTCTGTCTTCCCCTACTGAATGTCAGGTTCAAGAGTGTAGGCACTGGGTCTATCTTGTTTATCACTACCTTCCCTGTGTATTCACCATAGATTTCTTCTAAAACAATATTTCAAACAGTAGCATATTAGTCTCATATAAGGTGCCATAACTTACTTCATTCTTTCCTATTTGTGGATAGGCAATAGTTTCTGATTATAAAATAGTGCAATGAGCATCTCCATGCATAACATTCCTTGTCCCTGACTCTGGTGATTTTGTTCAGTAATATCTAAGAAGTAGAAATATTGGCTCCATGATGGAGCATGAATATGCTTAAGACTCCTCCATTAAAATGGACACACTACACTCGAGAAAGTTTGACTAAAAACCTGACATAAGTCCCACAAGCCCTGAATGTGAAGGCCATGAAACAAGAGACATGTCTTCAAGATGAGCACTGCATATGAATCCTCTGGGAATCTGGTGAAAATTCAAACTCCAATGTAGGATATTCTGGAGTGAGGCCTGAGATGCTTCATTTCTATCTAACAAGCTCCATGGAAGACTCCCCCAGAGGCCCTCATCCTGCCTGCTCTTTCACATGAGAGCCTCGACTCCATGCTAACACAGCCCCTGGGCAGCTGTGTCTCTGGCCAGACCTCAGCCTCCCAGGCCAGCAGCCCTGGCAACACAGCTGTGCTTGTTTCTGCTCTTCTTGCCTCAGGCTTTGTCTCCATTTGGCTCTCAACTCCGGAATCCAAGGCTCTTGACTTATGTGTGGCACTTAGGGCTTTGATTGGGCTTGCCACTTGGTGTGGGGTGAACTTAGCCCTTTAGATTCTAGAATGCTCCACTGCCCTGGGTAAGGTAGTGGTCATCTGCAACTACTTTTCTTGCCTGATCTCTGTCTCTCTATCTCTTTTCTGTGAAGAACCCCCACCATCAGCCTTTCCTACTCATGTGGTTTGGGGAAAGTTAACTCTCTATAATTGGAGAAGGAAATGGCAACCCACTCCAGTGTTCTTGCCTGGAGAATCCCATGGATGGAGAAGCTTGGTAGGCTGCAGTCCATGGGGTCACACAGAGTCGGACACGACTGAAGCTACTTAACAGCAGCAACTCTCTATAATATCAGGATCAAAAATTGAGCATATAACCTAGATCTGGGCAATGAACAGATTTTATGTCCTTTGATTTCAGTAACCTGTTTGAGGGTAGATGTGTGACCTCATCCCAGGAAAGCTGTGCCAGAGAGCTTTGGTGGCTGTGCAACAGAGCTCTTGTGAATGAGATGTTCTCTCCCCTCTGAGAGGCTTTCAGGGCCACAGCATCAGCTAACTGACCAAAGAACGAGGCCAACATGGAGAGCAGAGCTAAGGCAACTCCTGATGTCATAATTTGAGGCCCTGGGTCAAGCTGGACCTGAAACTGACTTGATTTTGATGAGGGTGGGTCACAGTGGAGCTAGCACCAAGCCATCAAAGCAAGGCACTTTAGATCCCAGGATGCTCCAGTGCCCTGGATGAGGTAGTGGACATCTGTGACCGCTTTTCCTGGGCATTTTGGCACTGAGATTTTTGTATGTCTGTGTGTTCAGTGCTAATTCAGGAGAGAAGAGATCCACAGAAAGAGAAGCCCTAAGAGTTTGCTTGCTCCCGCCATACGTGCCTATGGGCGCATGGGCACACACAGTCCAGCCCAGAATAGTTAGGATCAGATGGGGGTGGGGCAGACTGCAGCCAATAGGCAGGAGGACTGCTCCCATCAAATGAGAGGTTTTCTCATGTTACTGGCATCTTTGCATGATACTGAGTGAGCTTTGAAACAAAAATAAGAGACACATCGGTCAGGTGACAAGCGTAAAGCTTAATGGGAGCATAAGTCACAGCAGCATGGAAATGTGGTACAACCTCCAAACGACCTCTCGCCTTTCATCTTACCTTGGAAAGGAAGTCCTCAGTGCTGCCACCATCTTCTTCGTGCACATGAACAGGGCTTTTAAATGCACCATTGTGGGGAGGGTGGTAATCCAGAGAGGAGAGGTGACTGGGTGAAGGTCACACCTTCACCCAGTGTACCATTAGGGGAGTGTACCATCAATGGGGCCAGTGCACCATTTAGGGGAGAGGTGACCAGGTCGAGCTACAGACAGTCTACTAGGACAGAGGAGATACTCTGGCAAAGGTTTTTTTCACTAAAACCCTGGGTTTAACTCATCGCCAGAGGCATGTTTCCTGGGAAGCTACGGAGGCTGAAACCACAAGACCCTCACTTGTTCAGCCCATTCTTAGATCCCACACAAAACTCTGGGTACTTTTTCTTAAAAAGCACCACCCCAAACTATATAAGTCTATGCTTTAGGTCCCATAAGTTGTGACTCAGCCTCAAACCCCGATCAACCCAAGGCTGTTTTCCAATTCCTTCTCTACCACCTTTCAAGAATTCAAACTCAAGGGTGTTGTCACAAACTTGAAATAGGTTCTGAAAGGTCTTTGCTTCTAGGGTATCCCTGCTTGTCCTCCCACGCAGTTTCTTCTCTATTTTTGATAATTTAGACACATATTATGCAAACAACATCTATAGAGACTCATTCTGCAAGATGCATACATGCCTTTTTCAAGGTCTTCTGCTTTATATGTCTACACTGCTCTTAACATGTTTATTAAGTTTTAAATTCTGATTAATTCTATTTCCCCCTTTATTTCATGATCATTTTTTATGAATCATATTTCTCTGTTTTGCTATTATTTCCTTCTGTGTAAAAACATACTACATATTGTTTTATATTTTAATGATGATAATTACTCTAAAATCTTTGTTGGTCTGATTATGCTGTTTGTTATTTCAGTTGACTTGCTTATGATATTTTATATCCTTACGTGATTTTGGATTTTTTATCATAAACTCTTATCTGGTGGAATTTTTAAAAATAAATAACTAAAAATAAAACCAAACCCTCCCTCTTCTCCTGGGGCCTCTGCCCAGCTGGCAGAAGGGGAGAAGCCCTTAAGAAACTCCTTAGCATCCACCCAGTGACCCATAAGAGCAGCCCTCCTGACCTCCTGGCCAGGCGGTGCCAGTCAGTTGAGAGTGGACTGTGTTGTGTAGGTAAAATAGCTCCACATCCTCACATGTGCTTCTGTCAGTACCTGTCACGTCACAGGAAGCATCTGCAAAACCCAGCTCAGTGTCTGGTCCTGGGTGGATGTTGACAAAGCTCAATAGGGAGCCACCTGCTCAGGGCTGGTGGGCTCCAGGTTCTCAGATGGATGGGCGAAGGATCTGGGCGGGGGGAGGGGAGGCAATGAGAGAGGCTTCTGGGAGGAGACTTAGGGCAACCACCTCCTGAAGGAGAGCATGAAATATATTTTCAGTCCTCCAGGACTGGGGAGGGATGCAGGCCCCACCCCACAGTAACTCATGTGCAGGATGCTCTTCATCAAAATCAAGTCTGTGGATTGGACACAACCTGCCTGTACAAGTCACATTTTGCAAAAAAATTTAAAATGTTTGACACCTTCTTGCCCTCCTTCCTCAGCCAAGTCCTCCAGGGACAGCATGGACCCAGCCTCACCTGCTGACCACTGGTGGACAGGGTCAGGTCTGGGACAACTGACAGCAGGGCCCTGTGTGTCCCAGGTCAGCTGGCTGCATGTTGAGGGGCAGGATCCCTGGTAGCAGCTCTTCATGTCTTCCAGTTCTTAACAGGATATATGATGGGCAAGTATCTTCTCTGATTCCATAGATTGTTGCTTTTTCACTCTGTCTATTGTGTGCTCTGATGCTCAGAAGTTTTAGCTTTTGAAATAGTCCATGTTGCCTATTTTCACTTCTGTTTCTTGTGCTTATGTTTTCATATCTAGGAAGTCCTTGCCAAATGCAATGTCATGAAGATTTCCTGCTGTTTCCTTCTATGAGTTTTATACCTCTATGTGTCACATTTAGCTCTTTGATCCATTTTGACTTAATTTTTTCCTATGGTGTGTATTTTTAAATAGAATATTATTCAGAACTAAACTCAGCTACAGCCACTTTGAAGAGTAGGTATGATTTTAATAAGCATAAAGAAAGAAGACACACCTAAAGGAGAACATTGTGTATTATTCCACTTAAATAAATTTCAACAACAAGCAAAATTAATTCCAAAGTTAGAAAATTGGCTTCCCTTGGCTAAGAGAGTACCGTAAGCTGAAATCAGTGCATCAGGGGGTGCCCAGACTGTTGGTAATGTTCTATTTCCTATTTCCTATGTGTGCTGGTTCATGACGCAATGCACGTGTGATTTCCAGTCTTTTTGGTATATAAGCTATGCTCAACTTGAAAATCCATTCAGATGATTATAAGACTATTTTCTGGTTATTCCCAAGGCCAGAGGGCATGGTGGTTGGTGCAAGATTCTGAAAGTACAGGTTTCAGATTAATATATCCTGTATCTAAACTCTTTCTGTCTCAGAAACCCTGGCCAAGTGACTACCTTTCTGGACTTCACTTTCTTTATCTGTGAAATGGGTTGATTATATAGCTCCCTCAGTTGATTATATAGCCCTTAGTTACTGAGGTGGCCAAATCTTTGCTGACATCCAATAAGAACTCAAAGAACTGAATACATAATCTTGAGGTGGCAGAATGAAGACACCACTGGCAATCCAACAAATTTCCCATTTTGCAGTTTGAATGCCCACAGTGACAGCACATGCTTCCGGGTCACTGCCATGGCCTTTCTCAGAGCAGAGCAGCTTGTATTTCTGGAATCTCAGGTTCAACTTTTATTTTTTTACTTTTAAAATTTTTTATTGCAATAAATGTAGTTATTTACAATATTTAAATATTAAATATTTAAATATTGTAAATATTTACAATATTGTGTTAGCTTCAGGTGACCACCAGCACAGTGATTCAGTTATATATATTTATGTATTTGTAGATATTATATATTTATAAATATTATATATATCAGATAATATCTATATTGAGGTTTTTCGATTATAGATTATTACAAGATATTGAATATAGCTATTATATTCATTATTCATATTATATTAATTACCTATTTTATATATAGCAATGTGTATATATATTTTTTCTTTTTTAACTTTACAATATTGTATTGGTTTTGCCATATATCAAAATGAATCTGCCACAGGTATACATGTGTTCCCCATGCTGAACCCTCCTCTCTCCTCCCTCCCCATACCATCCCTCTGGGTCGTCCCAGTGCACCAGCCCCAAGCATCCAGTATCGTGCATCAAACCTGGACTGGCGACTCGTTTCATATATGATATTATACATGTTTCAATGCCATTCTCCCAAATCATTCCACCCTCTCCCACAGAATCCAAAAGACTGTTCTATACATCAGTGTCTCTTTTGCTGTCTCGCATACAGGGTTATTGTTACCATCTTTCTAAATTCCATATACATGCGTTAGTATACTGTATTCATGTTTTTCTTTCTGGCTTACTTCACTCTGTATAATAGGCTCCAGTTTCATCCACCTCATTAGAACTGATTCAAATGTATTCTTTTTAATGGCTGAGTAATACTCCATTGTGTATATGTACCACAGCTTTCTTATCCATTCATCTACTGATGGACATCTAGGTTGCTTCCATGTCCTGGCTATTATAAACAGTGCTGCAATGAACATTGGGGTACACGTGTCTTTTTCAATTCTGGTTTCCTCAGTGTGTATGCCCAGCAGTGGGATTGCTGGATCATAAGACAGTTCTAGTTTCAGTTTTTTAAGGAATCTCCACACTGTTCTCCATAGTGGCTGTACTAGTTTGCATTCCCACCAACAGTGTAAGAGGGTTCCCTTTTCTCCACACCCTCTCCAGCATTTATTGCTTGTAGACTTTTGGATCGCAGCCATTCTGACTGGCATGAAATGGTATAATTATATTAATTACCTATTTTGTATATAGCAGTGTGTATATTTTAATCCCAAACTCCTATTTTATCCCTATCCCCTTTTCCCCTTTGGTAACCATAAGTTTTCCTTATTGTTGTTGCTGTTTATTCTGGCTCTGATGCATCCTCGCTGTGGCTCATGGGTTCGGTTACCTCACGGCATATGGGATCTTGTTTCCCTGACCAGGGATTGAACGCCTGTCCCCTGCATCGGAAGGCAGATTCTTAACCACTGGACCACCAGGGAAGCCCCATGAGTTTGTTTTCTATGTCTGTGAGTCTATTTCTGTTTTGTATGTATGTTCATTTGTATCATTTTTGAGATTCCATTTTTTTTGTTTAGTTTTGTGTTTGCCAGGTGAATTCCACAACACATGCAGTCGTGATCACTTATTTTTCTATTTGCGTACTGTTTGTTCTTAAAAAGAAGGGTCTTTGCTTGAAACATTTGAAGAAATAGTTGAATTTCACCTTTTTTTTGTTGTTGTCCTGCAGGAGTTAGATGTTGTTCTTTGTGTGTATGATGGAATTTATCTTGGGTGTAAGTGTGCCAGCTGTGGGAAACTCAAATTTGTTTCTTGAATGCAGCCCCTTGAGTTTGATCCTCCAGAACTGGATTATTTTCAGTTATAATACTGCTGAGTTGACTTGTAAATGAATTCTATTCAACTGATTCAAAAGTAAGTGCTTACGAATTAAATACTTCCTAATATTTAGGAAATCAGCCAAATGAATTTCTGATCCACATGATCTGAGAAATAGTCAATACTGAATTGATGTATGGTATAGTTTAAACTTTCTGGTTTGTTAAGTTTAACACTTCCATTGCACCTACATTTATTAGAGGTCAAATAAGAGCTTACGACTGTTGCAAACTTGCCAGCAAGGAAAAGAACTTGATATAATGAAACTTTGCCTGTCTAAAACAGTCTCTCCAGATTTTGGTAACTTGAAATTGAACTAAGTTAAATGGTAAGAACTCATTGACCACCTGGTTCATTTCAAATAGGATAAAACATTGACTGCTGGGCAGATCTAAGTTTACTACCTTTGCTTTCTTAGAAGTGGAAAATTTTTAACTAAAGCATAAGTTTTCAATCAGAAAGTGCTTGTATGGCAAACAGTTCACAATTACTTGCCTCTTGCTTTTCACTAAAAATTAAGGTATGTGAGAGCTGAGGAGTCTAATAAATAATTAAAACTAATTAAAGCCACAAAAATAATTTTGAAAAAGCATTTCAGAGTACAGTAGGAAAGTAGGGATATATATATATATTGAGTAAAAAAGGAGTTTTATGCAGAGTCTGGATGAGATTAAATTAAATTTGGGTAAATGGATTTTGTTATTAAAAGTAGACTGAACAAGGCTAGATTGGATTCCTCTTTGTTAAGGGAACAAGTTTACTTAGAATGCTGCTTTTGATAACAGATGATATGAACTTCCTTGCCTTTAAGTGATCTATATTTGCTTTGAGATCTCTTCTCACTTTGCCTAAGAAATAGGTCTCAAAGTGACCTGTGATGTTGTTTGACCAAGTGTTTATAAACTTTTTGACAAACTTCCCAAACACCGAATATTAATTAACGTTCTTTTGACCTCCAGCTAATTTGGAGATGCTTTAGAAGACTCCTGAGGCATCTGAGAGAGGAATATTTAGCCAGGATTGTCTGGCATATAGAATTACATAGGAAGCATTGTTAAAGGAGTGATAAGTCTTCTCAGATTATACAGTATGGATAAATGTTACTACTATAGATCAGATCAGATCAGATCAGTCGCTCAGTCGTGTCCGACTCTTTGCGACCCCATGAACCGCAGCACGCCAGGCCTCCCTGTCCATCACCAGCTCCCGGAGGTCACTCAGACTCGCATCCATCGAGTCAGTGATGCCATCCAGCCATCTCATCCTCTGTCGTCCCCTTCTCCTCCTGCCCTCAATCCCTCCCAGCATCAGAGTCTTCTCCAATGAGTCAACTCTTCGCATGAGGTGGCCAAAACACTGGAGTTTCAGCTTTAGCATCATTCCTATTGGTAAAGTCTTCAGGTGACTTCTAAATTGTACATTGACTTTATTTGTAAAGTCAATGTACAATTTAGAAGTCACCTGAAGACTTTACCAATTTTTAGACAAACATTTTATCTTTTAATATGCATTCTAAAGACCTTTGGGTATGAATATTTTGTTTATTTGTAGGGAAATAGATATAATTATCAAACACTGGCATCATTTTAAGCATTAAAATATAGCCAGTGGATACATATACTGATCAAGAAAATCACTGCCTTTATATGTACAGTTCAGCATTATATTTATTCATAACTCTGTTACTTATTCAAAAATAGATGATGCTGACACAGAAAAATATTTGTAAGTTCTCAAATATTTAGTGGGATAATTTTAATCTTCATTTTTTGGGGTGATAATTTGGGTTTGATGATGAATATGGTGAGTTTCAACATTTTTTTTCTGCCATGTTCAGTAACTAAGTCATGTCCAACTCTTTGTGACCCCATGGACTGCAGCACTCCAGGCTCCCCTGTCCTTCACCGTCATGGTCCAACACCAAATAATGCAAATTTTCTTCTTGATCGAGTTCAGTAGTTAGATCTGAGAATTGAAAGAAGGGATGTATATGAAACACTTAAGTTCTACATGTAGAAGATGCCCAAAATCAGTTAGCTTAAAAAGGGCATCTCATGAAAAACTAGCACCTATCCCAGTAATATCAGGAACAAGCCAATGATGTCCCCTGTTTCACCAGACTATACTTAGATCTCCAGAATTCATTCATCTTGTATAACCAAATTTTATACAATGTGACCAACATCTCCCATTATGCCCACTGCAAGTTATAGACAGTCAAGACTCTGATTTGTGTTGGACTTTAGTATATTCCACATATAATTAAGATAATATAGTATCTTCTTTCTCTGTTGGCTTATTTCACTTGGCATAATGTCCTTCAGGTTCATTCATGCTGTCCCAGATGGAAAGATGTCCTGGTTTTAAAGCTGAATAATATATATTCATTTATATCACATTATCCTTATCTGTTTATGCTTAACACAAGGAAATACATTTTGAGATGATACCTCAAGTTTCTAATAAATATTTAAAATCTTAATTGCTAGCATCAAATTTTAGTGAGACTGGGGAGGAATTAAAATTACCATGTGTTGCTGATGGGACTATAGAAAATATAACCAATTAGAAAACCTAATTGCCTTTTACTTATAAACTTAAAACTTTATCATATTAGCAAAAACAAAAAAAGTAAAAGTATACATAAAAATAAAAACTCTCTGAACTTCTAACATACCCTCCCCTTCTGTATAACTCCAGTCATCTACAGTTAGCTTCTATTACATCAAGCATTTAACAAAAATCAATGAGAGGGAAATAGAAGAGACAGAAAGGTGAGTCCCAGTATCTACATCCTCATTACTGTTATGAGATTTCTAGTGCCCAGATCCCAGGTTTGGGACTACTATGAGTACTAACTCAAATAATAGCTGTGAGGTTTCCAGTGCAACATAACCTACTTGTAAACACATAGCAGATGCTCAGTAATCATTGTGCTAATGACTATATACATGTTGTTTTCCAAGTAGAGATTTACCAACATGCTACAGCCTTTATTAAACTTCTGTAAATTTTAAAGTACCAGTCAAACATGTGGTCTTTCAAGATGGTTATGGTGGTCTTTAGTAGAACCAATAGTAGCGTGTTGCAATAAGCTGGTTGGTGGAAGGGGCTGAAATGTAGCGTGCCTGGCTTCTCTAGGGTCGTGCTAAAGGTCTGGGGAGCAGCAGCATCACAAGGAAGAAACTTGATAAAGATGCCAATTCATGGACCCCACTCCAAACCTGCAAACCACAATATCTTTCATGCTTCCTGAAAGCTTTGTATGAATATTAAAATTTGAGATGCAAGATTTACATACATGCTTATCACTCTAAGCTTGCAATAAAGATGATCTAGTGAGTTTTAATAACCACTATCCCCTGTGACCACCTTCACAGATTCTGCCCAAGCACACACTTTTTAAAAAAATGAAGTATAATTGACCTACAAGTTGTAGTTGACCTACAATAATATTTGATTCAATTGTTCAATTCAGGTGAACAATATGATTAACATAGATTAAAAATAATTTTTAAACTACATGCTCCAGGAAATTCCAGGGTTAAGCCACAGTTAAGCAAAATGGCTCTCAGATATATCTCTGGTGTGACAGTTGAGTCCAACCTTTGGTTCAAGGAAAGGTAAGAAAGAAAATCTGTGTGAGAGGGTTAGATCCTTGCAATTCACATTCCCAATTGCTGTAGCAAAATTAGTGATTGACTATGGGAAAGCAGGGTATGTGAAAACAAGGCAGGAGAAAATAAGTTTTTTTTAAGTAAGAACTAATTTTTTCCCTGAATCTCTCAGGTGATAAAGAACAGAAGGGAATGACCTTTTCTGCACTTCATGGGCCTTCTACCTCTGAGGGAGAGGGTAGCAGGTGAAGGGTCTGTGCTGACGCCTTCAAAGAGGTACCAGTGTAATTTAGCTGCATAATATGGCCTGAGAAAGAAACTTAAAAATGGAGGAAGAAGAGGAAGAAGTGGCAGGTTCTCAGGTAAATATTGTGAAGCAGGTTAGCAGATGTGTCCTCTTTTCTTGCTGAAATTTCAAGTATTTAGAACTTGCAAACATTTACTTCTTTACCACTGGTGGTTCTGCCTAATGAATTTGTCTCAATGACTTTATTTTCCTAATGATAGAAAGGGTAGATGTTTTTCTTTTTTTTAAAAAATTTTATTTTGTTTTGGGGTATGGCCAGTTACGGAGAAGGCAATGGCACCCCACTCCAGTACTCTTGCCTGGAAAATCCCATGGATGGAGGAGCCTGGTGGGCCGCAGTCCATGGGGTCGCTAAGAGTCGGACAAGACTCAGCGACTTCACTTTCACTTTTCACTCTTCTGCATTGGAGAAGGCAATGGCAACCCACTCCAGCGTTCTTGCCTGGAGAATCCCAGGGACAGGGGAGCTGCCCTGGTGGGCTGCCGTTTATGGGGTTGCACAGAGTCGGACACGACTGAAGCGACTTAGCAGCAGCAGCAGCATGGCCAATGCTGCAATAGTTTCAGTTCAGTTCAGTCGCTCAGTCATGTCCGACCCTTTGCGATCCCATGGAATGCAGCACGCCAGGCTTCCCTGTCCATCACCACCTCCTGGAGCTTGCTCAGACTCATGTCCATCGAGTGGTAATGCCATCCAACCATCTCATCCCTTGTTGTCCCCTTCTCCTCCTGCCTTCAATCTTTCTCAGCATCAGGGTCTTTCATCCAATGAATCATTGCTTCTCATCAGATGGGCAAAGTATTGGAACCTCAGCTTCAGCATCAGTCCAATTCAGGACTTATTTCCTTTAGGATGGATTGGTTGGATCTCCTTGCAGTCCAAGGGGCTCTCAAGAGTCTTCTCCAACACCACAGTTCAGAAGTATCAATTCTTCAGCGCTCACCTTTCTTTGTGGTCCAACTCTCACATCCACACATGACTACTGGAAAAACCATAGCTTTGATTAGGTGGACCTTTGTTGGCAAAGTGATGCCTCTGGTTTTTAATATGCTGTATAGTTTGGTCATAGCTCCTTCTTTCAAGGAGCAAGCAATAGTTTCAGGTGAACAGCAAAAGGATTCAGCCCTACAATACATGTATTCATTCTCCCCCAAACTCCCCTCCTATCCAGGCTGCCACGTAACATTGATCAGAATTCTGTGTGCTATACAGAAGGTCCTTGTTGGTTACCCATTTTAAATATAGTAATGTGTACATGTCCATCCCAAACACCCCAACTATCCCTTCCCCCATCCTTTCCCCTGGCAACCGTAAATTCATTCTCTCAATCTGTGAGTCTTTTCTGGTTGTTGTTGTTGTTGTTGTTTTAAGTTCATTCATATCATTTCTCTTTAGATTTTACATATACGGGATGTCATAAGATATTTCTCCTTCTCTGAGTTAACTTCACTCAGTATGATACTCTCTAGGTCCAACAGTGTTGTTGCAAATTACATTGTTTCATTCTTTTTAATGGATGAGTAATATTCCATTGTATATATATATACCACATCTTCTTTACCAATTCCTTTGTCGATGGTTACTTCCATGTCTTGACTGTTGTAAACAGTGCTTCAGTGAACACCAGAGTGCATGTATCTTTTAGGATCATGTCGTCTTTTCCTCTGGATATATATACAGGAGTGGAATTGCAGGGTCATATGGTAGCTTTACCTTTAGTTTTTCAAGGAACCTCAATACTGTTTTCCATAGTGGCTATGTCATTTTCTATTTCCACCAACAGTGTAGGGTTCCTTTCCCTCCATAACCTCTGAAGCATTTTTTGTTTGTGGATTTTTTTGATGATAGTGATTCTAGCTGATATGAGGTTATATCTCATTATAGCTTTGATTTGCACTTCTCTAATAATTAGCAGGTCAGGAAGCAACAGTTAGAACTGGACATGGAACAACAGACTGGTTCCAAATAGGAAAAGGAGTTTGTCAAGGCTGTATATTGTCACCCTGCTTATTTAACTTATATGCAGAGTACATCATGAGAAATGCTGGGCTGGATGAAGCACAAGCTGGAATCAAGATTGCCAGGAGAAATATCAATAACCTCAGATATGCAGATGACACCACCCTTATGGCAAAAAGTGAAGAGGAACTAAAAAGCTTCTTGATGAAAGTGAAAGAGGAGAGTGAAGAAGTTGACTTAAAGGTCAACATTCAGAAAACTAAGATCATGGCATCTGGTCCCATCACTTCATGGCAAACAGATGGAGAAACAGTGGGAACAGTGGCAAACTTTATTTTGGGGGGGGGGGCTCCAAAATCACTGCAGATGGTGACTGCAGCCATGAAATTAAAGTATGCTTACTCCTTGGAAGAAAAGTTGTGATAAACTTAACCAGCATACTAAAAAGCTGAAACATTACTTTGTCAGCAAAAGTCTGTCTAGTCAAGGCTATGGTTTTTCCAGCAGTCATGTATGGATGTGAGAGTTGGATTGTGAAGAAGGCTGAGTTTCAAAGAATTGATGCTTTTGAACTGTGGTGTTGGTGAAGACTCTTGAGAGTCCCTTGGACTGCAAGAAGATCCAACCAGTCCATCCTAAAAGAAATCAGTTCTGAATGGTCATTGGAAGGACTGATGCTAAAGCTGAAACTCCAATACTTTGGCCACCTCATGTGAAGAGTTGACTCATTGGAAAAGACCCTGATGCTGGGAAAGATTGAGGGGAGGAGGAGAAGGGGACAACAGAGGATGAGATGGTTGGATGGCATCACTGACTCAATGGACACGAGTTTGGGTAAACTCCGGGAGTTGGTGATGGACAGGAAGGCCTGGTGTGCTGCAGTCCATGGGATTGCAAAGAGTCTGACATGACTGAGCGATTGAAATGAACTGAACTGAACTAAGATCAGCCTCCAATACATAACCCCTTATGCTCTCAAGGTCCTGCGGGAACTATCTCGAGGCGCTCTTCTGAAGGGGAACGTTTTCACCCAGGTTATCGCCCTGAGATATCTTCAGCCTGTCCCTCTCCTCCTCCCGCCCCTCCTCCTTTGAACTCTTGAGTGTTCCTTGCACTGGTCTCTCACACGGTGGCAGTGTTGTCCTACGCATGCTCAGGTGTCTCCCAACCACGTCCAAGGGGACTTCCAGTGTCATCATTTTCTGTTTCCTGGCTGCACTTTCGTTGTTCTTGAGCAATTCTTTCTTTGCATTTTCCATGGATAGAGGAGACCTGGGTGGAAGGGAAAACAAGCACACACTGCATGTGGCCTGGAAAACACATACACATCAGGCAATCACCGACAGGCTCTGAAACTGAAAACTGAGGCATGGACATTTGTTATTTGTGGGCTGATTGCAGACTGAATACACAGCAGCAAACTTTGATTAAAAGCTTAACTCATTCATTTTTGGCTTTTTATTGGTTACTCTGATGCCTGGCAGCTCAGCTCTCTCTCCCAGCTTAGTTGAGTTCCAGACATGGGCTTTATATAATTAAACTTACTAGATTCAAGGAGATAAAATACAAGTTTAAATATTCTAGCAGAGAAGTGGAACATATCTTTAAAAAGAACAAAGCAATTTTGAAAAAATAAAGGTTCTAAATGAAAAGTAAATAACATGGATGGATGTGTTTGAAAGTACTCAGCTTAGAAACAAATAATGAAAAAATTAGTGAACCAAGTAAATACCAGAAAAGAATTCAGAATAAAGTCTGAAGAAGCAAAATTTTGAGGAAATGAGATACATACACACCCAGAGAGAAAGACTATCAAAATACAATAAAAAATTAAAAAATGCTTTTAATTAGAATCACAGTAGTTTAAAGAGAGAAATGGGCAGAAGCGATATTGGGGTTGAAACGACTGAGAACTTTAAAACTGATGAATAAACAGCCCATAAACTCAGTAAGCGCTTTAGACTGTGCACATGACATTACTACTACTACTACTAAGTCACTTCAGTCTTAGGGGTCGACTCTGTGCGACTCCATAGACGGCAGCCCACCAGGCTCCCTGGGATTCTCCAGGCAAGAACCCTGGAGTGGGTTGCCATTTCCTCCTCCAATGCATGAAAGTGAAAAGTGAAAGTGAAGTCACTCAGTCGTGTCCGACCCTCAGGGACCCCATGGATTGCAGCCCACCAGGATCCTCCATCCATGGGATTTTCCAGGCAGGAGTACTGGAGTGGGGTGCCATTGCCTTCTCGGGTGAACATGACACACACACACACAAATTCACAGCTACACTGATTTTAACAAAATCATAAAAAAAGAAAAAGACAAAGAAATAAACTGAAAGGTATCAGGAGGAGATACAAAGAGGAAACAAAGAAAAAAGATTGCACCAAAGAAGAAAAAGTTAAATTGATATCTAATTTCTCAACTAGGTCACAATTGAAAGAGCTTCAGTGTGCTGGAAAAGTATAATGACATCTGTAACAATTGTGTACAAGGCAAAGACGATCTTCTGGAAAAATGAGAAAAGTAAAACACTTAGAGAATACGAAATCTGAGATTTTTCATGAACATATCAAATTAAAGAATAATAATGAAGGATACTTATTAAAAAGAAAAGGGAGTTCCCCAGAGGTCCAGTGGTTAGGACCCAGTGCTTTTACTGCCATGAGTTTGGGTTCAATCCCTGGTCTGGGAACTAAGATCTCACAAGTCCTGAGACACAGCCAACTAAATAAATAAATAGAAAAAATAAAGGGGAAAGTCTTGGATAACAGGATGGAGAAGTAGTAACAAATTAAAAATACAAAAATTACTAAATATGTGGGCAGTTCTAAATAAATAAAAATGTACAAGACTATGGCCAATTGAGATAAAATTTTTTAAATATATGTTTATACATTTTATTACACATATTTATATAATGTATGTGAGTATATATATTTGTATATGTGTAATTTGAGAACATAACAATAAAACCTAGAAGTCAGAAAGAAGGACATGGGGTCTTTTCTGTCTCTTGGAAAAGGATATAAGTACCAATTAACATTAGATTTTGTTTAAATAGGGTAAACAAAAATAATAGAAAAATATTTTCAACCTCAAAACTAACAAAGAGAGTGAGTCAGTAACTGAATGTTCAATTTTGTCCAACTCTTAGCAACCCCAGAGACTGTAGCACACGAGGCTCACCTGTCCATGGGATTTTCCCAGCAAGAATACTCAGTGGGTTGCCATTCCCTCCTCCAGGGGATCTTCCTCACCCAGGGATTGAACCTGCAGCTCCTGAATCGGCAGGCAGATTCTTTACCACTGAGCCACCTGGGAAGCCAAAGGTGAATGACTGTAGGAAGGAAGAAATTAACACATCCTCTCTGGAGTCTGGCCAGAACCAGAATTTTACACTGTCCTCATTTGTTATACATGAAACCTGAATTCTAACTTTGGGAAGTTAGTTCTTTGAAACACTAATTCGTCATATTGTTGGTCTACTGGCTTTCCAAATAAACTCACCGCTCTCTCAATTTATTAGCCTATTATGCAGCGAGCAGAACAGGTTTGGGTTCAGTATCAATTTCAGTTATAGAGTTGAGGACTTTTTCTTCTATACATAAGAGCAGAGGACATCATTTACCTTTTAGTAATTTTCCAGCCGCCATCCTCCCTCTACTGTTTTGTGAATCCTCATTTGTCCCTATTGTACTGTGAATGGAGTTTTACAGTGGGGTATCTTTTAATCTCCATTCTTCCCATGGGGGAGAAAAAACAATATTTTACACTGCTTGGGTCATTCACAGGAATTTTTAAAGAATGGCTAGCTCTATGCTACCCAGTCTCCACTGTTTCTTATTGCAATTTTTTTCCCCATGCAAATACATACTTTTATTAACATGGTAAATTATTTTAAAAATACATGATAGGGTTTTGACCTCAAATATTTACCAGGTCTGCTATTGAAATGAACTTACAGCTAAGCAACTTGTGAATCTTGAAGATATCTAGTCCCTGTCCTCTTGAGGGTCCAAATAAGACAGCCCTCTCTTCTCATTATGATTTTGACCAGACCTCCTTCAGAGAAGGCTTGACTTAAGGCTGGAAAACCAACCATATCCCCAAAATCATTTGACCTGTTCCTCAAATAAGCTCATGATCTAATACTCTTTCCAACATAAAAGTAAGTAGCAATTTAATATAGGAACATGTTTATTTCTTTTATTTGGAAAAGTACAACTTCCTTCACAAAGCTATTTTAAATCTTGGACATTTAATAATTTTGATATGGTCAATGATCTCACAATCATGACTCTTTCAAGATTTGTTTTCAAGTTATTATACGTGTGTGTGTGTGTTTACTGTCAGTAATGGATGTCCCCTTCCATGTCTCACACCCAGGGCTATGTTGTTGTTCCGTCACTAAGTCATGTCCAACTCTTTGTGACTCCGTGGACTGCAGCATGCCAGCCTCCTCGTCCTTTGTTTCTCTGGGAGTTTGCACAAACTCATGTCCACTGAGTCAGTGATGCTATCTAACCATCTCATCCTCTGCCTCCCTTTCTCCTTTTGCCTTCAATCTTTCCCAGCATCTGGGTCTTTTCCAATGAGTCAGCTCTTCACATCAGGTGACCAAAGAATTAGAGCTTCAGCTTCAGCATCAATCCTTCCAGAGAATATTCAGGGTTTAAATCCTAAAGTCAATTCCTTTAGGATTGACTGGTTTGATCTCCTTGCTATCCCAGAGACTCTCAAGAGTCTTCTCCAGCACCACAATTCCAAACCGTCAATTCTTTGGTGCTCAGCCTTCTTTATGGGCCGACTCTCACATCTGTACATGACTACTGGAAAAACCATAATTTGACTAGATGGACCTTGGTAGGCAAAGTAATGTCTCTGATTTTTAATATACTGTCTAGGTTTGTTATAGTTTTTCTTCCAAGGAGTAAGTATCTTTTAATTTCTTGGCTGCACTCACCATACACAGTGATTTTGGAGGCCAAGAAAATAAAATAAAATCTGTCACTGTCTCCACTTTTTCCCCATCTATTTATCATGAAGTTATGAGACTGTTTGCCATGATCTTAGTTATTTGAATTTTTGGATTTTTAGAGTTTTAAGCTAGCTTTTTCACTCTCCTCTTTCACCTTCAAGAGGCTCTTTAGTTTCTCTTTTCTTTCTGCCATTAGAGTGATATCATCTGCATATCTGAGGTTGTTGATAGTTCTTCCAGCAATCTTGATTCCAACCTGTGATTCATCCAGCCCAGCATTTCGCATGATGCACTCTGCATATAAGTTGAATAAGCAGGATGACAATATACAGCCTTTTTGTACTCCTTTCCCAATTTTGAACCAGTTCATTGTTCCATGTCTGATTATAACTGTTGTTTCTTGACCTGCATACAGGCCTCTCAAGAGGCAGGTAAGGTGGTCTGGCGTTCAAATCTCTTTAAGAATTTTCCACAGTTTGTTGTGATCCACACAGTCAAAGAATTTCACTTAGTCAATGAAGCAGAAGTAGATATTAGTAAAAGAAAACCCAAGTTGTGGAGACAATGAGTGAATACGTACTTGATTCTAACTCTTTTATTCTTTACTTTCTCCAATGAATATCTGTCTCAAAATTTCTTTTGGAGATTGACACTGATCCAATCAACAGCAGTCTGAGGCATATTTTGGAATCCAGTCAAGTATGGCCTTCTGATTGGATGTTTGGAAAGAGGAAAGATGTGGTTAATAAGGGATATAAAAGCCTCAGGGCCAAAGGAGAAATGCAGAATCTTCTAACTCTGGAGTCACCAGCTGTGTTCTCCAAGTCAGAAGTCTGAGCTCCTGGCCAACCACCCAAGGCTGGTAAGTTACAGATTTCAGCTACAGACACCCTCATGTTACTTACAGTCACAGGTCTTGAATGGTGGCACTCAGGTGGGGATGAGAGAGAGAGAGATTTTATTCTATCTTTTCAGATGAACAAATTTAAGGTTTTTTGTTTCCCACCTAACTGTAATTTTGTTTTAATCTCAAATTTTTGTTTTGTGCTTTAGTTTATCTCATTTTAAAAGACCTGAGCCAAAATGAAAAACATAGAACTGTTTAGAACTTTATTTCGTTGTGTATAAAATATTTAGTGTGCTCATATGATATTAATTGTAGGAGTGTCCCCTTAATATGTACCATCCAGGGTTACAGTGATAACTGAGTGGGGAGCCTGTGTGGGTCTACATTACACTCCTATTCCCATGGTTTCAGAGCACTAAGTGATGGTCTGAAAAATATTTCTCATTCAAAACTGGGGTCACCTTTCAGGATTACAGTACCCAGTTCTCACTAAGAAATCAAGAAAGCAATGAAGGGAAACAAATGGGCTAATGGTTGCCTTTCCTCCCCCTTGGTACTTGAGAGATGCTGGTTCTGGGGCCAGTAGGGAAAGAATTATGACTCAGTACCCATTTGAGACTAGAGTGGAGCTGGGCAATCGTGAGGCTCTTCCACCAGTTCCAGAGCAGTTATGCTTTGGGCATTAGTTGGTCACTCTGAATGGTAGGGAGACAGAGGAAGGTATGCTCATGCTTGGCCTGATATAGATGCTTTGTTCCCTGGAAGATTCTATGGGTTACCTTTTGGAGCAAAGTCAGGATGAGTGTCTAGAACCCACACGGAGACATGAACCTGATGGGAACCAGACTGCTGAGGGATGAAGCCTTGGTCACTTCTGCTTTGGACAATCTACCCACTGAGCAGTTTCCACCACTGTTCAAGAAGGCTTTTTATGGGTGACAAAGGGAGACCCTGAAGGCCATGGTGCATACCTGGCCCTTTGTTTGCCTGCTTCTGGGTGAGCTGATGAAGATACCTCATCAGGGAACCTTACAAGCAGTGCTGAATGGGCTTGATGTCTGCTTTCCCAGAAAGATGCCACCCTCCCCCTGGGTGAGTCATATCTAGGTAGCAGGTTAACATCCTAGATATCTCAGAAAATACTTCTGAGGTCAGCAAGGATGGATGACCATGGGATGGACAAGAGGCTTCTGATGATGACAATGAAGAATGGTCTTGGTCATTAGTGAGCTCACTTTAGGAAATTCCTTTGGAAGAGTAGGAGGAGTGCACAAGATGCAAGGGAAACTGAAAGAGTAAGTCCCAGCCTCCTGCCTGTAATGCTTAAAGATATAAGAAATAAAGAATCAGCAAGGATGGAGGGGAAATGGAGCTGGAGGAAAGTGAGGAAGAAAGAGGGCAAAGGAACAGGTCATGTTAGGATTGTGATGGAAAAGCACAGGAAGTAAACCAGAATGCTGCCTCAATTCTGAGACTCTGGTTTCATTCCATGTGGCTCCTAAATGACCAAACCCAATCTGTTGTTTCTCCACAAGTCCCAGGTGCTTGAAGATCCCATTGCACAGCCTCGAAGTAACTCACTGCCAGCTGACAGAATCAGACTTGATCCTTCTGTTTCAGCGTCTGAACATCATACAGCTAACACGCCTGAATCTGAGTGTCATCGCCCTGACCGAATTTAGTCCTGGGATCCTCCAAGTTCTACTGAAGAAAGTTGTAGCCACCCTCCAGAAACTGCGCTTAGAGCAGTGTGGGGTCATGGACTCCCAACTGGAGGCCATCCTGTCTGCCGTGAGCCTCTGCTCGGAGCTCAGGGCCTTCAGCCTACGTGGGAACCTCCTCTCCATGGCCATCCTGGAGAAGGTGCTGAGTCACATGGTTGGGCTGACCTGTTTAAAGGAAGAGTTTTATCCTGCCCCTCGGGAGTGTTCCAGCTCTAGTGGAGCCCTTCACTTAGGGAGATTCATCATTTCAGGCTGAGCTAATTGACATTATGAGGGGCTTTGGAGGTCCTAGGACCATTTGGCTTAGCTCCAGCCCATATCCTTGCTGAGGTGATAAGATACTCTATCATGAGGAGCCCATTATATACCATTGCTATTCGCCAGCCTACTTGGGTGCATCTATGAAAAACATTCTTCTGAGCAGTTGAAAAGTGACATCTAGGACTTAGGTGCATGGTGAAGGGAACAGAAACCCATGGGTCCAGATGTCAGCTCAGTGTGAATGTGAGAAGGAAAGGTGATCCAGAGGGGTGCAGAATTTCTTTGGAAAATGTTGGCTAGGGCAGTTGTTGATAATTCTGGGGACATGTATTTAGAGTTGAAACATGAATCTAAGTTTCCGGATGGAAATTCGGCCTTGAGATATATTGCAATATTCCCTGCATCTGCTTCTGCTTCTGCTAAGTCGCTTCAGTCATGTCCGACTCTGTGTAACCCCATAGACGGCAGCCTACCAGGCTCCTCCATCCATGGAATTTTCCAGACAAGAGTACTGGAGTGGGGTGCCATTGCCTTCTCCGATTCCCTGCATGGATGGTTGTAAAGAAATGGTCAGAAGAAAAGAGATCCTCTGCATAAACTGACAGCTGCCGTCCGTGATATGTTAGCTTGTTGTGTTAGTTTATAGTTCAGGAATCTCTAGCTACTGATTTTTTAAAAAGGCACTGAGTTGTCTGATCTGAAACCCAACCATTCCCACAGGCTTTTTGTTCTCTCTGGGGCATCTCAGCACCCTTGCTTATTTCTGTGTCTGCCGGTGGGTCAGTACACACAAGGGGAACACATTTGGTGTCCAGTGAACCACTGGAATGAGCACTTGGCAGGGCCCGCACTGCTGTCATGTCATGACCATGGTTACGAGCAGTCCTCATGGTTCTCCTGGTGGGTCCCTTGGTCTCAGTTCCTGGCCTTCTGTTGCTAGGAGAGGGCTTCACTACACAAATCAAGGCCCCCAGTTCTGGAAGGCATCATCTACACTGCAGATGTACACATTACCAGTCCTCACCAATTCATGTCTTTCATGAGTGTGTAGCCATCCTTCTGGTATAAAACAAGTTGTCCCCAGGAAAATCATCCACATTCATTTTGGAAAATACTCAAATCATACAAACATCTGACATTTAGTCAGTCATTTCTAAGCCACATTAAAAATGTCATATCCTTTTTGGGGTAGGTAATGTCATTGAGAAATGGACATTTTTTTTCTGTAAAACCTGCTCTCTCTGCTTATCAGGAAAGACTAATATAGCATGATTTATCACCAATATATCAAGATGTATAACAAAACATCTTATATACCACTTAAAATTCAGACTTGTCCATATCCCATGATTCCACCATCTACAGATGGTGTGGTGCTGAATTCATTCTTAAAAAATATGTGCATGAAAGTGAACATGGTCAGTTCAGGAACCATCACTCTATAGACATATCTTAGAAGTGATTTCTTTTTTAATTAATTATTTTAATTGGAAGCTAATTACTTTACAATATTGTGGTGGCTTTTACCATACACTGACATGAATTACCCACAGGTGTACCAGTGACCCCATCCCCAACCCCCCTCCCATCTCCCTCCCTTTCCCATCCCTCTGGGTGGTCCCAGTGCACCAGTTTTGAGTGCCCTGTTTCATACATCGAACTTGGACTGGTGATCTATTTCACATACAGTAATATACATGTTTCAATGCTATTCTCTCAAATCATCCCATCCTTGCCTTCTCCCACAGAGTCCAAAAGTCTGTTCTTTATATCTGTGTCTCTTTGCTCTTGCATATAGGGTCGTCATTACCATCTTTTTAAATTTCATATATATGTGTTAATATACTGTATTGGTGTTTTTCTTTCTGACTTACTTCCCTCTGTATAATAGGGTCCAGTTTCATCCAGTTCATTAGAACTGATTCAAATGTGTTCTTTTTAATAACTGAGTAATATTCCATTGGGTATATGTACCACAACTTTCTTGTCCATTCATCTGACAATGGACATCTAGGTTGCTTCCATGTCCTGGCTATTGTAAACAGCACTGCAATGAACAATGGGGTACACGTGTCTCTTTCAGTTCTAGTTTCCTCAGTGTGGGGTTGCTGGGTCATATGGCAGTTCTATTTTCACTTTTTAAAGGAATCTCCACACTGTTCTCCATAGTGGCTGTACTAGTTTGCATTCCCACCAACAGTGTAAGAGGATCCTCTTTTCTCCATACCCTCTCCAGCATTTATTGTTTATAGACTTTATGATAGCAGCCATTCTGACCAGTGTGAGATGGTACCTCATGGTGGTTTTGATTTGCATTTCTTTGATAATAAGTGATGTTGAGCACCTTTTCATGTGTTTGATATCCATCTGTATGTCTTCTTTGGAGAAATGTCTGTTTAGTTCTTTAGCCCATTTTTGATTGGATTTTTTTTGGGGGGTATTGAGGTAAATGAGCTGCTTGTTTGAGATTAATTCTTTGTCAGTTGCTTCATTTGCTTTAATTTTCTCCCATTCTGAAGGCTGTCTTTTCATCTTGCTTATAGTTTCCTTCATTGTGCTAAAGCTTTTTAGTTTAATTAGGTCCCATTTGTTTACTTTTCATACTGTTCATGGGGTTCTCAAGGCAGGAATACTGAAGTGGTTTGCCATTCCCTTCTCCAGTGGGCCACATTCTGTCAGACCTCTTCACCATGACCCACCCTTCTTGGGTGGCCCACGGGCATGGCTTAGTTTCATTGAGTTAGACAAGGCTGTGGTCCTAGTGTGATTAGATTGACAAGTTTTCTGTGAGTATGGTTTCAGTGTGTCTGCCCTCTGATGCCCTCTTGCAACACCTACCGTCTTACTTGGGTTTCTCTTACCTTGAGCGTGGGGTATCTCTTCATGGCTGCGTCAGCAAAGCGCAGCCATTGCTCCTTACCTTGGATGAGGGGTATCGCCTCACCGCCGCCCTTCCTGACTTTCAACGTGGGATAGCTCCTCTAGGCCCTCCTGCTCCCGCGCAGCCATGGTTCCTTGGACGTGGGGTTGGTCCTCCCAGCCACTTCAGTATTCTTGCTTGAGAACCCCATAAACAGTATGAAAAGGCAAAATGATAGGATACTGAAGGGGAAACTCCCCAGATCAGTAGGTGCCCAATATGCTACTGGAGATCAGTGGAGAAATAACTCCAGACAGAATGAAGGGATGGAGCCAAAGCAAAAAGAATACCCAGCTGTGGATGTGACTGGTGATAGAAGCAAGGTCCAATGCTGCAAAGAGCAATATTGCATAGGAACCTGGAATGTCAGGGCCATGAATCAAGGCAAATTGGAAGTGGTCAAACAAGAGATGGCATGAGTGAATGTCGATATTCTAGGAATCAGCAAACTGAAAAGGACTGGAATGGGTGAATTTAACTCAGATGACCATTATATCTACTACTGAAGGCAGGAATCCCTCAGAAGAAATGGAGTAGCCATCATGGTCAACAAAAGAGTCCGAAATGCAGTACTTGGATGCAATCTCAAAAACCACAGAATGATCTCTGTTCGTTTTCAAGGCAAACCATTCAATATCACAGTAATCCAAGTCTATGCCCCAACCAGTAATGCTGAAGAAGCTGAAGTTGAACGGTTCTATGAAGACCTACAAGACCTTTTAGAACAAATACCCAAAAAAGATGTCCTTTTCATTCTAGGGGACTGGAATGCAAAAGTAGGAAGTCAAGAAACACCTGGAGTAACAGGCAAATTTGGCCTTGGAATATGGAATGAAGCAGGGCAAAGACTAATAGGGTTTTGCCAAGAAAATGCATTGGTTATAACAAACACCCTCTTCCAACAACACAAGAGAAGACTCTATACATAGTCATCACCAGATGGTCAACACTGAAATCAGATTGATTATATTCTTTGCAGCCAAAGATGGAGAAGCTGTATACAGTCAGCAAAAACAAGACCAGGAGCTGACTGTGGCTCAGACCATGAACTCCTTATTGCCAAATTCAGACTGAAATTGAAGAAAGTAGGGAAAACCACAATGGCACCCCACCCCAGTACTTTTGCCTGGAGAATCCCATGGACGGAAGATCATGGTAGGCTCCAGTCCATGGGGTCGCTGAGAGTCGGACACGACTGAGCGACTTCACTTTCACTTTTCACTTTCATACATTGGAAAAGGAAATGGCAACCCACTCCAGTATTCTTGCCTGGAGAATCCCAGGGACAGTGGAGCCTGGTGGGCTGCCGTCTATGGGGTCGCACAGAGTCGGACACTACTGAAGCGACTTAGCAGCAGCAGCAGCAGGGAAAACCACTAAACCACTCAGGTATGACCTAAGTCAAATCCCTTATGATTATACAGTGGAAGTGAGAAATAGATTTAAGGGCCTAAATCTGATAAATTTAGGACTATGGAATGAGGTTCGAGACATTATACAGGAGACAGGGATCAAGACCATCCCCATGGAAAAGAAATGCAAAAAAGCAAAATGGCTGTCTGGGGAGGCCTTACAAATAGCTGCGAAAAGAAGAGAAGCAAAAAACAAAGGAGAAGAGGAAAGATATAAACATCTGAATGCAGGGTTCCAAAGAATAGCAAGAAGAGATAAGAAAGCCTTCTTCAGCGATCAATGCAAAGAAATAGAGGAAAACAACAGAATGGGAAAGACTAGGGATCTCTTCAAGAAAATCAGAGATACCAAAGGAATATTTCATGCAAAGATGGGCTCAATAAAGGACAGAAATAGTATGGACCTAACAGAAGCAGAAGATATTAAGAAGAGATGGCAAGAATACACAGAAGAACTGTACAAAAAAGATCTTCACAACCCAGATAATTACGATGGTGTGATCACTGATCTAGAGCCAGACATCCTGGAATGTGAAGTCAAGTGGGCCTTAGAAAGCATCACTATGAACAAAGCTAGTGGAGGTGATGGAATTCCAGTGGAGCTATTCCAAATCCTGAAAGATGATGCTGTGAAAGTGCTGCACTCAATATGCCAGCAAATTTGGAAAACTCAGCAGTGGCCACAGGATTGGAAAAGGTCAGTTTTCATTCCAATCCCAAAGAAAGGCAATGCCAAAGAATGCTCAAACTACCGCACAATTGCACTCATCTCACACGCTAGTAAAGTAATGCTCAAAATTCTCCAAGCCAGGCTTCAGCAGTATGTGAACCATGAACTTCCTGATGTTCAAGCTGATTTTAGAAAAGGAAGAGGAACCAGAGATCAAAATGCCAACATCCACTGGATCATGGAAAAAGCAAGAGAGTTCCAGAAAAACATCATTTTCTGCTTTATTGACTATGCCAAAGCCTTTGACTGTGTGGATCACAATAAACTGTGGAAAATTCTGAAAGAGATGGGAATATCAGACCACCTGATGTGCCTCTTGAGAAATCTGTATACAGGTCAGGAAGCAACAGTTAGAACTGGACATGGAACAACAGACTGGTTCCAAATAGAAAAAGGAGTTCGTCAAGGCTCTATATTGTCACCCTGTTTATTTAATTTATATGCAGAGTACATCATGAGAAACGCTGGACTGGAAGAAACACAAGCTGGAATCAAGATTGCCGAGAGAAATATCAATAACCTCAGATATGCAGATGACACCACCTTTATGGCAGAAAGTGAAGAGGAACTAAAAAGCCTCTTGATGAAAGTGAAAGTGGAGAGTGAAAAGTTGGCTTACAGCTCAACATTCAGAAAACGAAGATCATGGCATCTGGTCCCATCACTGCATGGGAAGTAGATGGGGAAACAGTGGAAACAGTGTCAGACTTGATTTTTCTGGGGTCCAAAATCACTGCAGATGGTGATTGCAGCCATGAAATTAAAAGACGCTTACTCCTTAGAAGGAAAGTTGTGTCCAACCTAGACAGCATAGTAAAGAGCAGAGACATCACTTTGCCAACAAAGGTTCATCTAGTCAAGGCTATGGGTTTTCCTGTGGTCATGTATGGATGTGAGAGTTGGACTGTGAAGAAAGCTGAGCGCCGAACAATTGATGCTTTTCAACTGCGGTGTTGGAGAAGACTCTTGAGAGTCCCTTGGACTGCAAGGAGATCCAACCAGCCCATTCTGAAGGAGATCAGCCCTGGGATTTCTTTGGAAGGAATGATGCTAAAGCTGAAACTCCAGTATTTTGGCCACCTCATGCGAAGAGTTGACTCATTGGAAAAGACTGTGATGCTGGGAGGGATTGGGGGCAAGAGGAGAAGGGGACGACAGAGGATGAGATGGCTGGATGGAATCACTGACTCGATGGACGTGAGTCTGAGTGACCTCCGGGAGTTAGTGACGGACAGGGAGGCCTGGCGTGCTGCGATTCATGGGGTCACAGAGTCTGACATGACTGAGCGACTGATCTGATCTGATAGCTACTCCATTTCTTCTAAGGGATTCTTGCCCAGAGTAGTAGATATAATGGTCATCTGAGTTAAATTCACCCATTCCAGTCCATTTTATTTTTATTTTTTTAAAGTCCATTTTAGTTCACTGATTTCTAAAATATTGATGTTCACTCTTGCCATCTCCTTTTGACTACTTCCAATTTGCCTGATTCATGAGCCTAACATTCCAGGTTCCTATGCAATATTTCTCTTTACAGCATCAAACTTTACTTCCATCATCAGCCACATCCACAACTGGGTATTGCTTTTGCTTTGGCTCTGTCTCTTCATTCTTTTTGGAGTTATTTCCCCACCCATCTCCAGTAGCATATTGGGCACCTATCGATGTGGGGATTTCATATTTCAGTGTCCTATCTTTTTGCCTTTTCATATTGTTCATGGGGTCCTCAAGGCAAGAATACTGAAGTGGTTTGATATTCCCTTCTCCAGTGAACCAGGTTTTGTCAGAACTCTCCATCATGACCCATCCATCTTGGGTGGCCCTACATGGAAAGTGAAAGCGCCAGTCGTGTCTGACTCTTTGCAACCCCATGGACTATAGCCTATCAGGCTCCTCTGTCCATGGGATTTTCCAGGTAAGAGTGCCTGGGGTAAAAAAAAAAAAAAAAAACAGTGGATTGCCATTTCCTTCTCCAGGAGATCTTCCTGACCCAGGAATCGAACCCAGGTCTCCCACATTGCAGGCAGACAATTTACTGTCTGAGCCACCAGAGAAGCCCTTATGGCATGGCATTTAATTTTATGTCTGCTGTAAATAACGAAAACATATTGTTTCCACAACATTCCAAAGTCCTAAGCTTCTCTAAAATCACAACTCTTGGTATTGTTTAGTTGCTCAGTCATGTCTGACTCTTTGCAACCCCAAGGACTGTAGCTTGCCAGGTTCCTCTGTCCATGGGATTTCCCAGGCAAGAATCCTGGAGTGGATTGCCATTTCCTCCTCCAGGGGATCTTCCCAAACCTGAGATCTAACCTGCGTATCTTACATCTTGTTGGCAGGTGGATTTTTTTTACCACTAGAGCCACCTGGGAAGCCCCAAATCGTAACTACTATCAGTACAAATATTGGCTGTTTTGCTTTTGGCTTAAGATTAACCTGTGTAGCAGTGTATAATTCAGCTTGTTTGACTGAATTAGCTATTGACAATGATGCATAGCCTCAACAATATCAAATAAGTTGTAACAGCATTCCTAGTACAATACTGTTGCCATCAAATAAAAACCATTCAGTGAACCATGAGAAAACCCAGAGTAGCTTCTTATAGATCTTCATGAGGAGTCAGAAGTTTATCTATCATGGTTACACAGCTATAGGGATTTCCTCAGTGACAGGGGGGAGAAGAGTAGGAGGGTTAGGTTACTACAGCTTGAGAGTTGTGTAAGGATTGGTCATCAGAGGGACTTCATGGGAGGTGAAGTGGCTGATTGAGGAATGGCAACTTTGGAAAGCTTCTACTGTGTGAGGTATGAAAATGGTTAAATGGGATCCCACAGTGATTTTCTTTGTGGTCCCAACCAAAACGTCAATGTTGTAATGGCCTTTAGGCCAGTTACCTTGTGCCACAGGGTCCCATTGCTACTATAGTACCCTAGGCATCGTGGTGATTTCATGTTTGGGGGTGAGTACCCCAAGGTCATTTTCATTATTTCATATAGAGGGATTTTTATATGAATCCAAATATTGCGATATCCAAGACCAGTTGGTTTCATCAAAATTTCCTTGAAGGCCTTAAAAGCTATGTTGCCTGTTTTCCCATGAAATCAGGTTGGAATTATTATTCTTTGTAAAACATACAAATATCTGGCCATAACAGAGTAATTGAGAATTCAGTTTCAACAATAACCAAGTAGCTCAACAAAACCTCAAACTGGTGCTTAGGTGTTTTGTTTTTTTATTTTGGTAAGGGTGGTGGGACACCATGAAGGTTGACCAGATCGAGGTAGCCCTCTTGCTTTTATATCAGATATTCTAATTATTGAAACTGGGATTGGGTACACTGCAATTTTTTTTGGCTATTTTATGTCCCTTTCATATTAAAAATTTTAGTAAATGGATACTTCTTCCTGTGAGGTATTTTGAGGAGAGTAAGGAACAGAGTCATCCCCATATTGTTACAACATAGCATCCCTAGGGAACTTTATGTCGTTGAGGTCAGTCTTCAGGATTTGTGGCAAATAATGACATTCAATAGAACCTGAGACATTGCTGTCCAAGTGTATTGTTGGTCTGTGTCAGGTGAAGGCAAACAGGTACTGACTAATCACATTGACTGGAATAGGAAAGAATGTATTGCATAAATCCTTTACAGTAAAGACTTTGTCCCCAGTGTGAATGGATGTCAGTAGTGGTGGGGAGGTAAGAAAGGCAGTGTTTAGAGGGATAACAATGTGTTTTATAAAAAGCCAAGAAAAACCTCCTTCCTTTGTCCTTAGTTTTCTCACTAGCAAACAGAAATACTACAAGGAATAGTGCAAGAGATGATGCCTAGAGAGTTGTAATCAATAATGGATGTTAAAATTTGAAGGGTTCCTTACTTATTGGGTATTGGATTAATTCTGGAAAGAGGTTTGAAGGTATCTGTTTTAATTTTCTTGAATATGTGCTATGCATTGTGCCAAAATCAGTTGGAGATTTTGCCTCTAAGAAAGGATGTTTGAATAACTGATTCACTAGGGGCAAATGAGCAGTGTTTCCAGAAGCAGTTCCAGTACTGGTAGAGACAGAGTAATTTAAAAGATGTCAAAAGGTCACTTAATTCATCTGGTTGGCTGTTTTGAAGACTACTGTCCAAGCATGATCCTTCTCTAAAATCTTGACCTCATAAACAGAAAGTGGTAGAACTAAGGAGAACAGTGTGTATCTCTCAAAGGGCCTAACCAAGAGGATATTGTTTCAGTGACTGGAACCTCTTTAGGTTTATCAGAGATCTCCACTATTCAAACTGTTTTAGTACTCAGGGTAGGGATTCTGTAGTGGGGTTGAGCACTGAAGTGTGGCCCTTCTGTCAGTTAGGACCACAAGAGATTCATTTCAAGAAATGTTCTCAGAAGCCGAGACTTGGTAGATGCAGTCAACCTGGGGAACATGAGGAGAGACCTCTGAAGACTCGTGCTGCCTGATGAAAAACTCAGAAGATGAGGACGAAGAAACAAACGGAGTCAGGAATGGCTTTTTCTCAGGCACAGTTGACCTTCAAGGATGTGTTCACAGATTTCACTGCTGAGGAGTGGGAATGCCTGAACCCTGCTCAGAGGACCTTGTACAGGGACATGATGGTGGAGACCCTCAGGAACCTGCTCTCTGTGGGGAATTCCCTGACAGTCCAGCGAATATGATTCAGCACATATCTGAGATATGTCTCATATATGTATGATCAAGAAATTACAGGCAAAAGGAAACAGTGATGAAAGAGAAGTTTTTCAAAGAGTGATGTATGAAAGAGCCAAAACCCATGAAATCAAGGATTATTTCCTCAGGGATTTCCAGGAAAGCATGCATGATTCTGAGTGTTGATGGACAGATGATGAAAGAAATGATAAACATAACATAACATTGTTATGTTATAACCCATAACAAAAATCTCACTGATGGAAGACATCATCATAGTGGAAGTGATACAGAAAATAAGCGTCTTGAAAGGCGTGGATCAAGCTTTCATGATGAATTGCGCATACTTCAATCTGAAGGGACAATTTTTGAATATAGTCAAGTTGTGACGAATATCAACAGTAGTGCCTCGGGCTTATCACCTCAGAGAACCAGTGTCTGTAAAGGCATTTCTCATAAACATGAGAGTGTTCTTATGCATCCATCAGAACTGGCACCGGACCAGGAAGCACACAAGAAAAAACCTTACAAATGTAGTGAGTGTGACATAACCTTTCTTCAGGACTCAGAACTCACTGGATGTCAAAGAATCCATACAGGAAGAAAAACATATAAAGGTGATGTATTTGGCAAGGCCTTTAATGCTAACGCGACCCATGAAGTTCATCGGAGAAAACATGCTGGAGAGAAACCATATAAATGTGATGTATGCAATCACTGCTCTAAAATATATATATATATATATATATATATATATATATATATATATAACCTTTCAAATTCATCAGAGAAGTTGTACTAGAGAGAAGCCATATAAATGTGATGTGTGTGGAAAGGCCTTTAGTTGAAATGGAAACTGTTCAGTTCATCAGAGAATTCACACTAGAAACAAACCACATAAATGTGATGTATGTGGCCGATGCTTTGCTCAAAACACACAGCTTGGAATTCATCGGAGAATTCATACTGGAGAGAAACTTTACAAATGTAACAATTGTGGCAAATATTTTCAAGCACAGCAATCCTTAATTCGCCATCAGGGAATTCATAAAGGAGAGAAAGCATATAAATGTGATATATGTGGCCGGTGTTTTATTCAAAATGACTACCTTAGAAAACATCAGATAATTCATACTGGAGAGGAACATTACAAATATAACAATTGTGAGAAACATTTTAGTGTAAATATAATGAGTGTGGCAAAACCTTTAGTCGGAGTTCAGGCCTTATAATTCATCAGAGAATTCAGACTGTATAGAAACCATACACGTGAAATGAATGTGGCAAAGTTTCTAGTGAACGTTCAACCTTAGCAGACTATTAGGCAGTTCATACAGGAGAGAAACCACAAACAGCGAAGTCTTCATGGGAAATAGATGGGGAAACAGTGGAAACAGTGTCAGACTTTATTTTTCTGGGCTCCAAAATCACTGCAGATGGTGACTGCAGCCATGAAATTAAAAGACGCTTACTCCTTGGAAGGAAAGTTATGACCAACCTAGATAGCATATTCAAAAGCAGAGACATTACTTTGCCAACAAAAGTTCATCTAGTCAAGGCTATGGTTTTTCCTGTAGTCATGTATGGATGTGAGAGTTGGACTGTGAAGAAGGCTGAGCACAGAAGAATTGATGCTTTTGAGCTGTGGTGTTGGAGAAGACTCTTGAGAGTCCCTTGGACTGCAAGGAGATCCAACCAGTCCATTCTGAAGGAGATCAGCCCTGGGATCTCTTTGGAAGGAATGATGCTAAAGCTGAAACTCCAGTACTTTGGCCACCTCATGTGAAGAGTTGACTCACTGGAAAAGACTGTGATGCTGGGAGGGATTGGGGGCAAGAGGAAAAGGGGACGACAGAGGATGAGATGGCTGGATGGCATCAATGACTCGATGGATGTGAGTCTCAGTGACCTCTGGGAGTTGGTGATGGACAGGGAGGCCTGGCGTGCTGCAGTTCATGGGATCACAAAGAGTCAGACACGACTGAGCGACTGAACTGAACTGAACTGATTAGGCAGTTCATACAGGAGAGAAACCACGTATGGTGAAGTCTTTAGTCATAAGTAATGACTTTATGGCAAAGTCTTCAGTCATAAGGAGTGACTTTGCAGCAAAGTCTTTAGTCAAGGAATGACTTTGCAGATCATCTGAGAATCCATACTGTAGTGTAAAGTTACAAATACAGTGAGTGCAGTAAAGTATATACACTTTTTTACCCTCAGAAAAGTCAGACTCCAGGAAAACCACACAAATGTGGTAGATGTGGCAAAGCTTTGATTCTGTGATCACACCTAACTAACCATCAGGAAATTCATTCTGAATTGAAATCTTACATAGTGAATGTGGTATGTGTTTTACAAAACATGAGAAAATTCATACTGGTGAGAAGCCATGCATCTAGAGCACAGTCAGTCCCTCCAGTCTTAAGATTAAGATTAGAGGAATCGTATAACTATGTGTGTGGCCAGGGCTTCAGTAATGGGTGTCACCATTCACATCATCAGAGAATTCATAATACAGAGACACCTTACAAATGTGAGTGTGGCAAATCCTTCAGATGGCATTCAGGCCTAAAAAGACACCAGGTCATCCATATTCAAGAACCCTTCCAAATGTAATCAGTGTGGCCAGCTTTTGTCATGTGTTTACACTGTAGGCTTCTTGAGAATATTCACGCTCAATAGAAACTGTAACATTGTAATGAGTGCATCAGGGTTTTTAGACAACAATCGGAAGTCAGGATTCAGTAAAGAAGCCATTCTGGAGAGAAAGCTTACAAGTGACATGAGTGTGTAAAACCTTTACTTAGGACTCACGTCTCACCAACCATCAGATGGTCCATACCAGAGAGAACCTTGCCAGTGTACAGAATGTGGCAAGGCTTCTAGGTACTGCTTTAAACTCAGGGTTCACTAAAAACTTTGTGCTAGAAATGCAATGACTATGGCAGTTTTCATAATTACTGCTCACACTTTAGGTGTGTAAGAATATATATCCTGGAGTTAAAACATACAAATATAATTTTTATGGAAGGGATTTTCCCCAAACATCAAAGTTGGGGAACATTCTGGAGCAATGCTTTATAAATGCAAGGAGAGTGGGATAGTTTCATCTTGAGTCGAACTATTAGACAACAAGAGTCCATAGTGAAGAGGAGTCTTGGAAATGGATGGAGAAGGGCTTTCTGGAGGCTTCTGAGTGCACTAGACTTCAGAATATATGTCTTTCAGAGATACCACACAAAAGCAATGAGCACAGAGAAGCTTTAACCCAAGATCAAAACTGTGCAACATGAGATGATTTATGTGGAGAGCAAACTTGCACAGGTAATGAATATTGGTTAGTTTTTTATATCAAATATTCACATCTTGGGCATAATGAGGTGATTTATGTAGGTCAGAAACTGTACAGATATACCGAATGTGGAAACACGTTGAAGAAAACCATATTTCCTCAATATTCCCCCCAAAATTCATATTGGGCAGAATCCTTACAATTATAATGAATTTGGTAAAATTTTGGGACAGTTCTTATCATAGATGACAAAGGATAATTCATAGAAATAAACAAATCTTTAGTTCTCCAACATTTATCTATGGTATTACTGCAGAATAATTATGTTAAGTATATTGAAACTTAATGACATGAGTGAAAATGACTCATTATTTTTAGTGTGTACTTAATTACATGAGTTTTCTTGAGAAGGTGACATTATTATTCATTTTATGACATTTCTGCAAAGTTTGAAAACTTTTATAGCTTTCTTACAGACTTCCTTTATGGTCTGTGCAAAGAAATCATGTAAAGGGGCTGACTTCATTAGGTGTGGTTCATTTATATCCATCTTTCATAGGTAAACAGGGACACTAAAATATCAAATTCAATGGTGTGTGAATTAGGATCTGCAAGGGACAGAGAACCAAGTGAAACCATGACATAACTCAGTATGCTCATATGTTCAGGGCGCCCTTCCATACATAGGCCACCAGGGTTATAGGACTGAATGCTGTTACCATCAAACCATGAAAAGAGCAGGCTGGACATTAAGGGACTTAGGCTTTTCATGGGAGGTGAGTTGACAGCTTACTAGGGACTGCTTATTGAGAGAAATTGTACCATGAAAATGCTGGTCATTTTCTCCCTTAACTGGAAATTGCTGTTGCATATAAATGATTAATGGAAACTTATTTTTGAAAATTGAAGAGAGCAATTTTCTTAAAGAAAATTTAACCAAAGAAACAGAAAAGTATGTGCATGTTTGTGATGCATAATTAATTGCTGCTGTTTATGAGCGCCCAAGAATTGATGCTTTTGAACTGTGGTGTTGGAGAAGACTCTTGAGAGTCCCTTGGACTGCAAAGAGATTGAACCAGTCCATTCTGAAGGAGATCAATCCTGGAATTTCTTTGGAAGGAATGATGCTAAAGCTGAAACTCCAGTATTTTGGCCACCTCATGCGAAGAGTTGACTCATTGGAGAAGACTCTGATGCTGGGAGGGATTGAGGGCAGGAGGAGAAGGGGACGACAGAGGATGAGATGGCTGGATGGCATCACTGACTCGATGGACGTGAGTCTGAGTGAACCCCGGGAGTTGGTGATGGACAGGGAGGCCTGGCGTGCTGCAATTCATGGGGTCGCAAAGAGTTGGACACGGCTGAGCAACTGAACTGAACTGAACTGATGAGTGCAACTATTTCATTCAGAATATATCCTAAGTCTTGTGCTCTGAAAAAATTTTAATTATTTTTTCCATTAAAAAAAAAAAAAAAAAGAAATGTTCTCCAGGCTGATTAAGATGGTGGACTGGAAAAAGACCCTGTAGTTCCTCAGAGTCCCACTATTAGAAGCAGGAGGACATTGGTAAGTTTTGTTAGAAGGCTGAAATTGACAGAAGCACTTAAATTGGTAACAATCTCTTTTCCAATGTCTTGACTGTTTGCAATAATAGCAAAAACTAGGAGGAGTTTCTTTGCAATAATAGCAGAAACTAGGAGGGGTTTGGGTTTATGTAGGTGACTTAGCAGCCGCAGCAAGGACTTTCATTTGCTCAAGTTGAAGATTAAGAATTTTGTTGGTCTTCCTTTCAGTTGAGTCATCTAAAGTGAGAGAGAGTGGGTAATCAGGTAAATCTGGAGTGGACAGTTTCCTCTTTCTATTCTGGCCCTTTTCACCAGAGAGAAAAGCCCCATTTCAGATCAATAATAAATATATGGTTAGTATCTATCCGGTTAGTATCAGCATCTGAAGGAAGATCTGACTTTTCTTTAAAAATTATCTTAGTTAACAGTAATTGCCAACATCCGCTGGATCGTGGAAAAAGCAAGAGAGTTCCAGAAAAACATCTATTTCTGCTTTATTGACTATGCCAAAGCCTTTGACTGTGTGGATCACAATAAACTGTGGAAAATTCTGAAAGAGATGGGAATACCAGACCACTTGATTTGCCTCTTGAGAAATCTGCATGCAGGTCAGGAAGCAACAGTTAGAACTGGACATGGAACAACAGACTGGTTCCCAATAGGAAAAGGAGTACGTCCAGGCTGTATATTGTCACCTTGTTTATTTAACTTATATGCAGAGTACATCATGAGAAACGCTGGACTGGAAGAAACACAAGCTGGAATCAAGGTTGCCGGGAGAAATATCAATAACCTCAGATATGCAGATGACACCACCCTTATGGCAGAAAGTGAAGAGGAACTAAAAAGCCTCTTGATGAAAGTGAAAGTGGAGAGTGAAAAGGTTGGCTTAAAGCTCAACATTCAGAAAAAGAAGATCATGGCATTCGGTCCCATCAGTTCATGGGAAATAGATGGGGAAACAGTAGAAACAGTGTCAGACTTTATTTTTCTGGGCTCCAAAATCACTGCAGATGGTGACTGCAGCCATGAAATTAAAAGACGCTTACTCCTTGGAAGGAAAGTTTCGACCAACCTAGAGAGCGTATTCAAAAGCAGAGACATTACTTTGCCAACAAAGGTTCGTCTAGTCAAGGCTATGGTTTTTCCTGTGGTAACGTATGGATGTGAGAGTTGGACTGTGAAGAAGGCTGAGCGCCTAAGAATTGATGCTTTTGAAGTGTGGTGTTGGAGAAGACTCTTGAGAGTCCCTTGGACTGCAAGGAGATCTAACCAGTCCATTCTCAAAGAGATCAGCCCTGGGATTTCTTTGGAAGGAATGATGCTAAAGCTGAAACTCCAGTACTTTGGCCACCTCATGCAAAGAGTTGACTCATTGGAAAAGACTCTGATGCTGAGAGGGATTGGGGGCAGGAGGAGAAGGGGACGACAGAGGATGAGATGGCTGGATGGCATCACTGACTCGATGGATGTGAGTCTGAGTGAACCCTGGGAGTTGGTGATGGACAGGGAGGCCTGGCGTGCTGTGATTCATGGGATCGCAAAGAGTCGGACAGGACTGAGCGACTGATCTGATCTGATCTGATGATCATGGACAGGGACATCAGATTTTTGTCAGTAACCATAAATTTGGTTCCAACCCACAGGCTTTGGAAAAGTCATAGGAATTACACTGTGAATGTTCCCAGTGAGTGCCTGAGCCTAATAGAGGATGAGATGGCTGGACGGCACCACCGACTCGATGGACATGAGTTTGAGTGGGATTTGGTGATGGACAGGGAGGCCTGGCATGCTGCGATTCATGGGGTCACGAAGAGTTGGACACGACTGAGTGACTGAACTGAACTGAACTGAACTGAATAATATGTTAGTAACCTAGTCTTTTGATTGTAGTTCTAGATCTTCCAGGATGTTTGCGTTAGTGGTTTTCATCCAATGGCTGGCCTGGTCTTCCCTGACAAGCATAGAAGGTGGATAATATAAGTCAGAGAAACCAGGTCGGTAAGTTTGAATAATTATATTAAATTCCTCAGTGTATCTGTTAGAATCTTTGCTTTGGAAAGTCTTAGGCTATGGGTACAGTTTAGCTTGACTCCTGGAAGCATAAGGGTTCAGCCTCTGGATTCTTTGAAATCTTCATTTTAAACAGCAGGCTTGGATAAATTCAGTGGAATTGGGAGTGGGAAGAATTTCAGTTAAGAATTGAAGTTTCAGAAGTGAGTAAGGGAAAACTGAAGGTATAGAGGAGGTTTAGGCAGCACAGAAAAGAAGATGGTGATAGAGATGGATCCTGAGAGAAAGAAGCCAGGGAAATAGAGCCTAAGGCTTCAGAAACCGTTTATTTTTCTTTGTGAGTTTCTCTCAGGTATCTTAAAATTTTACTTTGCAGATAGGCAAGTTTGGAATTTTCAAGATATCAACCTAAATAGGTGTTCCATTCTGTTTTAGAAATTTTAGAACTATGATAGTCCAACTTAATTTTAAGAAAATAATTTTAGGGTATTTGGAATGTTCCCTATAATGGCTGCTGCCTTTGGTTAGATTGGTCCATTTAGTTGGAAACGTTGATGTGAAAGGTGGTAGTCATTAAACATGAAATTGCCTAGAGTATCTGTGGAGGTTATTTAGATAACTGTGATCCCATTACTCAGATTTTTTTTCCAGAGCAAGAGAATAATTTTGAAACAGCTTAAACAGCTCAAATAGGCAAAACAGCTCACAACTCCAAAAGCTCAAATACTTTAAATAACTGAAGACTTAAGTGCAATCAGTTCTAATGGAACAATTTGTCGTGGAGTAAGCCCAGTTGTCCTAAACCAGTGCTTATTCTAATGGGATGTACCTAAGGCTGAACAAGCACAGTTCCAACGAAACAGTCCCTGCTCCCAATGGAATGGGTCAAAGCCTAGCTTTTCTAGTGAGACTGTTTGATTTCAAGATCAGATAAATGTGCCAATCAACTCCCATACAGAATTAGACATTATCTTAAAATAGGAACATGCCATTTTCAAAACACAAAAAGGTCAGAAGCTAGAGTCCAAGAGAAAGACAAACCCTCCAACTCTAGAGTTTGTGAGACCAGAAGGGGGAGCAAGAGACCCACATTAAGCCCACTGTTATTCTGCTTTTCTCACAAACTCTCATGTGGTTCAGTCCCTCCAAAGAACACCCAGGACTGATCTCCTTTAGGATGGACTGGTTGGATCTCCTTGCAGTCCAAGGGACTCTCAAGAGTCTTCTCCAACACCACACCACAGTTCAAAAGCATCAATTCTTCGGCACTCAGCCTTCTTCACAGTCCAGCTCTCACGTCCATACATGACCACAGGAAAGACCATAGCCTTGACTAGACGAACCTTTGTTGGCAAAGTAATGTCTCTGCTTTTTAGTATGCTGTCTAGGTTTGTCATAACTTTTCTTCCAAGGAGCAAGCGTCTTTTAATTTCATGGCTGCAGTCACCATCTGCAGTGATTTTGGAGCCCCCAAAAATGAAAATCCACCACTGTTTCCCCATCTATTTCCCATGAAGTGATGGGACTGGATGCCATGATCTTCATTTTTTGAATGTTGAGTTTTAAGCCAACTTTTTCACTCTCTGCTTTCACTTTCATTAAGAGGCTTTTTAGTTCTTCTTCACTTTCTGCCATAAGGGTGGTGTCATTTGCATATCTGAGGTCTCTTGCTTTAGATCCAGCCTGAAAATGGTGCGGCTTTCCCCTGAATATTGCTAGGTGCTGGAAACTCCAAAGGCACCACCAGGGCAGCAACTGGTGTTAGTCCTCTCCAGGGCAGTAATTAGGGTATTCAGTTCATCTCATGCAGACCTCCCAGCCTCCACAAGTTTATTCATGGAAGAACTCCATGTGCTGCATGTATCTCTTTTTGCTTCTCAGAAACTGCAGGTAAATATGCAATGGGTCAACTTTAAAACTGGGGCCTATCATTTTGTCCTCTTTATGCCCTAGCCCTGCAATTAGCCATAGTTCCGAAGGTCCCTAGTATCTTTCAGTGAAGAAATTATTTAGTGAGCAAGATGTGGGTCCTCGGTTTGCTACTGGGGTGTCATGGCTTTTAGGCTCTTTTGGCAGACACAGCCACATCAGTGCACTCGCATATATATTTGAAGGTCTCTGTGTGTGCCAAAATCTTAAATTCCAATCCAACATCACCGATTCGGAGAAAACTGGCTTACATTACTGACAACACATTTATAAAGTTCCTCAATCTTTAAGAGAAACAAAGTAATTTCAGAACTACAAGTCCATAACACCTTTAAAAACAAACCTACTATTGAAAGTAACAATATATTTATTTACAACAATTTTTTTGTTATTAGCCTGAGGATGTGTGGTCAAATACTGAGTGTAAACGTTGCTTGGAGAGCTGGCTTCACCTTCAGTGTGGTTTATTATCTATTTGAAATACAGCTAGACTCACTCTGCTTCTGTATTTATTCCACATTGGGTCTTGATGCTTTTTCTCTCACTTTTTTTTTTTTGAGTTGTAAAATATCAACATGATTATAAATGTCAAAGAAACACAGAAAGTCACACTCAGAGAAATTCTACTTGTTATCCTTCTGACCCATTCTCATCCTCCCATTCTTTCAACTATGGTCCCAACCACCCCCAGAGGTAACCAATCTCATTACATTCTAGTTTACCTTTCCAATTTTTCTTTTTTGCTAAAATACACAGATACACATATACATTTTAATTTCACCTCCTTTATTAAACAACAGTAACATACTAAAAGGGTTCTTTTGTTTTTACAGCTTTGCTTAGGTATATTTTTTATATCATAAAATTCACCCTCTGCAGGTGTAGGATCTGGTAAGTTTTAATAAAAGTATGTAATGTGCAACTGTCACCACCATCCAATTTTAGAACACTTCTGCACCCCTAATCAAACCCTGCTCCCACCACTCTAGAAGATACTCTCAGTTCAGTTCAGTCGCTCAGTCGTGTCCGACTCTTTGCAACCCCATAAATTGCAGCACGCCAGGCCTCCCTGTCCATAACCAACTCCCAGAGTTCACCAAAACTCATGTCCATTGAGTCGGTGATGCCATCCAGCCATCTCATCCTCTGTCGTCCCCTTCTCCTCCTGCCCACAATCCCTCCCAGCATCAGAGTCTTTTCCAATGAGTCAGCTCTTCGCATGAGGTGGCCAAAGTACTGGAGTTTCAGCTTTAGCATCAGTCCTTCCAAAGAACACCCAGGACTGATCTCCTTTAGAATGGACTGGTTCTTCTGCCCTCTGTCATTTTTATATCTTAGAAGTCATAATTTGTCACTTCATAGTCATTCCCCTCGTTTTTTGTAGTTGTGTAATATTCTCCATTGACTGTATTTACCAGTGGTAACTCAACCAGTCCACACCAAGTTTTGGAATTAGGTTACTTTCAGCAATTTGCAACTACAAATAATTCTGGAATGAATAATCTTGTGCAGGAGTATGTTCATGCTTTTAAGGTATATCTTCAGGGTTAATTCTTATCAGTGGAATCTGGTCAAAATGAAAACACACAGGTAGTTGTGATAAATATCACCAAATTTCCCCTCAAAACAGTTGTACCTACTTGCTTTCCCAACAGCAATGTACATGAATAGCCAATAGGCTGAGTTATCAAGCTTAGTCAATTCTGCCAAATGACAGGTGAAATATGTTATCTCAGAGTCATTTTAATTTGCTTTTCTCTAATTAGGACTGACACTGAACATGTTTTTATATGTTTAAAAGCCATTTGTTTATCTTACAGGTGAATTATCTTTTCATTTCTTCTGCCTATTTTTCTATTTGGTTTCCTTCTCCTCCAATTTCAATAGAGCTTTATATGTTAAGGATGCAAGCTCAGTCCCTTCAAATCATGTCCGACTCTTTGCAACCCTGTGGACTGTAGCTCACCAGGGTCCTCTGTCCATGGGATTTTTCAGGCAAGAACACTGGAGTGGGTTGCCATTTCCTCCTCCAGAGGATCTTCCTGACCCAGGGATCAATCTCAGGTCTCCTACATTGCAGACAGATTCTTTATTGATGAGCCACTGGGAAAGCCCATATATTAAAGATGTTAGTCCTTTATTTCTGAAGTATTTTGCAAATGTTTTCTCCCACTTTGTCATTTGTGTTTTGATTATGCTTAAGGTGGGGTCTTTTGTGGGTCTATTTGTTTGCCATACAGACCAGTGTTCATGTAAAAGTAGTTAGTTTTATGTAATCAAAGGTATCAATCTTTTCTTTTACCACATCCAGATTTTGAGCTACAGTTAGAAAACTTTTCCTCACATCTATGTTGCTGGAAAATTCATCCCTGTTTTCCTCTAGTGTTTTTATGATGTCATTTTTTATAGTTAGGTCTCAGATTCATTTGGAGTTTATTCTTGTGCAGGTGAAGATGTACATCTCATTTTACCTTTTTTCAAAGGGCTACCTGGTTATTCCAACACAATATATTAAAAAGTTTATCTCTGCTCCCATGAGATGAGATGCCACCTTGGTTGTTGTTGTTTAGTTGTAAGTTGTGTCCACGTCTTTGCAACCCCATGAACTGTAGCCTGCCAGGCCTCTCTATCCATGGGATTTCCCAGGCAGAAACACTGGAATGGGTGGCCATTTATCATACACTAAATTCCACATGTAATTGGCTCTGCTTCTGGACTTTGCATCCATTCCATTACTATTTTGTTTCTTCATGCACCAATAACACACTAGTTTAATTATAGAGGGTTTATCCTTCATTTTAAAGTCTGATAGAGCTGTTTCCCCTTGTAACTTTTATTTCTCATGATTTTAATCGTTATTTTATGTCTGATTTTTCATATGGACTGACGTATCACTTGTCTCACTCCATAAAAAAGCTTATTTGTATTTTCACTGGGATCATGTTAAAGTCATTGATTAACTTTGGAGAAACTGGCTTGTTTTATGATGCTAAGTTAACCCATCCAAGATCAAGGGATGTCTTTCTATTTGCTTGAGCCTATGCCTTGCAGGGAAGGCAATGGCACCCCACCCCAGTACTTTTGCCTGGAAAATCCCATGGACGGAGGATCGTGGTAGGCTCCAGTCCATGGGGTCGCTAAGAGTCGGATACGACTGAGCGACTTCCCTTTCACTTTTCACTTTCATGTATTGGAGAAGGAAATGGCAACCCACTCCAGTGTTCTTGCCTGGAGAATCCCAGGGACGGGGGAGCCTGGTGGGCTGCCGTCCATGGGGTCACACAGAGTCGGACACGACTGAAGTGACTTAGAAGCTTAGCAGCATGCCTTGCAGAGTGTTTTAAAGTTTTCTTCAGGAAGGATTTGCCTGTTTCTTGCTAAGTTTATTTCTAAGTCTTTTATCTTCTTTGTTGCTGTTGTTCCCTCTAACTGGTTTTTATTTATGTAGAAGAAAGCTATTGATTTCTGCACATCAAGTTTTTACCCTGCTATCTTAAAATTTCTTTTCTTGTTTGATTTACTATTATCATTGATTTTCTATGGTTTTCCTATTTTATTATCATATCATGTGCAAATTAAGGTGGTTTTGATTCTCTTTCTCTATAACTTATGCTTCTAATCGATTTCTCTAATTGCAGATACCTCTAGTACAACTGTGGAACAGTAATGAAGATAGTGGTCATCTCGCCTTTGTGGAAATGCCTCTAGTGTTTCCCCATCACCTAAGATGTTGACTTCAGGATTCAAGCATACAAAATATTTTATCATAAGAAGTAACCATCCATTCTTGTTTTCTTAACTGATATATCAGGCATGGGTGTTGATTTCTATGAAAGATCTTTCAGAATCTGTGGAGATACTTACATGATTTTTTCCTTAAGTGTATTGTTATACCAATGGATTTCTTCATGTTGAACTAAGCTTGCATTTCTGGAAAAAATATCATTTGTTTAAGGTCCATTGGTTTATTAATGTTGCATTTGATTCAGTGTATGAATAATCTGTTTAGTACTTTTGCATCAATATTTATAAGTGATATTGTTCTATAATTTCATTTTTGTACTTTGTCAGGTTGAGGAATCAGTGTTATCCTTACTTTCAAAAAACAATTAATATGTTCTCCTTTATTTTCAATGCTCTGAAATGATTTATAAAGACTAGAGGATAGCTAAAAATAAATAAAATTGGGACCTAATGGCAAGGGCAGTCAATCAAACCAGTCAATCCTAAAGGAAATCAGTCCTGAATATTCACTGGAAGAACTGATGCTGAAACTGAAGCTCCTGTATTTTGACCACCTGATGTGAAAAACTGACTCATTGGAAAAGACCCTAATGCTGGGAAAGATTGAAGGCAGAAGGAGAAGGGGCAACAGAGGATAAGATGGTTGGATGGCATCAGGAGTTGCTGATGGACAGGGAAGCCTGGCGTGCTGTAAAGTCCATGGGGTCACAAAGAGTCAGACATGAATGAGCAACTGAACTGAACTGAACTGAACTGAATGGCAGAAGAAGCATTTTCCCCACTTGAAAGGTAGAGAGTTGGGATCTCAAAGCCTCCTGGAAATCACTGTTCTTGCCTGGATTCTCTTCAGTACAGGAATGCCTCTGTGAACTCAAGTGACTTTTCTCCAAGGAAACAGGGTGCTTCCAACTCCTTGTTAGGAGCTCATCCCACAGAACTCTGTGTCTAAACATTCCAAGAAGCCTCGGAGTAAGGTCCAGATTTTCCAGACAACAGAGTTATTCATAAAGTAGTTTCCAAGAAGCCTTACTCAGTCTCATGCAATAACTCCAGTACTCCTTTCAGGAATCTTAGGACTCTTGCATCTGCAATGTTTTCCCTCAAAGAACACTGTGCACCAAAAGCATTTTTCTTAGCCCCTGAGCAGCATCAAGTGCCAGAGGTCATTGGGATCAACACTTTGTGAGTGGAGAGAAGGGCAAAGCATTTTTTCTTCCTTGGATTCTTAGATTTCCAAAGCTTGCAAACAGTCCCAGGACCACACGTCCAGCTGCGGTCTGTCGCACATCTCATGTGCAAGGCCATTTTGCCTTAGTGAGTAAAGCCGAACTGCACCAGAAAAAAAAAAAAAAAACCCTCTGTGCTTACAATTCATTCTGGGAGCTCACACCAATGTCTATCTATCTCAAGCAGAAAAAAGATTTTAGAAACAACCTGGAAACAGTGCAGGATTTCCTGAACATTCCTAGGCCTTTGGAAGATCTGAAGGCAGCCAGGCCTAACCAGGGCAGTAACTAGGATATGCAGTTCACCACATGCAGACCTCCCTGCCTCCACGAATTTATTCATGGCAGGGTTCCATGTGTCCCAGATGTCACTTTTCGCTGGTCAGAAACTGCAGGTAGATATGCTGTGTGTGTTTGAAATTGGGATCTGGTGACAAAAACACAATTTTCCGCACTTGAAAGCTAGAGAGCTGCGGTTTTAAAGCTGCCTGGAAATCACTATTGTTGCTGTCTTCTCTTCAGTGCAGGAATGCCTCTGGGAGAACAAGTGAGTTTTCTCCTAAGAAACAGAGTTTACAATTCCTTGCTAGGAGCTCATCCCACAGCACTCTCTAGCTAAAGGGCAAACTGAACATGACCAGTAGCCTCAAAATAAGGTCTGATTTCTATCATCAAAAAAGGTATTTATGCAACAGTTTCCAAGAAGCCTTTCTCAATCTATTGCAATAACTGTAGTATACCTTTCAAGATGTTTAGGACTTTCACACCTGCACCGTTTTCCCTGGAAGAGCACTGAGCACTGAAAGTCTCTTCTGTTGGCTCCTGCGCAGTATCAAGTGTGAGAGGTCATTGATCTCAACTCTTTGTGTGCGAATTGAAGAGCAAAGCACTTCTTTCTTCCTTGGATAGCTAGATTAGCAAAGTTCTCAAACAGCCTCAGGAACACAGCTCTAGCTGCTCCTCTGTGCAATGCTGGTCTGTCTCAGTGAGTAAACCAGAGCTACACTGAAAAAAGAGCTTGTGTCTAAAACTCATTCTGGGAACTCCTCTCTGATGCTAATTTATCTCACACAGAAACAAATTAGATCCGGCTTGAAAACTGTGCCAGTTTTCCCTAAACATTCCTATGTATGTGTTAGTCCTTCCGTCATGTCCAACTCTTTGCAAATCCATGGACTATAGCTCACCAGGCTCCTCTGTCCATGGGATTTCCCAGGCAAGATTACTGGAGTAGGTTGCCATTTCCTCCTCCAGGGGATCTTCCCAACCCAGGGATTGAACCTGGGTCTCTTGCATTACAGGCAGATTCTTTACCATCTGAGCCACCAGGGAAGCCCATTTCTAGGCCTTACCAGGGTAGTAACTATGGTCTGAAGTTCATTCCACTGCACGTCCTAGCTAAAGGGCAAACTATACATAAACACTAGTCTCAAATTAAGGTCCAGTTTTTCCTTTCAGCCACGTTAGGTGAATAGCAGTTTCCATGAAGCCTTACTGAATCTAGTGCAATAATTCTAGTATCCCTTTCAGGACTCCTAAGACTCTCAAATCTGCACTGTTTTTCGTAGAAGAACACTGTATACACAGCCTCTTCTATGACTCTTGAGAACCATTAAGTGGCAATGGAGCAAATAAATGTGACTCATCCAAGTATGCTGTCAGAATGGCTGTGCCCAGTGTTGTTTCAGTGATGGAAGTCAACCCATGTGGATGGCATGCTTAGGGTTTCTGCCAGGGCCTTTGCTGGAGCAGCCAGGAAGAGATACCCCAGGCCCAAGGTAAGAGAAACCCAAGTAAGACGGTAGGTCTTGCAAGAGGGCATCAGAGGGCAAATACACTGAAACCAAACTCACAGAAAACTAGTCAATCTAATCACACCAGGACCACAGCCTTGTCTAACTCAATGAAATTAAGCCATGCCCATGGGGTAACCCAGGATGGGCGGGGCATGGTGGAGAGATCTGACAGGGTGTGGTCCGCTGGAGAAGGGAATGGCAAATCACTTCAGTATTCTTGCCTTGAGAACCCCATGAACAGTATGAAAAGGCAAAATGATAGGATACTGAAAGAGAAACTCCCCAGGTCAGTAGGGGCCCAATATGCTACTGGAGATCAGTGGAGAAATAACTCCAGAAAGAATGAAGAGATGGAGCCAAAGCAAAAAGAATACCCAGCTGTGGATGTGTCTGGTGATAGAAGCAAAGTCCAATGCTGTAAAGAGCAATATTGCATAGGAACCTGGAATGTCAGGTCCATGAATCAAGGCAAATTGGCAGTGGTCAAACAAGAGATGGCAAGAGTGAATGTCGACATTCTAGGAATTAGCGAACTAAAATGGACTGGAATGGGTGATTAACTCAGAGGACCATTATATCTACTACTGAAGGCAGGAATCCCTCAGAAGAAATGGAGTGGCCATCATGGTCAACAAAAGAGTCCGAAATGCAGTACTTGGATGCAATCTCAAAAACGACAGAATGATCTCTGTTCATTTCCAAGGCAAACCATTCAATGTCACAGTAATCCATGTCTATGCCCCAACCAGTAACGCCGAAGAAGCTGAAGTTGAAAGGTTCTATGAAGACCTACAAGACCTTTTAGAACTAACACCCCAAAAAGATGTCCTTTTCATTCTAGGGGACTGGAATGCAAAAGTAGGAAGTCAAGAAACACCTGGAGTAACAGACAAATTTGGCCTTGGAATACAGAATGAAGCAGGGCAAAGACTAACAGAGTTTTGCCAAGAAAATGCACTGGTCATAGCAAACATCCTCTTCCAACAACACAAGAGAAGACTCTATACATGGACATCACCAGATGGTCAACACCAAAATCAGATCGATTATATTCTTTGCATCCAAAGATGGAGAAGCTCTATACAATCAGCAAAAACAAGACCAGGAGCTGACTGTGGCTCGGACCATGAACTCCTTATTGCCAAATTCAGACTGAAATTGAAGAAAGTAGGGAAAACCACTAGACCATTCAGGTATGACCTAAATCAAATCCCTTATGATTATACAGTGGAAGTGAGAAATAGATTTAAGGGCCTAGATCTGATAGATAGAGTGCCTGATGAACTATGGAATGAGGTTCGTGACATTGTACAGGAGACAGGGATCAAGACCATCCCCATGGAAAAGAAATGCAAAAAAGCAAAATGGCTGTCTGGGGAGGCCTTACAAATAGCTGTGAAAAGAAGAGAAGTGAAAAGCAAAGGAGAAAAGGAAAGATATAAACATCTGAATGCAGAGTTTCAAAGAATAGCAAGAAGAGATAAGAAAACCTTCTTCAGCAATCAATGCAAAGAAATAGAGGAAAACAACAGAATGGGAAAGACTAGGGATCTCTTCAAGAAAATCAGAGATACCAAAGAAACATTTCATGCAAAGATGGGCTCGATAAAGGACAGAAATGGTATGGACCTAACAGTAGCAGAAGATATTAAAAAGAGGTGGCAAGAATATACAGAAGAACTGTACAAAAAAGAGCTTCATGACCCAGATAATCATGATGGTGTGATCACTGACCTAGAGCCAGACATCCTGGAATGTGAAGTCAAGTGGGCCTTAGAAAGCATCACTACGAATAAAGCTAGTGGAGGTGATGGAATTCCAGTGGAGCTATTCCAAATCCTGAAAGCTGATGCTGTGAAAGTGCTGCACTCAATATGTCAGCAAATTTGGAAAACTCAGCAGTGGCCACAAGATTGGAAAAGGTCAGTTTGCATCCCAATCCCAAAGAAAGGCAATGCCAAAGAATGCTCAAACTACCGCACAATTGCACTCATCTCACACGCGAGTAAAGTAATGCTCAAAATTCTCCAAGCCAGGCTTCAGCAATATGTGAACCGTGAACTTCCTGATGTTCAAGCTGGTTTTAGAAAAGGCAGAGGAACCAGAGATCAAATTGCCAACATCCGCTGGATCATGGAAAAAGCAAGAGAGTTCCAGAAAAACATCTATTTCTGCTTTATTGACTATGCCAAAGCCTTTGACTGTGTAGATCACAATAAACTGTGGAAAATTCTGAAAGAGATGGGAATACCAGACCACCTGATCTGCCTCTTGAGAAATCTGTATGCAGGTCAGGAAGCAACAGTTAGAACTGGACATGGAACAACAGACTGGTTCCAAATGGGAAAAGCAGTACGTCAAGGCTGTATATTGTCACCCTGTTTATTTAACTTATATGCAGAGTACATCATGAGAAATGCTGGACTGGAAGAAACACAAGTTGGAATCAAGACTGCCGAGAGAAATATCAATAACCTCAGATATGCAGATGACACCACCCTTATGGCAGAAAGTGAAGAGGGGCTAAAAAGCCTCTTGATGAAAGTGAAAGTGGAGAGTGAAAAAGTTGGCTTAAAGCTCAACATTCAGAAAACAAAGATCATGGCATCTGGTCCCATCACTACATGGGAAATAGATGGAGAAACAGTGGAAACAGTGTCAGACTTGATTTTTCTGGGCTCCAGAATCACTGCAGATGGTGACTGCAGCCATGAAATTAAAAGACGCTTACTCCTTGGAAGGAAAGTTATGACCAACCTAGATAGCATGTTCAAAAGCAGAGACATTACTTTGCCAACAAATGTTCGCCTAGTCAAGGCTATGGTCTTTCCTGTGGTCATGTATGGATGTGAGAGCTGGACTGTGAAGAAGGCTGAGCACCGAAGAATCGATGCTTTTGAACTGTGGTGTTGGAGAAGATTCTCGAGAGTCCCTTGGACTGCAAGGAGATTCAACCATTCCATTCTGAAGGAGATCAGCCCTGGGATTTCTTTGGAAGGAATGATGCTAAAGCTGAAACTCCAGTATTTTGGCCACCTCATGCGAAGAGTTGACTCATTGGAGAGACTCTGATGCTGGGAGGAATTGAGGGCAGGAGGAGAAGGGGACGACAGAGGATGAGATGGCTGGATGGCATCACTGACTCGATGGATGTGAGTCTGAGTGACCTCCGGGAGTTGGTGATGGACAGGGAGGCCTGGCGTGCTGCAGTTCATGGGGTCGCAAAGAGTTGGACATGACTGAGCGACTGATCTGATCTGATCTTGGACCTCAGTCTTCTCTAGGTTACTTTTATTCTTTCTTGGAGAAAGGAACGTCTCTGAGAATGAAGTAATAGCCTCGTGTGCGTGAACCCAAATGTCAGGAAGCCATTTCCTTCTTCAGGGGATATTCCCAACCCAGAGATCGAAATATGTCTCTTTTATCTCCTGCATTGGCAGGTGGATTCTTTACCACTAGCACCACCTTGGAAACCTCAGAAGAATCAACTTATTTTGCATTCCATGTTATCAGCACCAAGCACTTCAAACAGTCTTCTGTCTGGGAAGTGATGTTATCACTTGAGTTGATATAGGTAAGGTTTTTTTTCCCCTAGATTTGAACACCAAACAGTCTTCATTACTATGTGATATTGAGTTTAGGGAATCATGATCCTTGTGGTCAGAAGTGACAGACTTTCAGACCACCTGGCTAAAGAACAATGCTTCTCCTATTACACGTGTGCATGCATGCATGCTAAGTCACTTCAATTGTGTCCAACTCTACGATCCTATGGACTGTAGCCTACCAGGCTCCTCTGTCCATGGGATTCTCCAGGCAAGAATACTGGGGTGTGTTGTCATGCCTTCCTCCAGGGGATCTTCCCAACCAAGGGATCGAACCCATGTCTCCTATGTCTTCTGCATTCAGTTCAATTCAGTTCAGTCACTCAGTCATGTCTGACTCTTTGCAACCCCATGAATTGCAGCATGTCAGGCTTCCCTGTCCATCATCAACACCCAGATCTTGCTCAAACTCATGTCCATTGAGTCAGTGATGACATCCAACCATATCCCCTGTCATCCCCTTCTCCTCCTGCCTTCAGTCTTTCCCAGCATCAGGGTCTTTTCCAATGAGTCAAATCTTCACATCAGGTGGCCAAAGTAGGAGCTTCAGTTTTAGTATCAGTCCTTCCAATGAATATTCAGAACTGATTTCCTTTATGATTGTCTGGTTTGATCTCCTTGCAGTCCAAGGGACTCTCAAGAGTCTTCTCCAACACCACAGTTCAAAAGCATCAGTTCTTTGGCACTCAACTTTCTTTATGTTCCAACTCTCACATCCGTACATGACTACTGGAAAAACTATAGCTTTGACTAGACAGACTTTTGTCAGCAAAGTAGTCTCTGCTTTTTAATATGCTCTCTAGGTTTGTCATAGCTTTTCTTGAAGCATGCGTTGGCATGCAGGTTTCATTACCATTAGTGCCACCTGGGAAGCCCAATTACATGTGTAGCCAGTGGTTTCTTGCCCTGGGGAAAAAATTCCCAGGTCCCTGTTCTTTAACAGAGTGGAAGCCAGCCTGGAAGGGTAGGCCACTATTCTGTTGTCTAAGCATTGTGTCCGGGGAAGGCAATGGCACCCCACCCCAGTACTTTTGCCTGGAAAATCCCATGGACTGAGGAGCCTGGTGGGCTGCAGTCCATGGGGTCGCTAAGAGTTGGACACGACTGAGCGACTTCACTTTCACTTTTCACTTTCATGCATTGGAGAAGGAAATGGCAACCCACTCCAGTGTTCTTGCCTGGAGAATCCCAGGGACAGGGGAGCCTGGTGAGCTTCCGTCTATGGGGTCGCACAGAGTCGGACACGACTGAAGCGACTTAGCAGCAGCAGTAGCAAGCACTGTGTCATACTGCTCTTTGGAGAGTTTCATTAAGGCTGTGTTAAGCTTTGTGTTCTTTCAGGCAAGCTGGAGGGAATCCCTTTCATGCCACAGGTAAGGACTACTTTCTAGTCTGACAATGTACATGTTGCTGGCAAGTTAGATGAACAAGGTATTACACACTTAATTCCTTCCAAGTATGAAACTCATGCCAGTAACTTGGTGCACCTCCTGAATTATATGACAGACATGCAAAGCATCCCTGTCTAATGTTCCAGGGCAAGCTCGTGCACAAGCCTTGATGTTCCTCCACAGAGTAGGAGAGAAGGCGTTTAAAGAAGCAGAAAAGATCTTGGTGAACTCTTGAGTGAAGAAACGTGTGTCTCTCAAGCCATATGTCAGAATGGTTGCACCCAGTGAGCTGTCGGAGCATGGAAGTGAACCTGGATGCCTGACACCGGAAGGGTTTCTTTCACTACCTTGGGATCACCATGCTTCTCTACGCTACTTGGTGTACAGCTTGGAGACAGGTACCTCACCAGGAATTTAGGAAGGGCTGTGTGCATCTGATTATCACAAGAAGTTTCTCAGAAGAACCAAAGATTCTTTTTCCAAAGCCACTGGTATCCTTGGTTTCCATCAGTGTTCTAACTGAGATGGGACATAATCCCCTCTGTAGGATATGGGTAAGGATTTTGTGCCTCAACCTGAAAATGGAACATTCAACATTTTGACATAATGATGAGCTCAAAGAAAAGTGCTCAGTGTGATTGGAACATAAAGCTTTTAAAATGGACAGCTTGAATAAAGATGTTTTTGCCCTGGGGCCTGTGACAGCTGCTCTCTGCATTTGAAAAGAACTATTCTGACCCTGTTTTTTCATGGAGCAGATCAGATCAGATCAGATCAGTCCTCGCTCAGTCGTGTCCGACTCTTTGCGACCCCATGAACCGCAGCACGCCAGGCCTCCCTGTCCATCACCAGCTCCCAGAGGTCACCCAGACTCGCATCCATCGAGTCAGTGATGCAATCCATCCATCTCAACCTTCTCCTCCTGCCCTCAATCCCTCCCAGCATCAGAGTCTTCTCCAATGAGTCAACTCTTCGCATGAGGTGGCCAAAATACTGGAGTTTCAGCTTTAGCATCATTCCTTCCAAAGAAATTCCAGGGCTAATCTCCTTCAGAATGGACTGGTTGGATCTTCTTGCAGTCCAAGGGACTTTCAAGAGTCTTCTCCAACACCACAGTTCAAAAGCATCAATTCTTCGGCGCTCAGCCTTCTTCACATGGAGCAGAAGCCAATCCGATGGGTGATGCTCTGTAAGCTGTTGTTTGAGAGATGTGTCATAGCAGTCTTTTGCAAGGTTCATGAAGGCAGTGCTAAGCTCATCCATCCAGTAAAAGTGAAATTCTTTCAGGCCACAGGATGGGGTTAGTTTCCCTTTGGATAAAATGTTTGTTACTGGGAAGTGACATGAAGGACCTCTATCACACTGGGTTCCTTCACAATAGAGAACCTGAAAATAATAACTATCTGAAGATTTGTCCTGGCCATTTTTTTCCCTGACCACAGAATGCTCTCCACCCTGAACTACTTTCAGGGGGTGTTGGAGGTCAGCAGCTGCAGCAGCACATGATTTAATCCTTATAGAGGCAGATGGCAAGCACCCATGGGAAGTGCCAATTTGTGGGTGACAAGGGGATTCCCAGCTTATTCTCATAATGGAGGAATATTAAGGAGAAGGCACTCAAATCTGAACATCATCCTGCGGGATCCTCACGTTAGATTCACCATCTGGAGAACTTCAAAATACTAAAGCTAGGCCTTTATCCCAGATGAATTTTAACTTTTATCCTTGAAATTTTTGCTCATACACCTAAATATAAAGAATAGTAACTGATCCGCATGTGCCTTCCACTGTTGCCTCTCAAACCCTGCCCCATGGTGATCCTGGGAGAGCTTCCAAACCTATTAGTGCTTCTTCTTTGTAAAATCACTGCCCTGAGATGGTTGATGCCAGCACCTGTGTCTTACAATTTCAGGCATCATCAGCAATTCCTCCCCCAACTTTCCCCACTACCTCCCATTATTCTTCAAAGCACAACTCAGTGCACAAACCCTGGCTTCCATGTAGCCTCGATCACTCTACTCAAACATCCTCTACAGGACAATGTTTTTGTAAATGTGTCTGTGGCTCGAGATGACAAGGAAAAGGTGTGAGGTCATAATTAAGCATTTTCTACGTCAAAGACATGTTTCTTATTGGGGAGAACATCAAGGAATTCTGGACATTTAGTGGTAGAGTAAAACAACGTGAAGATCTCTACCTCCTCCAAGAGCTGGTAACTAAGACAGCCTCTGTCCAATTCAGACATTCTTTGTGTCCAAAGCTTTTGGATCAGAAAAGCCAAATGTAATGCAATTTCTTCTGTGGGAGCCCAGATGCAGGTGAAATTTGATCTCTTTCACTTCCTTCATGATGAGGGAGGACAGAGTGAAGCTTTGCTCTTACTCCCCAAAGTAAGAACTGGAAAATCTCACCAAATTGAAATAATAGAAATACCATGACAAGATGTTGGTTCAATAAATAATGTCTCATTTTCTTTAAAAAAAAAAAAAAACTCTTTATTGAATTTGTTACAATATTGCTTCTGTTTTATGTTTGGGGTTTTTTTTTTTTTGGCCATGAGACATGTGGGATTTTAGCTCCCTGACTGACCAGAGACTGCATCTGCACCCTCTGTGTTGGAAGGCAAAGTTTTAACCACTGAACCATCAGGGAAGTCCCCCAGGTCTTATTTTCTTATTAATCCATTCATGGCAGATGAGGTGGAATGAAGAGGCACGCAGAGAAGAAAGGAGGCAGAGTGGTTGGGATGAAGATCCAGTTAGAATGGAGAACCCTTCATCAGAACTCTATCCCTGGTTAAAGAGGCCATGGCAACATATCTTCTCCCTCATCTACAACCCTTCTCTCAGTCACCCAGCAACGAATGGTGGAGAAGAGTGTTACATAATAATCATGGTTTCCAGTTTCTGTACTTGATATTTGACATCTTGAGGTCTTGCTGACCCTGGAGGAATTGCCCCTCCCAAGGCTACTTAATTCTTAGGGGTAGTGAATAATTCAGCTGAGAGTGTGCCTTTCACATGCAAACTGATCAATCCAGAGCCTACACCCCAACTACCTCCTTTATCAGGCTCTCACACTCTAGGCTATTCACCCTCCCTATTCACCCCACTGCCAGATACAACAACCAGGAACAGACTTCTGCCCTAGACCCAGCTGCAGTTATTCAAACTAGTCAATCTTAAGCCTGCTTACCCTTCCTCACTTATTCCTTCCCATGGAAACCACAATAAAAATTCTCACCACATTTTTTTCTCCACTCCTTCTGCCTCATGATTTGATCCCAATGCTTTCCCATATGGCCCTGCATGGCTTAGTGAACCCCACTCTTCTTGGGATCTGTGAGTATAACAAGTTATCTTTTCAATAGCAATTGATAAGTTCAATTTGCAGGAAGAAATTAAGAGCACTGGAAATAGTATCTGGGGTCAAGAAGTAACAGAAACAGACATGGAACAATGGAGAGAAATACATCAAGGATGCATAATGTCACCCTGCTTATTTAATTTATATAAGTAGAGTACATCATGCAAAATGCAGGGCTGGATGACTCACAAGCGGAAATCAAGATTGCCAGGAGAAATATCAACAATCTCAGATATGCAGATGATACTACTCTAATGGAAGAAAGTGAAGAGGAACTAAAGAGCCTCTTGATGAATGCGAAAAAAGGAAAGTGAAAAATTTGGCTTAAAATTCAACATTCAAAAAATTAAGATCATGGCATCTGGTCCCATCACTTCAGGCAAATAGATGGGGGAAAAATGGAAACAGTGGTAGATTTCAGTTTCGGGGGCTCCAAAATAACTTCAGACAGTTACTGTAGGCTTGAAATTAAAAGACAATTACTCCTTGGAAGAAAAGCCATGACAAACCTAGACAGCATATTAGAAAGCAGAGACCTCACTTTGCCGACAAAGGTCTGTCTGGTCAAAGCTATGGTTTTTCGAGTAGTCATGTATGGATGTGAGGGTTGGACCATAAAGAAGGTTGAGCACCAAAGAATTGATGCTTTTGAACTGTGGTGCTGGATAAAACTCTTAAGAGTCCCTTGGACATAAAGGAGATCAAACCAGTCAAACCTAAAGGAAATAAGTGCTGAATATTCACTGGAAGGACTGATGCTGAAGCTGAAGCTCCAATACTTTGGCCACCTGATGTGAAGAGCTGACTCATTGGAAAAGACCCTGATGCTGGGAAAGATTGAGAGCATAAGGAGAAGGGGGCAACAGAGGCTGAAATGGTTGGATGGCATCACCATGAGTTTGAGCAAACTCAGGGAAATAGTGAAGGACAGGGAAGTCTGATGTGCTGCAGTCCCTGGGATCACAAAGAGTTGGACAGGACTTAGTGACTGAACAACAACAAATATAAAAGCTTGTGTAAATGCACTTTTTCTCTTTTCTCCTAATTTTGTTAAAAGACATAAGATGATGTAAAGTAATAATTATAACAATATATTTTTGGATTAATAACATATATAGAGGTATATGATGATAATAGCACAAAGAAGAAGGGAAGAGGAAGAAATGAAGACACATTAGAGCACTATTGCTGTATTTTATGAGAATTAAGTCAGTATTAACCTGAAATAGATGGTATAAGTTAGCATGCTTATTGTAATTTGTACAGCCATCACTGAGAAAATAACTCCAAGCTACAATAAAGCAACAGTTACCCTAAAAAAAATTGTTTAGCACAAAAGCAGTAAATGGAGAACAGATTTTAAAAGTGAGATTAAAAGTGTATTATTCTTCACAGAGCTAGAACAAATAATTTCACAATTTGTATGGAAATACAAAAAACCTCGAATAGCCAAAGCTATCTTGAGAAAGAAGAATGGAACTGGAGGAATCAACCTGCCTGACTTCAGGCTCTACTACAAAGCCACAGTCATCAACACAGTATGGTACTGGCACAAAGACAGAAATATAGATCAATGGAACAAAATAGAAAGCCCAGAGATAAATACATGCACGTATGGACACCTTACCTTTGACAAAGGAGGCAAGAATATACAGTGGATTAAAGACAATCTCTTTAACAAGTGGTGCTGGGAAAACTGGTCAACCACTTGTAAAAGAATGAAACTAGAGCACTTTCTAACACCATACACAAAAATAAACTCAAAATGGATTAAAGATCTAAACGTAAGACCGGGAACTATAAAACTCCTAGAGGAGAACATAGGCAAAACATTCTCCGACATACATCACAGCAGGATCTTCTATGATCCACCTCCCAGAATATTGGAAATAAAAGCAAAAATAAACAAATGGAACCTAATTAAACTTAAAAGCTTCTTCACAACAAAAGAAACTATAAGCAAGGTGAAAAGACAGCCTTCAGAATGGGAGAAAATAATAGCAAATGAAGCAACAGACAAACAACTAATCTCAAAAATAGACAAGCAACTCCTACAGCTCAATTCCAGAAAAATAAATGACCCAATAAAAAAATGGGCCAAAGAACTAAATAGACATTTCTCCAAAGAAGACATACAGATGGCTAACAAACACATGAAAAGATGCTCAACATCACTCATTATCAGAGAAATGCAAATCAAAACCACTATGAGGTACCATTTCACACCAGTCAGAATGGCTGAGATCCAAAAGCAATAAATGCTGGAGAGGAGGTGGAGAAAAGGGAAGCCTCTTACATTGTTGGTGGGAATGCAAACTAGTACAGCCACTATGGAGAACAGTGTGGAGATTCCTTAAAAAACTGGAAATAGAATTGCCTTATGACCCAGCAATCCCACTGCTGGGCATACACACTGAGAAAACCAGAATTGAAAGAGACATGTGTACCCCAGTGTTCATCGCAGCACTGTTTATAATAGCCAGGACGTGGAAGGAACCTAGATGTCCATCATCAGATGAATGGATAAGAAAGCAGTGGTACATATACACAATAGAGTATTATTCAGCCATTAAAAAGAATACATTTGAATCAGTTCTAATGAGGTGAATGAAACTGGAGCCTATTATACAGAGTGAAGTAAGCCAGAAAGAAAAACACAAATACAGTATACTAACGCATATATATGGAATTTAGAAAGATGGTAACAATAACCCTGTATACGAGACAGCAAGAGAGACTGATGTATAGAACAGTCTTTTGGATTCTGGGAGAGGGAGAGGGTGGGATGATTTGGGAGAATGGCATTGAAATATGTATAATAGCATATACGAAATGAGTCGCCAGTCCAGGTTGCTTGAGACTGGTGCACTGTGACGACCCAGAGGGTTGGTATGGGGAGGGAGGAAGGAGGAGGGTTCAGGATGGGGAACACATGTATACCTATGGCAGATTCATTTTGATATATGGCAAAACCAATACAATATTGTAAAGTTAAATAAAATAAAATTTAAAAAAATAATAATAAATAAAAATAAAAGTGAGATGTAGAAAACAAAGTGGCAACCTAAATCCAACCACATCAATAATTATATTAAATATAAATGGACTAAACACTATAATCAAAGGCAGTTAGACTGAATTTTAAAAAGCAAGATTTGATGAATACTGTTTGTAAGAGGTGTATTTCACACACACACACACACACACACAAATAGGTTGGAAGTAAAGTGATAAAAAGGGTATACCATGCAAATGGTAGAAACAAGAGAGCCAGAGGTGACATACGCTTACTATCAGACAAAATAGACCTTAAGACTTTGAAAGGATTATAAGTGAGCACTATGAACAACTTTATACCGACAAATTAGACATCTTAAATGAAATGAAAAAGTTTTCTAGAAAGAAATTGCCAAAACTGACTTAAGGGGAAACTACAAGTCCTGAATGGGCTTCCCAGGTGGCTCAATAATAAAGAATCCATCTTCCAATGCAGGAGATGCAGGAGACATAGGTTCAGTCACTGGGTTGGGAAGATTACTTGGAGTAGGAAATGGCAACCCACTCCTGTACTCTTGCCTGGAAAGTTTCATGGACAGAAGAGCCTGATGGGCTACAGTCCATGGGGTCACAAAGAGCAGACACAATTGATCACAGAGCACACATAAAAGTCCTGAATAGATCTATAACAAGTTATGAAATTAAAATAATAACTTTAAAATCTTCTTGTAAAGAAAATCCCAGGCTTTTCTATCAGAATTCACTGGTAAATTCTATCTAATATTTAAAGAAGAAATAATACCAATCTTACACAACTCTTTTAGAGTACAGAGGAAGAGGGACAATTTCCCAACTCACTCTATAAGGCTGATATTACCAGAAGAAAAGCCCAAGCAGAGACATCAAAGAAAAGAAAACTACAGACCAACATTCGTATTGCAATATATCCAGTAGCCTATAAAAAGAGTTTAAACACCATGACCATGTAGGATTTATCCTATAAGTTCAAGGTTGACTTAACATTCCAAAATCAATCCATGTGTTACATGGATCAATTCTAACAGAATAAAGGACAAAACCTCATGATCACCTCAATAGATGCAAAAAAAATTCCAGCAATATCCAACACCATTTATGATTAAAACTCTTTAAAAACTAAGGATAAAAGAAACTTCCTCAACTTTATAAAAAGCATCTATAAAAACCCTACAACTAATATGCTATGCTATGCTATGCTATGCTAAGTCACTTCAGTCGTGTCTGACTCTGTGCGACCCCATAGTCAGCAGCTCACCAGGCTCGCTCATCCCTGGGATTCTCCAGGCAAGAACACTTGAGTGGGTTGCCATTTCCTTCTCCAATGCATAAAAGTGAAGAGTGAAAGTGAAGTCGCTCCATCGGTAAAAGACTAAATCCTTTCTCCCAAAGATCAGGAATAAGGTAAAGAATTCAGTACTCACCACTTCTATTCAACTTCATACTGGAGATTCTACCAAGTGAGATAGAGGCAAGAAAAAAAGCAATGGAACACATACTGAGTGGAAACAAAAAGCTAAACCTGTTCACAGATGACATGAATCTGCACGCAGAAAATCCTGAAGATTCTACATAAAATCCACAGAAAGAACAAAATAAGACTACTTATGCCACTTGATTTCAAAACTTACTTTAAAGCTATTGTAAACAAGAAAATGTGATTTTGGCTTAAGGGGAAAACATACAGATATATTGAATGGAAGAAAAATCCAGAAATGGACTCTTACATTTATGGTCAAACAATTTTTTACAAAGATGCCAAGTCAACTCAGTGGAGGAAAGGATGACCTTTTCAACAAATTATACATAAAGGATTAGATATCCACATGTGGTGGTGGTCCCTCAGTTATATCCGACTCTTTGCAATCCCATGAACTGCATCCCACTAGGCTCCTCTGTCCATGGAATTCTCCAGGCAAGAATACTGGAGTGGGTTGCCATTCCCTTCTCCAAAGGATCTTCCCAACCCAGGGATTGAACCTGGGTCTCCTGCATTGCAGGCAGATTCTTCACCTGCATTGCAGGCAGATTCTTCACCTGCATTGCAGGCAGATTTGAGCCACCAGGGGATAACCATATATAAGATAAAAACAAAAACAAACATGTTGGTATCTCATAGCACATTAAAAAAAACAGTTCAAAATATATCATACTTTAAATGTAAGAACTAAAACTGTCAGTCTTCTAGAATAAAATATGAGAATAAGTCTTTGTGACCTTGGATTAGGCAAAGATTTCTGATATGACACCCAAAGTGCAATTCATTAAAAAAAAAAAAAAAACTTTGGTAAATTAGACTTCATTGAAATTAAAATATTTGCTTTCCAGAAAGCACCATTATATTAAGCCAGAAACTGGAAGGAAGGAAATATTTGCAAATTGTATGCCTGATAAATGATTTGTATCCAGAATATATGAAGAAGTTTTACAACTTAATAAGGAAACAGTTTTTAAAATGGACAATATTTCAATATACATTTCTCCAAAGAGGATACACAAATGGCTACTAAGCATGTGAAAAGATGTTCAACATCATTAGTCATTAGAGAAATGAACATACCTACCCATGAAGGCCACAACGAAAGCCCACACATACAATGGTGTTCATGAAAAAACCAAACTGGTACATCTGAAGATGTACAAAAACTGAGTTTTCATCCCTTGGTTGTAGGAATGAAAAATAGTATTGCCACTTTGAAAAACAGTTTGGTAGCTTCTTGAAAAGTTAAATATACTCTTACCATATAAAGAAACAATTCCAGTCCTAGGTATCTGTCAAAGAAAAATGAAAATATATGATGTATACAAAAAGGCTTCTGTGTGACCATTCATAAAACTATTATTTATAAAACCAAAAAATGAAAACAAGCCATGAATGGACAAGCAAAATTCTCTACAGTGGAATTTTTATAAATATTATAAATAAACTGCTGAAAAATGCTTATTCCATTACCATTTCTGTAAAGTCAAATCTATAGAGACAAAAAGCAGACCAGCAGTTGCCTGGGGCTGGAAGTGGGAGTGGAAATTAACTGCAGACAGCATAAAGAAATTTTCTGGAGTGATGGAAATGTCCTATGGATTGTAAGGATGGTTGCACAGCTCTGTAAATTTAAAAGGGATTTGCTTGTGTACTTATAATGGGTGTATTTTGTGGCATGTAAATACACTTCAGTAAAGTTGGTAATAAAAAGTACAGGATCTATGAAATGAGAGATACGAACAGAGATGTAAAAGAGAAATTACATCCAAGGTCAGGAGCAGCGGCCGAGAGGAACTACCCCACGTCCAAGGTAAGAGAAACCAAAGTAAATGGCAGGCGCTGAGCGAGGCCATAAGAGGGCAGACAGACTGAAACCACAATCACAGACAACTAGCCAATCTGATCCCATGGACCACAGCCTTGTCTAACTCAATGAAACTAAGTCAGGCCCCGCGGGGCCACCCAAGACGCACGGGTCATGGTGGAGAGGTCTGACAGAATGTGTCCACTGGAGAAGGGAATAGCAATCCACTCCAGTATTCTTGCCTTGAGAACCCCATGAACAGTATGAAAAAGCAAAAAGATAGGGCACTGAAAGATGAAGTCCCCAGGTCAGTAGGTGCCCAATATGCTACTGGAGATCACTGGAGAAATAACTCTAGAAAGAATGAAGGGATGGAGCCAAAAAAAACAACACCCAGTTGTGGATGGGACTGGTGATAGAAGCAAGGTCTGATACTGTAAAGAGCAATATTGCATAGGAACCTGGAATATTAGGTCCATAAATCAAGGCAAATTGGAAGTGGTCCAACAGATGGCAAGAGTGAACATCGACATTCTAGGAATCAGCAAACTAAGATGGACTGGAATGGGTGAATTTAACTCAGATGACCATTATATACACTACTGTGGGCAGGAATCCCTTAGAAGAAATGGAGTAGCCATCATAGTCAACAAGAGTCTGAAATGCAATACTTGGATGCAATCTCAAAAACAACAGAATGATCTCTGTTCGTTTCCAAGGCAAACCATTCAGTATCACGGTAACCCAAGTCTATGCCCCGACCAGTAACACTGAAGAAGTTGAGGTTGAACGGTTCTATGAAAACCTACAAGACCTCTTAGAACTAACACCCAAAGAAGATGTCCTTTTCATTATAGGGAACTGGAATGCAAAAGCAGGAAGTCAAGAAACACCTGGAATAACAGGCAAATTTGGCCTGGAGTACAGAATGAAGCAGTGAAAAGGCTAATAGAGTTTTGCCAAGAGAATGCACTAGTCATAGCAAACACCCTCTTCCAACAACACAAGAGAAGACTCTACACATGGACATCACCAGATGGTCAACACTGAAATCAGATTGATTATATTATTTGCAGCCAAAGATGGAGAAGCTCTATACAGTCAGCAAAAACAAGACTGGGAGCTGACTGTGGCTCAGATCATGAACTCCTTATTGCCAAATTCAGACTGAAATTGAAGAAAGTAGGGAAAACCACTAGACCATTCAGGTATGACCTAAATCAAATCCCTTACAATTATTACAGTGGAAATGAGAAATATATTTAAGGGACTAGATCTGACAGAGTTCCTGATGAACTATGGACGGAGGTTCATGGCATTGTACAAGAGGCAGGGGTAAGACCATCCTCAAGAAAAAAGAAATGCAAAAAAAGCAAAATGGCTGCCTGAGGAGGCCTTACAAATAGCTGTGAAAAGAAGAGAAGCCAAAAGCAAAGGAGAAAAGGAAAGATATACCCATCTGAATGCAGAGTTCCAAAGAATAGCAAGGAGAGATAAAAAAATAATCCTCAGAAATCAATGGAAAGAAATAGAGGAAAACAATAGAATGGGAAAGACTAGAGATTTCTTCAAGAAAATTAGAGATACCAAGGGAACATTTCATTCAAAGATGGACTTAATAAAGGACAGAAATGGTATGGACCTAACAGAAGTAGAAGATATTAAGAAAAGGTGGCAAGAATACACAGAAGAACTGAACAAAAAAGATCTTCACTACCCAGATAATCACAATGGTGTGATCACTCACCTAGAGCCAGACATCCTGGAATGTGAAATCAAGTGGGCCTTCAGATCAGATCAGATCAGATCAGTTGCTCAGTTGTGCCCGACTCTTTGCGACCCCATGAACTGCAGCACGCCAGGCCTCCCTGTCCATCACCAACTCCCAGAGGTCACTCAGACCCACATCTATTGAGTCAGTGATGCCATCCAGCCATCTCATCCTCTGTCGTCCCCTTCTCCTTCTGCCCCCAATCCCTCCCAGCATCAGAGTCTTCTCCAATGAGTCAACTCTTCACATGAGGTGGCCAAAGTACTGGAGTTTCAGCTTTAGCATCATTCCTTCCAAAGAAATCCCAGGGCTGATCTCCTTCACAATGGACTGGTTGGATCTCCTTGCAGTCCAAGGGACTCTCAAGAGTCTTCTCCAACACCACAGTTCAAAAGCATCAATCAGCCTTCTTCACAGTCCAGCTCTCACCTCCATACATGACCACAGGAAAGACCATAGCCTTGACTAGGTGAACTTTTGTTGGCAAAGTAATGTCTCAGCTTTTGAATATGCTATCTAGGTTGGTCATAACTTTCCTTCTAAGGAGTAAGCGTCTTTTAATTTCATGGCTGCAGTCACCATCTGCAGTGATTTTGGAGCCCAGAAAAATCAAGTCTGACACTGTTTCCACTGTTTCTCCATCTATTTCCCATGTAGTGATGGGACCAGATGCCATGATCTTCGTTTTCTGAATGTTGAGCTTTACGTCAACCTTTTCACTCTCCACTTTCACTTTCATCAAGAGGCTTTTTAGTTCCTCTTCACTTTCTGCCATAAGGGTGGTGTCATCTGCATATCTGAGGTTATTGATATTTGTCCCAGCCTTAGGAAGCATTACTACGAACAAAGCTAGTGAAGGTGATGGAATTCCAGTTGAGCTATTTCAACTCCTAAAAGATGATGCTGTGAAAGTACTGCACTCAATATGTCAGCAAATTTGGAAAACTTGGCAGTGGCCATAGGACTGGAAAAGGTCAGTTTTCATTCCAATCCCAAAGAAAGGCAATGCCAAAGAATGCTCAAATTACTGCACAACTGCACTCATCTCACATGCTAGTAAAGTAATGCTCAAAATTCTCCAAGCCAGGCTTCAGCAATAAGTGAACCGTGAACTTCCAGATGTTCAAGCTGGTTTTAGAAAAGGCAGAGGAACCAGAGATCAAATTGCCAACATCTGCTGGATCATGGAAAAAGCAAGAGAATTCCAGAAAAACATCTATTTTTGTTTTATTGACTATGCCAAAACCTTTGACTGTGTGGATGACAATAAACTGGAAAATTCTGAAAGAGATGGTAATACCAGACCACCAGGCCTGCCTCTTGAGAAACTTGTATGTAGGTCAAGAAGCAACAGAACTGGACATGGAATAACAGACTGGTTCCAAATAGGAAAACGAGTACATCAAGGCTATATATTGTCACCCTGCTTATTTAAATTATATGCAGAGTACATCATGAGAAATGCTGGACTGGAAGAAGCACAAGCTGGAATCAAGATTGCTGGGAGAAATATCAATAACCTCAGATACGCAGATGACACCATCCTGATGGCAGAAAGTGAAGAACTAAAGAGCCTCTTGATGAAAGTGAAAGAGGAGAATGAAAAAGTTGGCTTAAAGCTCAACATTCAGAAAACTAAGATCATGGCATCTGGTCCCATCACTTCATGGCAAATAGATGGGGAAACAGTGTCAGACTTTATTTTTCTGGGCTCCAAAATCACTGCAGATGGTGACTGCAGCCATGAAATGAAAACACACTTACTCCTTGGAAGGAAAGTTATGACCAACTTAGACAACATATTCAAAAGTAAAGACATTAGTTTGCCAACAAAGGTCCGTCTAGTCAAGGTTATGGTTTTTCCAGTAGTCATGTATGGATGTGAGAGTTGGACTATAAAGAAAGCTGAGCGCAGAAGAATTGATGCTTTTGAACTGTGGTATTGGAGAAGATTCTTGAGAGTCCCTTGGACTGCAAGAAGATCCAACCAGTCCATCCTAAAGGAAATCAGTCCTGGGTGTTCATTGGAAGGACTGACGTTGAAGCTGAAACTCCAATATTTTGACCACCTGATGCGAAGAGCAGACTCATTTGAAAAGACCCTGATGCTGGGAAAGATTGAGGGCAGGAGGAGAAGGGGACAACAGAGGATGAGATGGTTAGATGGCATTACCGACTCAATGGACATGAGTTTGGGTAAACTCCAGGAGTTGGTGATGGACAGGGAGGCCTGGCATGCTGTGGCTCATGGGGTCACAAAGAGTCAGACATGACTGAGCGATTGAAATGAAATGAACTGAAGAGAGAAATTAGGTAAGTATTTTCTCAGTATTGAATTAATGTCTAGCTCAGCCACTGGTCTTTGTTAAATGAGTCAAATGATAATACATGTTTCTGTTTTGTCTTAGCTTCAAGAATAATTGTTGTTTTCATTCATCTTTTATGGGACAAGAAGTCCTGTTTACGGTAGTGATGATCAGTTCAACAAGACACATTTGGAGCTGAGATTGATCACATCAACACAGGTTAATTAATTTTAAAAATTTTAATAATAGAGACTTCAGCTTGGTTGAGTGAAATATGTATATATCTAGATAAGTTGCAGCTCTTTCCTTGATTATAGTATAATGTTGGGGTGATATTCAGGATATTTGGGGCTTCTCTGGTGGCTCTGCTGCTGTTAAGTCGCTTCGGTCATGTCCGACTCTGTGCGACCCCATAGACGGCAGCCCACCAGGCTCCCCAGTCCCTGGGATTCTCCAGGCAAGAACACTGGAGTGGGTTGCCATTTCCTTCTCCAATGCATGAAAGTGAAGTGAAGTCGCTCAGTCGTGTCCGACTCTAGCGACCCCATGGACTGCAGCCTACCAGGCTCCTCTGTCCATGGGATTTTCCAGGCAAGAGTACTGGAGTGGGGTGCCATCGCCTTCTCTGGTGGCTCAGATGGTAAAAAGAATCTGCCTGCAATGCAGGAAACCTGGATTCAATCTTTGTGTCGGGAAGATCCCCCGGAGAAGGTATGGATACCCACTCCAGTATCCTTGCCTGGAGAACTCCATGAATGGAGGAGCCTGGTGGGCTACAGTCCATGGAGTCTCAAAGAGTCAGACATGACTGAGTGACTAACAATTTCACTTTTTTCAAAGTATTTGTGTGCATATTAGTCACTCAGTCATGTCTGACTCTTTGCAACCCCATGAACTATAACATGCCGGACTCCTCTGTCTGTGGGATTTTCCAGGCAAGAATACTGGAGAGGGTTGCCATTTCCTTCTGCAGGAGATCTTCCCAACCCGGGGATCAAACTCAGGTTACCTGCATTGCAGGCAAATTCTTTACCATCTGAGCCACTAGGGAAGTTTCTTTCTCTTTCAAAATATTTAACCACCACCTAGAACTTTTGATCAGACTACTGAGTCAGTGGATTCAGCCTCAATTGCCCATACAGACCTTGGATGAAACATTTTGAAATACTGACTTGAGAGTGTGTTTCTTGATTTCCAGTGACCATGAGCCTGTCTGTTACCTTGGGAAGGGCAGTGAAGGCCTAAGACCTGTGCATCTTCTCACCCAAGGCCTTGTCAATGAATTACAGAGGAAGGAAATCAGGTTGCTTCCTGAGTTCATCCTTACTTGTTCAAATTACAGTTATACTTTCTCATTAGCTCCATTAATCTGCACACAACTTTCAAGTTTGATTTTCTCATTCCCATAAAACAGATTTTAAAGCAACCCAAAGTAAGGCTCAGAGGGGTTCAGGGAGCAGCCGAGAATCACTTTGAACTCCAAGATGACCGATTCTGGTTCCAACAGAAGTTGAACAAAGAGCTTTGGCTGGAGGAAATGGTGTCCTTCTCAATGTTGAAATTCATACGTGTTGAAATCATAGCGTTCATGACAATGCTATAAAATAACCTGAAAATCACTCTTATAATAGTATCAGTGACTAATGACACTTTAAAAAAATCTCTTCTGCTTATATGTTGAAAGGTGATGAAAGATTTAAGTTTTTAAGGAATACGTTTCCTCAGTGGGATTTCAGGTCCAGAGACGAAGGTAGATGTTATTTTGCCTATTACCAGAGCCAGCTTTGTGCCCAATAGATGGATCATGACTGTCTATATATCTTAACTTTCTTGTGATTTATTAATAACTTTCCTGAATGCAAACTGTACAGTGGATGATACATGGAAATTCACCTATGTGATAGCCATACACTGTAATACTGTAAGTCCTCAGTAAAGAACAACAAAAAGGGAAAAATTCTCTAAACAAAGACCTCCATGGGCCCTGTAATAAAATGGCAGGAGATGCACCCTGGGGGCCACTCCTGAAGGCCCATTCCCCGAGGCCACAGAAATGACAGAATGCACTGCCTTTCCCCTCTGTCTCCCCAGAGGGCTTGTCCCTAGATCTGAAGTCAATGGCAGTGCTGTGTCACATCTAAAGAGTCCACACCCAACCCAGGAAGTGGAAAATCTTTCCCCGAAAATCCTTAGACCAAATTCCTCAGACTCTACCAGGACTGTCACAGGCTGTATGTGCCTTGATCTGAAATCTGGAGCCCACCCAGCTCCTCTCGGTCGTGTCCTAGCAGAGCCACACAGTGCCTCCAAGGGCCTGGCTACACAACGTACCAGAGCATGTGACCCGGCTGGCAGCAGCACAGAGGTCATTGGTGCCAGCTCAGTTCAGGGCTCTGAATCATCTGAGATAACAAAGCGTCATTCTACCGAGAGCCAAGTACCATTGCAAAGGCTGTGTCGGCACCACAGCTGTGAATCAACAGCAGCCTGTGCTGCAAGTGATGCCACCTGGGGAATTTTCCCAGCCCCACAGCTCCACTGTGCCTTTCTGAAAGGCGGAAGAGGTCAGGGCAAAGAAAGATGGGGGAGGGGCAGAGGGACATCATCGGAGAGGGAGGGAGAAAAAGAGATGGAATTCAGCCCCAGCTAGCTGTGTGACTTTAACCACATCACTTAACCTCTCTGGGCTGGCTTGCACTGTGCAATTATATGATTCTGTCTCTAACTCTGGGACCTTGAAGATGAGTCAGATATGGCTCAGTCCAGGTCCAGTAGATGCAGAGAAAGTCAGGTAGGACGCAGCAGTGGTGGGCCTAGCAACCTGAGACTACATTCATCTTATTCATTGACAGGGCCTGGGAAGAAGACCAGAGCAGTCTCTCCTGGCCTCCTCAGGACCTGGCTTCTAGACAGTACTCTGTACTCTTCCTTCCTTTCAGCATCTCAACAAGCTCAGCTCCTCCCTCCTCTAAACTCTTTCTTGTCTCTCAATTTGCCTTCTGGGTCCTAAACAGACAGCTGGTCTCCTCTGTGGCCACTTCTCAACACTCTGCTGGAGCTGGCTTCCTCACCACGTCGCTGACGCCTCTTTTGGGACACTGCCAGCTCGGGGGACACCCATCAGTCTGCGTCCTATGTGAGGTCTCTGCAGTTCTGGGCATCTGGCCACACCCTTCAGTGCGAAGGATCCCTTCGCTCTGGGCCTTGTTACCTCTGGCTCCCCCTGCCTTCCTGGCCAGTCTCATTTCCATGCTCTCCTCACTGTTTAGACTTATGCGCTTGTATCCTTTGCAAATTAACCTTCAGCTCCTCTTTATCTCACTGTATACCTCCTATGTTTTTTGTACGCATTGTTTCAATCACCATTTCCCTGCCACTTGCTCCCAAATCCGAGTTTCCCTCCTCCCCTCTTGGGCTCCCAGGGTGAAGTGTATCCTCCTTTGCCTCTCTGTGAGGCTTTCTACAGGCACCTCCACTTCTGCATTCTGCCAGCACTGTGATGGGTGCTATGTCATCCTAACTGATAAAATATGGTCATTCCTCCCCACTACCCTTAGGAGAATACCCTGGGACTAGCATAGCATAGCCAGGCTGCTTACCTTGAATTGCATTGCTGGCTGCCTCTTACTTGTTCTCTGGGAATCAGCCCAGGGCCGGCCACCTGTCCTCCTATTTGGACCAGGCCCTTGGCCTCGCTGGATACCAGCATTGCCTCTAATGTGCTCTCACTCCTGCCTACCTCAGTGACCCTTGTAGACAAGGAGCAAATTGATGGCCTGAACAGGGCCAAGTCATACCCACCTCTGTGTGTTCCAAGAGCCCAGCATATCTTCTGGCCCATGTTAATGGTTGGGCCCTCTCTCTTCCTGGGGCTTCCCAGGTGGCTCAGTCTGCCTGCAATGCGGGAGATACAGGTTTGATCCCTGTGTCAGGAAGTTCACCTGGAAAAGGGAATGGCTACCCACCACAGTATTATTGCCTGGAGAATTTCATGAACAGAGGAGCCTGTCAGGGAAGGAGGAGAAGGGGGCGACAGAGGATGGGATGGTTGAATGGCATCACCAACTCAATGGACATGAGTTTGAGCAAGTTCTGAGAGATAGTGCAGGGGCAGGGAAGCATGGAGTGCTCCAGTCCATGGGGTCTCAAAGAGTGGGACAAAACTTAGCAACAACAATCTCTTCTGCTCAGTTCATGTTTGAAAACCACAAGCATAGAGGAAGGAAAATTGGATCCAGCATAATATGCATTCCTCTGCCCTTTGATCCATTTGAAGAGCCAGGATAGGCTTGGCTTTGTGGGTATTGGAAGGGCTGCTCACTGAACGATTTTCCTGGCCTGTGACACCATCTCAGCTACAGCTAAAGACCTCTGGGGTGGTAGACTCCAGAGACAGCATCATGCCCTGCAGATACTAGAGACTGCAAGCATGCTCAGCACTGAAGCGATGACCACTGTGGTAAAAACCTTTGACAGAACACAGGTGCAAGGCCCTTTCCCAAAACCAAAGAATCATGGTGCTGTTCACAGAAAATGCCTAAATATTTAATACTTACAATTTTCAGTTCAGTTGCTCAGTCGTGTCCAACTCTTTGCGACCCTATGGACTCCATCACGCCTGGCTTTCCTGTCCATCACCAACTCCAGAGCTTGCTCAAACTCATGTCCATGGAATCGGTGATGCCATCCAACCATCTCATCCTCTGTCATCCCTGTCTCCTCCTGCCTTCAATCTTTCCCAGCATCAGGGTCTTTTCCAGTGAGTCAGTTCTTCGCAGCAGGTGGCCAAAATATTAGAGCTTCAGCCTCAGCATCAGTCCTTCCAATGAATATTCAGAAATGATTTCCTTTAGGATTTACTGGTTTGATCTCCTTGCAGTCCAAGGGGCTATCAAGAGTATTCTCCAATACCACAGTTCAGAAGCATCAATTCTTTGGCATTCAGCTTTCTTTATAGTCCAACTCTCACATCCATCATGACTACTGGGAAAACCATAGCTTTGACTAGATAGACCTTTTTTGGCTAAGTAATTTTGAATATGTATTTATTCATTTATTTTTGGCTGTGCTGGGTCTTTGTTGCTGGGCACAGGCTTTCTCCAGCTGTGGTATGCAGGCTTCTCGTTGCGTGGAGCACGGGCTCTAGGGTGCTTAGGCTTTTAGTAGCTGCAGCTCACAGGCTCCAGAGTGTGGAATCATTAGTTGTGGCTCATGGTCTCAGTTGCCCCACAGGATGAGGGATCTTCTGAGACCAGGAATCAAATCTGATGTCCCCTGCATTGTATGGCAGATTCTCAACCACTGGACCACCAGGTAAGCCCCAATAATTACAGTTGTTCTTTTTATTTTTTTTTTTAAGTCATCCTATCCAAGCAGCATTCAGCTGGTCAAAATTCCCTGGAAAAGTCAGAGAATGTGGAATTCAGAGTCCCACAGAAATCCTGTATCAATGTTTACCTTATCTATTACTGTATTTAGTAGAAATATATACAAATATGTTCATTTTTTTGCAATTGGTCACTGTATCTACAGAAACAGAGGCTACCTTAGCTGAAATCACAGAGGTGTATAGGATAGGGCGTGTTGGAGAACAGCTTCCAAGTCTGTTATAAGCCTGATATTTCCAAAAACAATCCAAACATTTTATATTTTTCTTATTATATATTCTGTAAAGAGTTGAAGTGATAAAAAATATGAGGAATAAAACATGTCAGTATCACACTGTTTGACTACAATAGCTTTGTAGTTTATTTTGAAATCAGGAAGTGTGGGTCCTATAACTTCATTGTTCTTTCTCAGGATTGTTTTAGCTATTGCCCTTGAGATTCCATATAAATTTTAGGATGAGTTTTTCTATTTTTGCAAAAGATGCCATTGGGATTTTAATAGTGATTGTGTTGAATCTGTAGATTGCTTTGGATAGTGTTGACATCTCAATTATATCTTCTAATTGATAAACAGGAAATACCTTTCCAGTTATGACTTTTCATTTCTTTCAGCAATGTTTTATAGTTTTCAGTGTACAAGTTTTTGCCTCTGTTAAATTTATTCCTAATTATTTTATTTTTTAACACTATTACAAATGGAATTGTTTTCATTTCCTTTTGGGACCATTCGTAGCTAGTACTCTTGCCTGGAAAATCCCATGGATGGAGGAGCCTGGTGGGCTGCAGTCCATGGGGTCGCTAAGAGTCAGACTCGACTGAGCGACTTCACTTTCACTTTTTCGCTTTCATGCATTGGAGAAGGAAATGGCAACCCACTCCAGTTTTCTTGCCTGGAGAATCCCAGGGGCAGGAGAGCCTAGTGGGCTGACGTCTATGGGGTCACGCGGAGTCAGACACGACTGAAGTGACTTAGCAGCAGTAGCAGCAGTAGCTAGTGTATAGAAATGCAACAGAATTTTGTGTGTTCATTTTTATTGTTTTTTGCAGTTTTGGTGATTTATCTTATTAGTTTAACAGGGTTTTGTGGAATCTTTATTTCCTATGCACAAGATCATGGCATCTACAAACAGAAGTAATTTTACTTTATTGTTTTTATTCAGTCACTCTGTCATGTCTGACTCTTTGTGACCCCATGGACTGCAGCATGCCAGGCTTCCCTGTCCTTCACTATCTCCCAGAGTTTGCTCACACTCATGCCCATTGAGTCAGTGATGCCATGCAACCATCTCATTCTCTGTCACCCACTTCTCAGCCTGCCCTCAATATTTCCCAGCCATCAGGGTCTTTTCCAATGATATGGTTCTTAACTTCAGGTCATCAAGTGGCCAAAGTATTGGAGCTTCAGCATCAGTCCTTCCAATGAATATTCAGGGTTGATTTCCTTTAGGATTGACCAGTTTGATCTCCTTGATATCCAAGGGACTCTCAAGAGTCTTCTCTAGCAGCACAGTTTAAAAGCATCAATTCTTCAGTGCTCAGGCTTCTTTATGGTCTAGTTCTCACATATGTACATAGCTATTGGAAAAACCATGGCTTTGACTATATGCACATTTGTTGGCAAAGTGATGTCTCTGTTTTTTAATATGCTGTCTAGATTTGTCATAGCTTTTCTTCCAAGGAGCAAGCATATTTGATTTCATGGCTGCAGTCACCAACTGCAATGATTTTGGAGCCCAAGAAAATAAAATCTGCCACTGTTTCCATTTTTCCCCATCCATTTGCCATGAAGTGTTGGGACCAGACACCATGATCTTTGTTTTTTGAATGTTAAGTTTTAAACCAGCTTTTACACTCTCTCATCAACAGGCTCTCTAATTTCTGTTCACTTTCTGCCATCAGGGTGGTGTCATCTGCATATCTGAGGTTGTTGATATTTCTCCTGACAATCTTGATTCCGGCTTGTGATTCATCCAGCCCTGCATTTTGCATGATGTACTCTGCATGTAAGTTAAATAAGCAGGGTGACAATATATAGCCCTGATATACTCCTTTCCCAATTTATTTCTTTCCATTTTGAATGTCTTTTATTTCTTTTTCTTATTTAATTGCTCTGGCTAGAACTTCTAGCACTATATTGAATAGAGATAATGAAAATAGGTATTTTGTCATTTTCCTGATATTAAGGAAAAAGCTCAGTATTTCACTATTGAATATGATGTTACCAGCGGATTTTTCATATATGGTTTTATCCTATTTAGGATGTTCCCTTCTATTCCTAGCATATTGAATATTTTATCATGAAATTGTGCTGAATTTTGTTAAATGCTTTTTCTGCAACTGAGATTATCATGTGGGGCTTTTCCCTTCGTTCTTTTTTTTTTTTTTTTTGCCATACAGTGTGGCCTGTGTGATCTCAGTTCCCTGACCAGGAACAGAACCCAAGTCATGGCAGTGAAAGCCCTGTCATGTTAAATAATTCTTTTTATATGCTGTTGAATCCAGTTTGCTAGTATTTTGTTGAAGATTTTTGCATCAGTAGTCATCTGGGATATTGGTTTGTCATTTTCCTTTTTTATATTGTCTTCTTATAATGTATTTGTCTGGCTTTTGTATCTAGTTATGCTGGTCTCATAGAATTATCTAGAAGTGTTTCCTCCCTTCAATTTTTTAGAAGAGTTTGAGAAGGATTAGAACATTCTTTAAATGTTAGTAGAATTTACCAATGAAGCCATCTACTCCTGGGCTTTCTTTTTGGTGAGAGTTTTTATTACTGATTCAATTTCCCTTACTAATTAAAGTTCTCTTTAGATGTTCTATTTCTTCATGAGTCAGCTTTGATAGCTAGTCTATTTCCAGGAATTTGCTTATTTCGCATAGGTTATTCAATTTGTTGCCATTCATTGTATTCCACTTACAGTCTTTTTTATTTTTGTGAGATTGGTTGTAATGTCTCTGCTTTCATTTCTGATTCTAGTAAGTTGAGTTTTGCAATATTTCTGATAGGGAAGCTACTGCCATCTTTATTTTTGTCCTTTGGATATAATGTGTCCTTTTTTTTTCTGGCTTTTTAAAAATTTTTTTCTCTTTCTTACTGCTACCAAGCAATGTGATTATGATTGATCTGCCTTTTTAGCTTCTTTGTGTTTCTTGTACTTAGTGTCCACTGAGCCTTTTTTTTTTTTTTCTTCTAATCAGTGAGTTTATCACTTTTTTAAATTTGGCAAGTTTTCAGTCATTGTTTAAAAATATTTTTTGTTACCCCATCTACTTTCTGTGTCAAATACTTCCAGGCCACTTGAAGTTGCTCCATAGCTTTGTCTATTTTATTTCAATGTTTTTTCTCTGTGGTTCATTGGGATAATTTCTTTAGGTACATCTTCAAAAGGAACATTTCATGCAAAAATGAGCTCAATAAAGGACAGAAATGGTATGGACCTAACACAAGCAGAAGATATTAAGAAGAGGTGGCAAGAATACACAGAAAAACTGTACAAAAAAGAGCTTCACGACCCAGATAATCATGATGGTGTGATCACTGACCTAGAGCCAGACATCCTGGAATGTGAAGTCAAGTGGGCCTTAGAAAGCATCACTACGAACAAAGCTAGTGGAGGTGATGGAATTCCAGTGGAGCTATTCCAAATCCTGAAAGATGATGCTGTGAAAGTGCTGCACTCAATATGCCAGCAAATTTGGAAAACTCAGCAGTGGCCACAAGATTGGAAAAGGTCAGTTTGCATCCCAATCCCAAAGAAAGGCAATGCCAAAGAGTGCTCAAACTACCGCACAATTGCACTCATCTCACACGCTAGTAAAGTAATGCTCAAAATTCTCCAAGCCAGGCTTCAGCAATATGTGAACCGTGAACTTCCTGATGTTCAAGCTGGTTTTAGAAAAGGCAGAGGAACCAGAGATCAAATTGCCAACATCCACTGGATCATGGAAAAAGCAAGAGAGTTTCAGAAAAACATCTATTTCTGCTTTAGTGACTATGCCAAAGCCTTTGACTGTGTAGATCACAATAAACTGTGGAAAATTCTGAAAGAGATGGGAATACCAGACCACCTGATCTGCCTCTTGAGAAATCTGTATGCAGGTCAGGAAGCAACAGTTAGAACTGGTCATGGAACAACAGACTGGTTCCAAATAGGAAAAGGAGTTCGTCAAGGCTGTATATTGTCACCATGTTTATTTAACTTACATGCAGAGTACATCATGAGAAATGCTGGACTGGAAGAAACACAAGTTGGAATCAAGATTGCTGGGAGAAATATCAATAACCTCAGATATGCAGATGATACCACCCTTATGGCAGAAAGTGAAGAGGAACTAAAAAGCCTCTTGATGAAAGTGAAAGTGGAGAGTGAAAAGGTTGGCTTAAAGCTCAACATTCAGAAAACGAAGATCATGGCATCTGGTCCCATCACTACATGGGAAATAGATGGAGAAACAGTGGAAACAGTGTCAGACTTTATTTTTCTGGGCTCCAAAATCACTGCAGATGGTGAGTGCAGCCATGAAATTAAAAGATGCTTACTCCTTGGAAGGAAAGTTATGACCAACCTAGATAGCATATTCAAAAGCAGAGACATCACTTTGCCAACAAATGTTCGCCTAGTCAAGGCTATGGTCTTTCCTGTGGTCATGTATGGATGTGAGAGCTGGACTGTGAAGAAGGCTGAACGCCGAAGAATTGATGCTTTTGAACTGTGGTGTTGGAGAAGACTCTTGAGAGTCCCTTGGACTGCAAGGAGATCCAACCAGTCCATTGTGAAGGAGATCAGCCCTGGGATTTCTTTGGAAGGAATGATGCTAAAGCTGAAACTCCAGTATTTTGGCCACCTCATGCAAAGAGTTGACTCATTGGAGAAGACTCTGATGCTGGGAGGGATTGGGGGCAGGAGGAGAAGGGGACGACAGAGGATGAGATGGCTGGATGGCATCACTGACTCGATGAATATGAGTCTGAGTGACCTCCGGGAGTTGGTGATGGATAGGGAGGCCTGGCATGCTGCAGTTCATGGGGTCGCAAGGAGTCGGACACGACTGAGCTACTGATCTGATCTGATCAAGTTTACTATTTTTTCTTAAATGTCTACTCTGACGTTGATCCCATCTTGTGTATTTTTTCAGTCTAAGCCACTGTGGCTTTCATCTCTAGAGGTTCAATTTGAGTTTTTTAATACTTTTCATGACTCTGCTTAACATTAACAACTTTTCTTCTAGCTTCTTTTTTAAATTTATTTATTTTTTATTGAAGAATAATTTCTTGACAGAATTTTGCTGTTTTCTGTCAAACTTGTACCTCAATCAGATATAGGAATACATATATCCCCTCTCTTTTGAAACTCCCTTCCATCTCCCATCCCTCTAGGTTGATACAGATCCCTTGTTTGAGTTTCCTGAGCCATAAAGCAAATTCCCGTTGGCTATCTAATTTACATATAGTAATGTAAGTTTCCATGTTACTCTTTCCATACATCTCACCCTCTCCTCCCCTCTCCCCATGTCCATAAGTCTATTCTCTATGTCTGTTTCTCCACTGTTGCCCTGTAAATAAATTCTTCAGTACCACATTTCTAGATTCTGTATATATGCATTAGGATATGGTATTTATCCTTCTCTTTCTGACTCACTTCACTCTGTATAATAGGTTTTAGGTTCATCCACCTCTTTAGAACTGATTCAAATGTGCTCTTTTTTGTGGCTGAGTAATATTCCATTGTGTATATGTACCACAGCTTCTTTCTCCATTCATCTATCAGTGGACATGTAGGTTGCTTCCATGTACTAGCTATTGTAAAAAGTGCTCCAATGAAAATGAGATACATGTGTCTCTTTCAATTTTGGTTTCCTCAGGGTATATGCCTAGGAGTGGGATTGCTGGGTCATGTGATTTTATTCCTAGTTTTTTAAGGAATCTTCATACCATCTCTCATAGTGGCTATATCAGTTTACATTCCCACCAACAGTGCAAGACCATTCCCTTTTCTCCACACCCTCTCCAGCATTTATTGTTTGTAGATATTTGATGATGGCCATTCTGACCGGTTTGAGGTAATGTCTCATTGTGGTTTTGATTTGCCTCTCTCTAATAATGAGCGATGTTGAGCATCTTTTCATGTGTTTATTAGCCATCTGTATGTCTTCTTTGGAGAAATGTCTGTTTAGGTCTTTTTCCCACTTTTTGATTGGGTTGTGTGTTTTTCTGGTATTGAGTTGTATGGGATGGTTGTATATTTCGGAAATTAACCCTTTGTCAGTTGTTTCATTTGCTATTATTTTCTCCCATTCTGATGGTTGTCTTTTCACCTCGCTTATAGTTTCCTTTGCTGTGCAAAAGATTTTAAGTCTCATCAGGTCCCTCTTTTTCACTTGTGTTGCTATTTCCATTACTCTAGCAGGTGGGTCATAGAGGATCTTGCTTTAATTTATGTCATCGAGTGTTCAGCCTATGTTTTCCTCTAAGTTTTATAGTTTCTGCTCTTACGTTTAGGTCTTTAATCCATTTTCAGTTTATCTTTGTGTATGGTGTTAGGAAGTGTTCTAATTTCACTCTTTTGCATGTAACTTTCCGGTTTTCCCAGCACCATTTATTGAAGAGGCTGTCTTTGCACCATTGTATTTCTTGCCTCCTTTGTCAAAAATGAGGTACCCATAGGTGCACAGGTTTATTTCTGGGCTTTGTATCTTGTTCCATTGGTCTATATTTCTGTTTTTGTGCCGGTTCCATACTGTCTTGATGACTGTAGCTTTGTAGTAAAATCTGAAATCAGGAAAGTTCATTCACCCAGCTCCATTCTTCTTTATCAAGATTGGCTATTCGGGGTCTTTTTTGTTTCCCTATGAGTTGTGAAAATTTTTGTTCTAGTTCTGTGAAAAATGCCATTGGTAATTTGATAGGGATCTCATGGAATCTGTAGGTTGCATTTGGTAGTATACTCATTTTCACAATATTGATTCTTCCAGGAAAATGGAGTATCTCTCCAACTATTTATGTTGCCTTTGATTTCTTTCATCAGTGTCTTACAATTTTCTTTGAATAGTTCTTTTGTCTCCTTAGGTAAGTTTATTCCTAGATATTTAATTATTTTTGTTGCAATGGTGAATGAAATTGATTCCTTAATTTTCTTTCTGATTTTTCATTGTTAGTATAGAAATGCAAGTGATTTTTGTGTATTGATTTTGTATCCTGAAACTTTGCTAAATTCACTGATTAGCTCTAATAATTTTCTGATACCATCTTTATGGTTTTCTATGTACAGTATCATGTCACCTGCAAACAGTGAGAGCTTTAATTCTTCTTTTCTGATGTGGATTCCTTTTGTTTCTTTTTCTTCTCTGATTGCTGTACTAGGATTTTGAGAACTATGTTGATTAATAGTGGCAAAAGTGGACACCCTTTTCTTGTTCCTGATCTTAAGGGGAATGCTTTCAGTTTTTCACCATTGAGAATGTTTGCTGTAAGCTTAACATATAAGATCTTTACTATGTCGAGGTAGGTTCCTTCTATGCCCATTTTTTTTTGAAGACTTTTAATCATAAATGGGTGCTGAATTTTGTCAAAGGTTTTTTCTCCATCTATGGAGATTATCATATGGCTTTTATCTTTCAATTTATTAATATGGTGTATCACATTGATTTATTTGCATATATTGAAAAATCCTTGCATCCCTGGAATAAACCCTACTTGATCATGGTGTATGAGATTTTTGATGTGTTGCTGAATTCTGTTTGCTCAAATTTTGTTGAGGATTTTTGGATCTATGTTCATCTGTGACATTGGCCTGTAGTTTTCTTTTTTGTGTGTTGTCTTTGTCTGGTGGCCTCGTAGAATGAATTTGGAAGTGTTCCTTCCTCTGCAATTTTTTGAAAGAGTTTTAGAAGGATAGGCATTAGCTCTTCTCTAAACGTTTGATAGAATTCTCCTGTGAAGCCATCTGGCTCCGGACTTTTGTTTTTTTTGGAGATTTTTGATTACAGCTTCAATTTCAGTGCTTGTAATGGAGTTGTTCATAATTTCTATTTCTTCCTGGTTCAGTCTTGGAAGATTGAACTTCTCTAAGCATCTGACCATTTTTTCCAGGTTTTCCATTTTATTGCCTCATAGTTGTTCATAATAGTCTCTTACAATCCTTTGTATTTCTGCATTGTCTGTTGTAACCTCTTTTTCACTTCTAATTTTGTTGATTTGATTCTTCTCTTTTTTTCTCGATGTGTCTGGCTAAAGGTTTGTCAATTTTGTTTATCTCCTCAAACAACCAGCTTTTAGTTTTATTAATCTTTACTATTGTTTCTTTCATTTCTTTTTCATTTATTTCTGTCTGTATCTTTATGATTTCTTTCCTTCTACTAATTTTTTTTCTTGTTTTTCCAGTTGTTTTAGGTGTAAAGTTAAGTTGTCTATTCGATGTTTTTCTTGCTTCTTGAGGTTGTATTGCCATAAACTTCCCTCTTAGAATTGCTTTTGCTGCATCCCACAGGTTTTGAGTTGTCGTGTTTTCATTGTCATTTGTTTATAGAAATTTTTTGATTTCCCTTTTGATTTCTTCAGTAACCTGTCGGTTATTTAAAAACGTGTTTTTAGTCTCCATGTGTTTTTGTTTCTTACAGTTTTTTTTTTTTTTTTTCTTGTACTTGGTATCTAGTCTCGTAGCATTGTGGTCAGAGAAGATGCTTGACATGATTTCAATTTTCTTAAATTTACTGAGGTTTGATTTGTGACCCAAGATATGATCTATCCTGGAGAAAGTTCCATGTGCACTAGAGAAGAAGGTGTATTCTTCTGCATATGGATGGAATGTCCTGAGGATATTAATGAGATTCATCTTGTCTAATGTACCATTTAAGACTTGTGTTCCTGTATTAATTTTCTGTTTTGATGATCTGTCCATTGGTGTGAGTAGGGCATTAAAATCTCCTACTATTATTGTGTTACTGTCAATTTCTCCTTTTATGTCTGTTAGTGTTTGTCTTATGTATTGAGGTGCTCTTATATGGGGTGCATAGATATTTACAATTGTTATGTCTTCCTCTTGGATTGTTCCTTTGATCATTATGTAGTGTCCTTCCTTATCTCTTGTAATATTCTTTATTTTAAGGTCTATTTTGTCTGATATGAGGATTGCTACTCCAGCTTTCTTTTGCTTCCTATATGCATGGAATATATTTTTCCATCCTCTCACTTTCAGTCTATATGTGTCTTGAGGTCTGAAGTGGGTTTCTTGTAGACAGCATATATATGGGGCTTGTTTTTATATCCATTCAGTCAGTCTGTGCCTTTTGGTTGGAGCATTTAATCCATTTACATTTAAAGTAATTATTGATATGTATGATCCTATTGCCATTTTCTTAATTGTTTGGGTTGATTTTGTAGGTCTTTTTTCTTCTCTTGTATTTATTAACTAGATAAGTCCCTTTAACATTTGTTGTAAAGCTGGTTTGGTGGTACTGAAATCACTTAGCTTTTGCTTGTCTGAAAAGTTTTTAATTTCTCCATCAATTTTGAATGAGGTCTTTGCTGGGTACAGTAATCTTTGTTGTAGATTTTTCCCTTTCAGTACTTTAAATATATCCTGCCATTCCCTTCTGGCCTGCAGAGTTTCTGCTGAAAGATCAGCTATAAGTGTATGGGGTTTCCTTTGTATGTTACTTGTTGCTTCTCCCTTGCTGCGTTTAATATTCTTTATTTGTGTTTAGTCTTTGTTAGTTTGATTAGTTGGAGAAGGCAATGGCACCCCACTCCAGTACTCTTGCCTGGAAAATCCCATGGACGGAGGACCCTGGTGGGCTGCAGTCCATGGGGTCGCTAAGAGTTGGACATGACTGAGCGACTTCACTTTCACTTTTCATTTTTATGCACTGGAGAAGGAAATGGCAACCCACTCCAGTGTTCTTGCCTGGAGAATCCCAGGGACGGGGGAGCCTGTTGGGCTGCCATCTATGGGGTTGCACAGAGTCGTACACAACTGAAGCTACTTAGCAGCAGCAGCAGCAGTTTGAATAGTATGTGTCTTGGTGTGTTTCTCCTTGGGTTTATCCTGTTTGGGATGCTGTGCCTCTTGGACTTGATTGACTATTTCCTTTTCCATGTTGGGAACTTTTCAACTATAAACTCTTCAAAAATTTTCCCATACCCTTTCTTTTTCTCTTCTTCTTCTGGGACCCCTATAACTTGAATGCTGGTGCATTTGATATTGTTCCTGAGGTCTCTGAGACTGTCCTCAGCTCTTTTCATTCTTTTTACTTTATTCTGCTCTTGAAAAGTTATTTCCACCATTTTATCTTCCAGGTCATTGATTCGTTCTTCTGCTTCAAATATTCTGCTATTGATTCCTTCTAGAGTATTTTTAATTCCAATAATTGTGTCGTTTGTCTCTGTATGTTTATTCTTTAATTCTTCCAGGTCTTTGTTAATTGATTCTTGCATTTTCTCCATTTTGTTTACAAGGTTTTTGATCATCTTTACTATCATTATTCTCAATTCTTTTCCAGGTGATTTGCCTATTTCCTCTACATTTATTTGGACTTCTGTGTTTCTAGTTTGTTCCTTCATTTGTGCAGTATTTTTCTGCCTTTACTTTCTTTCTTTTTTTTTAACTTATTGTGTTTGAAGTCTCCTTTTCCCAGGCTTCAAGGAAAGTTGAATTCTTTCCTTGAAGAAGACTGACTTTCTTCCTTTTGGTTTCTGCCTTTCTAAGGTTGGTTCAGTGGTTTGTTTGAGCTTCTGATAGGGTGAGCTTTGTGCTGAGTTTTTTTTTCTCTGATGGGCTAGGCTGAGTGAGGTGGTAATTTTGTCTGCTGATGATTGGGTTTGTATTTTTGTTTTGTTTGTTGTTTAGATGAGGCATCCTGCACAGGGTGCTACTGGTGGTTGGGTGATGCCAGGTCTTGTATTCAAGTGGTTTCCTTTGTCTGAGTTCTCACTATTTGATACTCCCTAGGGTTAGTTTTTAGAGAAGGCAATGGCACCCCACTCCAGTACTCTTGCCTGGAAAATCCCATGGACAGGAGAGCCTGGTAGGCTGCAGTCCATGCGGTCGCTAGGAGTCGGACACAACTGAGCAACTTCACTTTCACTTTTCACTTTCATGCATTGGAGAAGGAAATGGCAACCCACTCCAGTATTCTTGTCTGGAGGATCCCAGGGACAGGGGAGCCTGGTGGGCTGCCGTCTATGGGATTGCAGAGTCAGACACGACTGAAGCGATTTAGCAGCAGGGTTAGTTTTCTGGTAGTCTAGGGTCTTGGAGTCAGTGCTCCCACTCCAAAGGCTCAGGGCTTTACCTCTGGTCAGGAATGAAGATTCCACAGGTGGTTTTTATAGAATTAAGTGAGATTAAAACAAATATCCAAAAACAAGAAACCAAAGATGAATCCCCGATAAATGGCAGTTACAAAATCAGTCAAATAACAATTAAAATAATAGAATATATGCTTATACATATACACCCATAAGCAAAGTGAAAACAGTTCAACAAAAATAAAGTACAGTAGATTGACCCGGCAAACAAACGAAATCAAAAATTATATTTACCAGTTAAGAACAAAACTAACTAAAGCAAAAACTGGAAAACAAAGCTAAAGCAAGATGCTAAGTGGGATATAAAGTAGTGAAAACAAAACTAACAAATATGTTGAGAGGAAAGGAAATAAAGAAAAGAAAGAATATATATGCAGAGTTAAATAGAGGTAGATAAAGAAGATTTACATAAAGATTAACTGCAAAAGGAAAAGAACAGTAGGAAATGCAAACAAATGAATAAATGTAAAAAATAATAATAATAGGTTTAAAATTTTAAAAAGAGACCAAAAAAAAGAAAACTCCACAGAACTGCAAAAGCCCAATGTAGAGGCAGAGGTTTATGACAACAATAAAAAAATGTGACCGAGGGGAAAAAAAGCTCAAAAACTTAATTGCATTTCTTAGTGCCAATAAATTTGACAACTACCACAGAGAGAGAAAAAAAGAAAAAAAAATCCAAAAGAATCTACAGAGCAAGTCGAAAAATAAGAATAATAAATGTTTGTCTTGAGTCACTGCTGTCAGAGTCCGTTCCCTTGCTGGGAGTCACAGTCCACCTCACCTCCCTAGGATGCCCTCCAACACTGTGCTGATCTCTGGACCTGCTGTGGGGGCAGCTCAGATTCTAGTCTGGTCCTACTCCTGTGTGTTTTTGCCTCCAGTGTCCACAGCTATCAGAGCTAGTGTGTTTTCTTTTGTGGGAGCTCTGCCTAGTTGATTGTGTGGATTTAATCTGCAGCTTGTGCAGCTGGTGGGAAGGTTTGGGGTCTCTTTCCTCAGCCACTCTGCCCCTGGGTTTCAATTGTGGTTTTATTTCCACCTCTACATGTGGGTCATCATCCACTGGGGTTTAGCTCCTGAGGCTGCCCTGGAGGACTTGTGTTTGCCCCTGAGAGGCCCAAGTGTGGAGCTTGGGTTGCACGGTTCTGGCAGCACCAGTTACGCAAGGGATTTGGCGGCAGAGCAGCAGGAAATATAGAGCTCTAGAAGGGTATGGCAACCAATATTGGCCAATAGGCTCCAGTATTCTTGCCTGGAGACCCCCTCTCTGACAGAGAAGCCTGGTAGGCCACAGTCTCAGTTCAGTTCAGTCGCTCAGTCATGTCCGACTCTTTGCAACCCAATGAACCACAGCACGCCAGGCCTCCCTGTCCATCACCAACTCCCAGAGTCCACCCAAACCCATGTCCATTGAATTGGTGATGCCATCTATCTTATCCTCTATCGTCCCCCTTCTCCTCCTGCCTTCAATATTTCCCAGCATCAGAGTCTTTTCAAATGAGTCAGCTCTTCACATCAGATGGCCAAAGTATTGTAGTTTAAGCTTCAAAATCAGTCCTTCCAATGAACACCCAGGACTGATCTCCTTTAGGATTGACTGGTTGGATCTCCTTGCAGTCCAAGGGGCTCTCTAGAGTCTTCTCCAACACCACAGTTAAAAAGCATCAATTCTTTGGAGCTCAGCTTTCTTTATAGTCCAACTCTCACATCCATACATGACCACTGGAAAAACCATCTCCTTGTCTCACGGACCTTTGTTGACAAAGTAATGTCTCTGCTTTTTAATATGCTGTCTAGGTTGGTCATGACTTTCCTTCCAAGGAGTAAATGTCTTTTAATTTCATGGCTGCAGTCACCATCTGCAGTGATTTTGGAGCCCTGAAAAATAAAGTCTGACACTGTTTCCACTGTTTCCCCATCTATTTCCCAGGAAGTGATGGGACCAGATCCCATGATCTTCGTTTTCTGAATGTTGAGCTTTAAGCCAACTTTTTCACTCTCCTCTTTCATTTTCATCAAAAAGCTCTTTAGTTCTTCTTCACTTTCTGCCATAGGGTGGTGTCATCTGCATATCTGAGGTTATTGATATTTCTTCCGGCAATCTTGATTCCAGCTTGTGCTTCTTCCAGCCCAGCATTTCTCATGATGTACTCTGCATATAATTTAAATAAGCAGGGTGACAATATATAGCCTTGACGTACTCCTTTTCCTATTTGGAGCCAATCTGTTGTTCCATGTCCAGTTCTAACTGTTGCTTCCTGACCTGCATACAAGTTTCTCAAGAGGCAGGTCAGGTGGTCTGGTATTCCCATCTCTTTCAGAATTTTCCACAGTTTATTGTGATCTACACAGTCAAAGGCTTTGGCATAGTCAATAAAGCAAAAATAGATGTTTTTCTGGAACTCTCTTGCTTTTTCGATGATCCAGTAGATGTTGGCAATTTGATCTCTGGTTCCTCTGCCTTTTCTAAAATCAGCTTGAAAATCAGGAAGTTCACGGTTCACATATTGCTGAAGCCTGTCTTGGAGAATTTTGAGCATTACTTTGCTAGCATGTGAGATGAATGCAATTGTGTGGTAGTTTGAACATTCTTTGGCGTTGCCTTTCTTTGGGATTGAAATGAAAACTGGCCTTTTCCAGTCCTGTGGCCACTGCTGAGTTTTCCAAATTTGTTGGCATATTGAGTGCAATACTTTCACAGCATCATCTTTCAGGATTTGAAATAGCTCAACTGGAGTTCCATAACCTCCACTAGCTTTGTTAGTAGTGATGCTTCCTAAGGCCCCCTTGACTTCACATTCTAGGATGTCTGGCTCTAGGTGAGTGATCACATCATTGTGATTATCTTGGTCATGAAGATCTTTTTTGTACAGTTCTTCTGTGTACATTCTCGTCTGCTTCTGTTAGGTCCATACCATTTCTGTCCTTTATCAAGCCCATCTTTGCATGAAATGCTCCCTTGGTATCTCTAATTTTCTTGGAGAGATCTCTAGTCTTTCCCATTCTGTTGTTTTCCTCTATTTCTTTGCATTGATTGCTGAGGAAGGCTTTCTTATCCCTCCTTGCTATTCTTTGGAACTCTGCATTCAAAAGGGTATATCTTTCCTTTTCTCCTTTGCTTTTCACCTCCCTTCTTTTCACAGCTATTTCTAAGGCCTCCCCAGACATCCATTTTGCTTTTTTGCATTTCTTTTCCATGGGGATGGCCTTGTGCCAGGGTCCAGCCCCAGCAGGATCCAGGGGTACCCTCAGGAGGAAGGCCTAGGCGATAAGGAAAGTAAAAAGGGAAGAAAGAGAAAGAGGCTTGATCTTCCTTGGTTTACACAGAAAGCCAATAAAGCTCCTGTGTTCCAAGGAATCATCCTGAAAGAAGAACAGAGAGAGAAAAGGAGTGAAAAGGAAAAAAAGAAGAACGACACAGGGAGACCAAGCTTCAGTGAGCGAGGCCCATAACTTTATTTTCAAAAAGAACTTTTATACCTTGACTTGTACATAGAGGGAAATGAAAGATGCAGAGTCATACAGAGTCAGCCCAAACATTACATCTGTTTTGTCTTTATCAAAACCAGGATTTTTTCTGCATACCTTTCTCATAAACAATGTTGTGTACAATATCTTCTGGCCTTGGAGGCCTGTGGACATTTTATGACCCTTTTTTGATAAAGGCTGATCAGCCAGGAAACTTGTTTTCCCTTAAAGTGCTTCTTCTTTATTTCTCCCAGACTCAGAAAGTACTAAACAGAGTTACATTCTCACGGAGCAAAGGTGCAGTGGGTCACAACAAAGAAAGAACCAGTTAGCTCAAAGGTCTGATGTGGTTCATTCCAAGGCTGCTACTTATTTTTCTTACATTCCAACTATGTTAACCAATGCACTCCCAGGTGCACAGTGGATAAGGGATACGGGCACTTGGCAGCAAGCATTGGCCCAGTAATGAAGCCCTTTACCAGTACTATCTATTCTAATAATTTTTCATCCCTTAAAGGGCTCTATGCTCATTAGGACTTTTAGAATGTTTTGGCTTCCCATGCCTTTCAAGGTTGGGGAGTTGTGAACAATCATGTGTGTTAATTGCAAGAGTATGGATAAACCTGTCAGGCAAGCTAGAAAGCCATCAGAGGGGTTTGAATTGAAACACTCCTATCATGCCCAGGAGACTTATTAACTAAAGCCCTAAGTTGATTTTTTCCAGAGAAAGGTGGTTGGGGATAGCCCCCTGTTAATGTCAGAAGAGTTGATGAAAAGCACAAAATAGTAAGACAGACAGATTTTGGTTTTGGGGTGGATGCTCGAGCAGATTCAGGGGGTCCCTTGAGGCCTGATCCGCCTTTGCCTGTCAGGTTCTCTCCGCATGACCTTTGTCATGGGTGGGATCTCCCATGGTGGCTCCCAGCAGTCTTGATTCCTGTCTCCTGTACAATGTCACGAACCTCTGTCCATAGTTGATCAAGCACTCTATCAGATCTAGGCCCTTAAATCTATTTCTCACTTCCACTGTATAATCATAAGGGATTTGATTTAGGTCATACCTGAATGGTCTAGTGGTTTTCTCCACTTTCTTCAATTTCAGTCTGAATTTGGCAATAAGAAGTTCATGATCTGAGCCACAGTCAGCGGCCGGTCTTGTTTTTGCTGACTGTATACAGCTTCTCCATCTTTGCCTCAAAGAATATAATCAATCTGATTTCGGTGTCAACCATCTGGTGATGTCCATGTGTAGAGTCTTCTCTTGTATTGTTGGAAGAGTGTGTTTGCTATGACCAGTGCGTTCTCTTGGCAGAACTCTATTAGTCTTTGCCCCGCTTCATTCCGTATTCCAAGACCAAATTTGCCTGTTACTCCAGGTGTTTCTTGACTTCCTACTTTTGCATTCCAGTTCCCTATAATGAAAAGGATATCTTCTTTGAGTGTTAGTTCTAGAAGGTCTTGTAGGTCTTCATAGAACTGTTCAACTTCAGCTTCTTCAGCATTTCTGGTTGGGGCATAGACTTGGATTACCATGATATTGAATGGTTTGCCTTGGAAACGAACAGAGATCATTCTGTCATTTTTGAGATTGCATCCAAGAACTGCATTTCAGGCTCTTTTGTTGACTACCATGGCTACTCCATTTCTTCTAAGGGATTCCTGCCCACAGTAGTAGATATAATGGTCATCTGAATTAAATTCACCCATTCCAGTCCATCTTAGTTCGCTGATTCCTAAAATGTCAATGTTCACTCTTGTCATCTCCTGTTGGACCCCTTCCAATTTGCCTTGATTTATGGAACTAACATTCCAGGTTCCTATGCAATATTGCTCTTTACAGCATCCGAGCTTGCTTCTATCACCAGTCCCATCCACAACTGGGTGTCGTTTTTTTCTTTGGCTCCATCCCTTCATTCTTTCTAGAGTTATTTCTCCACTGATCTCCAATAGCACTGATCCAATAACAATAGGAGCTACCGCACGTCCAAGGTAAGGAGCAATAGCTGTGCTTTACTGGAGCAGCCATGAAGAGATACCTCACATCCAAGGTAAGAGAACCCCAAGTAAGATGGTAGGCACTGAGAGAGGGCATCAGAGGGCAGAGAGACTGAAACCACAATCACAGCCAACAGGCCGATCTGATCACATGGACCACAGCCTTGTCTAACTCAATGAAACAAGCCATGCCATGCGGGGCCACCAAAGACGGATGGGTCATGGTGGAGAGGTCTGACAGAATGTGGTCCACTGGAGAAGAGAATGGCAAACCACTTCAGTATTCTTGCCTTCAGAACCCCATGAACAGTATGAAAAGGCAAAAAGATAAGACACTGAAAGATGACCTCCCCATGTCGGTAGGCCACAGTCTATAGGGTCACAAAGAGTCAGACACAACTGAAGTGACCCTGCAGGCATAGACGCAAGACTTTTTGCCAGTGGCAACTCTGCCCCAGTGAGAGTTGAGCATGAAGGTGGTGAAGCTGCTTGGCTTGCAGGGACCCTGGTGGTGCCAAGTGTGCAGGGACCGGACTGTCTCTGCTGCAGGAGTTATGGCCTTATCAGAGTCTTTTTTCCAGCCTCTTATAGCTGACGATCAGAAGGCCTCTTTGGCCAGTCTTTCTCCATGGCTCCACCATTCAGACAGTTAGAGGGCTCCCTTGCCTGGGGTCCTTCTCTGTTGTTCGGGCATCTGGCATTTAAAGGGGCACCCTGGGTGGGATCCTACTCTGTAGTTCAGTGCATCAAGAGTTTGATGGGCCAGCCTGTGTATTGTTCAGCTGCCGATGCTGGCATGTGGGGAGCCAGGCTATGGTGGTGGCTCCACCTGGTACACATGACTCAGCAGTTTCACCCTGCTTCAGTGGCTGCCTGGCTTTCCTCCACCAGCGTTTCCCACCACAATCTCTTCCCTCACACCCCCTCGATCCATCTCTCTGCAGTCATCAGCAGCCCTTGCCCTGGGATTGCTCCACAATCCCTAAACTCAGCTCCCAGCTGCTGCCCCTTCCAGAAGACCATTGTCCCTTTCCGGCGTATGTATGGCTGTGGCAAGGACTGTGATTCTCATTCCATTTAGGCTGCCACAGATCAGCTGTTTCACTCTAGCCTTAAGTGTTTCGCCTCTGACCCAGACAATTGCCCTGCTGTGCGGATGGGACCCCTGGTTCAGTTGCCCCACCCACTGAGGGCAGGTCCAGCCCTACTAACCCTCCTGTTTCTCCCCCTAGTTCCTTTGCCCTACCAAGTTTTACGTGGTTGTATATATTCTTTCCACTGGTCAGGCACTCCTGTCTTCTCTCAGCTTGTGTTCTGCATGCACTTCTGTGTCTTAAGGTGTCTTCCTGATGTATCTGTGGAGTGATGTACTCCATGTCTACTTGCTCCTGCACCATCTTGTTCTCCATCTATTAATCTTCTTCTAGCTTCTTGAGAGTATGGAATCAGTTGTATTAACATTTCCATGTCCTCGTCTGTTAATTCCACTATTGGGGTCAGTTAGTCAGTGGGATCAATCACACTGATTGATTTTCTTTTCCCTCATTATAGTTTGTGTTTTCCTGCTCATTCACATGACTGGTAATTTTTGGTTGATTACCAAACGTTATGACTTTTACCTTTGTTTCTGGATGTTTTTGTATTCCTATAAATATTCTTAAGCTTTGATCAGGAACACAGTTATTCAAAATAATTTGATAACTCAGTCTTGTTTTTAAGCTTTTTTTAGGTGGGACAAAAGCAGCATTTAATCTGAGGTTAATTTTCCATACTACTAGGTTCTTGCAGAAAATCCAGGATAACCTGCCTATTTTTTTCCTGCTTTCATTTTTATTCTAATGTGGGGCTGAATAATATAATATTAATATATTGGATTTCATTGGTATGTCTACTAAATAAAAACTTGCCCACCCAGAAATTATGAAACAAAACACAATTTCCTTATAGTGGTAAATATGTATTAGATAAATTTTCCAATAAAATAATATACTATCAGGATAACCTGTCTATTTTAAGGTCCGTAACCTTAATTACATTTACAGAATTCCTTTTTCCAGGTAACATAACGAGAGCTTTCTAGGATTTGAGCATAAACATCTTTGAGGGGCTGTTATTAGGCATAACACAGTTCTCCTTCTAGTACCCCCTCCTCCAAATCCATGTCTCTTCTGCACAAAAGATACAGGAGCCCAGGAGCCTTCCCCATCCAAAACATCACGAAGATTGGAAATGCCACAAAGGTGCTGCCTTTGCCCAGGTTTCCAGGGTCTAGACCAGCCTGACTTCTGCTCCAGCATCACCCGACTCTTGCTGCTCTTTTTAAAACTTATTTTTAAACTTCTTATTTTATATTGGAGTGTAGCCAATAAACAATGTTATGACACTTTCAGGTGGACAGCAAAGAAACTCAGCCGTATTTATACATATACAGCCTTTCTCCCTCAAACTCCTCTCCCATCCAGGCTGCCACATAGCATTGAGCAGAGTTTCCTGTGCTATCCAGTAAGTCCTTGTTGGTTATCCATTTTACTTATTTATTTCGGTGGCACTGGGTCTTCATTGTTGCGCTTGGGCTTTCTCTAGTTCTGGTGAGAGGGAGCTACTATTCACTGTGGTTCACAGGTTTCTCATTGCAGTGGCTTCTCTCCTTGCCTAGCACAGGCTTAAGGGCAAGTGGGCTTCAATAGTTGTGGTGCACAGGTTTAGCTGCTTTGTGGCATGTGGAGTCTTCCCAGACCAGGCATTGAAGCCATGTCCCCTGCATTGGCAGGTCAATTCTTAACCACTGTACCACCAGGGGAATCCTCTTGCTGATTTTACAATAGCCAGCAGCTTCTGCACTATGAAAGCCAGAAATACAAGTTCTCCCTTCTGTGTTCCGTTCTTCTCCCAGAGTCTCTCTCCTATTGGCAGCAGTCACCTCACACAGCAGTGTGCAGTACAAAAAGAGTGAGGCTTGGCAGTACACAGTACAAAAAGAGTATTGGCTGCACTTATTACCTCTCCTGTCTTCTCCAGTTCTGATCAGTGGAACCAGTGCACAAAGAGCAATAGCCTGGGGGTGAACAAAAACCCAGATGTATTCATCAGTAGTCAAACTTCCCTGAAGCATTGCTAAAATCTGATTGCAGTAGGTGAGGCCTGAAGGTCATGTGGGTCTGAGGAGAGGGCCATTAGGCTGGCTCTGCCGGGCTGGGGAGACGGCAAAGGGACAGCCCTGCTGCTGCTGCTTCCGCTGCTGCTGCTACAGGAAAGTCCTACTGCTAGGGTGGAGAAGCACTGAGGGTGGCATTCACAGAAACAGCAAATGAACAGGAAGCAGATAGGAAGGAAAGAGGCCCCTCTTCTTCCTCAGCTTCCCTTTAGGCTCCTACTGACAGAGTCCAACAGGGAGAAGATGACAAGGCAGAAATGAGTTTTGAAGGGAACCCACCTCACACCACAGAGTAAGGTATGATAGGGTTAAAGTAAAAGTCACCCAGTCGTGTCTGACTCTTTGCGACCCCATGGACTAAACAGTCCTTGGAATTCTCCAGGCCAGAATACTGGAGTGGGTAGCGTTTCCCTTCTCCAGGGTATATTCCCAACCCAGGGATAGAACCCAGGTCTCCCTCATTGCAGGCGGATTCTTTACCAGCTGAGCCACAAGGGAAGTTCCTGAAAAGGTGAATGTGGGGCTAAAAGTAAGACCTAATAACTGGCATACTTTGGACACCAGTGATGCTGAAAGTACGTGGGAGATGCACAGGACCTCTCGATACAAAAACCCTCAAACACCTGCCGGAACATGTCAGAATCAGTAATCCTACAGCCACTCTTCTAGGGAAGAGAGAGCCTGAGGGTGCAGGGAGGGCAGAATATCCCTCTCTAGCATGCCTCCATTTGGGGAGAGGGCGTGGACATCCTCCACCCCCGAGTCACCACTGCAACATGAAAGGGGAGATTAAATCTTCTTCCCTTGCCCCAGAGCAGTCAGTTGAAGGCTAGTTACACAAGGGCCTTTCCGACTATGAGAAAGTAAAGATGCAACCTGTGTCATGAATATGGGATGAACTTGAACAAAGGGTGTTTTTACTGAAAACATAAAAATTGGATTTTAATTTCCCATAGAATAGTACACATATGCATAGTGTACTAATAGCACAAAATTGCTAATTTGATAATGAAATTATTACTAAGAAATTTCTTATAATACAACTACTATAGGAAAAACCAGAGACAATGCAAGTTTTATACCTATACACTGTACAGAATAAATCTTTCTAAAGAAAAAGTATTAATTGCTCAGATCAGATCAGATCAGTCGCTCAGTCGTGTCCAACTCTTTGCGACCCCATGAACTGCAGCACGCCAGGCCTCCCTATCCATCACCAGCTCTCAGAGGTCACTCAGACTCACATCCATTGAGTCAGTGATGCCATCCAGCCATCTCATCCTCTGTCGTCCCCTTCTCCTCCTGCCCCCAATCCCTCCCAGCATCAGAGTCTTCTCCAATGAGTCAACTCTTCGCATGAGGTGGCCAAAATACTGGAGTTTCAGCTTTAGCATCATTCCTTCCAAAGAAATCCGAGGGCTGATCTCCTTCAGAATGGACCGGTTGGATCTCCTTGCAGTCCAAGGGACTCTCAAGAGTCTACTCCAACACCACAGTTCAAAAGCATCAATTCTTCCGCGCTCAGCCTTCTTCACAGTCCAGCTCTCACATCCATACATGACCACAGGAAAGACCATAGCCTTGACTAGGCGAACCTTTGTTGGCAAAGTGATGTCTCTGCTTTTGAATATGCTATCTAGGTTGGTCATAACTTTCCTTCCAAGGAGTAAGCATCTTTTAATTTCATGGCTGCAATGACCACCTGCAGTGATTTTGGAGCCCAGAAAAATAAAGTCTGACACTGTTTCCACTGTTTCTCCATCTATTTCCCATGTAGTGATGGGACCAGATGCCATGATCTTCGTTTTCTGAATGTTGAGCTTTAAGCCAACCTTTCACTCTCCACTTTCACTTTCATCAAGAGGCTTTTTAGTTCCTCTTCACTTTCTGTCATAAGGGTGGTATCATCTGCATATCTGAGGTTATTGATATTTCTCCCAGCAATCTTGATTCCAGCTTGTGTTTCTTCCAGTCCAGCATTTCTCATGATGTACTCTGCATATAAGTTAAATAAACATGGTGACAATATACAGCCTTGACGTACTCCTTTTCCTATTTGGAACCAGTCTGTTGTTCCATGACCAGATCTAACCGTTGCTTCCTGACCTGCATACAGATTTCTCAAGAGGCAGATCAGGTGGTCTGGTATTCCCATCTCTTTCAGAATTTTCCACAGTTTATTGTGATCCACACAGTCAAAGGCTTTGGCATAGTCAATAAAGCAGAAATAGATGTTTTTCTGGAACTCTCTTGCTTTTTTGATGATCCAGCGGATGTTGGCAATTTGATCTCTGGTTCCTCTGCCTTTTCTAAATCCAGCTTGGACATCAGGAAGTTCACGGTTCACATATTGCTGAAGCCTGGCTTGGAGAATTTTGAGCATTACTTTACTAGCGTGTGAGATGAGTGCAATTGTGCGGTAGTTTGAGCACTCTTTGGCATTGCCTGTCTTTGGGATTGGGATGAAAACTGACCTTTTCCAATCTTGTGTATCTAACTCTTTGTGACTGTATCCTGCCCAGCTCCTGTGTCCATAGGATTCTTCAGACTAGAATACTAGAATGGATTGCAGTGATTCCTACACTTATCGTGATAGACCTGAAGGAATTCTGCCTTAGCATCTTTGCCAAGTGGTAGGAATCATTTTTCTTGAACACCATCTCCCACCTCAGCCCCTCCACTCTAACTCCACCTTGAAGCGGAGGTACAGCCCCATCTGATGTACAGCCCTGCCTCTCAGCCCCTGCTCCTAAGTCACAGTACATTTCTTTACCGGACTAAAAATTTTCCTAAAACTACCAAAACCACCAGCACACATCACCCAATGTATTTTCATTGCCACAGTGCTAAAAGAAATATAGAAATTTATTGACACACATATATGCTTTGGAATAATACATAAAATCACTATGTCTGAAATCACTTAGAAGGAAGCTGCAAGACATTATGCGTCTATTAAATAATGGAAAATGAAATGTGCACTTGCCTTTCACCAAGATAAATGGGTTCATTTTCTTGGAAAGAACTGGGCCAGGAGTGGAAGATGTCCCACCCTCCTTCACACATCTGAGAATATTAGAAGGCCTAGAGGCCAAGCCTTTTTATGTAATTCACCAAGAGTGTGGGATTAGTCCAGCTTTTCTTTCCCAGGAGGAAGAAAGAGAAGTACAGAGAATTTCGTTCCTCAGTCACTCTCTCTCTCCCTTCCATCTTGACCATCGGCCCACAAGCCTGCAGCTGCTGCCGTTGCACACACAAAAACCAAATCATGCTTCATTTCCTTGGATTCCCACAAATCCGAGAATGGCAGTCTTTGGAAGTGGCTGGAAAGAGCTCAGAGATGGGCTTACTTATTAGACTCTTCATGATCTTCTGGAGCAAATCGGTAGGCCAGTCTGAAATTTGATGGCAGAGAGACAAGGTCAGAAGTCACCCCAGGAGAGAGGACATAGGTGGCTGACATGAGGCGGCCCTGCTGATGAAAACAGGCACGTTGAGACGAGAAGCCTGGTTCCATTTCATGTTTGAGCCGATTATGGAATATCAGTGTGAAAGGATCCTAACAGGAAATGGGAAGGTGAGAACGTGAAATTTTAGAGCTGATGATCAAATTTGGAAGATCCCAATTCAGATAAGCCATTGAAAAGTCAAGCTTCTTCCAAAAATGAGTATAAAAATAAAATACCTAAGAACTAGGATCTTAAAAGAACCTGATGTTAGGACACAGAAGGAAGGCAAAACTCTTCTAAGAAATGAGGTGATGATCAGAGAGAAATGAGACATAGTGCATGGTTGGAAGAGAGACGGGTTAAATCTGAAGCCTATGTTTTTCCCACCACAACTTTCAGAACAAAAATGCAACTGAAGCCCTCCTTCTCCTGGAGCTCCAAAGTCTCCTGCTGCTGCTGCTAAGTTGCTTCAGTCGTGTCCAACTTTGTGCGACCCCATGGACTGCAGCCTACCAGGCTTCTCCGTCCATGGGATTCTCCAGGCAAGAACACTGGAGTGGGTTGCCATTTCCTTCTCCAATGCGTGAAAGTGAAGTCGCTGAGTCATGTCTGACTCTTAGCAACTCCATGGACTGCAGCCTACCAGGCTCCTACATCCATGGGATTTTCCGGGCAATAGTACAGGAGTGGGGTGCCATTACCTTCTCCCCCAAAGTCTCCTAGAAGTGCAGAAAACCTCTGGATCTTCAGAATAGGAGTCTGACTCAGGCCGCAGGTGAAGAGTGGGAGCTGGCCACTCATTGAGGCTCAGAAGAAAGCAGACTCTCCCCTCCAGGGGCGAGAGTCTTGCTGCTGAAAGGTGTTAAGTCCAGGCTCAACGTGGGTCTCTGAGGCTAAGGGCCAGGCTCTGTCCATAGCCCTGTGCTCCAAGGGGAGGATGTTTTACAGAAGAGATGACCATGCATTGCTGAAACCTGAGAGAGGATTTGAGATGCTGATGAGCGGTTTGAATGTGGTGAGAGGTGACCAGACATGGGCTGTCAGGGCATGGGGTGGAGAGAGTGTTCCAGACTGTACCATCTGTGACCAGACAGTGAAGACCAGAGTAGGCAGCCAGGACAAGGGATGGCATGTGAATAAAGCTAAGAGAAGACATGCATTTAAAAGCAGAGCATAATGAGTTCTTTGAGACTGAGATGGAGAGAGCAGACTTATGGACATGGAAATGGTGGGATGAATGGGAGATTAGCATTGACATGTAAATTGACACGTGTAAAACAGCTAGTGGAAAACTACTATATAGCACAGGAGCTCAGCTCCCTCGCTTTATGATGATCTAGATGGAAAGAATCAGGGGTGTGGGGGAGACTTAAGAGAAAGGGAATGTTAAGTGTTAGTTCCTCAGTTGTGTCCAACTCTTTGCGACCCCATGGACTGTAGCTCCTCTGTCCATGGAATTCTCCAGACAGGAATACTGGAGTGGGTAGCCATTCCCTTCTCCAGGGGATCTTCCCAACCCAGGGATCAAACTCAAGTCTCTCACATTGAAGGCAGATTCTTTACTGTCTGAGACACCAGGGAAGCTCCTATGTATGGATGTGAGAGTTGGACTATAAAGAAAGCTGAGTGCCAGAGAATTGGTGCTTTTAAACCGTGGTGTTGGAGAAGACTCTTGAGAGTCCCTTGGCCTGCAAGGAGATCAAACCAGTCAATCCTAAAGGAAATCAACCCTGAATATTCATTGGAAGGACTGATGCTGAAGCTGAAACTCCAATACTTTGGCCACCTGATGTAAAGAACTGACTCGTTGGAAAAGACCCTGATGTTGGAAAAGATTGAATGCAGGAGGAGAAGGGGATGACAGAGGATGAGATGGTTGGATGGCATCACTGACTCCATGGACATGAGTTTGGGCAAGCTCTGGGAGTTGGTAATGGACAGGGAAACCTGGTGTGCTTCAGTCCATGGGGTCGCAAAGAGTTGGACATGACTGAGCGACTGAACTGAACTGGTAGCTGATTCTCATTGTACAGCAGAAACCAACACGACATTGTAAAGCAATTGTATTCCAATTAAAAAAAAGTGGGGGGAGAACAAATTCAATTCAGTCAACCACCAGCAAGGACCCTCTGTGGGCCAGCACTGTGCTAAATGTTGGAGATACAAGGGTAAATAAGATGTAGTTCTCATCCCTACAGGAGCTGGATGCAGGGCAGATGGGGAAGGGTAGCAGCGTAATCAAACCAGACACAGGCAAATGCTCTCCTGGCTGGGGTGGAGGGACTCATTCCCAGCCCCACTCCTCCCGGTCCTGACCCAGGCCTTGTCATTGGAGTGCCTCCTGTTGACTCCGGGATGCGCCACAGGCTTTGAGTTGGCCAAGGGGACACAACCAGAAGCTTGGAAGTCCTTGCATTTGGGCTCGTTCTCTGTCACCGAAACATTTGAGCCGGCCCACGGGAGACATGTGGCCTAGTCTCCATGACATCCCCATGCCTTGCTGACTGAGAAGCTTGGGTTTGTTTTGTAGGGATGAGGAGAAACAGTCCTCGTAGATGGGAGGGATAAGCTTGCCAGACTAAGCAGAGGCCAGGTTTTGAACAGACAGCCCCGTCTCCAAAGGTGCTGGAACAAAGCAGCTCTCATTCACAGAGCTGGGACTGGGGGCCAGGCCCTTCCCGCTGCTGTTGACTCCTCACAGGAGCCCTGAGAGAGGCTCCTGTCATCACGCCCCCTCCATAGATGAGGGAGTCTGTCTTGTGAAGCTGAACACCTCACCCACACCACCCAGCCCACGGCAGAAAGGGAGTGGAGGAGCAGAAGGCCAAGGCCAGGCAAGGCCCTCCTAGCCAGGAGGACAGAGGATGGTCAGTGGAGAGGGGCTTAGGAAGAGCCAGATTGTGACCCAGCTGCTGTAGGAAGGGAGGCCAGGTGTCCCTAAGAGGAGAAAAATGGAGGATGGGGCTACTTTAGGTCTGCTCAGCAGCCCAGAAGCGGGAGCGAGTCACTCTGGGGAGATTCAGAGCCTGGCTTTTGCAGGGCCTCCTACAGCCAAGGAACCTAGAGTGGAAGAAAAGCTACCTGTGGGAGTGGGGGCAGAGGGTAGAAACGTGGCAGAGGGCAAGGACCAGACAACAGGGGGCTCACACCCAGAGCTCAGGCGGTATGGTGAAGGGTCACGGGGTGTGGCCGGCAGGGGCCGGGGGATCTGCCCCAGAGAAGTCATACGCCTGCCACCATCAGCTGTCAGGTCACAGGAGAAACAGCCCTGCAAACGTGAGGCCCTTGACCAATGTCAGGGTTGCTCACTCTCCCTGGATCAGGGGACAACAGGCATCAGGACATCAGTGATTATCTTTTCAAGATCTTTTTTTATATATATAACTTAATTTATTTGTCTATTTTGGGCTGAACTGGGTCTTTGAACGCTTTGAGTGGACTTTCTCAAGTTGCAGAAAGTGGAGGCTGCCCTGGTTGTGGCACATGGGTTTCTCACTGTGGTGGTTTCTCTTGTGGAGCACAGGCTCCAGTCCCACGGGCTTCAGTAGCTGCGTTTTCCAGGCTCTAGAGCAGACTCAGTAGCTGTGGCAGGTCCCCAGGCTCTAGAGCAGACTCAGAAGCTGTGGCGGGTCCCCAGGCTCTAGAGCAGACTCAGTAGCTGTGGCGGGTCCCCAGGCTCTAGAGCAGACTCAGTAGCTGTGGCGGGTCCCCAGACTCTAGAGCAGACTCAGTAGCTGTGGCGGGTCCCCAGCCTCTAGAGCAGACTCAGTAGCTGTGGCGGGTTCCCAGCCTCTAGAGCAGACTCAGTAGCTGTGACGCACAGTCTTAGTTGCCCCAGGCCATGTAGGATCTTCCTGGACCTGAGATAGAACCTGTGTCTTCTGCATTGCCAAGCTGATTCATTAACATTGGGCCATCAGGGAAGCCCTTTCTTCAAGATCTTGACACAATCTTTCAAAATGAGGGAGATGAGAAAACCCACCCAACAAGTCTGAGATGCATATAGTGGAGAGAATCAATTTCCTACATCCTGTCCTGTGAGGTTCTGCCAGGAGGCTAAGGGAGAGGCGTGTCATCAAGTTGAGGTGGTTCATGGCACAGGGCTCGGGAGTCTGACTTCACCGGGAAAGACCTGGCTCCTCTCGTCCAGGGAAACCCTGCCTTCCTTACTCTAGGAGAATGAGTGCCATCTGGCTGGGGAGGCAGCCCAGCACCTGGCAGAGATGAGCCATGAGGCCCTTGGGTAGAAAATGGAACTCCTCACTTCTCCTGCCAAAAGGCTACTCCAACTGGCAGGCCAGTTTTCAAAGGGCCTTGGAGTCAGGCGGGATAAAGCAAAATGTATATGAAAAGCAAGCAGTCCAGTAGCGTGAATTCCAAGGAGGAGCAACAGGTCCAGGGGAGCAGCAGCCAGCAGCTGAGGGCTGGTTTGGCCAGATTTCCAGAAACAGCCTGTGTGAGACCTGCCAGGGAACACCTTTGCTCCCCAAAGCCTGGGGAGGGTGAAAGTGTTAGCTGCTCGGTCGTGTCCAACTCTTCGCAACCCCATGGACTGTAGCCCACCAGGCTCCTCTGGAGTGGATTGCCATTTCCTTCTCCAGGGAATCTTCCTGACCCAGGGATCTAACCCAGGACTCCCGCATTGCAGACAGATTCTTTACCAGCTGAGTCACCAGGGGAGCTCACATATCAAATCATTTTCCTCGGGAGATTCAAGTATTTCTGATCCAGTGTTGAGGCCTGGCCGAGGTCTTCCCTATAAGTTTCTCTACAAGTTTTGTAAAGAAACCTGACAATACTGTTTTTGTGCATCTAGAAACTGGGGCAGCTTAGGGGGCTATGAAACACCACGGGGGGCATCTTCTTCCTCCAGCGATGGCCCTGGGGCCCAGGTGGCAGCCACCCTCTGGTGTGGTGCAAAAGCCGCACTAGAGTACATCCAGAAAATAGGACAATGAAGATGGAGCTGGGCCAGCAGTCTGTCCCAGGAGACGCCCTGGAGCCTGCAGATGAGGAATAAAAGGAAATGGTTGTAACGGGAACATCTGCATCTAATTACTCAGGAAGAACACACTACTATGGAGAGTGCATTTTCTTCCTCAGCGCAGGGCAGACTTTAAATGTGACCCACAGACTGTTCCATCCCTGCTTCCCCTCAGAGTCACAGAGTCAGATTCAGGCAGTATTCCTATCAATGTTGGGAACCTGCCAACAGGACTCACAGGCCTGTAATTTAGAAATCAAGAATATCCATGATGGAAAGGACCCCAGAGATCTCCCTGTATAGTAGTATTTATTTTTCTGGGTTGGGGATCCCTTTGAGAATCTGAATAAAAAAAAAAAAAAAAAAAAAAAAACAGTTCCTGGGCCTCGCTCTAGAAGGTACACACACACATACTAGTGTGCTCATCATTCTAGAGAGTTCTCCTGTCTTCCGAACCCTCTCAATGTGCTGTAGGCTAGTGCCCCTGCCCCCTGTTTCCCTGAAGTTGTGGATGGAGAAGGAGCAGCCTGACTGGCTATTTGCAGAGCAGGACTGCAGCCCAGACCATCTTCTCTTGCCGGCACTACAGCCATCCACCTGATGAGTTTCAGAACTTCCTGAGTCCCAGGAGTCTTCCTCAGAGACTGGAAGCTTCCCTGGCGCTGTGGTGAGCTGGGCCTCATCCACAGCTGTCTTACGAGCTGCAGCAGGGCTCTCCCTCCTTCCTCCCACCTTCATGGTTTCCAGTAATGCCTTGTGGGTGGATCAGGTCTGGCAGAGTTCAGACACCAGTGGCTCTTCTCAGGGGTAAGCTGCCTCCATGCAGGTGTGGGGCTTGCTGAGCTGCGGTCTGGACAAGATCACAAGCTGAACAGCAAGAGTTATTCTCAGGGCCAAATAGTAGCCTGGGGGGACAATCCAGAAAAGCTAGTTTGGGGACTTCCATGGTGGTCCAGTGGTTAAGGGTCTAGCTGCTAATGCAGGGGAAACAGCTTTGACCCCTAGTCTGGGAAGATTTCATGGGCCTTGGAGCAGCTAAGCACAGGCACAACTACTGGGCCCACGCTCTAGAGTCCACAAGCTGCAGCTCCTGAAACCTGTGTGCCTAGAGCCTGGGCTCCGCAAGAGAAGCCACCTCAGTGAGAAGCCCACACACCACAATGAAGAGTAACCTCTGCTCACTGCAACTAGAGGAAACCCATGCAAAAAAAATGAAGACCCAGCACAGCCAGAAATAAATAAGCAAACAATTTAAAAGAAAAATGCTAGCGTTTCTGCAACGAGTGACTTCTGTACTGCCTCTATCAGATCTCTCCTCTCTGTCTTGGACAATCTCCAACACATCGGAAGGCCTTCTTAGGAGCAGCAGCCCCCTTTCTGTCACTACCATCCACTTCAAGCAGAGCTCCCTTCTGAGAGACCACTGGGCCCCAGGGAAGCCCCTTCACACTCCAGACAGTAGACATGCAGCCCACCATCGCTGAGACCACCCAGCCACCAGCCACCACAGGGGTTGATGGATGTGTCACAGGAAGAAGTGAAGAGCTGCAGTGACTTGTCTGTGGACAGGTGGCCAGAACTCACCCTGTCCTGGAAGCTGGCAGATGCAGCAAGACTGACAAGGGAGTCTCCTCCAGGGGATCTTCCTGACCCAGGGATCAAACCCACATCTCTTACATCTTCTGCTTTGGCAGGTGGGTACTTTACCATTTGGAGAGGGCAAAGGCAACCCACTCCAGTATTCTTGCTTGGAGAATTCCATGGACAGAGAAGCCTGGCAGGCTATAGTCCATGGGGTCGCAAAGAGTCAGATATGACTGAGTGACTGTCACTCTTTACCATTAGCACCACCAAGGAAGCACCATAGTCGAGGCGACACGCAAGTAAAGGATGTTTATAACTGGCAGATGGAAAGTGAATTTGCTTTGTAATAAGGAGATAGACTGGGACCTGGGACATTTTACTGCAGTGCTTACACCTGGACAAACATCTCCTGAAACAACAGATACAAAGAAACTATACTGCCAAATCACTTCAGTCATGTCTGACTCTGTGTGACCCCATAGATGGCAGCCCACCAGGCTCCCCCATCCCTGGGATTCTCCAGGCAAGAACAGTGGCGTGGGTTGCCATTTCCTTCTCCAATGCATGAAAGTGAAAAGTGAAAGTGAAGTTGCTCAGTTGTATCCGACTCTTAGCGACCCCATGGACTGCACCCTACCAGGCTCCTCCACCCATAGGATATTCCAGGCAAGAGTACTGGAGTGGGATGCCGTTGCCTTCTCCGTTCAGATGGCTAGCTGTGTGGAAGTCTCTTTCAGGACCAAGAGGGGAGCCTCTGCCTGCCCCTCTCCTTCCTTCACTGCCTTGCTGAGTCATCCCAGCACCGCCACTAGGATAATGCTGCCGTGGGAGCATCTACTACCTGCCAGGGGTGTTAACCATGCTTGTCACCAACCCTCTCACAACCCCAAGAGGTCTATACAACCTCTTGAAAATGGCCATGTAACCCTTCACAGCACACAGCTGAAAGGGAATCTCAGTTTATGTGACTCCAAAGTCCATTCTTAATTCTACCTGCCTACGTCAAGGCTGCATATTGTCACCATGTTTATTTAACTTATATGCAGAGTACATCATGAGAAATGCTGGACTGGAAGAAACACAAGTTGGAATCAAGACTGCCGGAAGAAATATCAATAACCTCAGATATGCAGATGACACCACTCTTATGGTAGAAAGTGAAGAGGGGCTAAAAAGCCTCTTGATGAGAGTGAAAGTGGAGAGTGAAAAGGTTGGCTTAAAGCTCAACATTCAGAAAACGAAGATCATGGCATCTGGTCCCATCACTGCATGGGAAATAGATGGGGAAACAGTGGAAACAGTGTCAGACTTTGTCTTTCTGGGCTCCAAAATCACTGCAGATGGTGACTGCAGCCATGAAATTAAAAGACGCTTGCTCCTTGGAAGGAAAGTTATGACCAACCTAGATAGCATATTCAAAAGCAGAGACATTACTTTGCCAACAAAGGTCCGTCTAGTCAAGGCTATGGTCTTTCCTGTGGTCATGTATGGATGTGAGAGCTGGACTGTGAAGAAGGCTGAGCGCCGAAGAACTGATGCTTTTGAACTGTGGTGTTGGAGAAGACTCTTGAGAATCCCTTGGACTGCAAGAAGATCCAACCAGTCCATTCTGAAGGAGATCAATCCTGGAATTTCTTTAGAAGGAATGATGCTAAAGCTGAAACTCCAGTATTTTGGCCACCTCATGCGAAGAGTTGACTCATTGGAGAAGACTCTGATGCTGGGAGGGATTGAGGGCAGGAGGAGAAGGGGACGACAGAGGATGAGATGGCTGGATGGCATCACTGACTTGATGGATGCGAGTCTGAGTGACCTCCGAGAGCTGGTGATGGACAGGGAGGCCTGGCGTGCTGCGGTTCATGGGGTCGCAGAGAGTCGGACACGACTGAGCGACTGATCTGATCTGATGCATCCTTACCTGAGACTCCCCAGACTGAGACTGAAAGAGGGATCCAGCAGGGCCCCCTAGTAATTGAGAATCAGAGACACAAGTTGTGTCGATCTTATGCAGAAGGAAGGGAAATTAGGATGGTGTGGGCAAATCCTATACCAAAGTTCTCTGGGACTTAGATCTAGGATTCAGGACCCCCAGGCTGGTGGGTCCCCATGTATCTTGTCCGCTCAACCCTGAGACCTCAGACACCTTTAGAAGCTGTGTTTTTGAGGATGTGGCTGCTCCCCGGATTGCTCCACCCTGCTGTCTAACAACCATCAAACTCACAGAATGCCCTGGCAAGGCACAGGGGATAGAACCTTCTGGCCCAGTGCTGGCACTCCCACCATATTTGAGGCAAGGCACCGGGCCTGGAGGGAGCTTGCCCAAGGAGAGAACCACTGACGTTCCAAGACAGAGACTATGTTCAGCCCCATTCATGGAACACGGGTGTCACGGCCACTCATCTGGTGCCATCTTCCTGGGGGAGCAAGGATTGGGAGAAGGGGTCATTATAAAGAGTGATCTAGTAAAGATTCAAAACCCACTAGTTATGTTCAAGAAAAGCTATTTCATGGAGAAGCTCCTTGACCCAGGACCCATTTTGTACAATTCTTTGAGGTCAGTTTTGTTAATTTTCCTGACTTCCCATCCTAAAAGGTAAGCCAACAGGCAGACGCAGGGGCCCTCTCCACTCAAATTAATCTGGCAACTCACTGGGGCAGGTTGGGAGGAAATGTGCAGCCTTGAGGCTCATGGTAGACTCCCCACAGGAGAAAAGAAAAGGAGCTGGCCCAACAGGGACAGAAGTCACGTCCCCACATGGAAAAGCCTTCTCATTTGCTTATGAGGTGGGTGATACCTATGCTCCACTTGTAGGTCTTGTACACTGTCTGGTCTGAGCCTTATAAGAACCACGTGGGGCTTCCAGAAATCCGATTTTACAGAGAAGGAAACAGACTTGACAGAAGTCACAGGCGGCATAAGCAGAAGGAGATCTCAGCCTTCCATCTACATGGCTCATGAGAATCCAGTACATACCTCAGTCCTACACAGAGCTGTTGCCCAAGTCGAGTGGAAGTGTGTGCAGGAAGGCCCTCCAGAGGAGACAAAGTGCTACCCTGCGCTGCCCAATAGAAGCATAATGTGACCACAATGGAAGTTTTTCTCAATTCTGGGACTGAAAGTTTGTACCTTTTCACCATGTTCACCCACTTCTGCCTCTGCTCCAATCATTACTTCTGGCAGCCACCAGTCAGTTCTCTGAATCTGAGCTGTTTTTTTCTTTTTCAGCTTTCACATAGAAGTGAAATCACACAGTGTTTTTCTTTCTCTTATCTGACTTATTTCAGTAAGCATATGCCCCCAGATTTATCCATGTTGTCACAAAAGGTAGATTTCCTTCTTTTTGATGACTTAGTTGTGTTCCATTGTATATATGCCCATTTGTCTGCTGATGGACACTTGGGTTGCTTCCATATCTTGGCTGTTGGAAATAATGCTGCAGTGAGTATAAGAATATATATATATATATCTTTTCAAATTGGTGTTTCCATTTTCTTCAGATAAATAACCAGAAGTAGAATGCCAGTCAAATAACAGTTCTATTCTGAATTTTTGGAGGAAACTCCATATGTTTTCTACAGTGGTTACAACAATTTATATTCCCATCAAGAGTGCACAGTACAGTTTAGTTCAGTCGCTCAGTCATGTCCGACTCTTTGCAACCCCATGAACCACAGCACATCAGGCCTCCCTGTCCATCACCAACTCCTGGAGTTTACCCAAACCCATGTCCATTGAGTCAGTGATGCCATCTAACCATCTCATCCTATGTCGTCCCCTTCTCCTCCTGCCCTCAATCTTTCCCAACATCAGGGTCTTTTCAAATGAGTCAGCTCTTCACATCAGGTGGCCAAAATATTGGAGTTTCAGCTTCAACATCAGTCCTTCCAATGAACACACAGGACTGATCTCTTTTAGGATTGACTGGTTGGATCTCCTTGCAGTCCAAGGGACTCTCAAGACTCTTCTCCAACACCATAGTTCAAAAGCATCAATTCTTTGGAGCTCAGCTTTCTTTACAGTCCAACTCTCACACCTATATACGACCACTGGAAAAACCATATCCTTGACTAGACAGACCTTTGTTGGCAAAATAATGTCTTTGCTTTTTAATACGCTGTCTAGGTTGGTCATAACTTTCCTTCCAAGGAGTAAGCGTCTTTTAATTTCATGGCTGCAATCAGCCTTGACTAGACGGACCTGTGTTGACAAAGTAATGTCTCTGCTTTTTAATATGCTATCTAGGTTGATCATGACTTTCCTTCCAAGGAGTAAGTGTCTTTTCATTTCATGGCTGCAGTCACCATCTGTAGAGATTTTGGAACCCAGAAAAATAAAGTCTGACACTGTTTCCACTGTTTCCCCATCTATTTCCCATGAAGTGATGGGACCAGATGCCATGATCTTAGTTTTCTCAATGTTGAGCTTTAAGACAACTTTTCCACTCTCCTCTTTCACTTTCATCAAGAGGCTTTTGAGTTCCTCTTCACTTTCTGCCATAAGGGTGGTGTCATCTGCACATCTGAGGTTATTGATATTTCTTCCGGCAATCTTGATTCCAGCTTGTGCTTCTTCCAGCCCAGGGTTTCTTATGATGTACTCTGCATATAATTAAATAAGCAGGGTGACAATATACAGCCTTGACGTACTCCTTTTCCTATGTGGAACCAGTCTGTTGGTCCGTGTCCAGTTCTAACTGTTGCTTCCTGACCTGCATACAAATTTCTCAAGAGGCAAGTCAGGTGGTCTGGTATTCCCTTCTCTTTCAGAATTTTCCACACTTTCTTGTGATCCACACAGTCAAAGGCTTTGGCATAGTCACTAAAGCAGAAATAGATGTTTTTCTGGAACTCTCTTGCTTTTTCCATGATCCAGCAGATGTTGGCAATTTGATCTCTGGTTTCTCTGCTTTTTCTAAAACCAGCTTGAACATCAGGAAGTTCACGGTTCACATATTGCTGAAGCCTGGCTTGGAGAATTTTGAGAATTACTTTAAGAGTTTCCTTTTCTCTACATCCTCACCAACACTTGTGGCTTCTTATCTTTTTGAGGAGAATTAATCTGAGGTGTGGTGATATCTCATGGTGGTTTTGATTTACATTTCCCTGATGGTGAGTGATGTTGAGCAACTTTTCATGTACCTGTTAGTTATTTGTAATTCTTATGAAAAAGTTAAATTTTTTGGTAACTACATCTAAAAATGTAAAAAGAAATAAGTGAAAGCGATTTTAATATTATATTGTATTTAATACAGTATCTAAAATAGTATTTTAACATGTAAGCAACATAGCAAGATTATCAGTGAAATATTTTACCCTTTTTTCATACAAAGCGTTCAAAATCTAATGTGTATATTGCATTTTCAATACATCCCAATTAGCATTTGCCCATGTCAAGCAGTCAATAGCCACCTGTGGCTGGGCCTGCTTTACAGGACAGCTCAGCATTATCCAACAGTGGGACAAGCAGCTCCTGTAAACCTCTTTCTAATCCAGGGCAGCTATGAACTTAAAGCAGCCCAGCTCAGAGATCTTACAGAACTCCCTAGGCTCAGAGAAGAAACCAAAGCAATCCAGCACTGACACCACCCAGTGGATTCCAATCTTGATTTTTCCACCGGATGTTTTTTCACAACAAAGATCTGATGTAAACTTAACATAGAAAAGAGATCAAATCAGAGATCCCCAATGAAGAGGGCAGTTGTTAAGTCACCGAGCCATGTCTGACTCTCTGCGACCCCATGGACTGCAGTACGCCAGGCCTCTCTGTCCCTCACCATCTCCCAAAGTTTGCCCAAGTTCATGTCCATTGCATCAGTGGTGCCATCCAGCCATCTCATCCTCGGATGCTCTCTTCTCCTTCTGCCTTCAGTCTTTCCAAGCATCCGGGTCTTTTCCAATGAGTCTGCTGTTTCCATCAGGTGACCAAAATACCAGAGCTTCGGCTTCAGCATCAGTCTGAGTATTCTGGGTTGATTCCCCCTTAAGATTGACTTGTTTGATCTCCTTGCTCTCCAGGAGACTCTCAGGCGTCTTCTCTAGCACCACAGTTTTAAGGCATCAGTTCTTTGGTGCCCTGCCTTCTTTACAGTCTGGCTCTCACAACCATACATGACCACTGGGAAGATCATAGCCTTGACTGTATGGATGTTTGTCAGCAGGGCAATGTGTCTGCTTTCCAACACACTGTCTAGGCTTGTCATAGCTTTCCTGCCAAGAGGCAACTGTCTTCTGGTTTCATGGCTGTAATCGCCATCCGCAGTGGTTTTAGAGCCAAGAAGAAGAAATCTGTCACTACTTCCACCTGTTTACCTTCTATTTGTCATGAAGTAATGGGACTGGATACAGTGATCTTATTTTTTAATATTTAGTTTTAAGCCAGGCCTTTCACTCTCCTCCATCAAACCTCCATCAAGAGGCTGTTTAGCTCCTCTTTGCTTCTTTTAGTCCTGCCATTAGAGTGGTATCATCCATACATCTGAGGTTGCTGTTATTTCTCCTGCCTATCTTGATTCCAGCCTGTAACATCCAACCTGGCATTTCTCACAATGTGCTCGGCATATAGCTTAAATAAACAGGGTGACAGTTGACAGCCCTGTCTTACTCCTTTCACAATCCTGAAACAATCACTTGTTCCATACAGGATTCTAACCATTGCTTCTTGACCCACATACAGGTTTCTCAGGAGACAGGTAAGACAGTCTGGTATTCCCATATCTTTAAGAGCTTTCCACAGTTTGTTATGATCTCCATACAGTCAAAGGCTATGCTAAGCATAGTCAATGAAACAGGGGTGGGTATTTTTCTGGAATTCCCTTGCTTTCTCTACGAATCAGCAAATGTTGGCAACTTGATCTCTGGTTCTTTTGCCTTTTCTAAACCCAGCTTAGATGTCTGGAAGTTCTTGGTTCATGTAATGATGAAGCCTATCATGCAAAATCTTAAGCATGACCTTAATAGCATGGGAGATGAGTGCAACTGTCTGATGGAATTGGGATGGGTACCAATCTTTTCCAGTCCTTTAGCCACTCCTGGGTCTTAGATTTGCTGACATATTGAGTGCAACATTTTGAGAGCATCATCCTTTAAGCTTTTTAATAGCTTTACTGGAATTCTATCACATCCACTAGCTTTATTGACAGCAGTGCTTCCTAAGGCCCACTTGACTTCACACCCCAGAATGTCTGGCTATGGGTGACTGACCACACCATTGTAGTTACCTGGTTCATTAAGCTCTTTTTTGTACAGTTCTTTCATGGATTTTTTCCATCTCTTCTTGAGCTCTTCTGCATCTACTATGTCTCTACCGCTTCTGTCCTTTATTGTGCCCATCTTTGGGCAAAATATTCCCTTGCTATTTCCAATTTTCCTGAAGAGATCTCTTGTCTTTCCCCTTCTGTTGTTTTCCTCTAGTTTTATGCACTGTTCATTGAAGAAGGCTGCTTGTGTCTCCTTCCTAGTCTTTGGAACTCTGTGTTTGGTTGAATGTACCTTTCCCTTTCCCCTTGCTTTTCACTTCTTTTCTTTCTTCTTTGTAAAGCCTCCTCAGATAACCGCTTTGCCTTCTTGTTTTTCCTTTAATTTGGGATGGTTTTGTTCATTGCCTCCTGTGCAGCATTGCATACCTCTGTCCATAGTTCCTTAGGCACACTGTTTACTAGATTTAATCCCTTGAATCTATTTGTCACCTCTACATCATAGGGATTTGATTTAAGTTATACCTGGATGGTCTAGTGGTTTTCCTCACTTTCTTTAGTCTAAGCCTGAATCTTTCTATGAGAAGCTGATGATCTGAGCCACAGACAGCTCCAGGTCTTGTTTCTGCTGACTGTATACAGCTTCTCCATCATCAGCTACAAATAATGTAATCAATTTGACTTCCGTATTGACCATTTGGTGATGTCCATGTGTAAACTCATCTCTTGTGTTGTTGAAAAAGGGTGCTTGCTATGACCAGTGCATTCTCTTGGCAGAATTCAGTTAGCCTTTGTTCTGCTTCGTTTCGTACTCCAGGGTCAAAATTGCCTGTTATTCCAGGTATCTCTTGACTTCCTACTTTTGCATTCCAGTCCCTTTGAGGAATAGAACATCTTTTTTGGTGTTAGTTCTAGGTCTTCTAGGTGTTCATAGACCTGATCAACTTCTGCATATTCTGCATTGGTGGTAGGGGCATAGACTTGAATTACCATGATGTTGAATGGCTTACCTTGGAAATGAACTGAGATCATTCTGTCACTTTTGAGGTTGCACCCAAGTACTGCATTTCAGACTCTTTTGTTGATTATGAGGGCTATTCTGTTTCTTCCATGAGATTCTTGTCCACAGTAGTAGATATAATGGTCATCTGAATTAAATTCACCCATTCCTGTCCATTTTAGGTCATTGATTCCTAAGATGTTGCTATTTATTCTTACCATATCCTGCTTGACCATGTCCAATTTATCTTCACTCATAGACCTAACACTCCAAGTTCCTATGTAACGCTGTTCTTTGCAGCACTGGATTCTACTTTTATCACCAGATACATCCACAACTGAGTGTCATTTCCATTTTGGCCCAGAGCTTCATTCTTTCTGGAGATATTAGTAGTTCTCCTCTGCTCTTCCCCAATAGTATATTGAACACCTTTCAACCTGGGGGACTCATCTTTTGGTGTCATATCTTTTTCTTTTTATATAGTTCATTAGATTCTCATGGCAAGTATGCTCGGGTGGTTTGCCATTCCCTTCTCCAGTGGCTCATGTTTTATCAGAACAGAGCAGCCCAGCCACCAAGTCTCTCAAAAATGTCCCCCCAAGCAGGTCATCAATGTTTTAAGACCTGTACTTAGAAAATGTTAAGATACTGTTGAAAGAGATCAAAGATAACATAAACAGGTAGAGAGCTAGGCCATGTTCTTGGATTGGAAGAATTAATATTATCAAAATGACTATACTACCCAAAGTAATCTATGTTTTCAATGCAATTCCTATCAAATTACCAATACTTTTCTCCACTGAATTAGAACAAAAAATTTTCCAATTTGTATGGAAACAAAAATGCCCCCAAATAGTTAAAGCAATTCTGAGAAATAAAAATGGAGCCGGAGGACTCAGGCTCCCTGTTTCAATCTATACTACAAAGCTACAGTAATCAAAACAGTATGGTTTGGGGCACAAAACCAGATATATAGATCAATGGAATAGGATAGTCCATTGGAACAGAAAATCCAGGGATAAATCCACATACCTGTGGTCCTCTAATCTATGACACAGGAGACAAGAATATACTATGGAGAAAAGACAGTCTCTTCAATAAGTAGTCCTGGGAAAACTGGACAGCTACATATAAAAGAATGAAATTAGAACATTCTCTAACATCATACACAAAAATAAACTCAAATGGATAAAAAATCTAAATGTAAGACCAGACACTGTAAAATTCTTAGAGGAGAACATAGGCAGAACACTCTTTGACATAAATCATAGCATGATCTTTTTTGATCCACCTCTGAGAATAATGAAACTAAAAACAGTGAGAGTTTTACTTCTTCTTTTCCAATTTGGATTCCTTTTATTTCTTTTTAGGCTCTGATTGCTGTGGCCAAAAGTTTGCAGATGACATGATCCTCTACATAGAAAACCCTAAAGACTCCACCAGAAGATTACTAGAGCTAATCAATGAATAGAGTAAAGTTGCAGGATATAAAATCAACACACAGAAATCCCTTACATTCCTATACATTAATAATGAGAAAATAGAGAAATTAAGGAAACAATTCATTCACCATTGCAACAAAAAGAATAAAATGCTTAGGAATATATCTACCTAAAGAAACTAAAAGGAGAAGGCAATGGCACCCCACTCCAGTACTCTTGCCTGGAAAATCCCATGGGCAGAGCAGCCTGGTGGGCTGCAGTCCATGGGGTCGCAAAGAGTTGGACACAACTGAGCGACTTCACTTTGACTTTTCATTTTCATGCATTGGAGAAGGAAATGGTAACCCACTCCAATATTCTTGCCTGGAGAATCCCAGGGACAGGGGAGCCTGGTGGGCTGCCGTCTATGGGGTTGCACAGAGTCAGACACAACTGAAGTGACTTAGCAGCAGCAACGAAACTAAAGACCTATATATAGAAAACTATAAAACACTGGTGAAAGAAATCAAAGAGGACACTAATAGATGGAGAAATATACCATGTTCATGATTCAGAAGAATCAATATAGTGAAAATGAGTATACTACCCAAAGCAATCTATAGATTCAATGCAATCCCTATCAAGCTACCAATGGTATTTTTCACAAAGTTAGAACAAATAATTTCACAATTTGCTTGGAAATACAAAAAACCTCAAATAGCCAAATAAATCTTGATAAAGAAGAATGGAACTGGAGAAATCAACCTGCCTGACTTCAGGCTCTAATATAAAGCCAAGTCATCAAGACAGTATGGTACTGGCACAAAGACATAAATATAGATCAATGGAACAAAATAGAAAGCCCAGAGATAAATCCACGCACCTATGCACACCTTATCTTTGACAAAGGAGGCAAGAATATACAATGGAGAAAAGACAATCCCTTTAACAAGTGGTGCTGGGAAAACTGGTCAACCACTTGTAAAAGAATGAAACTAGAACACTTTCTAACACCATACACAAAAATAAACTCAAAATGGGTTAAAGATCTAAACGTAAAACCAGAAACTATAAAACTCCTAGAGGAGATCATAGGCAAAACACTCTCCGACATAAATCACAGCAGAATCCTCTATGCCCCACCTCCCAGAATATTGGAAATAAAAGCAAAAATAAACAAATGGGACCTAATTAAATTTAAAAGCTTCTACACAACAAAGGAAACTATAAGTAAGGTGAAAAGATAGCCTTCAGAATGGGAGAAAATAATAGCAAATGAAGCAACTGACAAAGAACTAATCTTAAAAATATACAAGCAACTCCTGCAGCTCAATTCCAGAAAAATAAACGACCCAGTCAAAAAATGGGCCAAAGAACTAAATAGACATTTCTCCAAAGAAGACACACAGATGGCTAACAAACACATGAAAAGATGCTCAACATTACTTATCATCAGAGAAATGCAAATCAAAACCACAGTGAGGTACCATTTCACACTAATAGCAAATGACTATCCAAATAGCAGAATGGCTGTGATCCAAAAGTCTACAAGCAATAAATGCTGGAGAGGGTGTGGAGAAAAGGGAATCCTTTTACACTGTTGGTGGGAATGCAAACTAGTACAGACACTATGGAGAATAGTGTGGAGATTCCTTAAAAAACTGGAAATAGAATTGTCTTATGACCCAGCAATCCCACTGCTGGGCATACACACTGAGGAAACAAGAATTGAAAGAGACACGTGTACCCCAATGTTCATCGCAGCACTGTTTACAATAACCAGGACATGGAAGCAACCTAGATGTCCGTCTGCAGATGAATGGATAAGAAAGCTGTGGTACATATACACAATGGAGTATTACTCAGTCATTAAAAAGAATACATTTGAATCCGTTCTAATGAGGTGAATGAAACTGGAGCCTATTATACAGAGTGAAGTAAGCCAGAAAGAAAAACACCAATACAGTATACTAACGCATATATATGGAATTTGAAAGAGGGTAACGATAACCCTGTATATGAGACAGCAAAAGAGACACAGATGTATAGAACAGTCTTTTGGACTCTGTGGGAGAGGGAGAGGGTGGGATGTTCTGGGAGAATTGCATTGAAACATGTATAATATCATATATCAAATGAATCGCCAGTCCAGGTTCAATGCAGGATACAGGATGCTTGGGGCTGGAGCACTGGGATGACCCAGAGGGATGGTACAGGGAGGGAGGTGGGAGGGGCGTTCAGGATGGGGAACACATGTACACCCATGGTGGATTCATGTTGATGTATGGCAAAACCAATACAATATTGTAAAGTAATTAGCCTCCAATTAAAATAAATAAATTTATATTAAAAAAAGAAAATAAAAACAAAAACGAATAAATGTGACCTAATTAAATTTAAAAGCTTTTGCACAGCAAAGAAAACCGTAAACAAAATGAAAACACAACCTACAGAATGGGATGTGTTTTTCATATTTGCAAACAAAGAGACTGACTAGGGATTAATCTGCAAAATAAATAAACAGCTCATGCAGTTCAATATTAAAAAAAAAAAAAAAAAACCCAGCTCGTGGACTCTAGAGTACTGGCTCTATAGTAGTGGCACTTGGGATTAGTTGCTCCAGGCCATGTGGGATCTCCCAAGATCTGGGATCGAACCTATGCCTCCTGCATTGCCAGGTGGGTTCCTAACCACTAGATCGCCAGTACTGTGCTTAGTTGCTCAGTGGTGTTCAGCTCTTTGGAACCCCATTGGGCTATTGCCCACCAAGCCCTTCTGTGCATGGAATTTTCCAGGCAAGAATACTGGAGTAGGTTGCCATTTTCTTCTCCAGGGGAATCTTTCAAACCCAGGGATAGAACCCATGTCTCTTGCATCTCCTGCATTGGTAGGCGGATTCTTTACCACTGCACCACCTGGAAAGCCATGTGGTTTCAGATCACCAGCGAAACCCCTAAAATATTAATTGAAAATGTCTCCTATGTGTAGATATATTTTGTGAGGGACATAAGTTAAATGTACCTCCAGCCTAACACCAAGCTATGAAGGAGTGTGGATTCATTTAATGCTTACTGAGTGACTATTTTGTGCCGGAAATTTCAAGAATGTTATACCAGGCTAGATGTTAATTTGGAGAGAACTGTAATGAAGCTCAGAGAGGGGAAGTACTGGACAAAGTCTGAAACCCAGGAAGAGAGTGGGCCAGGCCGGTCATTCCTGCTGCAGCTTCTGCTATTTGTTTTGAAGGTGACTTTTCCTCCTATATTGGGTTGCTTATCCCTGAGATGGAGATGCTGTTTTCCCCTCCCAGACATATGTTCTTCGGATACAGGTCCCCTCACCCAGTGACAGGCACTGCCACAGCATGACTCTGTTGGGGGCACTCAGAGACTCACCCCAAATGGGAATGGCAATGTTTAACTGAAGGCCACTGGGGGATAAGGGAACAACAGCTTTTATTTTAAAAAAAAAGAAATCAAGAACATTATTCATGTAAGACTGGGTGTTCAAGTGACCGAACTGATGTTTTCCACTCTGCACCAAATAAGCATATGAAAAGAAGGACCCACGTGAGGCTCAGGACAATGGACTGTTTGTAGTTTTTGTGCTCTAAGGACACAAAGGTTTGGGGGATCACAGTTCAGTGAGTTTGATGCTGTGAAAGAGGAAGCATAAAGGCGTTTCAGAGTAAATAGTTTTCTCTTTCAGGAAACGACCACTTCATTGAAAATGAAGGATAGTATGGCCTCTGCAAAATAACTGTACATGTGCTTGGAAGTCAGGTAAATGGGGATTCGATTCCCACTTTGATCACTTACTAGCTGAAACACCTCAGAAAATTTACTCAGAACCTCAGTTTCATAATCTGTAAAATGAAATTAATAATACTGCTTACTAAAGTAAAACACACATAGCTGACTTATTTTAAGTGTTTAATAAGTGATAACTCTTATTACAATAATTCAAAGGTACCAGAGAGCTGCTGTCTTCACAAACAAGATGAGACCAACCCACAGTCCCAGGGAAAATGGCAACTTGCCTCCCACAGCCATTCATTCCATCTGAGAGATGACAGGTAAAAAGTCTCATAAAAGGCAAAATCCTACTTCTTTCACGGCACTTTCCCCACCCGCTTGCTCCACACCCCTGTTCTCTGTTCTGCTACCTTCTTTAAAGTCCTGACAGGCTAGTAAATTACAGTGATTTACAATCCAACGCAGATGAACAGTGAACAGTTTTTCAACTGTAGCTCACTCTGCTTCCCCAGCTGCACTTCCTGGGAGCAACAATGGTGCCTTTATATGTCTTCATGTCTGCACTGTGTTCCAGCTCTGGGGGCGGGGCACACCCTCTGCACTCACCCTCTCGGCCTGAAGGATGGACGCTGGGCAGCACGGGAGAGGCTATCTTTAGTTCCTGTCCCCAGAGCTCCCTCCAGCCTCCAGGAACCCTGTCAGGAGGCTTTATCGTCATCCCAGGGCTCCTCGTTCCCCTTGCAGCCCAGGTGGCTGCCATCAGCTGTCTCACTAATGGAGAGAGAATGAAGGGAAGTGCTATAGAGATGAATAAGGACTGCAAAGGTGGGGCAGCTGTGTACCTATCTATTTACAACACCAAATGAAGAACACATACAATAGTCACTGGGGGCTTCTACTCCACAATACATTATCTGCTGGGCAAGGTTTCTTTTGGTCTTAATTTTTAAATTTATTTTAATTTTTTAAATGAAGTATAGTTGATGTACAGTAGTATATGTTATAGGTGTACACTATTAGATCAGATCAGTCGCTCAGTCATGTCCGACTCTTTGCGACCCCATGAATCGCAGCACGCCAGGCCTCCCTGTCCATTACCAACTCCCGGAGTTCACTCAGACTCACGTTCATCGAGTCAGTGATGCCATCCAGCCATCTCATCCTCTGTCGTCCCCTTCTCCTCTTGCCCTCAATCCCTCCCAGCATCAGAGTCTTCTCCAATGAGTCAACTCTTCGCATGAGGTGGCCAAAGTACTGGAGTTTCAGCTTTAACATCATTCCTTCCAAAGAAATCCCAGGGCTGATCTCCTTCAGAATGGACTGGTTGCATCTCCTTGCAGTCCAAGGGACTCTCAAGAGTCTTCTCCAACACCACACTTCAAAAGCATCAATTCTTAGGCGCTCAGCCTTCTTCACAGTCCAGCTCTCACATCCATACATGACCACAGGAAAAACCATAGCCTTGACTAGACGGACCTTTGTTGGCAAAGTGATGTCTCTGGCTTTGAATATGTGATCTAGGTTGGTCACAACTTTTCTTCCAAGCAGTAAGCATCTTTTAATTTCATGGCTGCAGTCACCATCTGCAGTGATTTTGGAGCCCAGAAAAATAAAGTCTGACACTGTTTCCACTGTTTCCCCATCTATTTCCCATGAAGTGATGGGACCGGATGCCATGATCTTCGTTTTCTGAATGTTGAGCTTTAAGCCAACTTTTCACTCTCCACTTTCACCAAGAGGCTTTTTAGTTCCTCTTCACTTTCTGCCATAAGGGTGGTATCATCTGCATATCTGAGGTTATTGATATTTCTCCCAGCAATCTTGATTCCAACTTGTGTTTCTTCCAGTCCAGCATTTCTCATGATGTACTCTGCATATAAGTTAAATAAACAGGGTGACAATATACAGCCTTGACGTACTCCTTTTCCTATCTGGAATCAGTCTGTTGTTCCATGTCCAGTTCTAACTGTTGCTTCCTGACCTGCATACAAATTTCTCAAGAGACAGATCAGGTGGTCTGGTATTCCCATCTCTTTCAGAATTGTCCACAGTTTATTGTGATCCACGCAGTCAAAGGCTTTGGCATAGTCAATAAAGCATAAATAGATGTTTTTCTGGAACTCTCTTGCTTTTTCCACGATCCAGCGGATGTTGGCAATTTGATCTCTGGTTCCTCTGCCTTTTCGAAAACCAGCTTGAGCATCAGGAAGTTCACGGTTCACATATTGCTGAAGTCTGGCTTGGACAATTTTGAGCATAACTTTACTAGCGTGTGAGATGAGTGCAATTGTGTGGTAGTTTGAGCATTCTTTGGCATTGCCTTTCTTTGGGATTAGAATGAATATATATTGGTGTACAATATAGTAATTCACAATTTTTAAAAGTTATACTATGTTTATAGTCATTCTAAAATATTGGTTATATTTCCTATGTTGTACAGTATATCCTTGTAGCTTATTTTATACATAATAGTTTGTGTCTTTTAATCCCCTACCCTTATATTGTCCCTCCGTCTCCCTCTTCCCACTGGTAACCACTAGTTTGTTCTCTATGTGTGTGGGTCTCTTTTTTGTTGTATTCCTTTTATTATATTATACTATACTGTATTATATTATGTTCACTTTGCTCTTCTGCTCTCTTCACAATAGAAATCCAGGGTAGACTTTTGGCTAGAGTCCAGCAGGAAAGGCATATCAGTTATCTTGCTGTCCATCAAACCAACTGGAAATCCCATGCTTACAGTAGCAGCCCCCTATTTGCTCACAGCTCTGTGGAGCGGTGTTAGGGCAGGGCTTCATTGGGAGGCTCTCCTTGGTTCCTCGTGTGGTCAGCTCGGCTTCCTCACATTTGTTCTCAGTTGGTACTGTGAACTGTATATTTATATACTCCCCAAACTCATATGTTGAAACCATAACTACCCAGAGGATGGTATTGGGAAGTAGAGTGATTGGCATGTAATTAGATCATGAGGGTGGAGCCCCCATGATGGGTTAGTATCCTCATAAGAAGGGAAAGGGAAATAGCCTTCTGTCATTCATGTGCTGACTATGTGAGGTCACCAGGACCTGACCATGTTGGCACCCTGATCTTCCATCTCCAGTCTCCAGGACTGTGAGAAAAAAAATTTGTTATTTATCTACCCAATACGTGGCAGCTTGCGATAGCAGCCTGTATTGACTAAGATAGTAAAGAAGCATGGGACAGGCTGGTTCGAGATGTTCTTGGTCTTGTGTCCAGTAGTTGGCTGGGCCTATTGACTGAGTTGACTCCGTCTCTTCCACATGGCTGCCCATCCTCTCCAAGAGGCCAGACCGTGCTCTCTGCATGAAGATGAAGCATTTCAAGAGAACAGGAGTGGAGGGTGCCCAGCTTCTTGAGGCTGAGGCTCAGAAATCAACAAAATGTTAACTTCCACCACACATTACATTCTTTTGGTCAAGCAAGTTGTAGGACCAGTTCAGACCACGAGGAAAGAAAATGGGTTTCACTTCTTGCCTTGAGGAGTGAAGTGTGGATCAGGGATAGAAGGAATTGTTGGAGGACATCTCTGCAAACAATCCATCGAGTGAGTTTGTCCGAGAGACAGTGTAAACTATTAAAACTGGCATTGACAGCTTAAGAAAAGCTCAGGCTGATAAAATGGCAGAACAATTTTCATTTCTTGTCGGGCCTTGTTTCTAAAGGATCAAACTTTCTCTAGTTCTTTTTAATCCAGACTTTCTCTCTTCTCAATCAAAATGCCCCTCTCACCTGTGCTTATGCTACATAATAATAGATTCCAACTCCCTGGAGTGGCACCCATTCTGCCTTCCAAGTGACTCTTACAAGTCTTCTCTCTATCCCCACTGCTGCTCATCTAGGACAAATCATCATTACTTCTTTCCTGTGATTGCGATGATTTTCTAACTGTTCTCCTGGTTTAAATGTCCCTTCCTCAAGGATGTTTGGCTGATTTTATCACATAATTAAAAACTTATCCTGTGGTTTGAAGACTAATGACTCCTCAACAAGTCTCCCTCAACAAGTCCCTGGAATCTGTGTCTATTTTACATGACAAAGGAGAATCAATGCTGCAGATGGAGTTAAGGTTGCTGATCGACTGACCTTAAGATGGGGAGCCTTATCCTGAATTATCCACTGAATCCGTAGATCAATTTGGAAAGAATTAGTATCTTAATAATATTGATCTTCCAAAGCATGAACATCATATATTCTCCATGTATTTAGCTGTTTTTAAATTTCAGCAATGTTTTGTAGTTTTTAGAATATACATAATATACATTTTGTTATAATTTCATGTTTTTGATAATCTTATAAATGCAATTATTTTTTTCCAACTTATTGCTAGTATATAGAAACACGGCTGATTTTTGTATATTGACCTTCTGTGCTATAGTGTTTCTAATTTCTATATTACTTCTATGGATTCCTTAGGGATCCACATATATGTCATATGTGTATGATCATGTCAACTGCAAATAAAGAGAGCTTTATTTTTCAGTTTTATGACATTTATTTCTATCACTTGTTTTATTAAGCTGTATAGGACTTCCAACACAACGTTAAGTAGAATGGCAAGTGTGGAATTCCTTGCTCATTCCTAATCTGAAAGGAAAAGGATTTAGTCTTTTGTCACTAAATATGACATTAGATGTATAACTTTCAAAAGTGCCCTTTATCCGGTTGAGGAAGTTCCTTCCTATTTCAGTTCTACTGAGAATTTTTATCATGGGTGTTGGATTCTGCCTAATACTTTTTCAGCATCTGTTGAGACTATCAAATGATTTTTCTTAAATCTGCTAGTATGATAGCTCAGACGGTAAAGAATCTGCCTGCAGTGTGGAAGACCTGGGTTCAGTCCCAGGGTCAGAAAGAACCCCTGGAGAAGGGAATGGCTACCCACTCCAGTATTCTTGCCTGGAGAATTCCATGGACAGAGGAGCCTAACAGGCTACAGTCCATGGGGTTGCAAAGGGTCAGACACTACTTAGTGACTAACACTTTCACTTCACTTTCACGATGAATTACATTAACTGAATTTCAAATGCAAAGCAAATTTTATCTATCAGTCAGCATTCTCCAGAGAAATAAAAGCAATAGGGAATGTGTGTGTGTGTGTGTGTGTGTGTGTGTGTGTGTGTGTGTGAATGATTTTTTTTTATAGACTTGGCTCATGTGACTGTGAGGACTGGCAAATCCAAAATCTGAAGGGCAGACTCAACCAGGATTTGAATTTCTTCTCTGTAAAACCTCAGTTTTTGCTCTGAAAAGGCCTTTCAAGTGATTGGATGAGGTCCACAAATATTATCAAGGCTAATCTTCTTTCGGAGAAGGCAATGGCAACCTACTCCAGTACTCTTACCTGGAAAATCCCATAGAAGGAGGAGCCTGGAAGGCTGCAGTCCATGGGGTCGCTTAGAGTCAGGCATGACTGAGCAACTTCACTTTCACTTTTCACTTTCATGCATTGGAGAAGGAAATGGCAACCCACTCCAGTGTTCTTGCCTGGAGAATCCCAGGGATAGAGAAGCCTAGTGGGCTGCTGTCTATGGGGTCACATACAGAGTCAGACATGACTGAAACGACTTAGCAGCAGCAATCTTCTTTACTAAGTCAACTGATTGTGGATCTTAACTATGTCTATAAAATACGTCACCACATACTTAGATTAGTGTTTGATTGTATCACTGGTAATACCTATAGCCTACGTAGTCAAACCTAGTCAGGTTTATTCCTGACACAAACTCCACTTGGTTATGATACATTATTATTTTAAAATACTACCAGATTTGATTTCCCAATATTTTGTTAGATATTTTTATATCTGCATTCATGATATGAATATGTATCTGTAGGTTTTTTCTTTTCTGTTTTTGTCATGTCTCTGTCTAAGTATGGTGCCAGGGTAATGCAGACCTCATAACATGAGATGGGTAGAATTCTTCCTTTCTCTTGTTTCAAAAGTTCATGTAAGATTGGTATACATTTAGTAGAACTCACCAGTGAGATCATCTGAACCTAGAGTTTGAAGGGAGGAAGAATTCAAATAATGATAAATTTGTCTGGAAATTCAGGATTTCTATTTATTTTGAGTCACTTTTAGTAGGCTTTATCTTTCAATGAAGTGGTTCATTCTAATTTATACTATTTGGAGTAAAATTGCTTATAATAATCTTTTATTATCATTTTAATATATGAAATATCTGTAGTTATGTCCCTATTTCATTCTTTGTATTAGTAATTTGTGTTTCTTTGTGTGTGTGTGTGTGTAAATTATGTATCTTTGTTTTTCATTAGCCTAGCTAGCAAGTTATCAATTTTGTTGATCTTTTCAAAGTTCTAACTTTTGAAACATCATCTATTTTACTATTGTTGACCCATTTTCTGTTTAATTGATTTCCATTCTTTATTATTTCCTTCCTTCTGCTTAATTTGTTCTTCTAGTTTCTTATGGTGGAAGTTTAGATAAGTGGTTTTTTCAGATCTCTTTTCTTTTCTAATATAAACATTTAAAGCTATCAATGCCCCTCTAAACACTGCTTTACTTGCATATCAATAATTCTGATATGCTGTATTTTCAGTTCAAAGTAATTTCCAATTTTTCTTGTGATACTTTTCTGACCAATAAGGTACTTTTAAACGTAATTTTAATATTTAAATATGTTAAGATTTTCCAAATATCTTCCATTATTAATCCTTGATTTAATTGCATTGCAATCATACTCTTGAAGGCAGCCATCCTCACCAGCATACCAACAATGACTGGCATCAGACCATACTCTGGATGATTTCAGTTCTACTCACTTTACTGGGACTTCCCCTGTGGCCCAGCACATACTGTATCTTGGTGAATTTTTCATGTACACTTGAAAAAGTCATGTATTATGTGGCTATTATATATGTGTCTCATGTGTGTGTTTTAATTTTTGCCTTTGGTTTTGAATGATTTTTTTATTGTTGTATATTAAATTTTAGCTTGATAGTTCTATTTTTTAAAGATGTGGTTCCATTTACTTCAATCTGGCATATTTGGGGATGATAATTCTGTAGTAATTCTTTTTGTTCCCTTATCTGTACTTAAAATGTCTCTTTTCCTCTGGCTGTTTTGTAGTTTTCTCTTAATTACTGATTTTCAGCCATTTGCAGCACGGTTTAGGACATCTCTGTGTGTATGTTTTTCCTTCTTGGAATTCACTGAACTCTTGTATCTGTGAGTCTATAATTTTTATCAAACTTGGGGAAATTTTGCCATTATTTCTTCAAATATTTTTTCCATCCCTCTCTCTATTTTTGCCCTTTAGGATTTTGATTATGAATCAGTTAATATTTTCCCACACAACACTGAGGCTCTGTTCTTTTTTTTTTCCCCCTGATCTTTGTGCTTCACTTTGGATAGATTCTATTGCTATCTTCACATTCACTTATTTCCATAGTGTATTCCATATTTAATTTTAATCTCTGATAAAATTTTTTAAGATGCTTTATCTCTACAAGTTCCCTTTCTCTGTTCTTCCATTTTACTTTACATCTTTGAGCATATGTACCTTATTTATAATAGCTGCTTTAAAATTCCTATCTTCCAACTCTTTTCTGTCTCTTCTAAATTAGTTTATTTTCTCTCATCTAAGTCACATTTCTTTCCTCATTTGTATGTCTAATAATTTTTGATTGGTTGCTGAACATTTTAACTTTCATGTTTAATGCTTGATTGCGTAGTATTCCTATAAAGAATGTTGGACATATTACGGCAGGCAGCAAAGTTATTTGTGAATTGGTTTGATCTTTTCATGTCTTGCTTAAAAACTATTTTAGGGCACATCTAGAGTTCTCTTTGTTTCTAGACTAATTAAACTCCACATCTAGTGCATGGCCCATCTATAGTCTCCGATGAAAGCCCACATATTCAACATTCACCCTTACTGGAAAGAATTTGAATGATTCCTGCCTTGTGTGAACTCTAAGAATTAGCTTACAGTTCTCTGACAACTGCTATTTCCTTGGAGGTTTCTTTTGCCCGACCCATTATGAGTTCACCCAACACATGTACAGACTGATCTTTGGCCAAAGATATAAAGAATCCCTATGCAACTTTCTAGAGATCTTCATTTCGGGAACTCTGCTACTTTAATTCTAGTCCCTTTTGCCTCCCCAACTCCAAATTCATTCTCTTCACCTCAGGAAGACTGCTGGGTTCTGTTTGGATTCCATGCCCCCACCTCCCCCATGCTGCAGTCTAGAAATTGTCCCCAGTGTACTCAAGGGGAATCTTGTGCATATTTCTGAAGTTCTTTCTCTACCCAACCCCCACCCTTTGCAAATTCCAAGAATCTTTTCATTCCAAAACTCATTCTCCTCAAGTCAGTGAAACTTTCTGCAACACGGCCTAAAAAATGCCTTAAGTCAGAAAACCAAAATAATTATAAGACTTACTTCACTTATTTCCCTTCTCTTGGGATCATAGTCTTGCATTGACTGTTGTCCAAATTTTATATAAGTTGCTGTTACCTATATTTTCTCCAATTTTCTAGTTGTTTATGGCAAGAGGGTTGAATCCAGTCCTCATTAGTCTATCATTGCCAGAAGCAGAAATCTTGTTTACTTTTAAATTTCCAGCTATCAAATTGTTTGTGTGGTCATATCTATTGTCTACGTCCTCTACTAGAACTTAAGCTGCATGAGGGTAGCAACTGTGTCCATATGATACACTATGAACTTCCCAGTGCCTAGTGTCAGGCTGTGACACAGTAAAAAGCAATGAAGAAAATACATATTATTGCAGTCCTGGGGCTAGATGTTGCAACAAATCCATGAGGGGAGACAAGATAAGGGGATGGAGCAAGAGAAATGGAGAATATGATACAAAGGGAACAACCAGGACCCATGTGGTTGCCAGACCTGCATTTGGACCTCATTTCCAGTCTGGAAAGTCCCTTTGACACATCTGTTCCATGCTTGGGCTTGGACCCTTTCACAATAAAAGACTTGCAGTAGGGACTTCCCTGGTGGTTCTGTGGTTAAGAATCCACCATACAGTGCAGGAGACACAAGTTTGATTTCTGATCATGGAACTAAGATCCCACATGCTGTGAGGCAACTAAGCCCATACGCCACAACGAAGAACCCAGGTATCGCAACTAAGACCCGCTGCAGCAAAATTTAAAAAAAAAAAAAAAAAGGTGGTGAATGCTTCAAGATGCTAGTATTGTGTTAAAGCAGTGAAGTATGTTTCCCACATTTTCTGTACTGTAGTTAGGACACTTAGAATAAATTCTAAAGATCCTCACACATATCACTGTGTATGATTTTACTGCAAATTCTTAGGGTAACTGCAGGTTGCATTGGTAAGGCACTGGCCAGCTGATGAAATCATCTGCTTCTCTACAAAGTGCCCTGCCCAATTTCACACAGGGTGTCATCTCTGTCCCCAAGGCACATGGCATCAGCTGTCAATAATTCCTTCCCTCACTGTCTTCCCAGTCTGCATAGTTATCCCACCAGCTATTACAGAAGTGCTTGGACTGACTCAGGCTTTACAGATGTTGACTGCTGTGCAACTACAGAGTCATACAAATTAAAACGAAATGGAGCCAGGCCACAGAAGAGCTAACCATTGCTGGCCAGGGGGCACCTCCAACATAACACACTGATTCAAGTGTCCTGTTTAATGTGAGAGATTAATAACAGACCTCGATGACGAGAGATGGCAAGCTTCTTTGCCAATAGGCATCCAATGAAACGTGAGCATCAGTCTATTCTAGAGCTCTCTGACATATTTCTTCCTTGCTACCCTTATCAATAACCTCAGATATGCAAATAACACCACCTTAATGGCAGAAAGCAAAGAGGAACGGAAGAGCCTCTTGATGAAAGTGAAAGAAGAGACTGAAAAAGTTGGTTTAAAACTCAACATTCAAAAAACTAAGATCATGGCATCTGGTCCTATCACCTCATGGCAAATAGATGGGAAAACAATGAGAGACTTTATTTTCTTGGATTCCAAAATCACTGCAGATGGTGACTGCGGCCATGAAATTAAAAGACATTTGCTCCTTGGGAGAAAAGTTATGACCAACCTAGACAGCACATTAAAAAGCAGAGACATTAATTTGTAGGCAAAGATCCATCTAGTCAAAGCTATGGTTTTCCAGCAGTCATGTATGGATGTAAGAGTTGGACCATAAAGAAAGCTGAGCACTAAAGAATCGATGCTTTAGAACTGTGGTGTTGGAGAAGATTCTTGAGACTCCCCTGGACTGCAAGGAGATGAAACCAGTCAATCCTAAAGGAAATCTACCCTGAATATTCATTGGAAGGATTGATGCTGAAGCTGAAGCTCCAATACTTTGGCCGCCAGATGCGAAGAACTGACTCATTTGAAAAGATCCTGATGCTGGGAAAGATTAAGAGCAGGAGGAGGAGGGGATGACAGAGGATGAGATGGTTGGATGGCATCACTGACACGATGGACGTGAGTTTGACTAACCTCTGGGAGTTGGTGATGGACAGGGAATCCTGACGTGCAGCAGTCCATGAGGTCACAAAGTCGGACACGACTGAGTGACTGAACTGAACTGAACCCTTATTTCTACCTCTCCTCCTCCCATAGGCAATCATTCTATTGTCAAGTATCTTACATTTTTAATTTATACAAATGGTATTATTTTGTATCCCATTGTTCTTGCTTTGTTTCAGTAACATAGTTATTCAGATCCATCCATGTAGCCATGTGTACATCCAATTTGTTGCTTTTAAGTGCTACATAATAATCCATGGTGTGGGTCCATCACATTTTTTAAAATTTTATTTATTTTTCAATTGAAGAATAATCCCTTTACAGAATTTTGTTGTTTTCTGTCAAACTTCAACATGAATCAGCCATAGGTAACCTCCCTCCCAGCTCCTGCACCATCCCATGCCTCTAGGTTGATACAGAGCCCCTATTTGAGTTTCCTGAGCCATACAGCAAATTCCCATTGGCTATCTATTGTAAATATGGTAATGTAAGTTTCCATGCTACTCTCTCCATACGTCTCAACCTCTACTCCCCTCTCCCATGAGTCTATTCTCTAATGTTTGTTTCTCCATTGCTGCCCTGTATATAAATTCTTCAGTACCTTTTTTCTAGGTTCCATATATATGTGTTAGAATACAATATTTATCTTTCTCTTTCTGACTTACTTCACTTTGTATAATAGGCTCTAGGTTCATCCACCTCATTAGAACCGACTCAAATGTGTTCCTTTCTATGGCTGAATAATATTCCATTGTGCATATGTACCTCAGCTTCTTTATCCATTCATCTGTCAGTGGACATCTAGGTTGTCTCCATGTTCTAGCTATTGTAAATAGTGTCACAATGAACAATGGGGTGCATGTGTCTTTTTCAATTTTGGTTGCCTCAGAGTATATGTCTAGGAGTGGGATTGCTGGGTCATATGATGCTATGGTGCTTTTATTCATAGTTTTTTAAGGAATCTCCATACGGTCTACCATAGGGGCTATATCAATTTACATTCCCACCAACAGTGCAAGAGCGTTCCCTTTTCTCCACACCCTCTCCAGCATTTATTGCTTGTAGACTCTTTGATTGTGTCCATTCTGACTGGTGTGAGGTGATATCTTGTTGTAGTTTTGATTTGCGTTTCTCTGATAATGAGCAATGTTGAGTATATTTTCATGTATTTAGTAGGCATCTGTACATCTTCTTTGGAGAAATGTCTGTTTAGGTCTTTTTCCCAGTTTTTCACTGGGTTGTGTGAGCTGCTTTTATATTTTGGAAATTAATCCTTTGTCAGTTGCTTCATTTGCTATTATTTTCTCCCATCCCGAGGGTTGTCTTTTCACCTTTCTTATAGTTTCCTTTGCTCTGCAAAAGTTTTTAAGTTTAACCAGGTACCACTTGTTTACTTTTGCTTTTATTTCCATTACTCTAGGAGGTGGGTCATAGAGGATCTAGCTTTAATTTATGTCATCGATTTATTGATGTCATAATTTGATGTCTTTTGATTTATGTCATAGGCATTTATGTTCTGCCTATGTTTTCCTCTGAGAGTTTTATAGTTTTCAGTCTTACATTTAGGCCTTTAATCCATTTTGAGTTTATCTTTGTATATGGTGTTAGGAAGTGTTCTATTTTCATTCTTTTACATGTAGCTGTCCAGTTTTCCCAGCACCATTTATTGAAGAGGCTGTCTCTGCACATTGTGTATTCTTCCCTCCTTTGTCAAAAATAAGGTACCCATAGGTGCATGGGTTTATTTCTGGGCTTTCTATCTTGTTCCATTGGTCTATATTTCTGTTTTTGTGCCAGTACCATACTGTCTTGATGACTGTAGCTTTGTAGTATAATCTGAAGTCAGGAAGGTTGATTCCTCCAGTTCCAGTCTTCTTTCTCAAGACTGCATTGGCCCTTCTGGGTCTTTTGTGTTTCCATGTGAATTGTGAAATTTTTTGTTCTAGTTCTGTGAAAACTGCCGTTGGTAATTTGATAGGGATTACATTGAATATATAGGTTGCATTTGGTAGTATACTCATTTTCATACATTGATTTTCCTTACCCAGAAACATGGAATACCTCCCCATCTGTTTATGTCATCTTTGATTTCTTTCATCAGTGTCTTATAATTTTCTGTGTAAGTTGTTTTGTCTCCTTAGGTAAGTTTATTCCTAGATATTTAATTCTTTTTGCTGCAATGGTGAATGGGATTGATGGTTTTATTTCTCTTTCTGATTTTTCATTGTTAGAATATAGAAATACAAGTGATTTCTGTGTATTGATTTTGTATCCTGAAACTTTGCTAAACTCACTGGTTAGCTCTAGTAATTTTCTGATACTATCTTTAGGGTTTTCTATGTACAGTATCATGTCACCTGCAAACAGTGAGAGTTTTACTTCTTCTTTTCCGATCTAGATTCCTTTTCTTTCTTTTTTTTCTCTGATTGCTGTAGTTAGGATTTCAGAACTATGTTGAATAATAGTGGTGAAAGTGGACACCTTTGTCTTGTTCCTGATCTTAGGGGGAGTGCTTTCAGTTTTTCACCATTGAGAATAATGTTTGTTGTAGGCTTATCATATATGACCTCTACTATGTTGAGATAGGTTCCTTCTATGCCCATTTTTTGAAGAGTTTTAATCACAAATGGGTACTGAATTTTGTCAAAGGCTTTTTCTGCATCTATTGAGATGATCATATGGCTTTTATCTTTCAGTTTGTTAATATGGTGTATCATGTTGATTGACTTCCGTATATCAAAGAATCTTTGCATCCCTGGAATAAACTCTACTTGATCATGGTGTATGAGCTTTTTGATGTGTTGCTGAATTCTGTTTGCTAAAATTTTGTTGAGGATTTTTGCATCTATGTTCATCAGTGATATTGGCCTGTAGTCTTCTTATTGTGTGTTGTCTTTGTCTGGTTTTGGTATCAGGGTGATGGTGGCCTCATAGAATGAATTTGGAAGTCCTTCCTCTGCAATTTTTTGAAAGTTTTAGAAGGATAGACATTAGCTCTTCTCTAAATGTTTGATAGAATTCTCCTGTGAAGCCATCTGGTCCTGGGCTTTTGTTTTGGGGAAGATTTTTAATTACAGCTTCAATTTCAGTTCTTGTAATTGAGTTGTTCATAATTTGTATTTCTTCCTGGTTCAGTCTTGGAAGATTGAACTTGGCATCTGTCCATTTCTTCCAGGTTATCTATTTTATTGCCATATAGTTGTTCATAATACTCTCTTATAATCCTTTGTATTTAGGCATTGTCTGTTGTAACCTCTCCTTTTTCACTTCTAATTTTGTTGATTTGATTTTTTTTTCTTGATGAGTCTGGCTAAAGATCTGTCAATTTTGTTTATCTCCTCAAAGAACCAGCTTTTAGTTTTATTAATCTTTACTATTGTTCTTTCATTTCTTTTTCATTTATTTCTCCTTGGATCTTTATGATATCTTCCCTTCTGCTAATTTGGCGGGTGGGGGTGGGGTGGGGGTTCTTGTTTTTCCAGTTGTATTAGGTGTAAAGTTAGGTTGTCTATTCGATGTTTTTCTTGTTTCTTGAGGTAGGATTGTATTGTTATAAACTTCCGTCTTAAATCTGATTTTGCTGAATCCCATAGGTTTTGAGTTGTTGTGTTTTCATTGTCATTTGTTTATAGAAATTTTTTTATTTCCCTTTTGATTTCTTAAGTAATCTGTCGGTTATTTAGAAACGTATTGTTCAATCTCCATGTGTCTATGCTTTTTAGTTTTTTTCTTGTAATTGATATCTAGTCTTATAGCATTGTGGTTGAAGATGCTTGATATGATTTCAATTTTCTTAAATTTACTGAGGTTTGATTTGTGACCCAAGATGTGGTCTACCCTGGAGAATGTTCCATGTGCCCTTGAGAAGAAGGTGTATTCTTCTGCATTTGGATGCAATGTCCTGAAGATATCAATGAGATTCAGCTCACCTAATGTATCATTAAAACTTGTGTTTCCTTATTTTCTGTTTTGATGGTAAATCACATTTTATCTAACCATATTCCCAATGACATCTAGCTTGCCTCTGACTCCCACATACAGCGCTGTAATGAACAGCCCTGTACATATTTCCTTAAGTACCCAATTGATAATTTCCTTAAGACATGTGCTGGAGGGGAACAGCAGAGTCCCAGAATAGGGGACACTCGGTTTGGTGGAATAGTACCAGATTACTCTTGACAAATGTCTGTACAGTTCCTCTATCCTAGGCTTTCTCAACCTCAACAGTACTGACATTTTGGACTAGCTTAGGCTTTGGCATAGTCAATCAAGCAGAAATAGATGTTTTTCTGGAACTCTCTTGCTTTTTCCATGATCCAGCGGATGTTGGCAATTTGATCTCTGGTTCCTCTGCCTTTTCTAAAACCAGCTTGAACATCAGGAAGTTCACGGTTCACATATTGCTGAAGCCTGGCTTGGAGAATTTGAGCATTACTTTACTAGCGTGTGAGATGAGTGCAATTGTGTGGTAGTTTGAGCATTCTTTGGCATTGCCTTTCTTTGGGAATGGAATGAAAACTGACCCTTTCCAGTCCTGTGGCCACTGCTGAGTTTTCCAAATTTGCTGGCATATTGAGTGCAGCACTTTCACAGCATCATCTTTCAGGATCTGGAATAGTTCAACTGGAATTCCATCACCTCCACTAGCTTTGTTCGTAGTGATGCTTTCTAAGGCCCACTTGACTTCATATTCCAGGATATCTGGCTCTAGGTGAGTGATCACACCATCGTGATTATCTGGGTTGTGAAGATCTTTTGTGTACAGTTCTGTGTATTTTTGCCATCTCTTCTGAATATCTTCTGCTTCTGTTAGGTCCATACCATTTTTGTCCTTTATCGAGCCCATCTTTGCATGAAATGTTCCTCTAGTATCTCTGGTTTTCTTGAAGAGATCCCTAGTCTTTCCCACTATGTTGTTTTCCCCTATTTCTTTGTATTGATCACACTAAACTGTGGAAAATTCTGAAAGAGATGGGAATACCAGTCCACCTAATCTGCCTCTTAAGAAATTTGTATGCAGGTCAGGAAGCAAGAGTTAGAACTGGACATGGAACAACAGCCTGGTTCCAAATAGGAAAAGGAGTTCGTCAAGGCTGTATATTGTCACCCTGTTTATTGAACTTCTATGCAGAGTACATCATGAGAAACACCGGACTGGAAGAAATACAAGCTGGAATCAAGATTGCCAGGAGAAATATCAATAACCTCAGATATGCAGATTCTGCCTTATGGCAGAAAGTGAAGAGGAACTAAAAAGCCTCTTTTTTTTTTTTTTTTTTTTTGAGGTAAGCTGTATGTTTTTTTTTTTATTTTGCTTAACTTTACAATATTGTATTGCTTTTGCCATTCATCAAAATGAATCCGCCACAAGTATACATGTGTTCCCCATCCTGAACCCTCCTCCCTCCTCCCTCCCCATACCATCCCTCTGGGTCATCCCAGTGCACCAGCCCCAGGCATCCGTTATCAGGCATCGTACCTGGACTGGCAACTCGTTTCAGATATGATATTATACATATTTCAATGCCATTCTCCCAAATCATCCCACCCTCTCCCTCTCCCAGAGTCCAAAAGACTGTTCTAGACATCAGTGTCTCTTTTGCTGTCTCATAAACAGGGTTATTGTTACCATCTTTCTAAATTCCATATATATGCATTAGTATACTGTATTTGTGTTTTTCTTTCTGGCTTACTTCACTCTGTATAATAGGCTCCAGTTTCATCCACCTCATTAGAACTGATTCAAATGTATTCTTTTTAATGGCTGAGTAATACTCCATTGTGTATATGTACCACTGCTTTCTTATCCATTCATCTGCGGATGGACATCTAGGTTGCTTCCAAGTCCTGGCTATTGTAAACAGTGCTGCTATGAACATTGGGGTACCCGTGTCTCTGCCTCTTCAGGAAAGTGAAAGTGGAGAGTGAAAAGTTGGCTTAAAGCTCAACATTCAGAAAACAAAGATCATGGCATCCAGTCCCATCACTACATGAGAAATAGATGGGGAAACAGTGGAAACAGTGTCAGACTTTCTTTTTCTGGGCTCCAAAATCACTACAGATGGTGACTGCAGCCATGAAATTAAGACGCTTACTCCTTGGAAGGAAAGTTATGACCAACCCAGGTAGCATATTCAAAAGCAGAGACATTACTTTGCCAACAAAGGTTCGTCTAGTCAAGGCTATGGTCTTTCCTGTGGTCATGTATGGATGTGAGAGTTGGACTGTGAAGAAAGCTAAGCGCCAAAGAATTGATGTTTTTGAACTGTGGTGTTGGAGAAGACTCTTGAGAGTCCCTTGGACTGCAAGGAGATCCAACCAGTCCATCCCAAAGGAGATCAGTCCTGGATGTTCTTTGGAAGGACTGATGCTAAAGCTGAAACTCCAGTACTTTGGCCACCTCATGCGAAGACTTGACTCATTGGAAAAGACTCTGATGCTGGGAGGGATTGGGGGCAGGAGGAAAAGGGGACGACAGAGGATGAGATGGGCTGGATGGCATCGCCGACTCAATGGACGTGAGTTTGAGTGAACTCCGGGAGTTGGTGATGGACAGGGAGGCCTGGCGTGCTGCGATTCATGGGGTCGCAAAGGGTCAGACACAACTGAGGGACTGATCTGATCTGATCCTTTGTTTTAGCTTCCAAAGGTGGCCCTAGTAAAGAACATGACTGCCTATGCAGGAGACTTGAGAGATGCAGGTTCAGTCCCCAGGTTGGTAAGATCCCCTGGAGGAGGAAATGGCAAGCCACTCCAGTATTCTTGCCTGGAGAATCCCATGCACAGAGGAGCCTTGCAAGCTACAGTCCATAGGATTGCACAGCATCGAACTTGACTGAAGCAACTTAGCGTGGCACAGCACAGCATCTTTTGTCGTGGGGCTGTCCTGTGCACTCTGGGATGTCTGGCAGCATCTCTGGCTTCTACCTACTAGATGCCAACAGTAGACTCACCCTCAGTTGTGGTGACCAAAAAAAATGTCTTCCCACACTACCAAAGGTCCCCAAGGAGGACAAAATCACCCAAGGTTGAGAACCAGTGCTCTATCCCATTTCTGCCAACAGTTGGCCTTATCGAGTAGTTTTCCCCCTCTGATTATCAACTATTTTAAGCAACTTCTCATATGCTTGACAGTTTTTAAGGATTTTCTGTAATGTTAATTCTGTTAAGGTTGCTGGGCTCTTTTGGTTGATTTGCTAGAGTCCATCTTTGGTGCAGGGCGTCTTCATTGCTGCATATGGGTTTCTCTAGTTGCAGCAAGTGGGTCTACTTTCTAGTTGCAGTGCTCAGGGTTCTCACTGTGGTGGCCTCTTTTTGTGGTGCACAGGCTCTAGGTGTGTGGACTTTAGCAGTTGTGGAACATGGGCTTACTTGCTCTGCAGCATGTGGGGTCTTCCTGGACCAGGGATTGAACCTATGTCCCTTGCTTTGGCAGGCGGATTCTTAACCACTGGACCACCAGGGAAGTCCCCTATGTACTCTTAGTACTTGTCCACTATTGGAATTGACATAGCACTTATCTTCTCCCATCCTTTCCACTAACTCTACTGAAATTGTACTTCACTGACAGAAATCCTTAATTTTCATGGATGAGATTCATTAGTATTTTGCTTTATGGTTTGTGCTTTTGAACTTTTACTAAAGAAGTCCTTCCTTGCTCTTGCCCTAGGTCACAAAACATTTTGCTCTATTAGCTTTACACATTTATCTTTTATAAATTGGTCTTTAACCTTTATGGAGTCCACCGTCTATGTAGAATTGTGTAAGAATCCATGTTGAGATCTCCTATAGTGAATCCTCCTTTCCCCTGCCAATTTCTGATGTCACTTTAATTGTAAATTAAGTCTCTAATGGCTGCATTTGTCCCCAAGCTCTGCATTGATCTAATAATCTATTCCTGCACCAAGACCCATAAACATGTTTCATAACTGACAGACAAGGCTTCTCTCATTTTTCAGTGAACTATTATTTTTCACCTACAATTTAGTGTAAATCTATCCAATTTCCCCAAATGCCCAACTGCAATTTTTGTTGAGGTTACACTAACTTTATAAAATGATTGGAAGAAAATGAAGTTTTATATTGTTATCCCACCTAGGATTATTCAGCTCTTCTTCTACACCTTCTATTTTCCTTTTATAGTTTTCTTTGTTAAAAAAAAATAAAAAGTCTTTGTATACTGTTAAAGATGATTCCTGGATACCTTATATTTTCAATTCTCATTATGAGTTGATTTTCTTTTATTTGTGTTTCTAGTTGGTAATGCTGCTGTTAATTTTTAATTTTATATTCAGAATTGCTCATTTGCTTTCTACCTGAGTTTTGGTGGGATTCAGAATCACTGACTCCCTCCTATGGTGCCCCCCACCTTTGGGATCAAGGCAACTGTAAGTTCATTAGATTACATATAAGCATTATGATCAGACCAATGAAAATTTCTAGACAAGCCCCTATGAATACCCCGACCCCACAACCGAGAGCGTTTTTGTCCCCCAGATTCAACATCTGTCCTCCAGGCTGCGAAGTGTTGAATACACCCAGATATATTTTGTGTCTATGCTGACGGCTCCCTCTTGCATAGAAACACTTTTATTTCCTTTGGTAGCTATGTTGTTTCCACATACTGAGCTACCATAAAGCTTACCAAACCTAGGGGAAACCTACTTTGCCTCTTCTCATACATATACATACACTAGCTGGTCCACACACTTCATCAAATCACCGTAATACCAAAGAGTCAGCAAGTACAATCACTCGCTCACCCAAAAATCTGTGATCAGCAAGGCCCCACCATGCATACCTTATAAGTCTGACACCTGGAACCCCCATTTTCTTGAGGGGGTATTAGTTTTTTTTTTTATTTTTAATTGGAGAATAATTATTTTACAATGTCGTGTTGGTTTCTGCCATACAGGAATGTGAATCAGCCGTAAGTATACATATGTCCCCTCCCTCTTGAAGCTCCCTCCCACCCCACACCCCATCTCTCCCCTCTAGGCCGTCACAGAGGACTGGGTTGAGATCCCTATGCCATACAGCAACTTCCCACTAGCTATCTACTTTACATATGGTAATGTGTATGTTTCAACGCTACTTAGTCAATTCGTTCCACCCTCTCCTTAGCCCGCAGTGTCCACAAATCTGTTCTCTATGTCTGCTTCTCTACTCCTGCCCTGCAAATAAGAGGTGGATGAACTTAAGAGCCTGTTATACAGAGTTAGTCAAGAGAAAAACAAATATCATATATTAACACATATATATGGTACCTAGAAAAATGGTACTAAGAGGGTTATTAGTTTTAAAAACTGACATCTAAACTGTCAATCTACAACTGGTAATCTACCGCCTGTACCTTAATGAACAAAATAGAATTCACGAACCATGTTTATATTTCTTTCAAGAAAAACCAGGTTCAAGCGCATTCAAGGTGAAAGCTTTTGGGGAGATGGCATCTGCCCTTCTGAGTCACTCACTTGCTGCCATCAGCTTGTCTTGGAAAGACATGCCCTGGGTTCCATGTCACAGGAGGGCTGTATGAGAGCTCTCTGGGGTACAGCCCACCTCTTCTGCTGGGGGCTGTGCACCTTGGCTACTGCTTCCCACTAACCTGCAGGGCCAAGGCAGGACTGTGCAAGGTGGGCCTGCTGAAACAAGGTTTCAAGCTGGTTTTAACTAGTATGAATCCTTTTATTCCCCTCTGGGTTCAACAGCAATCATCCTAGCAGGCTTTCTAACTCCAGCAGAGGTCCCAAAGAGACACATTGAACAGATTTTAAATGGCTTTATTAAAGGCTGTTAATACAAAATACAACAAGTTACAAGTAGTAAGAATTTTTCATTTTTGAAAATGTGTATCAAAGAAGAGGCTGTTCTGACACCCATGCGGGTGCAATGGGGCTGGGTGCCATGCCCCACTGTTCCCAAATCAGGTGGCACCCCTAACCCTAGAGGGTAGAAGTGGGAAGGGATCCCAAGTGAAAAAACTGAGACTGGTTTCTAACTTCCTGGTGGAGATTTTGCAGTTACAGTCACCCAAAGCAAGACACTGAATCCTTGAGCTAAAACTCAGGAGGAGACAATAGAGTGGCCAGGATAAAGGAGGAAGGATGCAAAACCACATTAGGCTTCAACTGAAAAGTGTGACTTTTTAAAATAATATAAACGTCTGGTTTTAGAAATGCCATCTTGATATGTGGCAAAAAATAAAAAAGGTGGCAAACGTGAGTTTAACTTTCCCTTACTTGGATATACCAAACATAGATTCCCAGGAGGGTGGTGAAAGGCATCATCTTAACATGGATTGCCCAGAGTTAAGGGGAGAGTTCAGGCCGGATGGTGACCCATGCACATGCGTCCTCCAGGCCATCACCGCTCCCTCTCAAGTTTTATTACTTTGCAAAGCAAAGCAATACAATTGCAGAACACCCTCTGGAATTTCCCAAACTGTGATTTTAATCTCTGAAGGCTGTACCTTTATGAAACTTTAGATATTGTTACAGAGACCTGAATACCACTGGGTACTGGACCCCAGATGATGATAAAACAGGCAGAACCTTTCAATAATCCCCCAATCCCCTCAGCTACCAGGAGAACTGGATGGGAATATTGGGTTTTATGAGAAAGTGGAAAAGAAATTAAGAGTTTTCTCTCAAAAGAACAGGTAGATCACCTTGGCTAACCGTCCCAAGACACAGATCCTTCTTTCTTGATATGCCAACACTAAGGAATGCAACTTCTAGACATCTTTTTTCTTAAGCAGACCCTGCTTTCAAGCATGGGTTCTAAGACAGTCCACTGCGCTCAAAGTTGGAAGTGGAGACAGGTGGCAAGTCCAGCTCTGAAGCTCAGTGTCTGACCTGTGGAGCTGGTAGCCAGCTGTGCAATTCCAGCTGGGATTTCTAGGATTCTTTCCCCCTCATCACCATGCTAGGAATCTTTTTTCCTTGAATGTTTCAACTCTACTTAAACAAGGCAGAAAGAACTTGTGTTCACCACAGTACAGTCACCAGAGAAGGAAGGTCAAACTCAAGACCCCAAGGAGCCAACTGAGGTTTAGGAACATAATGCAATTGGCAGAAACCAAACCAAAAGCTAGCTAGGCCACAGTTTTGGCAGAAACTTTCTGGGAAAAAAACAAGTTGCCATGTGCTATACCTTGGAGCCAGATAAAATATTCTAGAAATCATTTCAGAATGTCATATGAAACAGAAAGCCACAAAAGACACACTCTGATACTGAAACCAGGTGCTCACTGGCAGGATTTGCAGGGATTAAGGCGTCAGGTGAGAACACAGTGAGAGGCAACGTGGAGATCACGCCAGGGCAGGGATCCCAGGCTCACACCACTTGGGGGTCATTGGGCAGGGGCTCTCCTCTGACCTTAGCCATCCCGTCTTGGGCGGAGGACACCTTGCCCTTCTGCATAGGCTCAGAGCTGCCCTAACCCGCCCCCCTCCCGACCTCCCCAGCAGCAGAGACCACAGCAGGCAGCCAAGTCCACCCCCAGGAGATGCTGTTGCCATGACCACAAAGGTCCCCAGGGGGTGCCGCTGGGGCCATGCATAAACGACTCCACTTCCGTTGGTGGTCAGGATTGAGGGAGGGTTCATCGTGACACAGCTTGACCAGTCCTTGGGATGAAGGACATACACTGCCCCTGCCAGCTTCACACCAGAGGGTTCCAACGCAACTAATCAGAAGAGCCTGGTCTTCCAGCAATGCCTGTCATCTGCCCTGACTCCTGCAGATGCCCAGGACAGAAAACACCTAAAAGGTCAGGAAAGTAGCAAAGAACTTCCAAGGGGAAACTGGTACAAACCCAAGAAAAGCGGCAGCCCTATAACTGCTAAATCTAGATACAAAATCATGTAAAGTTAATACAAAACTTTAAAACATGCAACTTGTTAAACAAAGATGAAGAGTCTGAGTAAGTAGCATGGCAGGCAGTTTAAAGATGACTTCTGCCACGTGCCCATGATCTGTTTCCTGGAAGTGAGGTGACGGAAGGGTGGCACGTGATACAGAGGCGTGGCTTCCGCAGAGGAAGAGGCGTGCCTTCCGCACGGGGAAGCCGGACAGCTGGGGCTGCGGGTGTGGACTTCAGGGGCAGGCAGGTCTCCCCGTGGTCACAGCGGGCACGCAGCGCCATGACTACTGAGGACATCCTCAACAGCCACCCGTCAAAAGGAGCCCCGTGTATTTTTAAAAGGGTGGGGACATAGAGGAGGTGGGAATCACTCTATGACTTTTGTGACATGGTTGAAAAAACTCTCGAAGGAGGGGGAAAATTGGGTAGAGCTAGAGCACAGCTTTTATTTTTAAGATTTACTGAATTCCTAAGCGTTTTTAAAAATTCCAGATGTAAAACTTCTGTTATCAAATTGTTGAAAATAGCACAGATATCTGGTCTTACCAAAAAGGGAAAAATCTGGAGAGCTAGCCAAGGCAACATTAACCAGCTTCCAAATGATTCTGGAAAGAGTGGGAATACTGCCCTTTTGTTTAATCTCCCCCGTCACCACACCACTTTGGAAAATACTTGGGGATTCTTGGTTTGTTTGTTCTGTCTAATCCACTTTACCAGTTGTCCAGAAAATCAAATCCTGTCTTCAAGATGACATTACTTGAGCTGACCTGTAGAAGGGACAAAAACACCAAAGTAAGGCATGAGGCTTTTTTCAAGTCAGCACAATCTAAAAACAGCATCTCATTTAAAATGACCCAAATGAAATAGCGTACTTCGTCTCAGAGGCTCCCTGACCTCAATTTGCCTCAGTGCTGGGAACCAGAAAATTAAATAAAGCTCAGTGCAAGCCAAACTCTGCCAGGATCCAACACAGATCCCTTTTTGTCCCCAGGCAGGCCTGAGGGCAGCCTGTAGACCCCACCTGGAGAGAAAAGGAGAAAATGCATCTTTTCTATTTCTGAATGAGGAGCATGTTTAAATTTACTCACTCAGTGGAGTAAGAGAACAAGTTAGGAAGATAGTCTTTCTAATATGAAACACACATACACAGGGACAGACAAATCACCAAGTTGAGGGAGTGAAGGATACAGAGAAAGGATATAAAACTTCTTTCTTTCAGATTATGTGGCAGGTTCTGGAGTGATTTTCCCTGACCCAGGACCATTCCTCAGGTCACAGACTGCCCACTTACAGGACACAGGGTTGGTTTAAAGGGCCATCTGTGAGCTGACTCAGACACACTTCCACAGCCTTCCGCCAGCCACCTGAGAGACCCTTCTGCTGGGTCTAACACAAGAACATGTTTACCTGATGGCTGCAGCCTTCCTGGACAAGGGAGCCTCGAGTCTGCGCCCTCCACATGCTGCCGATGGAAGGCGCTGCCACAGAGGCAACAGAGGCAGTGGGCTCACCAGCCCCGCTGAGGCAGGTCTCGGGCCTTTGCTGCCCCTCACACTGAGCCAGAGCTTGAAAAGCCAAAGGGCTTCAGGCATGCATTCTTTTTCCTCGTTTCCTACCACAGTTCTCAGCGCAGCAGCATTTCACTCTGCTCTGAGTCAGAAATCAGTTTTCAGAGGATTTCATGGGCTCTGTCCCACATTTCACCCCACCCCCCAAACACTGTCCTGCATCTCTTTACAATTAAGAGTCTCACATATCTTATATAAATGCTTCCCTCAGAGGAAGACCCCACTGCAGACTCAAGAGAGCAGTGGGCTAGCTGAGTCTGTGAGAGGGAGCCACTGGGCAGGAAGCCAGCCTCAGGGCCAGCATCACGAGGCGGTGCTCCTGGGGGACCTGGGGGCCTGCATCACCCCGTGGCCATCCTCCCTGCGCCTCCCTAGGGCTAAGCAAGCACTGCAGCCCATCCAGAAAAGCTCTGAAGGTCAGGAGGCAGTAAAGCTCTGGGAAGTGCTGTCCATCTCCATGAACAAAGAAAGCCTTGCTCATCGCCTCACCCAGGTCCACAAGTAGGCCACCATCTTCCCCCAGAAATGTTTCTCAGACATGCCTTGTCCAAGTAACTCTTTGTTCATTGTAAAACAATGTCTCAAAACCACAGCCTCCCTCTGAAATACCACTACCTGTTTATTTCGGCTTCCCCGGTGGCTCAGCAGTAAAGGATCTGCCTGCAATGCAGGAGCCACAGGAGACGTGGGTTCAATCCTTGGGTCGGGAAGATCCGCTGGAGGAGGGCATGGCAACCCACTCTAGTATTCTTGCCCGGAGAATCCCATGGACAGAGGAGCCTGGCAGGCTACAGTCCATGAGGTTCCAAAGAGTCAGACACGACTGAAGTGACTTAACGTGCGCACATGTGCATGCGTGCACACACACACACTTATTTACTTATTTTGGATTTGGGTGATCCTTCAACACTAGCTCCGTTTAAAGTCCTAACCAAATATTTCCTTTTCTCTTTGTTGCATTTTCTCAAGTAATGAAGAGCAGCTTAAACGTCAGTGCTGCACAACACAGAAAACATGGAGAAGCCACTCGTACTGCCTGTTCTCTTGCAGGGCCCTTTCTTCACGACTCACTGCACCTCGGCAATGAACCTCTCAGATCTTTCTTTTCCTTCTCCTGCATCCCCGGAAAGAAGTCCTTTCCTTAGGACTCCACTTGGGACACCTAACTCGGTTTGCTTGGAAACGAGAAGTTGCCCATCACTACCAAAGTGAGTCTCCTGTGATCTGCAAACAAGCACAGCTGCTCCTGGTGGAGGTTTGGGGGTCCTGCCTGCTTCCCCATGTGCCCTCAGGACACCTACAGCTCCCTTCCATACCCACAGAGCAGCCCTGCCTCCCGGGCCCCTGCGTGGAGCTGGTATTCAAACCCCGCCCACACTGCCAGCTTCCCCCTTGAGTCCTCTATTCACTGCCCCCATGATCTTTCATCACCTGCCCTCACACAAGCAGGGGAAGGGCGGGGGGCATCTGAGACACAACCACACAGCAGGCAGACAATTCACGGCACCCAGACAGGCTCACTGAACACGTTTCCTGAATGTCTGTTGGTTGCCGAGCTGAGTGACAACCCAGCAGGCCGCCGAGGGATGGCAGAGGAAGGAGGAGGCATGGACATCGTGGCTCACCCGCCCACCCCTGTGAGGCAGCCCTCGTCCCTTCAGCAAGGAGACCCTGGCTGAAGCCAGACACCCACCTGTACAGGCACGGGTTCCAGGAACAGAGCATCCTCCATGTCTTCCGCAGCCTCCATGGCCTCCGGAGAGACAGGCTTTCCCATGGGCCCAGAGGGGCCGGCTTCGCTTGGGGGGCTGGCACAGGCCTGGGCAGGCTGGGGCCTCTCGCACTCCGTGCTGATGCTGAGAGCGGCCCGCTGCTCCTGGCGGAGGGGGCTGGGCTTCTCTGCCTTCGCCTCCCTGGCCCTCGGCGTGGGCTCCTGCCGGTAACAGGCCGGCAGGACCTTCTCCCCTTTCTCCATAGACTTGATCTGGCTGGGGGTCAGCGACTGGAACTCGGCCTCAGGGCCCTCCCCGCGGGACCGCTCTGCGTTGATCTTCCAGAAGGACGCCTCCTCTTCCTTCCAGGCAGGACCCAGGGCATCCAGGCTGGAGGACTTGCCACCCTGCGGGGGCCGGAGGGCCTGCAAACCCTGAGGAGCTTTGGATGGTGGCCTGGGCTCACCAGCGGTGCTGCAGCTCGGCTCTTGGATGGATAAGGAGGAGATGCTGAACTCCATCTGACTCTAGCGGGATGCGGGGAGGAGAGGAGAAATACAGCAACACCTTCAGTCAACAGAACGGGTGTGCCAGCCCAAACGTCTCTCCAGGAGCAACCAATCGCCTGCTGTCCCTCTGCTAGAACTGTCTGTCTGTCCTCAGTAGTGATCTGCAGGACTGCCATCACATCCCTGAGACGCGGCAGAAGCTTTGAGAGCAAGGCCCTTCACTCTGGATGCTACAAACATCAGGCTGACGACTAAGGCCTCTGCTTGGTGAGCGAGTCACCCACCTGGCTCGTCAAGAGAGGTTCCCACACCCTCCTGAGCAGGGTGACTGTCCCCTCGGCAACAACAAGGAAGGCCACACGGTCAGCATCAGAGCACTGCAGTGAGGATCCAGACCCAATACTCAGTCCCCACCTCACAGGCCTCTTCCTTCCTGACCGATGACAGCCCGCAAGGGTGGGAAAAAAAGCCAGTAGTCAGACCCTACTTTCCTGGATTAAACCAAGAAAGTCAAAGGCAGGCCTCAGTGACTTGACAAAGATTTCACCACCCCCCACGCCCCTCCATCCCACACTCTGCCTTCCTGCCTGCTAAGGACTGCAAGTTTGTGTGCCTCAAATTCCTAAGTTGAAGGCCTAACTTCCAAAGTTAGTATTTGGAGACAAAGCCTTTAAGAGGTTTAGGTGAGGTCATGAGGGTAGAGCCCTCATGGCAGGATTAGTGCCCTTATAAGAAGAGACAGAGAGATGCTCGCTCTCTACCCCCTAAAGACACAGGGAGAAGACAGCCGTCTGCAAATCAGGAAGAGGAGTCTCTCCAGGACCAACCTGCTGGCACTGTGACCTTGGACCCCTAGCCCCAGAACTGTGGGGAGTGAACATCTGTTACTGGAGGCCCCCAGCCTGCAGCATCTGCTGACAAGACAGGCGTGCTCTCCTCAGCGCTGCCCTGCTGCTCTCAGCCGATCCTGGTCCTGTTAGGTGGGGAACCCCTGAGGGCAAGGCCATACCCCACATCCAAGTGCCTCCCAGACACTGCTTATTCTGATGCTGCTAACCACAAAAAGCAGCAGGACTGAGCTGGGCTTACTCAGTCACGTCCAGCTCTTTGCAACCCCATGGACTCTAGCCCACCAGGCTCCTCTGTCCGTGGGATTTCCCAGGCAAGAATACTGGAGTGGGTTGCCATTTCCTCCTCTAGGAGATCTTCCCAACCCAGGGACAGAACCCACATCTCTTAAGTTTCCTGCATTGGCAGGCGGATTCTTTACCACCACACCACCTGGGAAGGCCAAGGTTGAGCTGTATGACCAACAAATCCCTGGGTGGAAACCTAACCCCTCTGACAGCAGTGCACCCTGGAGGCTGTTCCCAAGTCCTACAGAGCAAGCACTCTGCTACCTCAATGGCTCTAAAATCAATCTGGAACATTCTTCTCTTCCTCTCTATTTCTACTCTCGCATACAATCCCTTCTTCTTCTTCTTTTTAAAATAAAGGTATCAGGACTACCCTGACGGTCTAGTGGCCAGGACACCAAGTTCCCAGTGCAAGGGGTCTGGATTCAATCCCTGGTCAAGAAACTAGATCCCACAGGCTACAACTAAAAAGATTCAACATGCCACAACTAAGACCTGTCTCAGCCAAATAAATAAATATTAAAAGAAAAATAATAAAAGTATGAAAACTATATGCTAAAATTTGGGGAGTTAGAAAAAAAATTCATAAACTTTCCCTCTTCCCATAATCTCTATTTCTTTTTGTATTTTCATGTAATCTTTTTCAGATATGTGTTTTATGACACTGCAGTTCTGCTATGCATATAATTTGGATATTGTTTTTTCACTAAGCACCATCATCAATGGTGGGGTGTGGTCTTTGTAACCATTCGTTTTAAAGGGCATAAGATATCAGTGGCTGTCCCACCATCTACTTTCCCACTTTCTTCTTATCAGACAATTGGCTACTTCTAATTTTTGTTGTTATAATTAAGGCTGCCATGAACATCTTCTTGTATATAGCTCTCCCCATTTGGAGTTCATTTAGTCAGACAGATTTCCAGAAGTGAAATACCAGACTACAACAGGTTTAAACCTTTCTTCTATCATGATTTTGGGTGCATACCAAATGTTTGCCAGGGGCTGCCCCAATTTTTAATGCTGTTCACTATATATCAGGGTAGCTATTGCAGCTACCAGTTCCCTATTAAAACACGGTTCTCTGTTATTTTAATACGTACACCTTCACTTAATAAACGGTGATTCCAATCTAGTTTTTATAAACAGCACTCTCCCAGGAGTCTCACCACTACAACATGTTTTTCAGGACAAGGATGGAAATACTGCTTTTCCCACAGAAGCTGGAGACCTGAGCCCAGGGAGCTGCATATGTTCTATTTGGCTGAGACTTTTCCTCAAACCCCAGATTCTGACACCCTTTGAGAGGATGGGGCTACAAGGAACTCTAGCTACAAGCACAGACTGCACTGAAGCTCAGGGTTATAAGATATAAAACCCAAGAAATGACATCAAAGCTCAGGTACTGGGGCTCAGAACAAATGCAGATTCTGAGTGCACACAGTGCACCAGACACGGTCTCCTTTCTTGATGGGTTTTTCATCTAAAAAGTTTTTATTCTACAAAGGAGAAAAATGGAGGTTTGGAGCAAACGAGTGAATTGTCCTAGAGCACATAAGAGATTAAGAGATAGTCCATTAAGAGATTGTGTGGCTGGATTTCCAATCTGGAGCAAGTGATTTTGGGCTTGCAGCTGTGCTGGGCATCACATCATGTATAAAAAGCCAGTGGCTGCCCTGGACAATGTCTTTATAAACACCAGAGATCCTCATATACAGCAGGAGTTCTATATATCAGCAACCTAATCTGATTTTTAGGTTTCTGAGAGAATCATTCTCAAATACTCCGTATTTCCATGCGTGTGTGTGTGTGTGTTTGTGTGCTCAGTTGCTCAGTCACGTCCAACTCTTTGAGACCCCATGGACTGTAGCCCACCAAGCTCCTCTGTCCATGGGATTTTCCAGGCAAGAATACTGGAGTGGGTTGTCATTTCCTTCTCCAGGGAATCTTCTCAACCCAGGGAGTGAACGTGTGTCTCGTACATTGCAGGCGGATTCTTTACCGCTGAGCCACTTGGGAAGCCCACATATTTCCAAATTCCACAATAAAATATAGAGATGATGAGTTCTTTAAATATGCAAAGTGCTAAAAAAAAAAAACTGCTTGGAATTGAGACTGAGAGAACTGAGTTGAGATTGATCTGGAAATTGTTGGGTAAGAAAAGTATTTATACTGAGCAGTTCGTCAAACTTTAGGCTTTCTTAGGATCAACATTTCTCCAGTGGGAAGAAGCCCCTGGAAGCCTGGGCTGAACACAAGTCTACACAGAGGGCAGCAGCGGGCCAAGGCAAGGACCCTGGGGAGAGTCGCACTGGCTCCAGGGCTGCTTCAGGCCCTCCATCAGGACATCCAAGCAGCACTGAGCTGGAAGTGACAAACTGCAACAACCACGGAGGCTTCCATGGCTCCTTGGGCCACGAGAGCCCTCGTGACAGCTCCTCAGAGGAGGGTGACATCTAGGTAGAAGAGGGGGCCATGCTGAATTGAGGTGGCTACCTGGTTTGGGGCGCTCTAAGGTGAAAATGGGAAGAATAAGAACTTAGAGAAGAAATAAAATTCTAATATAATTCAGCTTCTAAGTTTTTTTTTTTTTAAACCAGGCATTTGTTGTTTTCCATTCTGCAAATAGAATTATGATTATATAGCCCCCTTTTAAGAAATAGTCTTCCTTGATCAGCTACACTGGTGAGGGTCTCTCTTTCCTACTTCTCGCCCCAGAAGGCAAAGGTTTGTGGTCTGTGTTGAAAACACATGCCTGGGAACTTCCCTGGTGGTGCAGTCGATAAGAATTGCCTGCCAATGCAGGGGACATGGGTTCAGTCCTTGGTCCGGGAAGATTTCACATGCCGCAGGGCAACTAAGCCCGTGCACCACAACTACTCAAGTCCCTGTGCCTAGAGCCTGTGCTCCACGAGAGAAGCCACTGCAGTGACAAGGTGGCATACCACAGCACAGGGCAGCCCACCATTCGCCACAACGAGAGAAAGCTAGTGCAAAAGAGAGCACTCCGCGCAGACAAAAATAACAATAAGATAAAAAACAAAGAAACACGTGCCTGCTGGGAACGGGTGGGGAAGGAAAAAGAAGAGGGACAGAGGGCCTTTCTTCCCTAACTACAGTTCATCTTGCTTGGCTCCAAGACCCCAGAATACCAGCAAAACTGGACCAGGACACAGTGAAAAATGGCTCCTGGTCATTTTCAAAGACACTGTTGTCCAGGTCACACAGAAGCAGCATCTGCACCGCAGCTCCCTGTGTGCTTTAGAGGAGGCATCCTTGCTTTTGCTCCAGGACTTCAGTGCCCTGGGCAGTCCTTCCCTCCCAGACCAGGACTCAGCCTGGCCTGTCTCCTGTGCTTTCTCCTGGGACGTCCCCCAAGCCCCGGGTCCACTTTAGAAGAGCCTTCTGCTCACCGGCTCAAAACCAGAGCCACAACCACCTTCTTCCCGGAACCTGCTCCTCTCAGTAAAAGGCAAACACACCAATGACCCAACCCAAAACTGGACTCTTTTCTTCTCCAGTAAAAACAGAGTAATGATTATCCTTACCTCCCTGGACTGTTGTTTTAGAACCAGACTTGGCACATAGTAAGTACTCAATAAATGCAGGCTACTGGGCTCTGCTCCTCTTCTGCTTGGTCAGAGGAATCTCAGCTCCCCGGGGGAGGTCAGTATCACCCTCTGGGCACTGGCCCCCTCCCGCCTTCCGTTGGCCACCAGGGGCATAAGCCAAGTGCCTGCAGCTGGGACACGCAGGCAGTGTCTGTGCCCAGAAGTGAGTGAGCCTCTGGAGCCCCATCCTGGCCCACTATCAGGCGTGCAGTCTGAGTAAGACACTCCCTGCAGGGACATGGTGTAGCCACTGTGCTGTCCCGTAGGCTCCCCGCGAGATCTCTGACCTCACCTTTCCCCACACCCTGAGGCTAGGAAAGGGGGTCTTCTGACACTGGAGCCGATCAGTGAGGAGGAGGGGACAGCCCAGCCTCGGAACCTGGCAGGCCAGCAGGGGGACCGCCTCCAGGGCCTGGGATGAATGCTAGAAAGTCAGGGAGCTCTCGTGCGATGTTCTCCATCCTAGAAAAAAGTCAGTTTCTCCAGGTGCAGAGGAAGAGCTCTCAGGAACCTGGCAGTCACATTGAACTGGGTCCAACAATGGGGTGCCTCATGTAAAAAGCAGCCCAAGGTCAAGAGCTCCCGACTCAGACAGCAAGCCCATGGGGGTACTCAAGCCCACAGTCTCACACAAGAGGGCTGAGACGGGAGAGGTGGGAGTACTCAGGAAGCTCTCTCCCCTCACACTGATGCTGAGGACCCCACCTGCAACCTCGCAGGTGATGGCGAGAGCCCAGGGCTGTGCACCCGGGGGGCTCAGGCCAGCGGGCCCAAGCCTGGGTGTCAGCTGCCCATGTGGGGACCTGGGTCTCAGCTGGCCACGTCTGTTCTAAAAACAGAAAGACCACAACTGAGCCCAGGCTCTATTTTTACGTCCCACTCACTGGAGAGGAATGTGTAATATTTCAGTAAAGGAGGGTGCGGGCAGCCAAAACTAACTGTTTGGCTTGGCAGTCTGTGGCAGATCTAAACTGTTGAGACAAAGGCTGTAGAAACATTGTTAGAAAATATAATAGTTTACTAGAGCAAATCCTCATAAATTCACAAACCATTTAACATTTATCCTCCCCACTTCTCCCTCCAAAGAAGGAAGAGGAAGAAGAGGGGAAGATACTAAAAACTTAGAATCTCAAAATTAGCAGAATGACAACCTGGAGAAGAGACAGCGAGGCCTAGCCACTGAGACTGGGGGTGTCAGACCCTCCAGGCAAGTGGGGCCTGGCGGATAGAGCCTGGGACCACCTGCCCCTGATCCCGAGGCCCTGGGTGTTTTCCCCAGGGAGCCGGGCAGACAATGGGGCGTCCAGCTCCATTCCACCCAGCTGTTGGGCTCCATGGCAACGAGAGCTTGGAGAAAACCCCACAGATGCCCAAGAGAAGGTGAGTGTGAGGAGCTGCAGTCATCAGGTCATGCATGGGAAGAGCAGCCTCTGCCCTCCAGGTGCTTGTCGCCTCACAGGGATAAGATGCCCCAGCAAAGACCAGTACCAACAGCATGAATGCGTGCCCGTCCAGTGTGGTGCTCCTCAGGGGGGACACAGGAGGGGGATGGCCGCAGCTCAGGGTACGGTCTGGGCTTGGACGTCCAGCCCACACACCTCAATCAGCCTTCAGTTTCCTCAAAGGTAAAAGGGTGCATTGTCGGGATTTGTCAAGGAAATGCCCCTGAGGTGCTCACTACAGATCAGGGGCCTGTGGGAGCTGCCAGGCTGCTGAGATGACTGGGCAAACCATAAGGAACAAGATCTGCTCTGGGCCTGCAGGCGGGTTGGACCTGCATGGGGAAGGCGGGGGGCTGGGCGGGCTGAGGGCAGGGGCGGGGTGGGCCAGGCAAGGAGGCAGGAGACATCGGGTCTGTGGGGCGGGGCTCAGGGCTGCAGGAGAGACCAGCAGGAAGGACCCTTGGGGTCAAAAAAGCAGGCTGGGCCCTGGGTTGAAGGGGCTGACAGGTTACTGTACCCGTGAGAGTCTGGAAAGGTCAGGAGCAGGGGACCACAGGTCCACTCTGGATCTCAGGAAGGTAAGTGAGAGACAGGAGCATCAGGGAAGGAGACTTCACTGCCGGGAAGAGACGGGGGTCTCAGAAAGGAGCTGCAAGCAGGAGTGTTGCTGTGATGGGGGGACAGTACGGCTCCATGGCCCCCTGCTTCTCAGAAACTTCGGGCTGGCAGTGAGGAGGGAGAGCCACGCAGAGCCATAACTGGGAATCCAGGGAACCCTCCATGTACAAATAACCTGATGGAACACCCTTCTGTCCCCCGTGGGCAAGAGATGCCTGCAAGCCACAGGCAGATCCAAGCTCCACTCTCTTCATTGATTCCCCCCGCCTGCCAGTTACGGCCTTCTCTGAGCCCCGCTGTCCTGGCCCACACCAGGAGTAGTGACACTGACCTCCTGGGGTGGAAGACTTGAACGTGCCTGCAATTCCCCGACCTCAGTGTATGGAGATGCTTTTGTGCCCAGGCAGTTACTTCTCCTCCTGAAGAGGGGCTAGGAGGCCTCCCCACTGTGGGCGTGGTCTGTGCTGACCGTTAGAGATCAAGGAGCTGATTCCCACCCAGCTTACTTACTGTCCCCAGTGAGGCAGCCGAATCTCAGGGGAAGAACTCGGGCAGACAGAGAGGAAAATTCCAGACAGCCTGGGGGAGGAAAGCACGGTGGGGGTGGGTCCCCAGAGTCCAGCTCCCCAGCGCCAGGGCCTGACCTGCCTCTGTAGGAGTCTCCTCTAAACTCCCCAGCCCAGAGGGACTAGGAATGCCAAGAATCCTCTCCTCCCCTCTGTGGAACATTCCAAGGCTGAGTGTTTTCCTCTTGACACCTCAGGAGCATGAGACAGGAATCCACCGTGAGGCCCTCCAGGTCCCCTCCTGTGAGGCTGACAGATGAGGGGGAACATGACGACCAAGAGCACCTCACCAGCTGCGACAGGCACTTCTGCCTCTGAGCCTCCTTTCCATGGGGAAGATGTCAGAGCAACAGAGGCCCCAGGCCTGGCACAGTCTCCGAAGGAAGCAACCCAGGAAGGGAGGGCAGGCTAGAAGACTGAGCAGGAGCCAAGGAAGTGAGAGAGTCATTTCCTAGGCAGGTTGATAAGAAGTCTAGGGGTCCCCAAGGAGACAGGGGCCTGGAATTCTCAAGGAGGAAGAAAGGACAAACTTTTTTGTCCCCCTGTATTCCTTAGGATTATATAACAATAATGTATCCTGTTTGAGGACAGTCTCTGGAAAAAACCTTCTGGCTAATCCTGCTATCTTAAGGTGTAAATTGTAGGAGTAGGTCTAGTGAGGTCTTTATAACCTCCAGACATTCTTTTGATTTACTGTAATAACTAATTAGAGAGTATATAACTCCATGGCCAACACTAGCAAGGGGGTACTCTTTCTGCCCCCTTCTGATGTCTATGTCAGAAACTTTATCTCCTTTATACTTTAATAAAACTTCATTACACAAAAGCTCTGAGTGATCAAGCCTCGTCTCTGGCCCCGGACTGAATTCTTCTCCTCCGGAGGCCAAGAATCCAGCGTCTTTTCTGTGGTTCAGCAACAGCCTTTCAGAAGACCGACTGTGCTTGCCCAGCATTAAGGCCTCTCCTGATCAGAGCTGCCTTTCAGGGACAGACGACACTAGCTTGTCCATCCTCGGCAGGTCTCTGCAGAGTCCTCTGCCACAAGCTAGCCTCAAGGAAGGAGCCTAGGCAGAGGTGCAAAAATTGGGAAGAAATCCCAAATCCCTGAGATTAACTCTGTGCCGGACAGTCATGACCTCGGGTCAGGCTGACCCCAGCCTCAGCTAATCTCTTGGTGGCTGCTGACCAGGGATCCAACCTGTGCCCCCTGAATTGAAAGCAGAGTCTTAGACACTGGGCCACCAGGGAAGTCCCCCTTTCTGCAGTCAGAGCCGAGAAAGAGCTAGGCCCTGGGTGGCAGTCACTCAATGTCTGCAGAAGTGGCGGTCTAATGGTTAAGACTTTGCGCTTTCAATGCAGGGGGCATGGGTTGGATCCCTGGTCACAGAATTAAGGTCCCACATGCCATGTGGCATGGCCAAAAAAAAGAAAATGGGGGAAAAAGTCTGCTGAAGTGAACAGCTGCAGAAGGCATGAGATCATATCTACCAATGTGCATGAAGATATGTGTTAACTGCATGAGGGAAAATAACTGAAGTAGTGATTGTGTGCCTAAAGCTGTCCTCCTGTCCCCAAATGCACTCATCCCCTCATTGGGCTGTTTTCTGAGAGCAAGTGATTACTCATCTTTGAGTTTAAGCATAATGTCTGACCCAGAGTAGATGTATAATCAATGTCTACGGAATTTTTGAAAAATCAATGAATGGTGTCATAGAGACAGGAAGTAGAAGGATGGTTAACAGGGGCTGGAGGAGGGGGAAGAGGGGTTTCTGTTTATAGGGAATAGAGTTTCAGTTTAAGAAGATGACAGACTTCTGGAGACAGACCGTGGCAATGTCTGCACAACAGTGCGCACTCACAAATGGTTAAGATGGTACATTTTATGTCAGGTATATTTTATAACAATTAAAATTTAAAAATAAAAATTTTTTTAATCAGTGGATGATTGACAGTCAAATGAAATGATCTGGTGTCAGGGCCGTCAGAGCATGGAGTCTTAGATTCAAAACGACACAAATTCTCTGCAACTCTCCATCAGAAGCTGCAATATATGTCCTCAAACCCCAAACCTGAGTTGAACTAGGCCTCAATTAGACCAGCAGAACAAAGCAGAGGGGACACTTTGATACACTTTCAATACCTAAGCCTAAGCCTAGGAGGGCCTTGTCAGCTTGCACTCTCACCCAGGGGAACTCTTCAGCTATCATGTAGCTCACTGGATACACGTGGCCCCAACCGAAAATGGAAGAGAGGCCATCCTCAAGCAGCCGGTTCCCATTAGCTGTCTGCTAACAGGTCCATGGAAAGGCCAGCAGAAGAACAGTCTGGCTGAGCCCTGCCCAGACCACTGGCCCACAGAATCAGGAGCAAAGAAATAAACGTTTCAAGCCATGAAACAGTGGGGTGTCTGTCATGTATCAAAGATTTCAAATGATGAAGGGCCGCCAGCCCTGCAGTTGGAAGTCAGGGCCACCCTGCCCTGGCTAATCTGCTTCCTGCAAGCAGCTCTCCAAAGAAGTTCTCATGAGTCTTTAAGTCCTCAGGAAGAGTGTGACAACTCAGGGAGGCGGGCACTTGACTCCTGGCTGGGGAGAGGTGAACATGGAATGCTGACTGGTAAGGACAGGGTAGGGGTGCGGTCCTTTGCTCCTTGGAACACTTTCTGTTACTTCTACAAAGTCCTGACTTTAAACCACATAAGTTTGATTTTGAGAGCTCAAACAGACAGGTGAGGACACAGCCTTACCTGTTCATGAAATAAGCCGGTTCTCTCATTGGAAGGGAACATGAAATGGAATACTGAGCCACAAAGACTATACCTTTTACTGAAAAGATACAAGTTAAAATGAGCAAAACAAATCAACATGATTCTACCAAGCCTTCTCAATTTACGCAGGTTCCCAGGAGACCTGGATGCCATCTGTGACAATTAACATCAGCACAAGTGTAACCCATGCTGGACTATGTCAGCACACTTTGTTCTAGAGACCTTTTCCAGGCACCTGTTCCCACACTGAGCCTCATTCACAGCAGCTGCCCTAGGCGCTGCCCGCTCCTCCTCCCAGAACGTCATCTGCATTGTGTTAGTAACACAAGAAGCAGCCCATCCCACAAAGGGCTGACTCGGGAACATTTAACAAGCTAAATTCTTATGAGAGCAGATATCCTCAGGGGAGCACAATGCACGTAGGGCTTGGGGCATTTTAACTAATCAGATTTCTCGGTCTTCATCACTGAGTCATCATGAAACCTATGGCCCAGTCCTGGGACATCTGTGCTGCCTTCTGTGCCCCTGTCCACTCTGACCTGCAGACTGCCCATCTGCCTGTTACTAGACGTCATCCACAGGATTAGTGCTTCTCAGGCCCCCATCTGGGGGACCCACAAAAAAGGAACAGTGGTGGCCCTGGTGAATGCCAATGTGGTGACGTACTTTCCACCCATCTCCAACTTCCTCTGCCCTGTTACTGGACAAGGGATTTGTTGTTGGATTTCAGAGCTCTGAAACTGCAATTCCAGGCTGCTCCTCCATATCCCTGGCTCCCTGCCACCCACCCTTGGCCACCCCTTAACCAGTATCCATATCCTGAAGGATTCAGCTTCCAGGCACAGCTCTGTCGCTCGCTCTGCCCTCTGTTTAGACTTAGGTTATTCATCTGCCTCAGAAATTAAAAAAAAATAAAAAAACACACAGGATGCAGATGTTTGCATCTTTATTTTTAGGACCCATCGTTCTGGTTCCCTGAAGGCAGGAGTCTGTGCTTGCTGAATGAACATGTTCATCTGCATTAATGCTAAATGTTCTCAAAACCCGCCTCCTAACTCTCACATGAGAGCCACTTGGCTTTCTCAGGCTTCCTCATCCTGGGGCATCGCATCACTTGGGGCAGTCAGTGTTGGTTACAGTGCCACCTGTGGGCAAGGATGCCAGCTGTCCAGGTCCGCAGAGGCCCTTGTCAAGTCTGTCATTTATTCTTAGACACAGACCCCCAAGTGAGGGTCGCTCAGACTTGAGTCACTTGCAGATCCTCTCATTGCTTCATCCCACTCTGACCCACCCTTCCTACAGCCCCATGGAGGCCATTTCTACTGGGATGAACAACTGTAGGGACAAGAACAAGCCCCTCAAGTTATCAGTGCTTGAAAGCCCTGATCTGACCTCAAGTCTAAGCGCTAGTCCAGGCCCTGAGCCGTATGATCGCCTCCATCATGCAATGATGCCTCCAATACACAGCAGCAAGTGCTCTAGAATTCAGAGAATCCTGGTCTTTTTCCTTGGATTTGAGACACCTACCTTTTGATCATTTTGCTACTTATTAATGCCCTTGTTCTGGGATGACTAGGGAGAATGGGGAAATGGATCAACCCCGTGAAGCTTGATACTCTTAAGCAACTTCAGCAACAATAACACTGATAGCAATGAATGAATGACCTGGACACCAGCATTCAGGGGTCCAGGCTGGGCTGTCCATATATATCCACTGGCTATTCCAGCTTCACAAGGTACAAAGAACAGTCTCTCCCTCCTCTCTTCCACACTTAGGACTCTCTGCCTTAGAGCTGACTCTTGTAGGCAATTCTGATGGATCTGCACTCTTGCCCCCACATCCACCCAACTTGCTGTCTCTGTTGCCCTTCTGATTTCATTTTAATAAAAGCTGCTCTTATCTCACCCCCACCAAAAGCTTCCCTCAAGGCTTTGTCATATGGACCCTGGTGCCACCAACCCCCTCACTTTAAATCCATCACCAAACCTAGGTCCTAACCCAGCACAGGCCCCGCCCCACCTCCCCTCCTTTCCTACCAGCAGGGGGTGCATCTGACCTCCTAAGTGCTGAAAGGAAAATACCTAACCACATCACTTTTTACAAAAGATAAACAAATCTAAATTTAATCCAACTTACCCTTGTTTCCCAGGAGAAAGGGGCAGAGTGCTCATCTTGCCAAGTTATGTCCTGAAATACAAATTTAAGAATAAATCTGAAATCCAGACCCAAACATACCCTGTGCAAACAACCACCCAAGGCCATAGGGGAACCAAAATTTAGGAAGAATCCCTACTCCTGGCTCTGAACAAGCCTGACATCATCACACTCTGCAGAGAATGTGTTGACCTTCTGGGTCTGGCTTCCCCTCACTCTTCGGACCGAGGCTGCCAGGCACGCCTGTCCCCTGCCAAGCGATATTAGATGGATGCCTGGGAGTCCCAGGACAAACTTGGTGACAGGGAAGCTGGGCAGAAAGGGAACACGGCTTCTGGGCTCGGTCTCAGCCCTACCAGCGATTAGCCATGTGGCCAGGGGGTGACGACTTAGCCTTTTGAGCCTCAGTGTCCTCATCGGTAAAAGGAGAATCACACTTGCCTTGCAGGGTTGTTGTGGGATTAAATGAGGTCATATATGAAAGGAATGCTTTCAAACACATTGGAATAGACCCTGATACTGGGAAAGATTGAGGGCAGGAGGAGAAGGGGACAACTGAGGATGAGAAGGTTGGATGGCATCATTGACTCAATGGACATGAGTTCAAGCAAATTCTGGGAGATGGTGAAGGACAGGGAAGCCTGGCCTGCTGCAGTCCCTGAGGTCTCAAAGAGTCAGACACAACTTTGTAGCTGAACAACAGTGAAAAGAATGTCAGAAAACTATGTGCAGTCAACACCAGTACCCAATTTTTAAATTGAGCCCCACCCCCAATCCTAATAAGTGCCTCCCAGAAACGTGAAAGGCAATGATCAGCAAATCAATGAAGAAAATGCAATTATAATGAAAACTCAAGAATCATTCTGACCCTCACAAGCAGAACAGGATAAAAGGAGCCCTTCAAAATAGTCACAAGAATTTCACCTTGCATCCACCAGCCTAAGCAAAGGCTTGTAAAAATCTCCTTCCCTTGGCTACTTCTCCACCCTTCTGCCTGCATTCCTATACTAGCAAATGTCTCATCTGCGCCCAGCTTCTATTGGGGATCATATTTTCTGAACCAAAAACTGGGATATCTTGGGTGATCCAGACTGAAAATGGGATTAGATAATTGAATGGACTGTCCTTGCATAAAGCACCCCAGGTACACAGTGTCTTCCCACCCAGAAGCACTCGCTGCCCCTAGAGGTAGGTCACCCGGCTCCCCCTCCTCCAGGAGGCGGCCCAGTTCTGTAAAGGGCCCACTTTTTTTAGTACAAACTCCATTCCCAGGCTCAATCTCTATGTCCCCTATCACTCCTGACTCTCAGGCAAAACTTCTAAGACGTGAGGCAACACGGGCCACTGTGTTCCCACTGTGCAGTTAAGCCCACGTTTATGCCTCAATTTACAAACTGTGTCCCTCCAAAAGTAGAAATGTCAGCTAACAAGTCTCAGCTAAGGGGGCCCTGAGTCCAGGTATGTGTGGTCAGGAAGTGGGAGAAACGTGTAGTTGAGCAAAATGACCTGAAAGTCCTGAAAATTCTCTGATCTCAGGACCCTCTAAGTTCCTCCTAGAAGCAATACAACAAGAAAGAGTTTGTCAGATGGGAAAAACAAAGGAGGCTGATGGGATGTAAGTCCCCTTTAGTCCAGATTTGGACCAGTGAACAAAGGACAACGGGAAACCAAATGCCAAATGTGTTCCCTCTGTCCGGGGGAGGGACAACCCAGTGGCCACCTCAGGGGACGGAGGAGGTGCGTGGAGATTCAGTGGGCAGGCAGAGACAGAGCAGGGAGCAGCATCACTGGTAAAAGCAGGACACGTTCCTTCTCACGTGATACGATCAATCCTCTGAATATTAATTATGCAGCTTGAGTCTCTTTGAAATCTGCAAAGAACAGAGTAAGAAGGTTTGGGGGTTTGGAAGGTGAATGAGTGAAAGACTCTTAGGAACAACGTTCTTTTCTATTTTTCCAACTTTTTTCTATAGTAATTCTGGCCTATCTTCTTCCCTACCAATATACACATACAAGTTATAAATGTATTCGTCCTTTTTGTGAATGAAAGAAAAAATGAAGATGAAAAAACAATATTACATGAAATAAAAAATTGAACAGGAGTAAAAGAGGGAACCAATGAAATACGCTTTCTATAATAATGCTTCATTTGAGCTATATTTATCATTCTTGTTCATATTGTATACTTTTAAAAGAATTATTCCTTACAATTCCTTGGTGAAGAATTTGGGAAACAGTAAATATATTTTATAAAACCTGATAAACAAACATGAAAGGAAAGTTTTATTGGTCGTCATCTCTGATTGACATGGATAAGATGTCTAAAATTTGTATATGTACTCATGGAGTAATAAAGAGTTATTGTTTAAAAAAAGAAAAAGACTCTTAGGAGCAAAGACGTAGCCTGGAGCAGGGTAAGCCAGCAGGCTCCAGTAGCTGCAGCCCATACTGGCTGAAATTCCAAAAGGGCTGCAGACAGACGGGCACCCTGCGATTTCTCCACAACTCGATGTCAAGTTAATAATCTTTTGTCTGCTCCAGCAAGAAACTGAGTCAAGGGGCAAATTCCTTAGATTTCTGCAGTTCCAAGCTCATAAAAAAATAATAAAGCAGTTAACAAAAATAAACACGCCAAACAAAAATGCAATGGAAGCCCTGACGTCAGCCCCTGGCCGGCGGCAGACCCCAGCCATAAGCAACGCTGGCAGCAGGCGCGGATCTGGCTGCTGGGCGCACAGCGGCCTCAGAACTGCAGGGTTCTAGAAAGGGACCGTGGTGGTGGCAGCTGCACATAGTGGGTGTAGCAACCGTACACCGAAAACAATGGTGAGAATGGTCAACTTTATGTTATGAATATTTTATCACAATAAAAAAAAACTGAATGTATTATATGACTCGGACTATACGACATTCTGGAACAGATGAAATTATAGAGACAGTAAGAAGATCGGTGGTTGCCAGGGTTAAATGGAAGGAGGGATGAGAAGGCACAGAGGATTTTTAGAACAGTGAAACTACTCTGTACGTACTGTAATGGTCGATACTTTTCTCAAAACCCAGAAGCTACAGCAGCAAGAGTAAACTGCAGTGTAGACTGTGGGCTTTAGGGCAATAATGATATGTAGGTTCATCCACTGTGACAAATGTCCCACTCCGGTGGGGCACATTGGAATTGGAAGAGGCTGCACATGTGTGACGGTAGGGAGTGTGTCAGAAATCTATACTTTCTACTCACTTTTGCTGGGAACCTTACAATGCTCTGAAAATTAATTTATTTTTCAAAAACAAAGTGACCCCTCCCCACTCCAAAAAAAAAAAAAAACTGACAAGGGTAACAAATACTAAAAACATCATTTCCTAATTACTTTAGTTTGTCTTGCTATTATCTATGCTCCTGACATTACTTATATCCATTGTACCTGCAAGATAGAAAGTGCATCTGTAACAACGCACAGTGGGGTTGCTGCACCTCCCTGACTGGCTCTGATTCCGTGAGCCACCTTGGGGCTTAGACAGCACCTAGGGGAGTGTCTCCATGGCAACCAGTGGGTGCTCCACAGCAGGGCTGTTCCCCTCACTGCCCTGACGCCAGATGCTGAACATTTCCCAACACAGCAAAGCTGCAACCAATACCAGCCACCCTGAAATTCACTACATTCTACACTAAATGCAATTTTCACTATTAAAATTTTTAAGGATTTTGGTCATCTTGCCTTTGAAATTATTTGGCCACAGTAACTCATCTAGAATGGGTTGGTTTCTCTGCAAAAGTCATGACTATTCCAAAACTATTCTAAAGTGAGAAATTCTGGACTTAAAATTCATTTCAAAGGTGAAATGTTATAAATATTAGCCTTTCCTCTATGACTGGATACTAATGCGTCATTTCTTCTTTTATAACTTCCTTCCCAACTTCAGAGCCAATGAACTTCATCTCATCTCAGTGTTGGGGGGACAGCACCTGTGGATGGCAGCATCCATAGTGGATGACCCTTGGCCGGGCCCAGAGGCCAGCCTGAGGAAGCAGGGCCAGGAGCAACTCTGAGCTTCCCCTCCACAAAACCAGGTCACTAGCAGCCAGCAGACAGGGAGACGTGCCTTTCCTACAACAGTCAAAAGAAGTGCTTCGGAGACCCCTGAAGCACTCAGAGTCTTGCTTCCTCTCCAGGCCTCACTGAGGGACAGGCTGGGAACCACTCTGCAACCTGAAAAAAACCGCACCTTCCTGCAGATGCCCTCTCTCTGGCACACCTGTCCCAGGCAGCCTGAGGGGATGGCCACTTCCTAGGTCCTTATTGGTCTTGGGTCCATGCTTGTGCCATTAATAGACACCAAATTCAAGGCTCTCTAAAGAGCACTCTTAGCTTAAAGTTTTCAGATCTAGCTATAAATCAGAATCACCTAGGGTGCTGTTTTAACAGGCAGAAGCTGCAGGTCCCACCTGACATAATTATAGAAAACCAATACCTCCCTGTGTGTGTGTGCTCAGTCATGTCCGACTCTCTGCAACCTCATGGACTGTAGCCCGCCAGGCTCCTCCATCCATGGGGATTCTCCAGGCGAGAATACTGGAGTGGGTTGCCATGCCCTTCTCCAGGGGACCTTCCTGACCCAGGGACTGAACTTGTATCTCCTGCATCTTCTGCATTGGCAAGCGGATTCTTGACCACTGGGGCCACCTGGTTATGATCCAACAATTCCCTAAGTCATTCTAATGCAGCTGTTCCCATGGGCAGCTCACCTACTTCAGTCCTCCACAGGACACCTGACTCCCGCTTCTCATGGAGGCACCTGGCCACACAGGTTGACCTCCAAGGCTCAGACATCCACCTCTCTGCCCAGGCCACCCCACCTATAGAGGTGGCCTCAATCAATACTGCTACATGGCTCTCATCATTCCCAAGTAAAGATTTCTAGTAAACCAACCTGGATGCCGGCTGCTCTCACAAGAGGCCTGCGGTTTTCTGGGCTGGCTCTCACCCACCCCACTTTGAAGCAGGCAAAACCATGCTCTGTGTCATCAGTATAATAACCAAAGCAAACAGTCTCCTAAACACTGCAAGGCCTCAGCAAATCACGTCTAAACAATGCTAAAGAAATATCAATAACCTCAGATATGCAGATGACACCACCCTTATGGCAGAAAGCAAATCACCTCTAAAGGCCTCAGCAAATCACATCTAAAGGCTGCTTTAGAGATAAGAAAGCCTCCCTCAATGATCAATGCCAAGAAATAGAGGAAAGCAATAGAATGGGAAAGACTAGAGATCTCTTCAAGAAAAGCAGAGATACCAAACAAACATTTCATGCAAAGATGGGCACAATATAGGGCATAAATGGTATGGACCTAACAGAAGCAGAAGATATTAAGAAGAGGTGGCAACCATACACAGAAGAACTGTACAAAAGAGATCTTCATGACCCAGATATCCATGACGGTGTAATCACTCACCTAGAGCCAGACATCCTGGAATCCAAAGTCAAGTGGGCCTTAGGAAGCATCGCTACAAACAAAGCTAGAGGGGGTGATGGAATTCCAGTTGAGCTATTTCAAATCCTAAAAGATGATGCTGTTGAAGTACTCTGCTCAATATGCCAGCAAAATTGGAAAATTCAGCAATGGCCACAGGACTGGAAAAGGTCAGTTTTCCATCCAATCCCTAAGAAAAGTGAAAGTGAAGTCGCTCAGTCACGTCCGACTCGTAGCAACCCCATGGACTGCAGCCCACCAGGCTTCTCCATCCATGGGATTTTCTAGGCAAGAGTACTGGAGTGGGATGCCATTGCCTTCTCCGCAATCCCTAAGAAAGGCAATGCCAAAGAATGTTCAAACTACCGCACAACTGCACTCATCTCACAAGCTAGCAGTGTAATGCTCAAAATTCTTCAAGCCAGGCTTCAACAGTACATGAACTTCCAGATGTACAAGCTGGATTTAGAAAAGGCAGAGGAACCAGAGATCAAATTGCCAACATCCGCTGGATCATGGAAAAACCAAGAGAGTTCCAATAAAACATCTACTTCTGTTTTATTGACTATGCCAAAGCCTTTGACTATGTGAATCACAACAAACTGGAAAATTCTTAAAGAAATGGGAATACTAGACCCCCTTACCTATCTCCTGAGAAATCTGTATGCAGGTCAAGAAGCAAAAGTTAGAACCAGACATGGAACAACAGATTGGTTCCAAATGGGGAAAGGAGTACATCAAGACTGTATATTGTCACCCAGCTTATTTAACTTATATGTAGAGTACATCATGAGAAATGCTGGGCTAGATGAAGTACAAGCTGGAATCAAGATTGCTGGAAGAAATATCAATAACCTCAGATACACAGATGACACTACCCTTATGGCAGAAAGTGAAGAGGCGCGAAAGAGCCTCTTAATGAAAATAAAAGAGGAGAGTGAAAAAGCTGGCTTACAACTCAACATTCAGAAGACTAAGATCATGCACCCAGTCCCATCACTTCATGGGAAATAGATGTGGAAACAGTGACTTTATTTTGGGAGGCTCCAAAATCACTGTAGATGGTGACTGCAGCCATGAAATTAAAAGATGTCTGTTCCTTGGAAGGAAAGCTACGACCAATCTAGACAGCACATTAAAAAGCAGAGACATTACTTTGCCAACAAAGGTCCGTCTAGTCAAGGCTATAGTTTTTCCTATAAAGAAAGCTGAGTGCTGAAGAATTGATGCTTTTGAACTGTGGTGTTGGAGAAGTCTTGAGAGTCCCTTGGACTGCCAGGAGATCCAACCAGTTCATCCTAAAGGAAATCAGTCCTAAATGTTCATTGGAAGGACTGATACTGAAGCTGAAACTCCAATACTTTGGCTATCTGATGCAAAGAACTGACTCACTGGAAAAGACTCTGATGCTGCGAAAGATTGAAGGCAAGAGAAGAAGAGGACGACAGAAGATCAGATGGTTGGATGGCATCACTGACTTGATGAACATGAGTTTGAGCAAGCTCCAGTAGTTAGTGATGGACAGGGAAGCCTGGTGTGCTGCAGTCCATGGGGTCGCAAAGAGTCAGACACAACTGAGTGATTAAACTGAACTGAACTAAAAGGCTGCTTTCATTTCATTCTTTCCAGAGTTCAAAGATTACACACAACTACTCCAACAGCATTTCTAATAACGCCTCTGCATAACTACAGTAAGTATGTAATCATAAATACTCTGATGTCGTATAGTCAAAATATGATGTGCTGTTTCTTAAATTTCTCCTGCCACCTAGATGGCTGAGTCTCTTAAAGTTAGAATCCCAACCATTAAGCTCCCCAGAAATATTTCTGATTTTTCTTGAGTGGTTCAGAAGTAGTGCTCACTGGAACCATACATTAGCATTGTCCTCCTAAGTCCATAAATTGGGGGAGTTTCCAGTTGATGGTGGCATTTTGGCTTAAAGTTAAGAAGTTTAAACTGTGAAATACTCCAAACTAGAGAAATGACGCTCAGATGGCAGAGCCTGCAGGAGTAGGACAGACACCCCCTGTGTTGCTGACTCTCATCCCTCCAGGGATGTCGGCTGCCCTGGGCCTCTTGGCACATCCTGCACCAAGCACCGTCTTCCTGATGATCTGCTTAGTGTCAGTCTGTCCCTCAAATTCACAGGAACCTGTTAAAACAGAAGGGAGGGAATCATACTCCCTGGTATTTAGCCGAATAGATTGAAAACTTCAGTTCAGTTGCTCAGTTGTGTCGGACTCTTTGCGACTCCATGGACTACAGCATGCCAGGCTTCCCTGTCCATAACCAACTCCCAGAACTTGCTCAAATTCATGTTCATAAGTCCATGATGCCATCCAACCATCTCATCCTCTGTCGTCTCCTTCTCCAGCCTTCAATCTTTCCCAGTATCAGGGTCTTTTCAAATGAGTCAGTTTTCAAATGAGTCGCATCAGGTGGCCAAAGTATTGGAGTTTCAGCTTCAGCATCAGTCCTTCCAATGAATATTCAAGACTGATTTCCTTTAGGATTGACTGGTTTGATCTCCTTATGTCCACACAAACACCTACACATGGCTGCCTAAAGCAGCTTCAGTCATAAACGCCAATACTTAGAAGTAACTAAGACGTCCTTTCATGGGTGAATGGCTATGATTGGCTAAGAAAACTGTGGTACATTCAGGCTGTAGACTATTATTCAGTGCTAGGAAGAATGGGCTATCAAGCCGTGAAAAGACACAGAGGAAACTTAATGTATATTACTTAGTGACAGAAGTCCATCAGAAAAGGCTGCATACTCCATGATTCCAACCATATGTCATCTGGAAAAGGCAAAACTATGGTGACAGTAAAAAGATAAGCAGTTGCTAGGGACTGGAGGGGAGAAAGGGATGAATAGGAAAAGCAGACAGGGTGTTTAGGACAGTGAAATACTCTGTATGGTACTATCAATATAATGATGGAATTGTGTCCTCAAACATTAGTCCAAACCACTGAATGTCCACTATCAAGAGTGAACTATAGGGCTTCCCTGGTGGCACAACGGTTAAGAATCCGCCTGCCAATGCAGGAGACACGGGTTCGATCCCTGATCCGGGAAGATCCCACATGCTGCGGAGCAACTAAGCCCATGCACCACAACTAGGAAAGCCCAGCGCCTAGAGCCTGTGCTGTGCAACAAGAGAAGGCACGGCAATGAGAAGCCCACACACCACAGCAAAGAATCCCCCAGCTCTGCTCACTGCAACGAGAAAGCCAGCAACTGAAATCCAGTGCAGCCAAAAATTAAATAGATTATTAAAATATAGTGGAAAATATAAATTTTTAAAAAGAGTGAACTGTAACAAACTATGAACTGGGTGACGGTGTGTAGGTTCACTGATTAGTAAATGCACCGCTGTGATGGAGGCTGTTGATTCTGTGGCGGGGAGGGGCTGTGCATGTATAAGGAGGTGGATATATGGAAACCTCTGTACTTTCTGCTCAGTTCTGCTGTGAACCTAACAATGCTCTGAAAAATACAGTCCACTAAAAAAAAAAAAAAGGAAGGAGTAAGGGAGAAGAATATGCTCTTTTTTTTTAACCAACTGCTTATTCTTAGGGACTATTGTTTATATTTTTATGGAATCCATGCTTTTCCCCTTTGACTTGCAAGCTGAAATTCTAATACTTTGGCTACCTCATGCGAAGAGTTGACTCACTGGAAAAGACTCTGATGCTGGGAGGAATTGGGGGCAGGAGGAGAAGGGGACAACAGAGGATGAGATGACTGGATGGCATAACCGACTCAATGGACATGGGTTTGGGTGAACTCTAGGAATTGGTGATGGACGGGGAGGGCTGGCATGCTGCAATTCATGGCGTCGCAAAGAGTCGGACACGACTAAGCAACTGAACCAAACTGAACTGATTGCATACATTTAATTCTTCTGAAGTAAGACAGTTTCCATCAGTGGAAGTAGGAAATTCAGTTCTGACAACAGAAAAAGAGTTACAATTTAACTACTGGGCAGGTTCCATCATAAACACAAGTACAGAAACTCAGGCCTTCACAGACCTTACCAAAAACAAAAACTCTGTGCCAAGGTGGTGACAGGAAGGTGGGTCGGGGAGAGGTCAAAGGAAACAAACAGGAGAACGGAGTAGGAAGTTGAAGACAGGTCTGGCCTTGATTTATTTTTCTGAGAAATGGATTTTTTTTTTCTTCCTTTAGAATGTCAAAGTAACTCCCATCAATTACAAGAGGACTTCAGATGTGCCAGGAGGCTTCCCAGCTCTGCCCCTCACCCTGGGAGACAAGGAGCAAGTCATTTCACTTTTTTGCAAAACCTGTTCCCTGGTAATTACTGGGCCACACACCCACGGTGGGGGGCGGGGGGCACCAGGGGTAGCCAGTGTGGCTGCCTCAGCTCCCAGGGTGAAGGTTTCAATACCCTTCCTCCTCCAGAGGCACCAGCTATGCAGGGTCCCAGGCCAGGTGCTTCTCTAGACAGAGAACCATCTGTCTGCAAAGGGAAGCCTGTGGAAGAGACCCACAGCCGCCTCCTCACAGCCTGTGGAGGTGGACACGGACCCAGGGCCACGTTCTCAACTCCTGCTTGGAGCCAGGGCACAGGCACCAGGACACGGTCAACCACATCCACATCATCCCTTCTAAAGAACGCATGCATCTGCCAGACAGAAGTGTGGGATTCATAATTACACATTCCACCTTTCTTAAAAAAAAAAGTTCAAACGCTGAAAAAGTAACTCAAATTTCTCATTTGGGGGCCAAAGGCTGACAAGCTGCTGAAGCAAAAGGGGAAGAGGTGATCTCACACATCACAAGTCCTGCATCAGGAAGCCACAGAGCCAACCAAACTCAAATCTGACGAAGATTTAATAATTCAGGAGCGTTCTAGAAGGACTACCACATGCTTCATAATGCTGCTTCTGCACTGTTTGAAACTTTTAACAGTAACATACAGGTACATTGGGCTTCCCTGGTGGCTCAACGGTAAAGAATCCACCTGAAATGCAGGAGATGCAGGGGACGCGGGTTCGATCTCTGGGTCGGGAAGATCCCCTGGAGGTGGTCACGGCAACCCACCCCAGTATTCTTGCCTGTAGAATCCCACAGACAGAGAAGCGTGGCGGGCTACAGTACATGGTGTCACAAATAGATGGACACGAGTGAAGCAACTTAGCACGCATGCACACACAGGTATGTCAATTTAGAAATTGTATACTTTTTTAATTAGTTTATTTTAAAACACAAACATCTAGGCTGTCCAGCCTAGACCCTAAGGAGAGAGGGCAAGGTGATCCTTTGCAGGTAACCCAAAGGGCATGGCCTGTATGCCAGCAGCTCATCAAAGTCTGCTGACTGGGGGGCTCCATACTGACCCCCTCCGCCTGAGCACTTCAGAGAAGGGTGCTTCACCAGCCATGGGGGAGCAGGAGCTGGACAGGCAGTGGGGCTATGGAAAACTGAGGGGCCTTCAGAGGCCTGCAGACAGTCTCCTGACTTCCTGCAGGAGTCAGGAAGCCCCAGGAAAGGAGGTGAAGGCCAGGTGGAATGAAGAGCAGCCAGCCAGTCCTCTGGTTCCTGCAGGAGGAGGAGGGACACACGGGCTGGGGGAACACCTCCTTCCAACAGCAGCTGGTCATTAAGCTGCTGAACAGAGGGTGGAGCTGTCTGGCTCCAGGGCTTACAACCCACATTCTCCAGCACTCAAAATCCAGATCCAAATCCCTGGGGTTGGCACATGTAAATACCTTTCCTGCCCAGCCCCACTTACTTTATAAAGAGGTAAAACAGGCAAGTAGGTCCATGAGAAGCAACACTCCAGCTGCCCAAATTTCTGAGTTCACCTGCTTATGGCTTATCTGGAGCCTAGGTGTGGCACAGAGCTCAGACCCTGAATTCTCAGATCCTGCTAGACTGGTGGCAAGAATCTGGGAGTAAGGGCAGGGAGCAGAGAGCTAAGCATGCCTAGAAAGTCAGGGTTTTGTTTTCTGTTTTTGCTATTTGATAACAGGAAGCTGTGGAGGCAGACTGGAGTGATACCTAAATGTCACTAGATGAGAGCTCTTCATCTCCCACAATAAGCCGTTCCCCAGACTTTTACTGCTATAGGAAGAAGGCAGGAATTTAGAAGCACAGGGCAAGTCAAGCTGCTGAAAGCACCTATTTGCAAACATGCCTTAACGTTCAGACCAAACGTGTGATGCAAAGGGCTCTAACATACTAGGCTTAGGGAAACAGTCACTCGGTTGACTGCCAAGGTAGTAAGAACCAAAAAACTGATAGAACCTTTCACAGCTTCCATGCTCAAAGGTAGGCAGCCAGCCTCCCTCTCTGAGTGATGCAAATGGCAAGCCCAATGTCCCTGTCTGTTCCAAGCAAGGCCTATAAGCCCGAAAGGTCTGGTGAGCTGGGGACGCTCAGTCACTCAGTCATGTCCAACTCTTTGCAATCCCATGGATTGCAGCCCTCAGGCTCCTCTATCCATGGAATTTTCCAGGCAAGAATGTTGGAGCAGGTTACCATTTCCTCCTCCAGGGGATCTTCCCGTCCCAGGAATTAAACCTGCATCTCTTGGATCTCCTGCACTGGCAAGCGGATTGTTTACCACTGAGCCACCTAGGAAGGCTAAGCATCCCTAAAGCATGAATGGCTCTAGGGTCTAACATACTAGGCTTAGGGAAACAGTCACTCGGTTGACTGCCAAGGTAGTAAGAACGAAAAAACTGATAGAACCCTTCACAGCTTCCATGCTCAAAGGCAGGCAGCCAGCCTCCCTCTCTGAGTCAGGCTCGTCCTCCCAGCAAGGGTGGATCTGGGCCTGGACACTGGTCCTCTTGCTTTACAGACAGCAAATGTGAAAACGAACACACAGATGGCATGCTGCCACACCTGTCCTACACAGAGCAGCCCCACAGGTGCCAACTGGATGTGTGAGTCGAGCCCTGTCCACACTCCCTGCCACCAAGATCCATGACCATCAATACACAAGCAAGTTTCCACTTGCTTGTTCCTGCAACACGTAACTATGACTGGATGACGGCCACACTTGAAGGCTGTATTCGCATGATCTGCCATAAATTGCGGCTGTCTGGGATGCAAAAATGTAACTGGCGACAGGGGAGAGGGTGTTCAAAGAAATTGGCGATGTCCTGGTCCTTCATGATAGCTGAAAGCGGGGGCACAGTCTCAGGCTGGAATGATGGCTGATCAGGAGTCAGGGCACCTCACGTCCACACCATGGACAGAGCAAGCCCAGCTTTCAATATGTGCCCCAAGGTGAATCCCCAGAGCTCATCAGAGCAGAGCTCCTTCTCATGTGGGACTCTACACGGCCAACTCTAAGCTTAGCAATGGGAGGAATTTATTTCATGATAGTGATTTTCAAAAGTGGACACAGACTACAGCTAACAACCCTAATATTGACATTTTCGCCATTGGCAGCAGCAGCCATTTTTAATCCCATAGGCCTTTCCTACATATAAGCTCTACCATCATCTTGTTACTGTTCTTCCCACTGTAGGAGTTCAGGGACATTAATGAATTACCACAGTCAAAAAGTTAATTGATGCGGAGCCAAAGCAAACCCAAGACTCACAACCAAGCCCAGGTGCCTCCTATTGTAGCCTTAGAAAAGGCCCTGGGAACCCAGTATCCCAGATGATCTTTCCCAAGTATCTACGAGGCCCACCCTGCCTGTCATCCAAGATCAGACACTGGGTAAAACAAGAGCTGGGGTTCACCTGAGCACCCATCCTTCAATGAGCCAACTGTGGATGCTGGCAGTGGCGGAGTCCAAGGAGTATTCTCTGTTTCAAGACTGGCTGTGGAGGCCACAGACACTACATCTGAAGGCAGATCAAACAGGAAGAGACAGAGCGACTGACTCAGTCTGGTTCAGGGCCCTTTTGGGTAAGCCTGGGGCCACCTATTCAGGATACTCTGTCCAGCAGCCTACAGAGGGGGGCACCCCACCCTGTCCCCATCATCACCCCTTGTGCCCAGGAACCAACCCTCCTCCAAGAACAACTGTACTCCTGGGCATGAGACCACCAACTCTACTCTGGTGCCAAGTCGATGTAACACACTTTAAACTCCCTAGTGGGGTTAAATCACTGTAGCCAAAAAGGCAAAAAAGCTCTGGGCAATGTTCCTCTGTACCTTTCTTCAAACTCACTGTGTCTCTGCCACTCATGCTGAGAGCCTGGCAGGAGGTTTGCAGATCATGCTCCCAGGCAGCTTTTGCAAAGCTGAGTTCAGTTCTGAAAAACAGGGCTCTTGTGCTCCTGGAAGAATATGAAAGTACCTCAACAGAAAGTTCTATTGGCTGTTAAATTGCTTTGGGTTTACAAATTCATAAATGGCTCAGTCCGCTACCCAGTTAAGGAATCAGAGTACACAATGCACTTGGTCACATCTTATCAGCAATATGGCACGGGCCTTTTGATGATGAGCAGGCATGTGGATATTCTTAGCCAGGGAGCTAGCTAAGGGACAATGACACTGACTCCAACATCTGTAAGTACTCACAGGTTTACTTCCTCTCACAGTTTATTTACTCACGACGTTTCCAAAAGGGGCTGCCTGCTTTTCCATCACCCAAATCTGAGCACCAACACTGCAAACATCTTTAGAGATGCTTATTTTCACATTAAATACGTTTCAGCTCCGGGATTACATTTTAAACGTATATTCTCATCCCTTCCGTTACCACACCCTCGTTTTTCCTGGCAAAGCCTTTAGAGTTTAAATTCCAATGAAGACTTTTCATCCTGCCAGAATAAAGCCATGTGGGCAGCACATTTCTGCCTCTCACACATCCCTCACATTAAAGTGGGTTTATGACCACAAACATTTTGTATTAATCAACGTTTCCACACACCCATGCCTGAAAATCAGATTAAAACCTCATTCTCCACTTCCTTCCGCAGTCCACAACTTCCTCAGAAAATCTCTCCAAGCTTGATCCTTGCAGCCTCAAAGCATGCGGATTTGATTGTATATTGCTTGCTGCTTTCGACTTAGACCAAAAGTTGAGTTTGAAGAGCCCAAGAGACACAAATTTGGCACTGAACAGGTTTTAGTTAAACACATTTCCAGGAAAAAGCCAACTTTCTGAGCAGCACAGAACACTCAGGCCTTTGTGACTTTCCATGGGTCATCCCTGAGTTTTTTCTAGCTTCAGAGTTTCTTCCTCCAGTGACTACCCCTCTAGAAGCCCCAGCAGTGTCTAGGTCAGAGGCCCAGACATGCCCTTACATGTACCAAAGGTTTGCAACAGCTCATTTAAACGTATCCAGTGGTTTTCAATGGAAAAGAGAGGCCACCACACTCACTCCCAAAACAAAGCTGCCCACGGGACTCACTCGGAAACATCTAGGCTTTCAGAAATATTGGAAGGCACCTCTTTATTCTTGTTATCTTGCTTGACAATTTCAGTCTCCCCGCACAACTCATCACAAATATTAATAATATTATTACGTATAAAATGCTGACCCCAAGCAGGGTTGGGGTGGGTATTATTATTCTTGGGGGTACCTGAGGCTCTAAAAGGTTAGGTCACCCACGGCCAGACAGCTAAATGCCAGAACAGTTCAGCACCTAGGCTGGCCTGGCTTAAAATCCCTTTCTGCTGCCAATTTGGTCTGCCTCGCTACCAGCAACTGCCTCCAGCTCTGGGAGAAGTCTCGGGTCCCGTGCGGCACGCCGGGGCACGCCTAGATGGAGGGGTCTTGAATGACCTCCCTCCTTCTCTAGGCGGTTCTCCACAGACTTCCCCGAGGAGCCCCCCAGCCCTCGACCTCCGGCTCCAGGCCGCCCCTTCCACCCACCCGGCTTCCAGCGCCTTCTCTCCAGCCCCTGCCCGCGCGTCTGGAGGGGACGGCTGCTAGCCGGCAGGTGTCTGCCTGGCCGCGGGGGCCTCGTGTAGCCGGGGAGGGGTGGAGGGGACGCCGGCCCGTCTGCACCTACCTCGTCCCCGAAGCGCACCACTTTTTGGCCCGTGGGCCCGCGCAAGCCGGGGAAGCGCGCGAGCTCCTCGGGGTCGCCGGGCGCCGCGGCACTCGGCCCCACCAGGCACCGGTCGATGATCTCGTCCTGCTGCGCCGGCGGCAGCCGCGCCCACTCGGGCCCGTACTTCTCCCGGATCTTCTCCTTGTCCTGCATGATCTTCCTAGCCATGGGGCTTAGCGACGAGAAGTAGGTGAAACGCTTCCGCTCCCGGTCGTCCAGAGGCCGGTTCGCGCTCATGACGGCCGTGCGCGAGGCCGCAATCGCCGCCGCCATGGACGCCATCCCCTGCCTGCCCGCAGCTCTCCGCCCCCGCCCCGGCCCGGCCCCCAGCCGCGGCCCCGGCCCCAGCGGGGAGGCCCGAGCACCGCCCCCGCCCCGCCCCCCGAACAGCGCCCTTCCGCCCCCGGGAGCCCGGGCCGCGCCGCCCCAGGAACCCCGCCTCCGAGCCCGCCCAGCTCCCGAGCCCCGCCCCTCCCCCGACTCCCGGGGCTCCGCCCTCCGCGCCCCCACCCTGGGAAGGCCGCGGTCTGTACCCCACTGCTTCCGGAACCCGCCCTCCGCACTCCCACCGCGGCACCCTAGTCTTGGCGCCCCGACCCCGGGATCCCCGCGTCCCGCATCCCGCATCCACCCACCGCCGGGAACCCCGCCCTACGCGCAGCTCCCCGAGCTACCCTCTTACGCCTCGCTGCATCCTCCAGATCGGCTCTCTCATGTATTCCCGCGGTGCCCCCACTTTTCGGGCTCCCCTTGACCAGCGCAGGAGGTGACTGGCACGTCCCCAGGTCCGCGCCTGGCAGTCTGATGGGATTGCTGCTGGTGACCGCCATAGCGCCACGTGGTCACTAGTTTGACAAAGGAAACTTTTCTCCCTCCCAAAAGACAGACCGGCATTTCTGGACCGAGCCACAGGCCACGTTATTCTTATCCCTTTCCCAGCTGAGCCATCTTATTCCTCTTTCTTTGAACTGTCCCCAAACCTGGACCACGGACTTGGCGCAGTGAGCTGACAGAAGGGTTGGGCTCAGGGCAGCGAGGACGCCGAAGATACGAGCTGGGGAGACTGGACTAGTGTCTAGAGTGTTGAAAGAATATCAATTTCCGAGGCTTCAAAAGAGAGGAGTAAAGTGAAGTGTCAGGTAGCTCATAATGCCTTTGGCTAAAAAGGAATTGGGAACTGCCGGGTAGGCATCTGGCGCCCGCGGGCTAGTGCACCTGTACTTCGCTTTGCTTTTGCAAATGAAGACTTCTTCCCCAAACCTGTCGCGTGGTCTTTGCTTTCTCCAAGATTCCTTTTGGAGTCTCAGAAATCACAAGAACTCTAGACAGCTTGATGTTTGCAAACAAACTGAAGAGCAGCAAAAAGTTTTCAGAGGCAGAGAAGCGACATCCCAATAGTGTGTGTGTGTGTGTGTGGGGGGGGGGGGGGTCAGATGTACCATTTTGAAGTATGTCTCAGAGCACAGCCATTAAAATTATGCAGAGTCCTCATCTGCTTTACTGTCTGGCTGGTTTGAACAAGACTGTAACAGGGCTCAGATGAAAATTAAATGTCCATGTTTAAAACAAAAAAAACCCCTGAATTTCAGCTGTTACTTGGGGTCATGTCTCTGAAGTAACACTTGGATAATTCTGAAACTTACATAGTGTTATAAATATCAATGTTACCTCAAATAATAATAAAACTCTTGGACAGTTGTAGCAATAAATTGCAAAGTTCTGTTTTAAACATGTGATAGCTTTATCTTCTGGCTCAAAATTCCTTAGAAAATATTTTTAGAATGTCATGAATGTGACAAGCTCTACAATAAAAGATATTGCTATCAAGTGTTATTAGCATACCATATTGAAAAGCAGAGGAAAAAACCACCAAATAATAGCTGGGGTTGCCCAGTATTTGAAGAACTACTTATCAAGCCAGGAGGTTGAGTTTTTTGGTACTAGTCTATTTCTAGATAAGTCTATGCTATATAGGTCCAATCTGAATCCTTCTTTCTCAACTCGGACACTTGTTTAATAAGGTGGGTGATGTTTAAAGTGTATTCTTGAAATTAACATCTTCGAAGTTGCTTTGAAATTCACATAGAAAGAGTTCAGTGCTGTTAGAAACTTGGTCCCACGTGGTTTTCACAGCAATTGCAAAAATAAATGGTCTTTGCAAAAAAGCATAACCCAATTAAGTGCTTAGATAAAGTATAATTTATTACTAGAGAAGCATAATATAAATGCAATATGAAATGAATCAAGGACATCAGCCAAGCTATGTAAAATCCATGATCTGGGTAATACTGCTGCTGCTGCTGCTAAGTCGCTTCAGTCGTGTCCAACTCTGTGCAACCCCATAGATGGCAGCCCAACAGGCTCCCCGATCCCTGGGATTCTCCAGGCAAGAACACTAGAGTGGGTTGCCATTTCCTTCTCCAATGCATGAAAGTGAAAAGTGAAAGTGAATTCTCTCAGTCAAGTCCAACTCTTCACAACCCCATGGACTGCAGCCCACCAGGCTCCTCCGTCCATGGGATTTTCCAGGCAAGAGTACTGGAGTGGGGTGCCATCTCCTTCTCCAAGATAAATAGATTCAGAGAAGTAAAGATAGCTAAACTCCAAATATGTAATGAGGTAAAATAATGGGATGATTCTAGTACTAAGCGTCTTTCTTAGGCAAGAATTTGGATAGAGGCAGCCTGCCTTGTTCTTTGTGGATTTCACTTAGCCAGTGGGCTCTTTACAAAATGAAGAGACTATCATGTGGTCACTGACCCTCTGAAATGCTTTAAAACCTTGCACTGTTCCAAACAGCATTTCTTTATTCATCATCTTATTGAGGTATTTGCTGTTTCTTCCCAGAATACTTTTCTTAGAGACTGTATAGAGACACATACCAAAAACTGCTTTACCGAAGGATTAAACAGTTTCAATGTCTTGAACTGTGGAGTTCTTTCTTGGCACGTGCCATTTCAGCTGTTTTTCTCAGAAGAGTTCTTGAGTCCCTACCAGAATATAAACTCCACAATAGGGAGATCCTTATCTGTCTTGTTTACTCTTGGGAACAATAATGCCTGCTGATTCAGAATAAGGCTTCAAGTGACTACTTTTTGAATGAATTATGAATGAAGAAATGAATCAATGTTACCCTCTTTACAGATAAAGATACTGGGGCATCAAAGGAAAAAAACTTGCCTGAGATTATCCCCCATCACCCCTCATGGGATGAAATGAAGAGACACAAAACAGTGGTCCCTTTGCCTTTTTTAAAAACTCTTAACATTAGATTAATGTGTCTAAGGTTAATCACTGGGTTATTGATAATAAATTGGATTTATGGCTATAATTTATTAAATCTTCTAAGTTACTTTCTAGTAAAACAGCATTAATATTTTCAGTATAATAATTGAATAACCAAGATGATCACCAACATTTCCATTACACAGCTGACACCTTGGCTAATAGTTGCTGTCCTGGAGCTCCTCTCCCCAGGTCAATACCTTCCTTTAAAAACTGTTAACAGATGGTGGGAATGCAAACTAGTACAGCCACTATGGGGAACAGTGTGGAGAGTCCTTAAAAAACTGGAAATAGAACTGCCATATGACCCAGCAATCCCACTGCTGGGCATACACGCCAAGGAAACCAGAATTGAACGTGTACCCCAATGTTCATCGCAGCACTGTTCATAATAGCCAGGACATGGAAGCAACCTAGATGCCCATCAGCAGACGAATGGATAAGAAAGCTGAGGTACATATACACAATGGAATATTACTCAGCCATTAAAAAGAATACATTTGAATCAGTTCTAATGAGGTGGATGAAACTGGAACCTATTATACAGAGTGAAGTAAGCCAGAAAGAAGAACACCAATACAGTATACTAACGCATATATATGGAATTTAGAAAGATGATAACGATAACCCTATATTCGAGACAGCAAAAGAGACACACATGTCTAGAACAGTCCTTTGGACTCTGTGGGAGAAGGTGAGGGTGGGATGATCTGCTGCTGCTGCTGCTAAGTCACTACCCCATAGACAGCAGCCCACCAGGCTTCCCCATCCCTGGGATTCTCCAGGCAAGAACACTGGAGTGGGTTGCCATTTCCTTCTCCATCCTTCTTCATCCTTCTTCATCCTTCTTTCTCCAGGGGTGATCTGAGAGAATGGCATTGAAACATGTATATTATCATATGTGAAACAGATCACCAGTCCAGATTCGATGTATGAGACAGGGTGCTCAGGGCCAGTGCACTGGGATGACCCAGAGGGATGGGATGGGGAGGAAGGTGGGAGGGGTTTCAGAATGGGGAACACATGTACACCCGTGGCTGATTCATGTCAGTGTATGGCAAAATCAATACAATATTGTAAAGTAATTAGCCCCCAACTAAAATAAACTATCGGAGAAGGCAATGGCACCCCACTCCAGTACTCTTGTCTGGAAAATTCCACGGATGGAGGAGCCTGGTAGGCTGCAGTCCATGGGGTCACTAAAAGTCGGACATGACTGAGCGACTTCACTTTCTCTTTTCACTTTCATGCATTGGAGAAGGAAATGGCAATCCACTCCAGTGTTCTTGCCTGGAGAATCCCAGGGACGGGGGAGACTGGTAGGCTGCCGTCTATGGGGTCACACAGAGTCGGACACGACTGAAGTGACTTAGCATAGCATAGCAAAATAAACTATTAACAAAGACACAAACAGCAAGGCTATCCCCCAAGGTTGAGGGTTGCCCTGGGGGCACTTCTGGGACACCTGGGGGCTACCAAGACCCAGTGGCTTTGGGAAAAGTCCAGAGGCACTGAAATTGGGTGCACCTGAACTGGGGCGCTGTGGTCAGATACCTGGCCACCACAGAAGTGCTCAAAACCTGTTGAAGCCTAAATTCCTTCACTTTTGGTAAGGGGGAAACTATACCAGCCTTCAGGGGTAGCGTGTCAAGAGAGGGAGGGTGACTCATGTGAAAGGCCCTCTCTCTGCCAGGCCAGTGAAGCCAGCCCTTTGATAGTGCATCCACCCGGCCTGTATCTGTTATAGTTCTGGACAGATCAGGCCCCTTTATGTTTGGTGTTTCAGGAATGAGGTCTTTGTAGCCGAAGACAAGGGCTGGACTCCTTCCTCTTCTTTCTCTCAACCACCACAAAGTGCCTTCTTCACAGCTGACTCTCAAGTATGCTGCTAGTTCAGACGTCTGTTTAATGAATTTGTTGTTCCAAATAAATAATCTGTGGTCCCACTCCCGCGCCCATGAAGACCCTGCCAGGTCATGGAAAACCATAGGGCAAGCATTCTAGCCCCGCTAAAAGTCAAGCTCTCGCAAGCCAGTTGTTGAAACTCATGGTGAAATTCCAGGCACCGTGGCAAACAGCTGACAATTTGGGGAAGGAACTCTATTGGTGACAGAGCAAGCAGTCAGCTGGTAGACCCAGCCAGCCCTCCTGACTGACGCTCTCAGCTTGGAGGGAGGCAGGCTCCCTGAGGATGATGATTCATTCCTGCATCTGTTACTGGTTATTCCAGATGCTACCCTGAAAGAGGACAGTTCTCTGCTCTTCACTCCCACACCCAGAAAGAACAGGAGATGGAAGACAGTCTTCATGGTGTATTTAGAAGACCGACTCCCTGTGTGATCGGAGGGCAGTGTTCATGATCAAGGCAAAAAAAAGGATGAGGCAAGAAAGAAACGACAAGGAGGTGGTTTCACAGATCTACTTTTTGGCAGGAAATGTGCTTTGACTATTTTAAGGGGGTGGGTTATTTTTCCAGTTGGAGGGAGGTTTTCATGGAAACAACCACAGTCAGTCACCAAGTCCAGGCAGGTCTGAGACACTCCCTGTGCCTCTAAGAACAGAATCACCTTTTCTGGGTAAAGCCACAGGACTCACATGGGGCTCAAAACTGGGCCCTTCCCTGTCAACACCATACTTCACATAGCAAAGACAACCGGCTCATCTGCTCTGTGGAAAATGCTCAAAGCCCTCTTGAAAACAACAAGAAGAATCTGTGTGAATTTTGACATTTAGAAAAGCCTCTGAGATTTTTAGTCCTTTGTAAGGATATAGGTCTAGAAGCAGTTGTTCACTTTTCCCCCCTTCATCTGAAATTCCCACCCCAGTATCTCCAACTATAGAAATTTGATCCTTAAGACCTAGTCCAGAGACTTCCCTGGTGGTCCGGTGGCTAAGAATCCACCTGCCAGTGCAAGGGACGTGGGTTCGATCCCTGATCTGGGAAGACCCACATGCTGCGGGGCAGCTAAGCCCGTTCGCCACAGCTGCTGGTCCAGGCTCTGCAGCCCACATACCCCAACCACTGAAGCCCGAAAGCCCAGAGCCCATGCTCCGCAACAAGAGAAGCCATCCCATTGAGGAGCCCACACGTCAGAACTAGAGAGTAGCCTGATTGCCACAACCAGAGAAACTCTGTGTGAAGCAACGAAGACCCAACGCAGCCAAAAATACACAATAGGATTTTTTTAAAAAAGACCTCACCTAAATGAAATCCTCATGATCACGCCAAAAAGAAGGCTGCTGCTGCTGCTAAGTCATTTCAGTCGTGTCCGACTCTGCGTGACCCCATAGACGTCAGCCCACCAGGCTCTCCTGCCCCTGGGATTCTCCAGGCAAGAAAACTGGAGAAGGCAGGTAGGCACAAAAGAGACAGTGTCTCCTTTGTAATTTGATTTCAGGTAGACATCGGTGTCCTGGGAAGAACAGTGCCAGCGTTTTGGGCACTATCCATGTGTATTATGGGTTATAGTTCAAATCCGTATGTGGAAACTCTAATCCCCAGTGGAGTGGTATTTAGAGGTGGGATCTTCGGGGGCTGATTAGGTCTGAGGGTAGAGTCCTTGTGATAGAATAGTGCCCTGATAAGATACAAGAGAGCTCGCCTGTCTCACCACCCCCAACCCTGTGAGGACACCATGAGAAGGCGGCCATCTGCAAACCAGGAGGCAGGCAGACACCGAATCTGCTGGCACCTACATCTTGCATTTCTCAGTTTCCAAAATTATGAGAAATACTTGTTTGTTGTTTAAGCTGCCCAGTCTGTGGCATCATGGTTATAGCAGCCTGAACTCAGATAATGTGAAAATGGCTTCAAATTCATATAAAATTATTGGCTTAATGAGAGTGTATAAATGTAGTTAGAGAGAGGATGAAGGAGGTAAAAATGGCTGATGGAGAGGAGAGATGAAAGTGTGGGAATGGGACTTCCTGGTGACGCAGTGGATGAGAATCTGCCCGCCGATGCAGGGGACACAGGCTCAATCCCTGCTCTGGGAAGATTCCACATGCTGGGGGCAACTAGCTCATGCACCACAACTACTAAGCCGGAGCTCTAGAGCCCGTGAGCTGCAACTACTGAAGCCCATGTGCCCGAGGGCCTGTGCTCCGCAACAAGAGAAGCCACCCAGGAGAACTCACCCCCGGGAAGCCCATGCACGACAACAAGGAGTAGCTCCCACTCTCCACAACTGGAGGAAGCCTGCACACAGCAACAAAGACCCAGTGCAACCAAAATAAGTAAATAGATAAATTTTCAAAGTATGTGGCAATGATTGAGAAGTAAAGGAAATTCCTCTGTCTTCCTCTAAACAATCTGTTCTCAACTTCCACACACTCCCAGATGTGGAATGCATTTTTCTTCCTTCTTTGTTCTCTTCATGCTGCCCTGACATTTGTTAAATGGGCCCCTGGCTCTTGCGTTGTGAATGTCACCCCTTTGAGATCTGCAGATGGTCATCCAAGCTCCCTGGTGGAGTTCAGTGGAACCCGCTGGAGCTCTCTGCTCAACAGGAGACGTGAGCCAGCTTGCTCCTTGCTTCTTTCATCATTTGCCAGACTGCGGGCACTTGGCTAAATCTTTATGAAGCTAAAAACCCTGACTTTCAGGAACCATGGCATTTTTACTCTACCGTGACTGCTTGAATTTGATCTATGTCCTTGAATCTTTTTTAACTTAAAATATTTTCAAAACTTGTTCTCCAGTTGCTAAGTCACGTCCAGTTCTTTGCAACCCCATTGACTGCAGCATTCCAGGCTTCCCTGTTCTTCACCATCTCCTTGAGTTTGCTCATGTCCATTGGGTTGGTGATGCCAGACCAAGATGCTATGAAGAATGGAAATGAATATGGAAAAATGAAAACCGTTGTCTATTAAGTTCCTGTGATTGTATTTTACTTTTTAATTTCTGTGAAAATATTGTTTAGTGTAATAGATACATTAAAATTGTCAAGTACTATGAGTCATTCTCATTTCCAAACAGCGAGAGAGATGCTACTGAACACTGAACATATGAAACATGTTCTGTTGTCAGTGAACCTGACCACGTCTAACCTGCAAGACAGGAAGCAAAGGAAAGCAGCTCCCCCGCCTCTGAGTAAATGGCAGTCACTGGCCTGTGCCCAAGCGTGCCTTTCATAAACACTTTTCAAATGGATGAGAGGTGGATGAAAGAGGAAATCTCCCTAGTAACTTGATCCTCATCATGTTGTGATAGAGTTCACAACTTCATCCTAGAGGTCTACTCAGTAAACAAGGTGTATCATATTTGTAATGATCTTCAAAATATCACTTTGTCCTTATTCCATTGTTCCCTCCATACTCCAGGTCTCATCATCCACCCTGGCATGCCTGGCTTTCCCAATTCCAAGCCACACCCTCCAAACTGCCTTGTGTGACTCTGCCAGCCTCCTCCTCCCTCACAACACCTCCAGTTGGGTATCTCCCTTTCTGTTACGACTTTAGGCTCAAACTCTCTCTGGTCTTCCCTGGCCTTCCTCCTTCCAAGCACATCACCATCATCCTCATTCCTAGCTCTGTGCCCAGCAATCTAGTTGGTTACAAAGTCTTTATTCCTCATGATCACCTGTCCAACTTCTACCTATTGTTGAAAGTTTGGTTCAAATGCCATCTCACTGACCTCACTGTGTCCCCTCTCACCGTACTCTGGTGCTATAGCATCTATGCCCACCAGCACAGTAGAAAGCACATCATAGTTATTGACCTGAGTCCCTCCAAGGAGGCCAGAGTGGTTACACAGGTGGCTACATGCCCACCTATGGACAAGCCATCCACAGGGAGCCTCCCTGTCCACCTCATCTGCTGACCCCTCTCCCTCTGATGCAGCACCTATAGGCTGTCACTGTTCAGTGAACTCCCTCAGTCCCTAGAAGAATTGTTAGGCTGCTGTTGCTGCAGCTAAGTCGCTTCAGTCATGTCTGACTCTGTGCAACCCCATAGACCGCAGCCTACTAGGCTCCGCCATCCCTGGGATTCTCCAGGCAAGAACACTGGAGTGGGTTGCCATTTCCTTCTCCAGTAGATGAAAGTGAAAAGTGAAAGTGAAGTCCCTCAGTCGTGTCTGACTCTTTGCGACCCCATGGACTGCAACCCACCAGGCCCTCCGTCCATGGGATTTTTCCAGGCAAGAGTACTAGAGTGGGGTGCCATTGCCTTCTCTGATTGCTAGGCTCAGTTCAGTTCAGTTCAGTCCTTCAGTCGTGTCCAACTCTTTGTGACTCCATGAATCGCAGCACACCAGGCCTCCCTGTCCATCACCAACTCCCAGAGTTCACTCAGACTTACATCCATCGAGTCAGCGATGCCATCCAGCCATCTCATCCTCTGTCATCCCCTTCTCCTCCTGCCCCCAATCCCTCCCAGCATCAACGTCTTTTCCAATGAGTCAACTCTTTGCATGAGGTGGCCAAAGTACTGGAGTTTCAGCTTCAGCATGATTCCCTCCAAAGAAATCCCAGGGCTGATCTCCTTCAGAATGGACTGGTTGGATCTCCTTGAAGTCCAAGGGACCCTCAAGAGTCTTTTCCAACACCACAGTTCAAAAGCATCAATTCTTTGGCGCTCAGCCTTCTTCACAGTCCAACTCTCACATCCATACATGACCACAGGAAAAACCATAGCCTTGACTAGACGGACCTTTGTTGGCAAAGTGATGTCTCTGCTCTTTACTATGCTGTCTAGGTTGGACATAACTTTCCTTCCAAGGAGTAAGAGTCTTTTAATTTCATGGCTGCACTCACCATCTGCAGTGATTTTGGAGCCCCCCAAAATAAAGTCTGACACTGTTTCCCCATCTATTTCCCATGAAGTGATGGGACCGGATGCCATGATCTTCATTTTCTGAATATTGAGCTTTAAGCCAACTTTTTCACTCTCCACTTTCACCTTCATCAAGAGGCTTTTTAGTTCCTCTTCACTTTCTGCCATAAGCGTGGTGTCATCTGCATATCTGTGGTTACTGATATTTCTCCCAGCAATCTTGATTCCAGCTTGTGTTTCTTCCAGTCCAGTGTTTCTCATGACGTACTCTGCATAGAAGTTAAATAAGCAGGGTGACAATATACAGCCTTGACGAACTCCTTTTCCTATTTGGACCCAGTCTGTTGTTCCATGTCCAGTTCTAACTTTTGCTTCCTGACCTGCATACAAATTTCTCAAGAGGCACATCAGGTGGTCTGGTATTCCCATCTCTTTTAGAATTTTCCACAGTTTATTGTGATCCACACAGTCAAAGGCTTTGGCATAGTCAATAAAGCAGAAATAGATGCTTTTCTGGAACTCTCTTGCTTTTTCGATGATCCAGCGGATGTTGGCAATTTGATCTCTGGTTCCTCTGCCTTTTCTAAAACCAGCTTGAACATCAGGAAGTTCATGGTTCACATATTGCTGAAGCCTGGCTTGGAGAATTTTGAGCATTACTTTACTAGCGTGTGAGATGAGTGCAGTTGTGCAGTAGTTTGAACATTCTTTGGCATTGCCTTTCTTTGGGATTGGAATGAAAACTGACCTTTTCCAGTCCTGTAGCCACTGCTGAGTTTTCCAAATTTGATGGCATATTGAGTGCAGCACTTTCACAGCATAATCTTTCAGGATTTGGAATAGGTCAACTGGAATTCCATCACCTCCACTAGCTTTGTTCATAGTGATGCTTTCTAAGGCCTTTCCCTGGTGGTACAGTGGATAAGAATCCTCCTGCCAATGAAGGGGACATAGGTTTGAGTCCTCATCTGGGAAGATCCCATATGCTGAAGCACAACTACTGAGCCCAAGAGCTGCACCTCCTGAAGCCCATGAGCCCTAGAGCCTACACTCCACAACATGAGAAGCCATCGCAAGCAGAAGCCTGTGGCACTGCAACTAGAGAGTAACCTCCACTCACCACAAGGAGAGAAAGTCCAAGCACAGCAATGAAGACCTAGCATGGCCAAAAATAAATAAATAATAATAAAAAAAAGGCGGGGATGGAGGAGCTGGGAAGGTATGTGGAAGAGATGGTTGAGAATAGCTGCAGAATGTTCCAACCATGATCGCAGATGGCAAGGCCCCCACTACTGATGCCCCTCCCTCTGGTTCAGGAGAAGGTGCTGAGTATGCAGCCAGCCACCCTGATGTTCAAGGGCTGGAGAAGGAGGGCAGGCAGAGGGTCATATGCCCTATGTCTAAACAGCTAAATGTTATAAATCAGAATAGCAATTCTCTCACTTCACTGTAAAGAAAGAAGCACCAGTGGTGTGTATCGAACAATATAATCACCTTTTTCCCACTGAATGTTTCTCTCTCTCTGACTTGTCCACATTTTCCAATCATACTTAATAGTAGAGTTATTGTTATTCCTAAATTGCATGCAGTATTTATACATTTTAAAAGATGTTTAAAAACCTGGCTTCTAAAACAATGTGACTTCAGACTAGGAACTTTTTCAAAACACTGACTTCAAGTGAAAGTCTCTCAGTTGTGTCCGACTTTTTGCGACCCATGGGCCCACAGTTCATGGAATTCTCTAGGCCAGAATACTGGAGCGGGTAGCCTTTCCTTTCTCCAGGGGATCTTCCTAACCCAGGCATCGAACTCAGGTCTCCCACATTGCAGGCAGATTCTTAACCAGCTGAGCCACTGAATTTAAAGAAGCATTTAAATAGAACATTGCAAAATTTTAAAGCAGTTAATTATTTCCCCAAACTGTTACTTATTTTTTTTAGGTAAGCTTTTATTGCATTTACTTATATGATTCTAGAAATTGTAAATATCTGATTCAGAATATAAGTTGAATTTTTAAAATTTCCATCTCAGGTAAGCTTACTAATTTGTCAAATAATTTAATAAATTTACTTTGATTATAAAAGTCATAAATATCAACACAAAATATTTGAAAATAGAGAAAACACACACAATGTATATATGAACATTTTCTTTTGTAATCTTTTCTCCATGCATCTGTGTACATACTAAAAACAATAGTAAAATTATTTCCATTATGTAATAGTTATTTTTATTATATTATGAAAAACAAATGTTACTCTGTAATTTGCCCCTTTCACTGAACAATATTAGGAACATTTTTCTAATTTTGCTAAATATTTTGAAAAATGATTTAATAGTATTTCTAAATTAGGGAATACATAATTTATCCAATCAAACCCATATGTTGGGACTTTTATAAATGCCAGAAGGAAGGTCCTCAGTAAAACTCACTTTCCGAAACCATACCCCCTGCTCCCCCTGTGGGTAGCTGTGCTTTGTACCTGTGATCCTGTCTCCTTGATTGGCAGCAGGGCAGGGCCAATCAGACGACTGCTTTTAGGAACCTGAAACTGGGACTCAGAGACAGGTCAATCTCTGGGCAGCAGAGACTGACAGAGAGAGGGGGAATCCTATTCTTTCCAAATGTGATTTTGAGAAAGAGAACGTAAACATCTGGCCTTCTTTGCAGCCATCCTCTTTCTTTGGGGCCTTTCCTAAGGTCTAGAAGTAGGAAGCACAAGGATGGGCTTCTGCCCTTGTAGGAAACTCTCCCCTTTCACCTACGATTATCTTAAAGAGATTTCTGCTTCTTTTTTCTATCTTTATTACTTTGTTTATTCTTAATTGGAGGATAATTGTTTTACAATATTGTGTTGGTTTCTGCCATGCAGTGTTGTGCTGTGCGTAATTGCTCAGTCTTGTCGGACTCTTTGCAACCCCACGGACTGTAGCCCACCAGGCTCTTCTGTCCATGGGGATTCTCTAGGTGAGAATACTGGAGTGGGTTGCATGCCCTCTTTCAGGGGATCTTCCTAACCCAGGGATTGATCCCAGGTCCCTACACTGCAGGCAGATTCTTTATCATCTGAGCCACCAGGGTTTCTACCATGTATCAACACAAATCAGCCATAAGTATACATATGTTCCCTCCCTCTTGAACCTCCTTCCCACCTGCCACCCCAAAGTTTCTTTCTTGCCACTCAAAGGGATCTACATAATGATATAAAAGTTTTTAAGGATATGATGCACATTGTCAAGCTTTCCCCCAGAAAAGTTATGTTACATGTTTATTGAATTACAGAGGATCTTTACTGGATATAGTTCTTGCTAGGAAGCAAGCCCACTGTTGAATATTAAGTGCTACCAAAGGGAAAGCAGGAAGCTTATCCATTTGCAAGAAGTCAACAGAGCCTCAACTGCATTTACAGGGATGCATGCTGTCATCATAGTGGACATGCGTAGGCACAGGACCCCAGAATACAAGCGGAATTTTCCTTGTGAGAGACTGAAGCTGGGGTAATTTTCTTGACTCACTTGAATCCGAGAACAGTTCCTGTGAATTGCAGTAATCAGAGCCCATTTGCAGACTGAGGGGCCTGAGCTGTCATCTAAGCTCATTTTAGCAACTAAAGGTTAAATCCTCATTCTCTGGTGAGGGGGTCTCTCCAGAGGAGGACTGAAGCCCAGGAAAGGCAAGGCAGCCTCTGTTGGCCATACCCACGGAACAGCCCACGGATGTCATTACCCTGTTGTTTGTGAGTCTTCATACTCAAAACTTTCATAACTTGCTCTTTTATTGGCTTCCCACCTCTTACTTCTTGTGATTTCTAACTCCATTATTTGCTTAGTGATGCGACACTCTGACTTCAAACCAAGGCATAGTGGAGAAAGGTGATGGAAAGAGCCTCACATGCCTCATGGGAGACTGGCTGGACCACACTGCTCAGCCTGCTTTCCTGACCTCCTTCTGAAAGGAGAAATTCCCCTGCAGCTCTTAGGCCCTCAAGTATCAGTCAACTGACAGCTGCTAAGAGCCACATCCCATTTTACAAATAAAGATAAAAAAAAATTTTTTAATAAATGATATGAAAATGTATAATGATCTTTAAAAGTGATGGTGATAGTTTGTTTTTACAACTTGTATTGTTGCACTTGAGTAAATAAGGGATGGGGATTTGTTTTAGGATAAATTGGTAAAATGATAATGATTGCTAAAGAAGGTTTCCCTGATGGCTTAGCTGGTAAAGAATCCGCCTACAATGTGGGAGAACTGGGTTCAATCCCTGGGTTGGGAAGATCCCCTGGAGAAGGGAACTGCTAGCTACTCCAGTATTCTATTCTGGCCTGGAGAATTCCATGGACTGTATAATCCTTGAGGTCGCAAAAAGTCGGACACAACTGAGCGGCTTTCACTTCATTGCTAAAGAAGGATTAATTATATGTATCCGTGTAGCTGGTTCACTTTGCTGTACAGTAGAAACTAACGTGACATTGCAAAGCAATTATACTCCAAATAAAAATTATTTTAAGAAAATAATCTTTCTATTGCCCAAAGTTAGCAAGTCAGGGGATGCCTCTTCCCCAGCCCTCAAAACTAACTTATTTATAAAGTCCCAATACCAAATTAATTAAAGTGAAACCAGAAGTATCCATCAGGTGTGGACAGAATCACTTGTCTGCATGGAGAGAAGACCTGCCCTTTTCTCTACAGCAAACTCGCTGGGCCTCAGTCCACAGCCCTTTTCAACTTTGCATTTCAGATGTCAATATTTCCCTGTTCTGTTGCAGCCCTTCTTTCTCTTGGCCATAATTACTGATTTCCTGCAGAGACACTCGCCACCTGCTGAATCTGAAGAAGACATGGGCTCTGGATCACATGGTCAAGGCTCAAATCCCAGCTCCAATCGCCTGTTGGCTGTGTGATCTTAGGTGACTTTCTGTTTTAAAAAGAGTTTATGTATTTATTTGGCTCCATCCAATCTTACTTGCACAGTGTGATAACCTACTGATTGCACTGTTTTCATCAGTCACATTTTTACAAATAGGTAGACTCATTCATCAGAGAAGGTGATGGCACCCCACTCCAGTACTCTTGCCTGGAAAATCCCATGGATGGAGGAGCCTGGTAGGCTGTAGTCCATGGGGTCGTGAAGAGTCGGACACGACTGAGCGACTTCCCTTTCCCTTTCAATCTGACTTGCAGGGCTTCCCAGGTGGTGTTAGCGGTAAAGAACCTGCCTGCTAACACAGGAGAGATGAGACATGGGTTGGGATGACCCCCTGGAGGAGGGCATGGCAATCCACTCCGGAATTCTTGTCTGGAGAATGCTACGGTCAGAGGGGCCTGGTGGGCTACAGTCCAGAGGGTTGCAAAGAGTTGGACATGACTGAAGTGGCTTAGCACGCACAATCTTAGTTGTAGCACACAGGATCTTCATTGAGTCATGTGCGGCATGCAGGCTCTAATTCTGGTGTGGCTCAGTGGCACGTAGGCTCTCTAGTTATGGTGCATGGTCTTATTTGTTCCACGGCATGTGGGATCTTAGTTCCCAAACCAGGGATCAAACCTGCACCCCCGGCATTGCAAGGTGGATTCTTAACCACTGGCCCATCACCAGAGAAGTCCCAACTTTCTTACATTTTCTCCACTTGCATTTTTCCATGCATGTCATTTCATTTCGCCCTCTACATGTCTCACGTGAGAACTAAATGGGACAATACAAGTGAGTGCTTAGCACAGTGCCTGGACAACAGTAAATGCTCAACAAGTCACCTGTGATTATTATGGTTGCTTGTCTGTTTCCTTAACTCTACTATAAGTGGGCAGAGATTGTGTCTTTCTCATTTCTGTTCCCCAGCATTTAACTCAGTGTCTAGCACTTATGATGAGTTCTCAGTAAACATCTGTTGGTTGAATGGCTGGGATGAATGAAAGAATGTTTGAAGTCTTGACAGAGAGGCTTTTGCAAACAGCGTCCTGTGTCACATCTTGTTTCCCTTTTTTTGTATTGGGAAGACACCTATAACACTGAGAGCCAGAATAGGAAGAGGCTTCCTACCATACATTCTTCCTCATCCTTATCTGGTGGACATGGTGTACCTTGTCTACCATGTGACAGCCTGAAAATCATCTTTTCATCACAGTCACCAACAGTTTTCCCTAGACAGAAACTAATTACCTATACTTATGACCAAGAAGGTCAAACAGATAAGAACTATGGGTTAGCTACCTCATCAAAAACATGGTTCTACAGGATGTTTTTTCATGATGTAAATAGCTGCAGATATAGCCATGAGCTTGCTCTTTGGAAGAAAACCTATGACCCACATAGATAGCATATTAAAAAGCAGAAACACTACTTTACCAACAAAGATCCATATAGTCAAAGCGATGGTTTTTCCAGTAGTCATGTATGGATGTGAGAGTTGGACCATAAAGAAAGCTGAATGCCGAAGAATAGATGCTTTTGAACTGTGGTGCTGGAGAAGAGTCCTGAGAGTCCCTTGGACTGCAAGGAGATCAAACCAGTCAATCCTAAAGGAAATCAACCCTGAATATTCATTGGAAGGACTGATGCTGAAGCTGACACTCCAAAACTTTGGCCACCTGGTGTGAAGAGCTGACTCACTGGAAAAGACCTTGATGCTGGGAAAAACTGAAGGCAAAAGGAGAAGTGGATAGCAGAGGATGAGATGGTTAGATAGCGTCACTGACTCAGTGGACATGAGTTTGAGGTAACTCTGAGAGACGGTAAAGAACAGGGAAGCCTGGAGTGCTGCAGTCCATGGGGTCACAAAGAGACAGACATAACTTAGTGACTGGACAACAACAAAAGAACTACAAAGAAAAAAACTTTTTATTTTTTTTTTTAGTTATACCAAAAGCATATAAAAAGGAGAAACTATTTTAAATTAGCTCTGATTTTTCTCAAGTTAGCTAATTAGAGATCATTTGATTTAAGGATTTGTAGTTGGATCACTATACAATAACATTTTAAGGCCATAAGAAACACTGTGGGTTGTTTAGGTTCATATTTTCATTTTCTGTATAAATTAACACCGGAAAAATTAAGTGATTTGCTTGGTGCTAGGCAGCAGGGCTGGTTCAGGAACCCAGGGCTCCTGACTGGATGCTGCGCACAGCTCATGTGCCTGCCTTGGTCTGAGCACTGTCTCTCGGGAGTGCTGACTGTGAAATCTCACAGGGTCCTCTTCCAGGGTTCTGAGCACATGCTGGGGTCCCCTACACAAGGCACAGCATGTCCCTGCGCTCCCCCGAACCGCAGACTCTGAGACACTCACTCGAAGACTGACCTTGGATGTGCTGTGCCACACTTAGTCACTCAGTCATGTCTGACTCTTTGTGACCCCATGGACTGTAGCCCTCCAGGCTCCTCTGCCCATGGGGATTCTCTAGGCGAGAATACTGGAGTGGGTGCCATGGCCTCCTCCAGGGGATCTTCCCAACCCAGGGATCAAACCCAGGTCTCCCATATTGCAGGTGGATTCTTTACGACGTGAGCCACCAGGGAAGCCCGTGAGGTGGCCCAGATTCACCATCAGAAAGGCATCCTGATGCAATTCCCCCATCAGCTGTCATCTGCATGATGATGAACTTCTCAGCTTTGGATGATGCAGCTGATAAAAAGAAGAGGTATATCCCAGTATGGCAGAGTCTGCAATTTGAGGTTCACATTAGTGATCTATTCTTCATGGGGTGAGGTTTCATCCTTTCTAGGTCTGTCCCAGTTTCCTCAGCAGAGCTTCTCTCGGGCTCTGTTGGCACCACTTGTCATAGGCTGTGACCTCTTCTGTGTTCTCTCTCCTAATAGAGCCACGGGATCCTTCAGGAAAGGGTTTCTTACTCAACTCCACCTCTAGCATCCAGGATACTGCTTGGCCTCTAATAGTTGCTGGGAACAAATGATGGCCAACTGGGTCTGGAAGGAAATCATCAAGGGGACCAAACAAGAATATAAATTAACATTCGTGTTCACCAAACAAAAGGCCACTTGTCTTCAGAGGCACTGTATGAACTCTCATCTAAATCAGAGTTTCTGTGAATGAAAAGGGGCACCATTCATAATTACGGTAGGACAACAGCATAAATCGAGATGGTTCTGAGCAAACTAGGGTGTATGGCCATCCATCTTGTAGCTTAGGTTTGGAAAGTTTCACCTCTGTAAATAATGCTCAGTTAGGAAAGATACATTATTCTAAATACAGATAAAGGTATGACTTGAAACCACTAAGAAAGGTCTGCTGAACGAAATTAAACAACTGCATTTTCTCAAAGCATATGGGACAAGTGGCGCATTTTCAGCCCAGCAATGCCCAACCCCGTTTTTGCTGTTACTACATGGTCATCACAGGACTCTACCCAGTGGCCACCAATGATAGTTCCTCTATCGGTGGTCACCAGGCACAACAGAGTCCTTTCCCTGACACCATCCTCAAGTAGTACTGAGAGTCATGGGCTGTCTTTGGGTCCCCGACATAAAGCTTAGTGCTCCTAGTAGCCCCAAGCCTGCCATGTGAGGAACGAGGGTTTGCAGACAGCTACTGAGGAAGAGAAGGAGGACGCCACCTCCCAGCCCAGCCCTAATACTCTGAGGGCCTGAAAAAGGCTGTAGACAGAAGCCCACATTTCATATGACTAAATATTTGGAAGTTATAAACTTACTGTCCAATAGAACACATTGTATCCTTTTATCTTAGTACATTTCTACAACAAAAAAAGGATAAACATATGTAAGGGTACAGGTTTTATATGCTTCAAAGTTGGCAAAACACCAATGATAGCTGAGTTTAATCATTATTACATGTCTGGATATTCTCCATAGGCTGCGACATCTGACTGAGTAAGAAAGATAAACATGATTTATAAATCACATTAAATCCACAAATTATCCTTCTTGACTTCAATTCATCAAAGTCATTACATTTTTATAGCCAGGGTTTACAATAATTTGTGCTCTAGTAATAATCTAAAAGGATTCTCTCATTGCTTGGTGGTAAAGAATCCATCTGCTAATGTAGGAGACATGAGTTCGATTCCTGGGTTGGGAAGGTCCCCTAGAGAAGGAAATGACAACCCACTCCGGTATTCTTGCCTGGGAAACCACATGGCTGGAGGAACCTGGCAGGCTACAGTTCTTGCAGTCACAAAAGAGTCAGACGTGACTTAGCAAATAAACAACAATAATCTAAAGGACTAAAAAATAAGATGTAATTGTAGTCAATGTATACAAAATTTGGATATATTTTATAATTAATAAATTATAGTTTATTTTATAATTAATAAATTATAAATTTATTATAAAGTTAATGTAAAAATGTTTTAAACTTTGTTTCTAGTTTTTCTTATAAAATGTTTAAGATTATCTTGAGAAATCTGTATGCAGGTCAGGAAGCAACAGTTAGAACTGGTCATAGAACAACAGACTGGTTCCAAATAGGAAAAGGAGTACGTCAAGGCTGTATATTGTCACCATGTTTGTTTAACTTATATGCAGAGTACATCATGAGAAATGCTGGACTGGAAGAAGCACAAGTTGGAATCAAGATTGCTGGGAGAAATATCAATAACCTCAGATATGCAGATGACACCACCCTTATGGCAGAAAGTGAAGAGGAACTAAAAAGCCTCTTGATGAAAGTGAAAGTGGAGAGTGAAAAGGTTGGCTTAAAGCTCAACATTCAGAAAACGAAGATCATGGCATCTGGTCCCATCACTACATGGGAAATAGATGGAGAAACAGTGGAAACAGTGTCAGACTTTCTTTTTCTGGGCTCCAAAATCACTGCAGATGGTGAGTGCAGCCATGAAATTAAAAGACGCTTACTCCTTGGAAGGAAAGTTATGACCAACCTAGATAGCATATTCAAAAGCAGAGACATCACTTTGCCAACAAAGGTTCGTCTAGTCAAGGCTATGGTCTTTCCTGTGGTCATGTATGGATGTGAGAGCTGAACTGTGAAGAAGGCTGAGTGCCAAAGAATTGATGCTTTTGAACTGTGGTGTTGGAGAAGACTCTTGAGAGTCCCTTGGACTGCAAGGAGAGCCAACCAGTCCATTTTGAAGGAGATCAACCCTGGGATTTCTTTGGAAGGAATGATGTTACAGCTGAAACTCCAGTATTTTGGCCACCTCATGCAAAGAGTTGACTCATTGGAGAAGACTCTGATGCTGGGAGGGATTGGGGGCAGGAGGAGAAGGGGATGACAGAGGATGAGATGGCTGGATGGCATTACTGACTCGATGAATATGAGTCTGAGTGACCTCCAGGAGTTGGTAATGGACAGGGAGGCCTGGCGTGCTGCAGTTCATGGGGTTGCAAAGAGTCGGACACGACTGAGTGACTGATCTGATCTGAATAAAATTAAAAACTATACCAATTATAATTTATAAATATAAATTAAAATCAAACTTAAAATCAAATGTCTTTAAAAAAAGCAGAATTTTTCATTCAGTTTTAAAAAATAAGTTCAAATTTAAATGTAAAAATCATTTGCAATACTTGTATTCAATATCCATTTGTTTGCCAGCATAAAGAACTGGCATCCTGCTCCTCATATCTGGTGCCCAGCAGTTAGCATGTCGACTCACATACACTATACTGATCATGAGAACATCTGAAATCGGACACAAAACAAATAAAAAGATGCTCAGCGCTACTGGGCAAAAACATCTCGCCTAAGAATTCATTGCATTCATACTGTTTGAAGGAAAGATTTGACAAGACCGTTTTTCTCTTTTATATAAGGCATTTTGATTGTTCAAAATGGTTTAGGAGAGAACTTTCCTGGTGGCTCAGTGGATAAGAATTCGCTTGTCAATAAAGGGGATATGGGTTCAACCCCCGATCCGGGAACATTTCACATACTGTGGGGCAAATAAGCCCATGAGCCACAACTAATGAGCCCAGTGTGCCACAGTTAACAAAGCCTGCACCCTCTACGGGGCTTCCCTGGTGGCCCAGTGGTGAGGAATCCACCTGCAATACAGGAGACCCCAGTTTGATTCCTGGGTTGGGAGACCCCTGTTTCGATTCCTGAGTTGGGAGGATCTGCTGGAGAAGGGATAAGCTACCCACTCCAGTATTCTTGGCCTTCCCTGGTGGCTCAGCTGGTAAAGAATCCACCTGGGATGTGTGAGACCTGCATGCCTGCACGCCTCAACTACTGAGGCCCACGCACCTAGAGCCTGTGCTCTTCAAAAAGAGAAGCGACCACAATGACAAGCCATTTGGTGGATATTGTGTCCCTTGTCCACTGCGTGGTGGCCTGAAAATCATCTTTTCACCTCAGTTGTTACTGCAACAAAGAGTAACCCCTACTCGCTGCAACTTCAGAAAGCCCATGCAAAGCAAGGAAGATCCTGTGCAGACTAAATAAATAAAAGTTAAGAAGAAATGTAGCATTGTGTGATCTCAATGCTTTCTGGTCTCATCCTGTGCCACCAGGGTCTTGGGAAGCTTGGGACTGCTCGGGCTGAACCAGTCTGGGTTTCACCAGGGGAGCTGGGGCTGGGCTACCACACATGTCATCAGCAGTGTTAGAATACATGTTAGTTGATCCAAAGGTAGAGAGGAAGAAGATATATAAAGGGAGAGTGGAGAGGTAAGTAACATGGGGATTGATGAAGATAGCTTTAATGAACACATTCTTGATATGGAATGAATTGCAGAAGTCATGATTTTACTAGTCAATAAAGGCACTTCCTGGGTGTTCATTGGAAGGAATGAAGCTGAAACTCCAATACTTTGGCTACCTGATGTGAAGAGCTGACGCATTTGAAAAGACCCTGATGCTGGGAAACAATGGGGGCAAGAAGAGAAGGGGACGACAGAGGATGAGATGGTTGGATGGCATCACCGACTCAGTGGACATGAATTTGGGTAGGCTCTGGGAGTTAGTGATGGACAGGGAAGCCTGGCATGCTGCAGTTCATGGGGTCACAAAGAGTTGGACATGACTGAGAGACTGAACTGAACTGAACTGAAAGGCACTTAAGATGCAAATATTCAAAGATCAAATATTTTGAAACTTACAAGTATGGCAATTATTATAATGACAGAATTTTACAATTGGCAGCATGAAGCCTAGAATAAGCTTGAAATATTTTATAATTTTTCTCAGTCAGTTCAGTTCACTTCAGTTCAGTAACTCAGTCGTGTCCAACTCTTTACGACCACATGGAATGCAGCATGCCAGGCTTCCCTGTCCATCACCAACTCTGAGCTTTCTCAAACACGTCTATTGAGTTGGTGATGCCAGCCAACCATCTCATCCTCTGTCATCCCCTTCTCCTCCTGCCTTCAATCTTTCCCAGCATCAGGGTCTTTTCCAATGAATCAGTTCTTCATATCAGATGGCCAAAGTCTTGGAGTTTCAGCTTCAGCATCAGTCCCTCCAGTGAATATACAAGACTGATTTTCTTTAGGATTGACTAGTTTGATCTTCTTTCAGTTCAAGGGCCTCTCAAGAGTCTCCTCCAACATCACAGTTCAAAAGTGCTCACTTTCTTCTTTGGCACTCAGCTTTCTTTATGTTCCAACTCTCCCACCCACAAATGACTACTGAAAAAAACCATAGCTTTGACTTATATGGACTTTTGTAGGCAAAGTAATGTCTCTGCTTTTTAATATACTGTCTAGGTTGGTCATAGCTTTTCTTCCAAGTAGCAAGCATCTTTTAATTTCATGGCTGCAGTCACCATCTGCAGTGATTTTGGAGCCCAATAAAACAAAATCTGTCACTGTTTTCATCGTTTCCCCATCCATTTGCCATGATGTGATGGAACCAGATGCCATAATTTTTGTTTTTTGAATGTTGAGTTTTAAGCCAGCTTTTTACTCTCCCTGGTGGCTCAGAGGTTAAAGTGTCTGCCTGGAATGCAGGAGACCTGGGTTCGATACCTGGGTTGGAAAGATCCCCTGGAGAAGGAAATGGCAACCCACTCCAGTACTCCTGCCTGGAGAATCCCATGGAGGGAGGAGCCTGGTAGGCTACAGTCCATGGGGTCGCAAAGAGTCGGACACGACTGACCGACTTCACTTTCACTTTTCACTTTCATCAATAGGCTCTTTAGTTCTTCTTCACTTTCTGCCATAAGAGTAGTGTCATCTGCATATCTGAGGTTATTGATATTTCTCCCAGCAATCATTGGATTAATCCTCATAAGAAATCACTTATCAAAGGGAACTGGAAATGAATTAACAAGTTAGTATAGCCACTAGGAGATCAGTGGGATCAAGAGGAATTAGGGATGACTGACTCTGGAGGATGTGGGGTTGACTTTACCTGGGAGGAGTGGCAGCTCCTGACCCCTGCTCAGAAGGGAAAATCACCTGGTATCAGTGGAGTATCAAGTCAGCAAACCTGGAACAAAGAGAATCACCACGGACCTTAGAAGATGAAGACACCCTAATCCAGAAACTGAGAAAGTCGATGATCATGTGCAGTCACACTGGCAAATCCAAAATATGCTGAAGAGGATATATTCTGTTCAAATATATGGACAGACTGCATTTGGGAACATTATTCATCAGAGCAAAAGTTATTTTCCTTTAAGGCCAAATCATGATGCCTTTCATTTACACAGGAAAACTTTGAAATCATACTTAAATGTAGTCAACCAGAGCAGAAGCTGTAACAAAAAGGAGCCTGCTGAGTTTATTGGAAATGGGAGATCCTTTCTCCTTGCTAATCATGAGCAAATTCATACTGAAATTAAATGTCAGCAAATACACAAAATAGAGAATGCCCATGAATGTCCTGAATGTGGAAAAGCCTTCCTCAAGAAGTCCTGGCTCAGTGAACGTAAGAGAATTCATACAGGAAAGAAACACCATGGATATAGTGTGTGTGTGTGGGAAAACCTTCTCCAAGAAGTTCAAGCTCACCAAACACCAGCAAACTCACAAAGAAGAGAAACCCCATGTGTGCAGTGAGTATGGAAAAGTCTTTTTCAGGAAGTTTCAGCTTACTGAACAAAAGACTCCTATGGGAAATAAACCTCATGTATGCAGTATATGTAGTAAAGTATTCTTCACAAAGTTCAAGCTAACTGAATGCCAGAGAATTCATACAGGAGAGAAGCCCTATGAATGAACTGAACGTGCAAAGCCTTCTGCAAGAAGGCAAAGCTATGGTACATCTGCCAAACAAAAGAGGAGAAAAACCCCATGTGTGCAGTAAGCATGGGAATCTTATTATATATCAACGAACTCACACTGAAGAGAAGTCCTATGGATGTAATGAATGTGATAAGGCTTCACCCAGAAGGCATGCCTCATGGCACATCCATGATTTCATACTGTCAACATATAAGTACTGACTGTGGAAAACCTTGTTTGCAGACATCAGGACTCATTAAACAGAGAAGTCATACAGGAGAGAAACCCAGTGCATGCAGTGATTGTGGGAAAGCATTCACTACAAAGACAACTTTTATTGAAGAACTCACACGGAAGAGAAACCCTACAGATGCAATGAGTGTAGGAAGTTTTCTCCCACATGCCATGCCTGGTTAAACACAAGAGGACACACGCAAGAGAGAAGCAAGAGAGAAACAGTGAAGGTGGAATATCCTTCCACAAAAAGTCACAGCTTTTAGATACTAGTGAATGAATTCTGGCAGGGGACAAACCCTGTTAATACGATGACTCTGCAGATGCCTTCTGAGACCCCTCAGACATCATTGCACATCTGTGGGCTCCTAGCAGATAGGAGATGAACAAAATGAAAAGGCAAAAAGATATGACACTGAAGGACAAATGCCCCAGGTTAGTAGGTGTCCAACATGCTATTAGAGAAGAGCAGAAAATAGCTCCAGAAGGAATGAAGAGGCTGAGTCAAAGCAGAAACAACGCCCAGGTGAGGACGTGTCCAGAGGTGAAAGTAAAGTCCGATGCTGTAAAGAATAATACTGCATAGGAACCTGGAATGTTAGGTTCGTGAATTAAGGTAAATTGGAAGGGGTCAAACATGAGATGACAAGAGTGAACATTGACATTTTAGGAATCAGTGAACTAAAGTGGATGGGAATGGTAGAATTTAATTCGGATGACCATTATATCTATTACTGTGGGCAAGAATCCCTTGGAAGAAATGGAGTAGCCCTCATAGACAACAAAAGAGTCCAAAATGCAACACTTGGATACAATCTTAAAAACAATAGAATGATCCTGCTTTGTTTCCAAGGCAAACCATTCAATATCACAGTGATCCAAGTCTATGCCCCAACCACTAATGCCAGAAGAAGCTGAAGTTGAATGGTTCTATGATGACCTATAAGACCTTCCAGAACTGCACCAAAAAAAAAAAAAAAAAAAAAAAGATGTCCTTTTCATCATAAGGGATTGGAATGCAAAAGTAGGAAGTCAAGAGATACCTGGAGTAACAGGCAAGTTTGGCCTTGGAGTACAAAATGAAGCAGGGCAAAGGCTAACAGGATCTTGCCAAGATAACACTCTAATCATAGCAAACATCCTCTTCCAACAACACAAGAACATGACTTTATACATGAATATCACCAGATGGTCAATACCGAAATCAGACTGATTATATTCTTTGCAGCCAAAGATAGAGCAACTCTATGTAGTCAGCAAAAGCAAGACTGGGAGCTGACTGTGGCTCAGATCATAAACTCCTTATTGCAAAATTCATACTTATATTGAAGAAAGTAGAGAAAACCACTAAGTCATTCAGGTATGATTGCAGATGGTGACTGCTGCTGCTGTTAAGTTGCTTCAGTCGTGTCCAACTCTGAGTGACCCCATAGACGGCAGCCTACCAGGCTCCCCCATCCCTGGGATTCTCCAGGCAAGAACACTGGACTGGGTTGCCATTTCCTTCTCCAATGCATGAAAGTGAAGAGTGAAAGTGAAATCGCTCAGTCATGTCTGACTCTTAGCGACCCCATGGACTGCAGCCTACCAGGCTTCTGTGTCCATGGGATTTTCCAGGCAAGAGTACCGGAGTGGGGTGCCATTGCCTTCTCCAGATGGTGACTGCAGCCATGAAATTAAAAGACGCTTACTCCTTGGAAGGAAAGTTATGACCAACCTAGGTAGCATAGTCAAAAGCAGAGACATTACTTTACCAACAAAGGTTCATGTAGTCAAGGCTATGGTTTTTCCTGTGGTCATGTATGGATGTGAGAGTTGGACTGTGAAGAAGGCTGAGTGCTGAAGAATTGATGCTTTTGAACTATGGTGTTGGATAAGACTTTTGAGAGTCCCTTGGAGTGCAAGGAGATCCAACCAGTCCATTCTAAAGGAGATCAGCCCTGGGATTTCTTTGGAAGGAATGATGGTAAAGCTGAAACTCCAGTACTTTGGCCACCTCATGCAAAGAGTTGACTCATTGGAAAAGACTCTGATGCTGGGAGGGATTGGGGGCAAGAGGAGAAGGGGACGACAGAGGATGAGATGGCTGGATGGTGTCACTGACTCGATGGACATGAGTCTGAGTGAACTCCGGGAGTTGGTGATGGACAGGGAGGCCTGGCGTCCTGCGATTCGTGGGGTTGCAAAGAGTCAGACATGACTGAGCGACTGATCTGATCTGATGATTATACAGTGGAAGTGACAAATAGATTCAAGGGATTAGATTTGATAGAGTGTCAGAGGAACTATGGATGGAGGTTTGTAACATTGTACAGGAGGTGGTGACCAAAACTGTCCCCAAGAAGAAGAAATACAAAAAGGCAAAATGTTTGTCTAGCTGAGAAAAGAAGAGAAGTGAAAGGCAAAGGAGAAAAGGAAAGATATGCCCATCTGAATGTAGAATTCCAGAGAATAGCAAGGAGAGATAAGAAAGCTTTCTTAAATTCAACAATGCAAAGAAACAGAGGAAAGCAATAGAATGGGAAAGATGAGAGATCTCTTCAAGAAAATTAGAGATACCAAGGGAACATTTCATGCAAAGATGGGCACAAAAAAGGACAGAAATGGTAAGGACCTAACAGAAGCAGAAGATATTAAGAAAAGGTGGCAAGAATACACAGAACTGTACAAAAAAATCTTAATGATCCAGATAACCATGATGATGCGATCACTCACCTAGAGCCAGACATGCTGGAGTGTGAAGTCAAGTCAGCCTGAGGAAGCTTCAATACGAACAAAACTAGTAGAGGTGATGGAATTCCAGCTGAACTATTTCTTAAATCCTAAAAGATAATGCTGTGAAATTGCTGCACTCAATATGCCAGCAAATTTGGAAAACTCAGCAGTGGCTACAGGACTGGAAAAGGTCAGTTTTCATCTCAATCCCAAAGAAGGGCAATGCCAAAGAATGTTCCAACTACCACACAATTGCACTCATCTCACATGTTAGCAAAGTAATGCTCAAAATTCCCCAAGCTAGGCTTCAACAGTATGTAAACCGAGAACTTCCAGATGTACAAGCTGGATTTAGAAAAGGCAGAGGAACAGAGATCAAATGGCCAACATATGCTGAATCATAGAAAAAGCAAAGGAATTCCAGAAAAACACCTACTGCTTTACTGAGTACACTAAAGCCTTTTACTTTGTGGATCACAGCAAACTGGAAAATTCTTAAAAGAGGTGGGAATATCAAACCACCTTACTTGTCTTTATGCGGTCAAGAAGCAACAGTTGGAACCGGACATGGTTTAAAACTGGGAAAGGAGTATGTCAAGGCTGTATATTGTCACTCTGCTTATTTAATTACATGCAGAGGACATCATGTGAAATGCCAGGCCAGATAAAGCACAAGCTGGAATCAAGGTTGCCAGGAGAAGTATCAATAACCTCAGATATACAGATGACCCACCCTAATGGAAGTGAAGAGGGGCTAAAAAGCCTCTTGATGAAAGTGAAAGTGGAGAGTGAAAAGGTTGGCTTAAAGCTCAACATTCAGAAAACGAAGATCATGGCATCTGGTCCCATCACTGCGTGGGAAATAGATGGGGAAACAGTGGAAACAGTGTCAGACTTTGTTTTTCTGGGCTCCAAAATCACTGCAGATGGTGACTGTAGCCATGAAATTAAAAGACGCTTGCTCCTTGGAAGGAAAGTTATGACCAACCTAGATAGCATATTCAAAAGCAGAGACATTACTTTACCAACAAAGGTTCGCCTAGTCAAGGCTATGGTCTTTCCTGTGGTCATGTATGGATGTGAGAGCTGGACTGTGAAGAAGGCTGAGCGCCGAAGAATTGATGCTTTTGAACTGTGGTGTTGGAGAAGACTCTTGAGAGTCCCTTGGACTGCAAGAAGATCCAACCAGTCCATTCTGAAGGAGATCAATCCTGGAATTTCTTTAGAAGGAATGATGCTAAAGCTGAAACTCCAGTATTTTGGCCACCTCATGCGAAGAGTTGACTCATTGGAGAAGACTCTGATGCTGGGAGGGATTGAGGGCAGGAGGAGAAGGGGACGACAGAGGATGAGATGGCTGGATGGCATCACTGACTCGATGGATGCGAGTCTGAGTGACCTCCGGGAGCTGGTGATGGACAGGGAGGCCTGGCGTGCTGCGGTTCATGGGGTCGCAAAGAGTCGGACACGACTGAGCGACTGATCTGATCTGAATGGAAGAAAGCATAGAGGAGCTAAAGAGCCTCTTGATGAAGGTGAAAGAGGAGAGTGAAAAATCTGGCTTAAAACTCAACATTCAAGACTAAAATCATGGCATCCGATCCCATCAACTTCATGGCAAATAGCTGGGGAAACAACGGAAACAGTGACAGACTTTATTTTCCTGGGCTCCAAAATCACTGCACATGGTTACTGCAGCCATGAAATTCAAAGACACTTGTTTCTTGGAAGAAAAAGTATGACAAACCTGCTGCTGCTGCGTCACTTCAGTCGTGTCTGACTCTGTGCGACCCCATAGTCAGCAGCCCACCAGGCTCCCCCGTCCCTGGGATTCTCCAGGCAAGAACACTGGAGTGGGTTGCCATTTCCTTCTCCAATGCATGAAAGTGAAAAGTGAAAGTGAAGTCGCTCAGTCGTGTCCGACCCTCAGCGACCCCATGGACTGTGGCCTACCAGGCTCCTCCATCCATGGGATTTTCCAGGCAAGAGTGCTGGAGTGGGGTGCCATTGCCTTCTCCCATGACAAACCTAGACAGCATATTAAAAAGCAGAGACATCACTTTGCTGATAAAGGTCCATATAGTCAAAGCTGTGGTTTTCCCAGTGATCATGTATGGATGTGAGTTGGACTATAAAGAAGGCTGAGCACAGAACTGTGCTGGAGAAGATGTGGTGCAGGAGAAGTCCCTTGAACAGCAAGGAGATCAAACCAGTCAATCCTAAAGGAAATAAGTCCTGAATATTCTCTGGAAGGACTGATGCTGAAGCTGAAGCTCCAATACTTTGGTCACCTGATACGAAGAGCTAACTCATTTGAAAAGACCCTGATGATTGACAAGATTGAAGGCAGGAAGAGAAGGGGACGACAGAGGATGAGATGGTTGGATGGCATCACCGACTCGGTGGACATGAGTTTGAGCAAGCTCTGGGAGATAGTGAAGGACAGGGTAGCCTGGTGTGCTGCGGTCCATGGGATAGTAAAGAGTTGGACACAACCAAGTGACTCAACAACAAAAAGCAGATGGGAACGTAGTTTCTATTTATATCTATATTTCTGGCCACACCATGCAGCATGTGGGGTCTTAGTTCTCTGACCAGGAATCAAACCAGTGCCCCTCCATTGGTAGTGTGAATTCTTAACCATTGAGATTCTCAAAAAACATAGTGGAATTTCTACCTGGTATATGGTTGGAAGCAATGGGTGCACTTTACAATTTTCTCTTTCTTCCTCCCTCCCTCCCTCCCTCCCTCCCTTCCTTCCACCCAGGTTAAATCCCTTCATCCCTGGGCCCGCTATGCTCAAGTCAGTTTAATTTTTTCAGTGAAGCATGGTATTTTTCACATTTTTATTTCCTTTTAATACTTTTGCCAAAATTGAAGTACAGTTGGTTTACAGTGTTTCAGGTACAGAGCAAAGTGATTCAACCACACACACACACACACACACACACACGTGTATGTGTATATGTGTGTGTGTGTGTGTGTGTGTGTGTGTGTGTGTTTTTTGGAGTCTTTTCAGTCTTAGATTATTATAAGATATTGAATATAGTACCCTCATGGGGTCGCTAGAGTCGGACACGACTGAGCGACTTCACTTTCACTTTTCACCTTCATGCATTGGAGAAGGAAATGGCAACCCACTCCAGTGTTCTTGCCTGGAGAATCCCAGGGACGGGGGAGCCTGGTGGGCTGCCGTCTATGGGGTCGCACAGAGTCGGACACAACTGAAGTGATGCAGCAGCAGCAGCAGCAACAGCTATGCATTAGGTCCCTGTTGTTTAGCTATCTGACATATAGGAGTGTGTATCTGTTAATCCCAAATTCCTAACTTCTCCCTCCCTCTACTTTCCCCTTTGGTAACCCTTTGTTTTCTATTTATGTGTCTGCTTCTGTTTTGTAAATAAGTTCTTTTGTGTCATGCCTTAGATTGTACATATCAGTGAAATATGATATTTGTCTCTAACTTATTTTACTTAGTGTGATAATTTCCAGTCTATCCATGCTGCTGCAAATGGCACTCTTTCATTCTTCTTTGGGGCTGAGGAATATTCCACAGTGTATATGTATCACAATTTTTTTTTACATTTTGATAAAATTTTTTTTTGACTTCTACTATCATTTTTTTTTAAAATGGACAAAATTTATTTTTAATGATAATGCTCAGTGTTGACAGGACAATCAGCTCTTCAGAATATAATTTCCTACTCTTTTTTTTTTTTTTTGCCTTTTATTTTTTTTTTCATTTCAAATTTAATTTTATTTAACTTTACAATATTGTATTGGTTTTGCCATATATCAAAATGAATCTGCCACAGGTATACATGTGTTCCCCATCCTGAACCCTCCTCCCTTCTCCCTCCCCATACCATCCCTCTGGGTCGTCCCGGTGCACCAGCCCCAAGCATCCAGTATCGTGCATTGAACCTGGACTGGAGACTCGTTTCATATATGATGTTATACATATTTCAATGCCATTCTCCCAAATCATCCCACCCTCTCCCTCTCCCAGAGTCCAAAAGACTGTTCTATACATCAGTGTCTCTTTTGCTGTCTCATATACAGGGTTATTGTTACCATCTTTCTAAATTCCATATATATGTGTTAGTATACTGTATTCATGTTTTTCTTTCTGGCTTACTTCACTCTGTATAATACGCTCCAGTTTCATCCACCTCATTAGAACTGATTCAAATGTATTCTTTTTAATGGCTGAGTAATACTCCATTGTGTATATGTACCACTGCTTTCTTATCCATTCATCTGCTGATGGACATCTAAGTTGCTTCCATGTCCTGGCTATTATAAACAGTGCTGCGATGAACATTGGGGTACACGTGTCTCTTTCAATTCTGGTTTCCTCAGTGTGTATGTCCTGGGATTGCTGGATCATAAGGCAGTTCTATTCGCAGTTTTTTGAGGAATCTCCACACTGTTCTCCATAGTGGCTGTACTAGTTTGCATTCCCACCAACAGTGTAAGAGGGTTCCCTTTTCTCCACACCCTCTCCAGCATTTATTGCTTGTAGACTTTTGGATCACAGCCATTCTGACTGGCGTGAAATGGTACCTCATAGTGGTTTTGATTTGCATTTCTCTGATAATGAGTGATGTTGAGCATCTTTTCATGTGTTTGTTAGCCATATGTATGTCTTCTTTGGAGAAATGTCTATTTAGTTCTTTGGCCCATTTTTTGATTGGGTCATCTATTTTTCTGGAATTGAGCTGTAGGAGTTGCTTGTATATTTTTGAGATTAGTTGTTTGTCTGTTGCTTCATTTGCTATTATTTTCTCCCATTCTGAAGGCTGTCTTTTCACCTTGCTTATAGTTTCCTTTTTTGTGCAGAAGCTTTTATATTTAATTAGGTTCCATTTGTTTATTTTTTATTTCCAATATTCTGGGAGGTGGGTAACAGAGGATCCTTCTGTGATGTATGTCAGAGAGTGTTTTGCCTATGTTGTCCTCTAGGAGTTTTGTAGTTTCTGGTCTTATGTTTAGATCTTTAATCCATTTTGAGTTTACTTTTGTGTATGGTGTTAGAAAGTGCTCTAGTTTCATTCTTTTACAAGTGTTTGACCAGTTTTCCCAGCACCACTTGTTAAAGAGATTGTCTTTAATCCATTGTATAGTCTTGCCTACTTTGTCAAAGATAAGGTGTCCATATGTGCGTGGATTTATCTCTGGGCTTTCTATTTTGTTCCATTGATCTATATTTCTGTCTTTGTGCCAGTACCATACTGTGTTGATGACTGTGGCTTTGTAGTAGAGCCTGAAGTCAGGCAGGTTGATTCCTCCAGTTCCATTCTTCTTTCTCAAGATAGCTTTGGCTATTTGAGGTTTTTTGTATTTCCATACAAATTGTGAAATTATTTGTATATGGAAAACCCTAAAGACTCCACCAGAAAATTACTAGAACTAATCAATGAATATAGTAAAGTTGCAGGATATAAAATCAACACACAGAAATCCCTTGCATTCCTGTACACTAATAATGAGAAAATAGAAAGAGAAATTAAGGAAACAATTCCATTCACAGTTGCAATGAAAAGAATAAAATACTTAGGAATATATCTACCTAAAGAAACTAAAGACCTATATATAGAAAACTATAAAACACTGGTGAAAGAAATCAAAGAGGACACTAATAGATGGAGAAATATACCATGTTCATGGATTTGCAGAATCAATATAGTGAAAATGAGTATACTACCCAAAGCAATTTATAGATTCAATGCAATCCCTATCAAGCTACCAATGGTATTCTTCACAGAGCTAGAACAAATAATTTCACAATTTGTATGAAAATATTTTTATTTTAGGAATTTAAAGATAATCCATAGCAAGAAATCTGACAACATACTTTACTATATCAGTAAATCATCTGATTATTTTTAATAGATATGGAAGAGTATTCAATAAGTTAACTTTCATTTGCAATTAAACTAAAAGTAAAATGGAAACAGAAGGGAATTCTTTGTAGTATATTTTGGCTGACAATCATTATTTGTCCCATTATTTAAAAAATTAAGCTTTCTTTCCTTTGTGATAAAATACAAATACTCTGAACATGCTAACCAGCTGATTGCAAACAGCTGGCCAGCTAACATACAAATTTCCAGAGAACTAGTTAGGCAGACAAGTTCTCCTTTTTTAGCTAAGCACCAAACTTTTTTAAGTTACAAAGTGCTCATGACACTCTCTTAAGTATTGTGTACCACATCTTCTTCTTCCATTAGTCTGTCCATGGACACTTAAGTTGTTTCCATATCTTGGCTATTGCAAATAGTGCTGCTATGAACATTGGACCCACTCCAGTGTTCTTGCCTGGAGAGTCCCAGGGATGGCGGAGCCGGGTGGGCTGCTGTCTCTGGGGTCACACAGAGTCGGACACAACTGAAGTGACTTAGCAGCAGCAGCAGCAGCATGAACATTGGGGTGCATGTATCTTTTTCAAGTAGAGTTTCTATCTTTTACAGATATATGCCCAGGAGTGGGATTGATGCATCATATAGTAACCCTATTTTTCTTTATCTGATCTACTTAATAATTGGACATATATTCAGGGGTTAAGGCTAAGGGATGGGTGGAACCCATCCCCACTGCCCCACTCCCCAAGTAAGTGGCAAGCACTTGAGCAGAATTCAGGAGCTGTATCAGGTAAGTCACGCCCCCATCTGAGCCATCAAAGTGGAGATAACACTGGTGCTTACATCCTAGCATCTTAAGGCTATTAAATGAGCCAAGTACAACGCTTAGAAATATGTCAACCATAGTAAGTGCTCAAGATGTGTTAGCTTCAACAGGTTCCTCCCCCACAGAAGATGCTCCTAGCCCAAGGAGAAGGCCCCGCCCAGAACGGCTGGAGAGCAGAGGAGCCACAGCCCACATGGGGAGCTTCCAGAGTGAGTGGACAGGTCAGCCCCATCTGGCATGCTCAGAACAGTCTCCAGTGGCCACTGAAGAGACGGAGAGGTGGGGGCAGAGCCCAGGATGTGAGCCAGTGCCGGCCAGAGCAGTAATTGCAGATGCAGCCACTGCCCCAGAGCCCAGGGCCCCCTGCACCCAGTAAGAACTGACCACAGTGCAGCAGCTGAGCCACCAGCGCAACAAGGCAATTTGAAACTGGAAATGCCCAATCACCGTGACTTGAGACGGTTTATACAGTGGAAGTGAGAAACAGATTTAAGGGACTAGATCTGATAGATAGAGTGCCTGATGAACTATGGACGGAGGTTCGTGACATTGTACAGGAGACAGGGATCAAGACCATCCCCATGGAAAAGAAATGCAAAAAAGCAAAATGGCTGTCTGATGAGGCCTTACAAATAGCTGAGAAAAGAAGAGAATTGAAAAGCAAAGGAGAAAGGGAAAGATATAAGCATCTGAATACAGAGTTCCAAAGAATAGCAAGGAGAGAGAAGAAAGCCTTCCTCAGGGATCAGTGCAAAGAAATAGACGAACACAGCAGAATGGGAAAGACTAGAGATCTCTTCAAGAAAATCAGAGATACCAAGGGAACATTTCATGCAAAGATGGACTCAATAAAGGACAGAAATGGTATGGACCTAACAGTAGCAGAAGATATTAAAAAGAGGTGGCAAGAATATACACAGAAGAACTGTACAAAAAAGATCTTCACGACCCAGATAATCACGATGGTGTGATCACTCACTTAGAGCCAGACATCCTGGAATGTGAAGTCAAGTGGGCCTTAGAAAGCATCACTACGAAGAAAGCTAGTGGAGGTGACGGAATTCCAGTTGAGCTATTTCAAATCCTGGAAGATGATGCTGTGATAGTGCTGCACTCAATATGCCAGCAAATTCGGAAAACTCAGCAGTGGCCACAGGGCTGGAAAAGGTCAATTTTCATTCCAGTCCCAAAGAAAGGCAATGCCAAAGAATGCTCAAACTACTACACAATTGCACTCATTTCACACACTAGTAAAGTAATGCTCAAAATTCTCCAAGCCAGGCTTCAGCAATATGTGAACCGTGAAGTTCCAGATGTTCATGTTGGTTTTAGAAAAGGCAGAGGAACCAGAGATCAAATTGCCAACATCTGCTGGATCATCGAAAAAGCAAGAGAGTTCCAGAAAAACATCTATTTCTGCTTTATTGACTATGCCAAAGCTTTTGACTGTGTGGATCACAACAAACTGTGGAAAATTCTGAAAGAGATGGGAATACCAGACCACCTGATCTGCCTCTTGAGAAATCTATATGCAGGTCAGGAAGCAAGAATTAGAACCGGACATGGAACAACAGACTGGTTCCAAATAGGAAAGGGAGTACATTAAGGCTGTATATTGTCACCCTGCTTATTTAACTTATATGCAGAGTACATCATGAGAAACACTGGGCTGGAAGAAGCAGAAGCTGGAATCAAGGTTTCCGGGAGAAATATCAGTAACCTCAGATATGCAGATGACACCACTCTTATGGCAGAGAGTTAAGAGGAACTAAAAAGCCTCTTGATGAAAGTGAAAGTGGAGAGTGAAAAAGTTGGCTTAAAGCTCAACAAATCAGAAAACTAAGACCATGGCATCTGGTCCCATTATTTTATGGGAAATAGATGGGGAAACAGTGGAAATAGTGTCAGACTTTATTTTTTGGGGCTCCAAAATCACTGCAGATGGTGACTGCAGCCATGAAACTAAAAGATGCTTACTCCTTGGAAGGAAAGTTATGACCAACCTGGATAGTAATTTCAAAAGCAGAGACATTACTTTACCAACAAAGGTCCGTCTAGTCAAGGCTATGGTTTTTCCAGTGGTCATGTATGGATGTGAAAGTTGGACTGTGAAGAAAGCTGAGCAACGAAGAATTGATGTTTTTGAACTGTGGTGTTGGAGAAGAGTCTTGAGAGTCCTTTGGACTGCAAGGAGATCCAACCAGTCCATTCTAAAGGAGATCAGTCCTGGGTGTTCATTGGAAGGACTGATGCTGAAGCTGAAACCAATACTTTGGCCACCTCATGCAAAGAGTTAACTCATTGAAAAGAATCTGATCCTGGGAAGGATTGGGGGCAGGAGGAGAAGGGGATGACAGAGGTTGAGATGGCTGGATGGCATCACCAACTCGATGGACATGAGTTTGGGTGAACTCTGGGAGTTGGTGATGGACAGGGAGGCCTGGCATGCTGCAATTCATGGGGTCGCAAAGAGTCAGCAACGACTGAGCGACTGAACTGAACTGAACTGATACTCTTCATTACTGGTAGAAATTGGAGCCTGTGAATGGAGTTGTATTCAATTATTTACATATATATTTGCATACCCAACCTTCATGGACTACCAATTACACAATACTGGTAAAGTTTAAGCTTACAAATTGTAGAACAAAAGTGATTTTATATTTGTGGGAACATGGCTCGAAGAACAAAAGACCTACCATAATTCTCATCACAATTACAGTATTATTCAGGAAAATACTTCGTTCTATGGGGTTTCATAAAGGGGACAAAAAAATTCCCAAGGCAGCAAAATGGGTTTTCATGTCCTAGCTTGTTTCTCATGTATGGTTCCTGGACCACCAGTGTGTGAATCTTATGGGGGAGGACCCTGACTTCAGGCCTCTCCCCAGCCCCCAGAGGCACTCATCAGTGTATTTTTCAAGCTGGTGCTGGTGATTTCCTTTCTCCTCTCTCCCATTTATCTCCCTGCACTGCAATTAAACTCTGCGGTGTTTACCTGAAACGCCTCAAAACCTGTACTCTTGCTTAAAACCACATGGACTCCCATTCTAATTATTGTCTGATGCACAGGTGTGGAAGGGCGGTCTATTTTCAGGGTAGCAGCACTGTCCAGGTACAACTTCCTGTGATGACAGCCATATCTGCCCAGTCAAATATGGCAGCCACCAGCTGCTTCTGAGCACTTGGGATGGTGCAAGGGTGACTTAGATGCAAGTGTGGACCTTCATTTATTCAACCACTTTAGATTTTGGTGTGACAGTGATAATGGCTGGACAAGAGCACATCTGAGACATTTTAGATGTGAACTTGACTGGATGGGCCAGACATAAGAATGTTCATGAATATAGCCAAGTCTTGCTGGTCTGGGACATAACAGGTTTCTTTAGGGGATTTTGCTGATCTCTGCTCTCTCTATATATCTTGCTTGGAAGGCAAGCACTAGTAAGCTGGAGGTTATTTCCTGTCCCTCACACTTAAGAGAAAGCAATGGCACCCCACTCCAGTACTCTTGCCTGGAAAATCCCATGGATGGAGGAGCCTAGTAGGCTGCAGTCCATGGGGTCGTGAAGAGTCGGACACAACTGAGCGACTTCTTTTGCTTTTCACTTTCATGCATTGGAGAAGGAAATGGCAACCCACTCCAGTGTTCTTGCCTGGAGAATCCCAGGGACAGGGGAACCTGTTGGGCTGCCGTCTATGGGGTCGCACAGAGTGGAACACAACTGAAGTGACTTAGCAGCAGTAGCACACTTAACTCACTGGAAATGTTCCACAAAAAATTCCTAGTTTGCTAACAGGTTTTACCTAGAGGATGTTTTAGTCTTTTGAAAGATTAAACATGTTATTGATAGGAGCAATTTTACAAATAGACCTGAGATATTCAGAAAAGTCTATAACAAGTTTAGTTCAGTTCAGTCGCTCAGTCGTGTCTGACTCTTTGCAATCTCATGGACTGCAGAACACCAGACCTCCCTCTCCATCACCAACTCCCGGAGTTTACTCAACCGCATGTCCATCGAGTCGGTGATGCCATCCAACTATCTCACCCTCTGTCATCCTCTTCTTCTCCCGCCTTCAATCTTTCCCAGCATCAGGGTCTTTTCAAATGAGTCAGCTCTTCGCATGAGGTGGTCAAAGTTTTGGAGCTTCAGCTTCAGCATCAGTCCTTCCAATGAATATTCAGGACTGATTTCCTTTAGGATGGACTGGCTGGATCACCTTGCAGTCCAAGGGACTCTCAAGAGTCTTCCCCAACACCACAGTTAAAAAGCATCAATTCCTCGGCGCTCAGCTTTCTTTATAGTCCAACTCTCACATCCATAAATGACTACTGGAAAAACCATAGCCTTGACTAGACAGACCTTTGTTGGCAAAGTCATGTCTCTGCTTTTCAATACGCTGTCTAGGTTGGTCATAACTTTCCTTCCAAGGAGTAAGCTTCTTTTAATTTCATGGCTGCAGTCACCATCTGCAGTGATTTTGGGGCCCTAAAAATAAAGTCTGACACTGTTTCCCCATCTATTTGCCATGAAGCAATGGGACCGGATGCCATGATCTTAGTTTTCTGAATGTTGAGTTTTAAGCCAACTTTTTCACTCTCCTCTTTCACTTTCATCAAGAGGCTCTTTAGCTCCTCTTGGCTTTCTGCCATAAGGGTGGTGTCATCTGTATATCTGAGGTTATTGATATTTCTCCTGGCAATCTTGATTCTAGCTTGTGCTTCATCCAGCCCAGCGTTTCTCATGATGTACTCTGCATGTAAATTCAATAAGCAAGGTGACAATATACAGCCTTGATATACGTTTCCTATTTGGAACCAGCCTGTTGTTCCATGTCCAGTTCATGATACAGTTAACTGTCACCAGAGAAAACCGTTTGGGATTATTCCTGTGAAAAAGCTTATTTTAAAATCGAATTAAGAACTCTTTAGCTGTACTATCCTGTGTAGTAGTCCTTAATGATGTCAGATCAGATCAGATCAGTCGCTCAGTCGTGTCCGACTCTTTGCGACCCATGAACCCCACACCAGGCCTCCCTGTCCATCACCACTCCCGGAGGTCACTCAGACTCGCATCCATCGAGTCAGTGATGCCATCCAGCCATCTCTCCTCTGTCGTCCCCTTCTCCGATGTATGGCTAAATAAATTTAAATTCATTAAAACTAAATTAAACAGTTGCTCAGTCATACTAACCCCCATCAAGTGTTCAGCAGTCACATGTGGCTGGTGGCTGCCATCCTGGACTGGGCAAATACAAAACATCCTCATCATTGCAGATAGTCCCACTGGACAGTGCTGAGATAACTGTGAGGTCCCCGCAGAAGGAAATGCCTCAGAGAGCTGACGGGACACAAGGGAAGTCAGCTGAAGTGTGCAGATGAGGGGAAGAGCAGAGAGAGGTGAGGCTGGAGAAACAGAGGCCACTGGGGGTGGGGGTGGGGGGTGGCATTACTGTAGGAGACTGGGTTTTATTTCAGGGCAGTGAGATGCTGTGACGGGTTTAATCAGACCAGCAGCAGAAAGAAAAGTCAGAAACCACAAAAGTGGTCAAGAGAGATCACAGTGCACGGGGGAGGTAGCAGTGGAGCTGAGGGGGAAGCGGAACGATGAGGGGAGGGTGTTTGGTAAGAGGGAGGGAAGAGCTGGCTTGTTAATGGACTGTATCCTGGATGACATTTGTGGACCAATCCACAGTTCCCTCTAACACACACTTCAAGTCATCTGGGGGTAAAGGGATACTAAGATTGACAACTAGTAGGCAAATGAATTATTAATATATGAAGAATTTCTAATGGTAATAGTTGTAATATAAGAGAACTAAAATTCAGGGACACAATTAGATCAATCCACAAAACACTGGGAACCCAGCCTCTCACACTCAAATCTGACCTGGGGCAGAGAAGCCCCTCAAATCTGGTGTTTCTGGTTGCCATCCAAGCTAAGGGCTGGGGGAAGTAGGCTCAGGTACCACAAGTCTAGCAGGAGAGCGCCTGATTTTTCACACCATGAGATCAAAAGGATCAGGGTATCTGATGAGATAAAAACCAAACACAGACAAAAAGACAAAGAGCAGTTTTGTCTCTTTAGTGTGATCAAAAGTTTTCAATATAAAGTTTTTAGGATAAAGGCAAAAGGCAATGGCACCCCACTCCAGTACTCTTGCCTGGAAAATCCCATGGATGGAGGAGCCTGGTGCGCTGCAGTCCATGGGGTCGCTAAGAGTCAGACACGACTGAGAGACTTCACTTTCACGCATTGGAGAAAAAAATGGCAACCCATGCCAGTGTTCTTGCCTGGAGAATCCCAGGGACGGGGGAGCCTGTTGCGCTGCCATCTTTGGGGTCGCACAGAGTTGGACAAGACTGAAGTGACTTAGCAGTTAGCAAACCTGATTCTAACTTAAAAAATTTTTTTTTTTTTAGTTTTCAACAGAGGACAGGGACTTCCCTGGTGGTCCAGTGGTTGAGAATCTGCCTTCCAATGCAGAAGACACGGATTCAATCTCTGTTTCAGGAACCAGAATCCCACATGGCACTCAGCCATTGAGCTCTCACACAACTACTGAGCCCATGCACTGCAACTACTAAAGCTTGAGTGTTCTAGATCCCATGCTCCTCAATAAGAGAAGCCTGTATGCCACAACTAGAGAAAGCCTGAGAGGCAATGAAGAGCCCACACAGACAAAATAATAAAGTAAAATAAAATAAATAAACAGAGGACAACTTGCATGATGGAAATCAAATTTCTAGGTGCAATTAAACAGAAGATGTGATAAGAGAATTTTAAATATTATGATATAAAAATGCATGCCAAAACTTCATGGCTTTCTTGAGACAAAAACCCTCAACCATGGAAGAGGAGCCCAATAGACAGTATCTTCTCAGCCACCAAACAAACTTGCTCATAATGTTCTGTTCAGACCATAGTCAAGTTGGCTCAAGTATTCTGGGACTCAGGCAGAAGATGGAAGGTTTTCCCAGATCATCCTGCAATCAGTCACAGAATTTAGCATTTCAGTATGTCTAATGATGTGTGCATGCTCCGTCGTGTTTGACTCTTTGCGACCCCATAAACTGCAGCCTGCCGGACTCCTCTGTCTGTGGAATTTTCTGGGCAAGAATACTGCAGTGGGTTGCCACTCCTACCCCAAGGTATCTTCTCAACCCAGAGACTGAACCCGCATCTCTTGCATCTCCTGCACTGGCAGGTGGATTCTTTACCACTGAGCCACCCGAGAAGTCCTATATGAGCATGAGGAGAGAATAAAATATTTAAATAAAAACTGAAACGTAGCCATTTGGAGTTGGTAAACTAAGTTTTAAGGAAAAATTATATTCTAACTTTGGGGTGTGGACATATTGTCATATTTTAGAAAAGTAAGTTAATTTATTTGGACTACTTCCCTAACTTAAAAATGTATGTCTCACAATTAAAAATTTTGAAGAGTTGGTGATAAAGTGAAGAAAAATCCTTGAAGAAATTGAAAGATTTTGACTTTGGGATGATAGGCAAAAAGAGGGAAAAGTTTAAAAACTTATTCATTTCTCCTTTGCTTAATCTCTACAATCCCCCTCTCACTTTGCAGTCCTCTGGGCTATATCTAGTGGCTCAGACGGTAAAGCATCTGTCTGCAATGCAGGAGACCCAGGTTCGATCCCTGGGTTGGGAAGATCCCCTGGAGAAGGAAATGGCAGCCCACTCCAGTAATCTTGCCTGGAGAATCTCAGGGACCACGGAGCCTGGTAGGCTACCGTCCATGGGGTCACAAAGAGTCGGACACGACTGAGTGATTAAAAAAAAAAAGGCTATATCTGGATGCAGGTCAAACAGCAGGAAGTTCAGAGTGCAGAGCAACATAACGGATCAATGGAGATTTTGCATGGAACAGAGTTAAGTATGCTGAATCTTGAGAAGAACCTGGGAATGAACCTTGGTGCCCTGAGACCATGGTGGGGCAGGACAGGCCCTGGGACCAGAAAGGCCTGGCTGGATCCCAGCACCTTGGCTTTGGGGTCACCTGGGAGAGTCATCAAGCTCCCAAAGCCTCAACCCTCTTATCTGTAAAATGAAAACAAAGACTCTGGGGAAAGCTGACTGTGGGTGTGAGCTCTCTTTATAAAATGAGGTGTGCCTGATGATTTGTATCACCATCCAGATGAGATGAGAACACGAGCCACATCTCGGTGTTTTGAAACACACGTCAGTGCCCAGAACAGCAGCTGTCCATAGTGCAGGTCCTATCTGTCCAAAGATAGGATCACGTGCTGATCACACTGCAAGTGCCAGACCACGCGGCAAGTACCAGGGTGGCGTCTCTGCTGAGCATGGACGCCTGCAGACATGCAGACACTGCTGTGTCCTGCTCACAAGAGTCTACAAGACAGAAACTGAATAACAGAAAGCAGTGACTAGCTTAACTCTTTAACAGAGAACAAAGAAAAATGAAAATGACTGGAAATGGTGTGTAACTGAACCCATTTATGCACTGTCATCCACCCTGTCTGCAAAAGAAAGTTAGCAATTTTCTGTTTTTATACCTGAAAGTGAAACTGGCTCACAAAATAAAAACATACATAATCCAGTGTCAAAAACTGGTGATTTATAGAAATCACCCCGTTTATTTTTTCCAATAAAGAGGAAAAAAACAAATAAAACATGTTTCAGTAATTCAGTGTTTGAGTCACTGGCAAATACTGTCTGTATCATTCAACGTAAGTGTCCCAGGTCATGAGCTCCGGGCATGCTGATGGCCACAAATCTTCCACGGTTCAAACAAAACGGAGAACCCACACGTGAGGACGATGTCAGTTGAAAACAAGATGCGTTATCACAGTGTGCATAAAAAGAAGGTCTTTGAAAAATATCCAGATTTTTAAAGGAATGAAAACACTCCTGTTTTGTTGTAGCTTTTGTTCCCTTTAATTGTTAATTTTTGGTTTTTGGAGTAAACACTTTTCGCCATGAGGAAGGAGCCGCATGACTTTGTACGTGGAAACCAAGCGGCCACTGGCTGATGCAAATGCCTCCCCTCCCAGACACAGAGCTCTTCTGTCCCCGCAAAACCCTCTTTCATGATTCCTGTTGTGGTTCAGAAAGGTAAATAAAATGATTTCAAGTATTCAATTCCTATCAAAAACTGGTATCAAAAGTAATAAAGGACCTAATTTCTTTATAATTCCATGTTTTAAAAAATAACTTAAGAAGCAAGAGGTCCGGCCCTTTACTTGTATAAATACCACAGCGTAACTAGAGTTTCTTAAGACAGCGTGGAGAGGAGTCTGTGTTTAGCACCTCGATCATTGATCTTAATGTTGGGAACGTTTCTGACACAGACGGAAGAGTCTTATAAGAAGGTGAAATACTGAAAGAGAAAAACGCAAAGAAAGGGTGTGAAAATCAACACAATTTTACCAAAAAAGGCAAAGCTTATATCAATTCCTATTACAATATTCACTTTACAGTACTCCACATGCGTGACATCAGACAACACCACATAGCAGGGGGACCTGTGAGCAGAGCAGATCCTGTTGTAGCAATGAATGGGGTATCAGCAGGCTCCCATCATGAGATGCGGGTAAATTCAACCAGCCTTCAGAAAGAAAGTCAATCTCGGACTTACACAGCGAGTATTATGCAAACACATCCCTCTGAGGCACACACTAGATGGAACCTGAAGACACATGATTTGGGTCCAGCCTTGATCCTTATCAGCTTTAGTGGTTCCTCTCAGACCCACTTCCCTGTATTTGCAGCAAGAAGGATGGTATTCCTAACTCCCAGAGTTACTTATTCCTGGTAAGGAGTGTGGAATGGGTCTCAATTACATTGTGAACCTGTAGCTGCACAACATAAGGTGGCGTTGGTACTTTTTCCTCAAAAAGTTGTTGAAAGATCAACACTGTAAAATTATGCAGGAAGCAGAGGCAAGGCCTTTGACCTTATGATCATGTTACTAAAATATATGTAAACTAGTAAACCTGAGACAAAAATATACCAGAAGGAGGTGTAACTGTTAGGAGTTTTCATTACAAAGCTAATGGAATACTTACAAATGGGACAAGAAAGTATCTTACAGAGACAAACTTCTGTTTTAAACAGAGTACAGATTATCCAGCGATTTTTAGAGTGGTTACTATGTTGAACAGATATGGAAATGCAAAACTGGAAGTTTCTATGATATTAAAAAAAAACATGGAGAAGGAGCAAGAGTCAATAAGGTTAAATAGTGAGATGTGCTTAAGGATTAAGAGCAAAAGGAGAAGGCAGCAGCAGAGGATGAGATGAGATTAAAAGTTTCTTTTAATTAGAAGTTTTCTTTTCAATTGGTTTTCCTATTCTTATAGGAAAACACTGAATTAGAAAATGTGCCTGCTTTCTATTATTTAAAAAAATTCATTATCGGCCACATCACATGGCATTCACTCGATGGACGTGAATTTGAGCAAACTCTGGGAGACAGTGGAGGACAGAGGAACTTAGCGTGTTGTGGCCCATGAAGTTGCAAAGAGCTGGACATGACTTAGGATTGAACAACAACAACAACAAAATTAACTATGAAAGCACCTGTGAGTTTAATTTCAGCCTATATATATATATATATATATGTGTGTGTGTGTGTGTGTGTGTGTGTGTGTTCCTGTGGTGCTTTTGAAAACAAGAGCCAGGGAAGATCACAGTACTGGGCCCTCCCACGGTAACCGTCAGGGGTAATTTCTTGCAGCTTTCCCTGACTCCTATATATTTTGTACCTAAATTACAGTAAAGCACCACCTTCCCCAAACAAAGAGTAAACGAAAAAATGGAGCTGAAAGGCAGGTGCCACCACCCAGAGAAGTCTGAGTCAGGTCCAGCTCAGTTTTCAAAATCCCTCCTGAATACTGACCCTGTGAGTCTGGGACAAAGGATCAACGAGCCAAGAGACAGGAATATCTGACTATGTAAATAAGACATTTGTAACCCTTCACAAACTGGCTTCCTTATTTTATTCATTTATTCATTTTTATCCACACACTCACCTGTTAAGGGGTCGTAAATGACAACAAAAAAACGTAGTGACTTTGAAAAGCAGATTAAATTCATTATATAATCATAACCCATAAAAAATTAGTACAATTCCAGTTTCACATCCATTTGTTGACCCTTATCAAGCAGTTACCTTTTCAAGTTCATCCAGCTTTTAGCTATTTTGCTAAAGGCCTCTGAACCAGGGGCAGTCATAGCTTCAAAGTCAACCAGCTGAAAGAGAAAGAGATTTAAGAATGTGGTTAAAGATGGAGGGGAGGCTCCCTTTGGGATTTGGTTCATTTGTGTGTCTTAACATAAAACTCCGCAGACTGGAATTGAAATCTTTTCCCTTCCGGCTCCAGCTCCAACATACCTTCCCTTTGGGAATTTTCCCTGCTACTTCTTTCCCGCTTGCCATCAGTGCTCCCACAATCACCGAGTAAGCGATCACACTGTTCAGACAGAGAACAATCACCAGTCAGTCCAGGCCACAGGCGGTCACCACACTAGCGCGCACCACGGACTTCCCACCCTAAAAGACGACATTGTGTTTCTTTTAACAATTCTTTGGACATTAAAAGAATATTTTCATTTGTTCTAAAAATATTTGCTGATTTACTAAGAAAAATATTTACTGGTTTACTAATTTAGGGGTAAATATGTAACAATAATATTTTTCTGAGACAAAAAGTTTCTTTTAATTAGGAGTTTTCTTTTCAATTGGTTTTCCTATTCTTACAGGAAAACACTGAATTAGAAAATGTGCCTGCTTTCTATTATTTTAAAAAATTCATTATCGGCCACATCACATGGCATGTGGGATCTTAGTTCCCCAACCAGGGACTGAATCTAAGCCCCCTCACTGGAAGCATGGGGTCTTAACAGCTGGACTGCCAGGGAAGACCTTGCTTGCTTACATTTTTAACTGCATGAGGCTTGGATTTAAAATGCATATATATATAATATACTTTGTAAATGCAAACATATTATTAGAGTTTAACAATAAAAACTTTGGCCCAAAGAAGAAAAAGAACGCATCTCAGAAAGTACGAACAGACTGGTCTGAAGGCTGGGTTATGTGCACTTCCTTCCTGGCATGTCCAGACTCACTCTGGGCTCTGACATTTTTATTATGACGCCAGCTGTGTGCTTTGTGAGAGGCACCCCAGGACGAAGACAGCTAAGACAGAGCTCTTGCCTCTGCAAGTGGACACCAGAGAAAGGGAGTCAGCCCTGCAGTCACCTAACAGGGAAGCCCTCACAGAGGCCATGGACACATGTGCTTTATCTTTGAAGGCCATGGGCAGGGCAACGGAGATAGAGGAGAAGGCAGGCAAGTGGGCTGCCTGGGCGGGACAGGAAGGTGTTTGGACAAGCAGGGGGTGTGGTGGAGAGGCCAGAGTGAGGGTGGAGAGAGGGTAGATGACAGGAAAGGTGATGAGGCCATGGTAAACCAGGGCAGGGAGGAGCTGGCACTGTGCATCACGCCACTGAGTTGGCACCTGAGCCAACAGATATAAAGAACTGGGGCACAGAGCGGGAAAAAGAAAAGCCTGGAAATGGAGAGACCAGTTAGAAAGGTCAGTGCAAGAGATAAGCAGGGGGACTTCCCTGGTGGTCCAGTGGTTAAGAATCCGCCTGTGAATTACAGGCGACACAGGTCTGAGAGGATCCCACATGCCTCGAGGCAGCTAAGCTGGAGAGCTGCAGCTACTGAAGCCTGTGCGCCTAGAGCCAGTGCTCTATAACAAAAGCCACTGCCATGAGAAGCCCATGCCCTCCAGTGAGTAGCTCCAGCTCACTGCAACTAGAGAAAGCCCCCACATAGCAATAGAGACCCTGTGCAGCCAAAAATAGAGAATTAAATGAATATTTTTTTAAAAAAAGAAAGGTCAGTGCAAGAGATGAGCAGATCTGAGCTATGGCATGCGTGGGGAGCATGAGAGGAGAGGAGAGGTTTAGGAGGCAGAGTCAATGAGAGTTAGTCAGGGACCGTACAGATGCAGGGGCTGAGGGGGAGACGGGGGTGACTGGAGTTGGACCTCCTTCTCAAGTGACACAGAAGCCCACAGAGCTGCTGTGTGAACACATGCGTGCACAGTGCCTGCAAGCAGGGGATGAACAGGGCACATGGAGGCCTCTGCATGTTACAGATCTAGTTAGCATTCCTGTAACAGTTGTGCCTAAGGCACACTATTTCTGTTCCTATTTTACTTCAAGGCCGTTTTTATTTCATAAGTTCCAGGTGCACACATGTCTACACCACAGAGTGATCACCACCAGCCCAGTTTCCATCCATCACCACACAGTGGGCCCCCTTGCGCCCATTATGCCCAACTCCCAGTGCTTCTTTAATAGGACAAGAAAACCTACTACCACATGTAGGAGAGTTTTACTTTCCAAAGTATTACTCAGAGATCAAAACACTTAAGTATAGAATTTTAACCAAAACATCTTAAATTCAAACATGTGCTAACAACAGCATACACCATTCACCTGATTTGCTGTACACGGTACCAAATAAAAGAGAATAAAAGGAAAGCTCTACAGACACACCCTTGTTTGAATGACACTTGAAAGACTCCTGATTAATTCGCTAAGTAGAATTCATTTATAACAGTAATAATACTTCGGGATGGTTGGTGATGCAAAAGTATTAAACCTTAGGGCTAAAGGTCAATTAATGGCCAAAATTTGGGGGCGGCAGGGTAACAGTCTGGGCAACACCAAGCATTAAAGCACAGTGAGAGCTGTGTGCACAGAGTGAGACTTGGATACATTTTTGTGAATGAATGAGCTCCGGCCTGTAAACACCAAGAACCTTCTACTAGAACTACCTTCCAGAATCCTTGACGATGCAGTAGATCAAGGACATCACTTTCGGGTGGACTTTGGAAAAACAAAGGGGGCTTCTCGCCATTGCTAGGATACCTGTACTCATACCCACACAGCAAATGCAAGCAAAAGGCGTGTGCGCTTCACTACAAAACTGTTAGATTACAGGATATCACCCACCTGGATCCACGAGAGAGTGGCATTAAATTATAAAAATAATAAACTAAGGATAAGATTAAGTTGCAAACAGCATCAGCCTCCTAGGAAAAAAAAAGATATGTGCTCATGAACTTAAATAATAGATTATAAACTCATTTTTATGAGGTGACAAGACACAGCAGAATCATTTACTAGGAAGAGGATTATTTCATTCATCTCCTACAAGGATCTACTTTTCATATCCCTGAATATATTATACTCTTTCACATCATTTTTTTCTAATGAAAGGGTATATGTACAATCTAGTTTTGAGCAGTATGCTCCCAGCTGCCTTCAAAACAGCAAACTTTTTCTGATAAACATAGATATCTGTTTTGGTCTATAACATTATTTGCAAAGTCAAAATTAGTATTTTGCAGAGTCAAAAAAAACATTAGAATTAAAATAAAACCAAGTGCTTATTAATACTGAATATACTTTCTCAAACTACAGGCCTCTCTACTCCAAGATTCTGATTAGCATCACCCCTCCCCCCACCCCCACCACTGAGATTTAGGTGATCAGTATACTTAATTATATATACATGTATATATATATGTATATATATACATGCTAAATCTCTTCAGTTGTGACTGACTCTTCGTGACCCCATGAACTGTAACCCCCCATGAACTGTAACCCCCCATGAACTGGGATACTCCAGGCAAGAAAACTGGAGTGGGTTGCCATGCCCTCCTCCAATTTTATGTATAAACTGAATAAAATCCAGAGAAATAAAGGAACTCTCAGACGGTAAAGCGTCTGTCTACGATGCGGGAGACCCAGGTTCAATCCCTGGGTTGGGAAGATCCCTTGGAGAAGGAAATGGCAATCCACTCCAGTACTATTGCCTGGAAAATCCCATGGACAGAGGAGCCTGGTAGGCTACAGTCCATGGGGTCGCAAAGAGTTGGACACGACTGAGCGACTTCACATTCACATTCGAAAAGCCATGGGCATCCATTCCAGAATGTGGACGGAGCACCCCCTATACTCCCCACACAGGGACAGCTGCAATCACGCAGGTGACACTGTAGCTCCTTGGGAGCAGGACATAGGTCCCCGTTGAATCAGAAAGCAATGGTGGAGGAGGCTGCGGTCCAGGAAACAGTCCCGTCCATCATGGACAACCTACACACTTACATACTGACAAAGCTCCAATTTATGATAATATAACACAGTAACTACATACATTCCCCTCTCTCAGTTTCTGTAAGTTATTAAATACGGGAACTGTCTCTATAAGAATATTAAAAGAAATATTTCCTGGTTATCTAAGGCTGATTTCAAGCATAAATGTATGACCCCAATGAAAGAGGACAAAAGAATCATAGCAGCATGATAAAATGAACACAAACAGAAACCCACCCCAAATTCTGAGGAGAGAATCAGTACTTTTCCTTTTGCTGTTAGATCTTTATAAAGTGCATCTATTTCGGCGTGATATAATTGTGTTCTCTCTTCTGTGGTTTGAGTTTCCACAGAAAACAGTATGTTGCCAACCCTAGAAAAACAAGAACGTATGTCAGAGGCACGCATTATACAATTCACAGCGCTGAACACAGGGGGCGGGGCGGGGGGCAGCAGCAGGGTGGCACGGCGCTGACGTGGCAGGACCCGCGAGGAGTGTCCGCGGCTTTCTGAGCAGACTGCCGAGGCGTGTCTCGGAGCAGCCGGTTTTTTCACAAATAGATTTTGCTCAGTTTAACTCTACGTATCTTTAAAAAAACTTGTTTTTAATTTTAATTTTTAATTGGAGGATAATAGCTTTACCGCGTTGTGCTGGCTTCTGCCATACAACAACAGGAGTCAGCCGTAAGTATACATACATCCTCCCTCCCTCCCCCGCTCTAGGTCACCAGAGGGCGCTGGCTGAGCTCCCTGTGCTCCGCAGCAGCTTCCCACCAGCTACCTGTTTTACACACGGTAATGTGCATATATCAGTGCCACTCTCTCAACACGTCCCACCCTTTCCTCCCCCCGCTGTGTCTACAGCCCTCTCTCTGTGTCTGTCTCCATTCCTGCCCTGAGAATAGGTTCATCAGTGCCAGCCTTTTAGAGTCCATATGCTGCTAAGTCGCATCAGTCGTGTCCGACTCTGTGCGACCCCATAGACGGAAGCCCCGCTGGCTCCTATGTCCCTGGGATTCTCCAGGCAAGAACACTGGAGTGGGTTGCCATTTCCTTCTCCAGTGCATGAAAGTGAAAAGTGAAAGTGAAGTCGCTCAGTCATGTCCGACTCTTAGCGACCCCATGGACTGCAGCCCACCAGGCTCCTCCGTCCATGGGATTTACCAGGTCAGAGTACTGGAGTGGGGTGCCACTGCCTTCTCCGTTTTAGAGTCCATATATATGTGTGTTATGTGTGTTAAAACACAATAGCTGTTTTTCTCTTTTTGACGTAACTTCCATCTGTATAATAGGCTCTAGATTCATATGTACGTCTTTTATGAGCTTAAGCCAACAGAGGAGGAAATAACTACACAGAGTACAACATATTCCAACGTGTTTCAATTTTATCAGACAATCACTCTTTTACATCAGAAGAGCAGGAGCTGGGGCTGTGCACAGAAAACAAGTTCTGGGCCTCCACGGTTTCATTTTTTAAAGCTCTGCTGCACTTTTTTAAAGTGCAGCTCCATGTGAGGCCCGGTGGAGGATAAAAGTTCCATGCAACAGGTATTTACTGTATAACACCAGTACCAAAATGCTGCAAATAGTCCTTAGATCCTATGAAGAACAAGGCAAAGCAGCTGTCTTTATCAAGGAAAGGAGGGGGAAACAAGGTCACAGATTATTATGAGTCCATGCGTAGGGCCGTAACAGTTGATCAGAGGTTCAGAGGAGAAAGTTGATCTAATTTGGAAGATGTGGAAGAAAACAGAAAATGCTTTGTGGAAGAAGGGGCCAGAACTTGGGTCTTCAAGACGAGGGTGTGAGTGAAACAGACCCAAGAGGTAGGAGGTGACCTCGGGGAACAAGTCATCCAGCTGAAGTGGCAGACCTGGTTCTGGCAGCAAAGTGCTTCAGGTAAAGCAGGAAGTACTGTTTGAGGCCATTATTATAAAAGGCCTTGCCTGTCTGGCAGGGGAGATGATTTCAGAGTCAACAGGCAATGGCAGGGTACGGACTAGGGAGGGATTTTGGATCCAGGGGAACACCCAGTGGGGTGGAGCCCACTGAAGCACTGGTCAGGCACCAGGAGACCGGAGATGGAGATACAAGTCATGAGTCCTTGTGGGGGTCAGAGGCCCCAAGCAAGGCTGACAACAAACGGGATGAAAAGAGACAGCCGAGGAAGACACTATGTTTAGGGGAAGGATTTATGAACTCTCACTTAGTGGTTCCATTTCTGCTGGGAACTTAATCATGGGTGGGTGAAGAGGAAGGAGACAATAATTTTACATCAATAGAAAACCCTGGAATTCCTTTTATGCAAGAACCATCTTTATTGGGAAGGTACTTTGGTAAGTGGCTTGGGGTAGAGATGAGTCACAGAATCTCTGTGAGTCACAGAATCTTTGCTAAATGGTATTTCTTCCTGAAGGCTGCTGTGAGTTCTGACATGGAAGCAAGAGACCAGGAGGCAGAGGGGCTGAGAGGATGTGGGGCCCAACACTGAGCTGCCAGACACCCCTGATGCAGATGTGGTGGAGCTCAGGGCAGCAACTGAGGAACGCGTGTTGTGGGGAGGACAGCGACTGGGGAGGGTCAAGGTCATGCCACCAAAGCTCAAGGATGTGGAGGCTCCAAGGTGAAGTTTGGATTTCAGATGGACATAAAATGATTCTTAACACAAATTTTCATTTGGTGCTATTATATAAGCTGAAAAAGTGGAAAACATCCTAAATGATCAATGACAAGTAAAAACTAGTAGGAGTAACTCTACAATATTCCAAAAATAAAATACTAGGCAATTTTTAGAAATGCTTTTAAGAATAAGGTATGGGAAAATGTTCATAGCAAGGGTAGAAAAGAAACAGGTTATAAAACAATATGTACAGTATAATCTCAGTTTTTAAGGAAACTGATTTAAAATTTTTTATCTTTGCTTATTTATATTCTAAATTTTCAATAAGACATATTTGTATTCCCACAATGAATTAAAACTATATTTAAAATTCGAATAACAGCCTTCAATCTGCCAATCTCTCATCTTTTTTTCACTTAATTGGTAAAAGTCTTCCTCACAACAAGCTTTAAAAAAGCTGGTTCTGTACTCTTGTCTGGAAAATCCCATGGGTGGAGGAGCCTGGTAGGCTGCAGTCCATGGGGTCGCTAAGTGTCGCACACAACTGAGCGACTTCCCTTTCACTTTCCACTTTCATGCATTGGAGAAGGAAATGGCAACCCACTCCAGTGTTCTTGCCTGGAGAATCCCAGAGACAGGGGAGCCTGGTGGGCTGCCGCCTATGGGGTTGCACAGAGTCGGACACGACTAAAGTGACTTAGCAGCAGCAGCAGCAGCACTGGACCTTGATAATCTCCATTTTAGGAGACAGCAAAAGCCCAGAATGTCAAACCTCCTCTGGCAATACCAAGTGTCTGCACACTTTCTGACACCTGCCCCGCTCTGTACACCCACACTTAGGAAGCGCACGTACTTGTCTCCCGTAATCGTAATCGTGAAGCCATCATATTCCTTCCCTTGGTCTTTGAGGCTGGGAACTTTGGTGTTCACAGTGAACCCGTCCTTTGTTTTAGTGTTAAACTGCTTTCAAGGAAAAAGAAAATTCACATTACTAGTGAGATTCATTGTGAATTCCCAATCTGCAGTACCAACTCTGACTTTGATGTTTCTAAGAAGGCTCAGAGAACACAAGACATCGTGTCTTCTGTCCTGGCAGTTAGTGTCCAGGACGCCTATGCTGTCCCTATGCCCCCATCCACTCTCTCAGCCCAAGTCACACTCCCCATGGCCCTGCCAGAGGCCAGAAGAGAACCTCAGAGAAAAAGGCACACAGCCTTTCTTCAAGGGCAACTGTCACTCCTAAGAGCTCCACTTGGGTCTTTTCTCTTGTTCATCTTAATCGGCAGGAACTTTGACACTTAGCAGGATAGCTGTGTTCAACATCCTACAACTCAAGATAGCACCATGCATTTTTGCTAGTGCCTCTTCAAAGTAGACTCTTATCTGTCTGAAAAGTACTCAGAATTTTTTGTCAACTGAGAATTTTATACACACACATGCACATACCCCAACTGTGCAGACCACAGAGTAACAAAGCAGAGTATTCTAAAGTTAGGAGTTAGACATAAGAATGGCTCTTAAGGGTGATGAGTATGAACACAGCTTTCTGTTTAAAACACTTCTGACATACTGAAAAGCCAATAAATAGGTGTCGTCATTGCTCCAGAAACATCCTCCCCAAATTCGGCTATTGAGTGTAGCCAACATTTTTTAGGATTGACAGACTTGAATAAGAGAATCGACGGTAAAATAAAAAGAAGTTGTGCTTCACAAAACACACTGGAGGAAAAGGTTTTCTAAAAACAGTGACCAGTGGGCATTCACTAAGGTCCAGGGAAGGGTGAAGACGTGTGGATGTGGGCAGGAAGGCTGGCAGCAGGAGCTGAGACAAGAGATATCTTTGTATGAGGACAAGGACTTTTAGGGGCAGAATGTAAGGTCCAGGGAAGGGTGAAGACGTGTGGATGTGGGCAGGAAGGCTGGCAGCAGGAGCTGAGACAAGAGATATCTTTGTATGAGGACAAGGACTTTTAGGGGCAGAATGTGCTAACACTTAAGGGTATGCGTCAATTCTCTTTAATGCTCCCTGCATGCCTATAAGATAGGCCACGACCTCAATCTCACAGGTGAGGAAACCCAGTTGGTGCGATGAGGCAAGGTGAGGTCCTGCCTGAGCTGCACATGGAAACAGGGGCCCAGGCCCTCATGACACCCAGTCCCTTAATTCACTAACCAGCTGCCCAGAGGGGAACTGAGGTACCTCTGAACCTGGCTGTTTGGCAGAAGTACATCATACAGAAGAACCTGTCAGGGGATCACATTTAACAAGCACTTTAAACACAAAGGCATATTTTTATTTACTTCTACGTGTGCCTTTAGAAACACCAGTACACACCTAGCCTGGGTGGAGGCACGGTGTGCAAGGCCACAGTGAGATGGCCATTCCCGGATACAGCCAAACAGGCAATGACTTTGCATTGGAAGTCAGACACTGGGTGGGTGGCGGTGATGCTGGGCCCCTTAGCAGCTCTCCATGCAACTGCAGCCTTTTGTGCATTATGCTTTCCTTAATACACACACACACACTATGGGCTTCTTAATACACACACACACACACACCCCCCCCCACACACACACACTATGGGCTTCTTAATACACACACACACACACACACACACTATGGGCTTCTTAATACACACACACTATGGGCTTCTTAATACACACACACACACACACACACACTACATACACACACACACACACACACACACACACACACTATGGGCTTCTTAATACACACACACTATGGGCTTCTTAATACACACACACACACACACACACACACACACTATGGGCTTCTTAATACACACACACTATGGGCTTCTTAATACACACACACACACACACACACACTATGGGCTTCTTAATACACACACACACACACACACACACAAAAAAACACATGGGCTTCTTAATACACACACACACACACACACACACAAATACTATGAGCTTCTTAATACACACACACATATGGGCTTCTTAATACACACACACACACACACACACACACACACATGGGCTTCTTAATACATACACACACCCACACACCCCCCCCACCACACACACACTATGGGCTTCTTAATACACACACACACTATGGGCTTCTTAATACATACACACACACATACACTATGGGCTTCCCTACACACACACACACACACACACACACACACACTATGGGCTTCCCTGGTGGCTCAGACAGTAAGGAATCTGCCTGCAATGCAGCAGACTCAGGTTCAATCCCTGGGTTAGGAAGATCTCCTAGTGAAGAGAATGGCAACCCACCCCAGTATTCTTGCCTGGAGAATTCCATGGACAGAGGAGCCTGGTGGGCTACAGTCCACGGCGTCACAAAGAGTGGGACATGACTGAGAGACTAACACTCTCACTTTTCACTTTCATATATATGTGTTAAAATATCCCTCAGCTGCTTCCGTATTCTGCCTAATATAGTAAATTTAAATGCTGAAAACACCCACTGGAAAGCTAAAGACTAAAATCTGAGTCAGGCTCCAGTTCTGGTGCATGTAGCAGTCCTTGGTGGGGCCATTCTGCCCCCTGGGGGACATTTGGGGAATTCAGGGGAGCATGTGGCTACAAGGATGAGGTGCAAGGGACAGTCACACGGGCATGACTCCCACTGGATGTGCACATGGATGAAGAAGCTGTTTACAATGTAATAATTACCTGCTGCTGCTGCTAAGTCGCTTCAGTCGTGTCCGACTCTGTGCAACCCCATAGACGGAAGCTCACCAGGCTCCCCTGTCCCTGGGATTCTCCAGGCAAGAACACTGGAGTGGGTTGCCATTTCCTTCTCCAATGCACGAAAGTGAAAAGTGAAAGTGAAGTCGCTCAGTCATGTCCGACTCTTAGCGACCCCACGGACTGGAGCCTACCAGGCTCCTCCGTCCATGGGATTTTGCAGGCAAAAGTACTGGGGTGGGGTGCCATTGCCTTCCCCGAATAATTACCTAGGCCACGCTAAATATTTGTTACAGTTGAAATACCCACTGACTTTTCTAGAAATGCAAACAGCATATAAACTGAGGAAAGAGTATATCTGTACATTGTACAGAATTTTATTAAGTGTGGTTTACCATTATGGAAAACCATATCACCAAAGTCATAGCTCATGATACTTGAGTCACCAAATGACAGATCGCTGCAGGGCTGCCTCTGGAGCCGTCACATTCACCAAGACTTTACGCATGTGTTCAAGCAACCGGCTACCTCTTTGTGGCTTCTCATGAAGATATGCCTGAATGCTGCCTACGTTTCTTGCCTATAAACAACTTAGCTTTTAGAGCTCCTTTAGAGCACTATTGGAGAAGGAAATGGCAACCCACTCCAGTGTTCTTGCCTGGAGAATCCCAGGGACAGGGGAGCCTGGTGAGCTTCCGTCTGTGGGGTCGCAGAGTCGGACACGACTGGCGACTTAGTAGCAGCAGTAGCAGTAGAGCACTATGGTGACCTTCTAAGGGGTTTTTGAGTATGTACATTCTTATGGATTTGATTTTACTGTAGTAAAGGGGCCATCTGAATATGTTTGCTGAGTTAAGACAGGTTTGAGAAGACTGAGAACCACACCTCAGTTCACAAGACCCTCAAAATAACCAGGTTGGCCAGAAACAAGGCTCATCAGCACACAGGGCCTGGAGGAGGGCCAGGCGCGACGCCCCGCTACCCCGCGAGCAGACGGGCCTGGGGCGCGCGGGCCTGGGGTGCTACGGCCTGTCCCCGCGAGCACACAGGCCTGGGGCGCGGGGCCGGCTTGTGGCTTTGCCCATGACAAGATGCCTCCTGGTTATGCTTTAGAAATGTGTGATCTCTGTCATACACAGAAATGTCTTATCATTTACTTGATGTACATCAGTCTTACCTACTATAGCTATAAGGAGAATATTTATTCAAGTTTTATGTTATAGGTCAAACTATTAATTGAAAAAAAAATGTACCTGCTGTGGGCATGTTTTTGGGTAGTTTGGAGAAAAGGTTCATAAAGTTCTAATTTCTTAATGGATTATACTTTTAAAACAATATAATTATTTCCCCTCAATGGGCCCTTCATCTTGAATTCAAATCCTTCTGATACGGACATTGCCACACCTGCTTTTCTCCAGGAGCGTTTGCCCGGCCTACCTTTCAGCCTTGAACTTTCTGAATACCATCTTGTCGCAGGCGTTCCCAGTGAACAGAACACAGCTGGGCTTTCAAACACTGATCTGAGATGCTTGTTCTTTCAGGGAGGGACTCAATCACTCACGACATATCACCCATTATACACATTCCCTCATCTTAATTTTCCCCCTTCTCTTTCTGTAAACCTTTAGTTGAACTGACTTTGCTTTCCTTATTGCATTTTCCTACCTTCTAGGGGCTGCTCTAATTTTGGTTATTATTCAGAATGTGTTTTTGTCAGTGTTTTTAAGTGGCACACTTTATAAAACTTAAAATACTAATAACATTAACAAATATGCATCTAATGATAAGAAGTTCTTCTTTCAAAGAGTACTAATTTTTTCCCCTAAAAACAACTACTGTGATTTTGATGATAAATTTACCTTCATAATTGGAAGGAGGTCTTCCACTTTGTGGACCTTTTCCAGAGCTTCTCTAACTTCCAACAATCCTTTAGGATTATTAGCTCTTTAAAGGGGAAAGAGAGAGAGATAGCAACTAAAATTAACACAAATCAATAATTAGTTATGCTATTACCTTTAATTTAGATAAATCTTTAATTACAACTGGCTCAATATTCAAAATGGTGGACCACAACCAAAGCATCAAAATAAGGGAATAGTTTAATAAGTATTGGGCTACAGATGAGAATTAGGCAAACAGCAGTCTGTCCAGATGTGAAATAGGGAAAACCAGAGTGGACAGCCAGTGTCTATGTGGACATGCATGGGTCTGGGCTTGGTCAGAAAACTTTTGATTCTCCTATTTCAACTAGGAAATTAGAAGTATATGTTTTTTACTCCTAAAGTTGCTCAAATGGAAGTGTACTACTAGGCTTTTATACCAATTTTACATTTACTTGGTGATTAGACTTCAGAATTCTTTTTCCCCGGGCTTTTGTCCACTGTCCTATCTATACTGCACAGCCTCTCAGTTGATGGAGAATGAGTATTAAGGCTGAAATCCACCGTTTAATCCCTAATTAAGAAATTCAAAGAAACATCCTGCTTTCACTGAATTCAAAGACAGGAGAGAGGCTAGAAAAGCCACAGGGCTGTAAGATTAAAAACACTCAGTTGAGGTCCATGGATTTTGTAAAGCTATTAAAAAAAAGGTTGATAAATGATTATGAAAGGCTTTATGATTCCAAACACTATGTAAAAATGTGATATATTTTGTTCAGTCTGTCAATAGGCATGGTTTTCAAGTTTCATAACTAATGAAAAATACATAAAATCTATCCATTACCATGAAAAAGAAAATTGAAAGATTACCCATGATAAACTAGAATTCTATCTTTAATAAAATGAAGAATTTTCTCAAAATATTCCAGGTATCTCATGTTGATCACCTGACCCCTGTTAAGAAAAAAATGTATGTTGAGAAAGTTTTCACAGTGAGATATGTTCCATAGTATCTAATTTCAACATTAATTCAAAAGGACAGTAAGAGAGCTGTGAGAATAATGTAGCCAAGAGGTTTGGGGCATTGGTTTGTTTGCAGTCAAAGAACAGGAGAAACAAACGCTGGTCTTAGCAAAACTGATGGTCAGCAATGGAGAGCACTCTGGAAGAAAGGTACCAAACTCGGTCCAGAGGTGCCAAAGCAGGGAGAAAAGTGCTCAAGTGCTGAAATGAGGCCCAGACTTCTTCGCCACTTTACTGTTAAGAATCCCTTCCATTTCCCAGCAAAATACCCCCTCCCGTTCTCAGTGTTCCTGAGAGCGTTAGCTGCTAACACTCCTTCTGACTGTGTAGTTTACTCACTGTCTTCATCCCCTCCATCACTCTAAATAGTATTTTCCTCCCATTTCTACCCTAACCTCCATTTTCAAAACTCTCCCAAGACTTCCCTGGTAGTACAGTGGATAAGAATCCACCTGCCAATGATGGGGACACAAGTTTGATTCCCAGTCTGGGAAGACTGCACGTGCTGCGGACTGACTAAGCCCGTGTGCCACAACCACTGAGCCTGTGCTCCACAACGAGGGACGTCCCTGCAATGAATATTCTGTGCGTTGCAACTAGAGGAGCTCTCACTCACTGCAACTAGAGAAAGCCAGCCTGTAGCAATAAAGACCCAGTGCAGTCCCCAAAATAAATAAATTATTTTAAAAACAACAGCAACGAACCCTCCCAGAACCTCATGTATAGCCCACACGCTGACACATGTGTCCAACAGCACACAGAGTCAACTACTCCCTGGACACAGCTCCCTGGGCTCCCCATTGGCGTGTCAAACATCAAGGAATCCACTCCAGCTCCCAAACGTGTTCACCTGCTTTTTGCCCTGGGGCTTCCTGGCCTCCTGGGGCAACTACATTCCCGCCGCTGCACGCTCACCCCCACTTCTAACCCACCACGAGTGCTCCGACCCTGCCTTCTCGTGTCCACTCGTCCCCTTTGGCTCACTTTCACAGAGCTTTCCAGACCTCTGCATCAGCGCACCCGAACGTTACACAACTTTCTAACCACTCCCTATCCCTCCAAGGGAAGTCACTGTCTTTGCTATCTGTGGCCAAAGGGATCATCCAGATGTACAAATCTGTTCAGGTCACGTCTCTGCTTCTGAGCTCTGAATGGCTATCATTTCCAGACAGAAAATGACTTAGCATGGGTATGTTAGTTATTTGTTGAGGGAAAAAAGCTATTTATGTTTTGGCTACTGCCTATCTTTCTAGGGTTGACTTCTGACAGTCCCTTAACGATAAACTAATCACAGTTGTACTTCCCTGACCATGCCTAACTCACTGGTGTCGGGGTTGAGGGGGAGGGCAGTTGTTCATGCCTCATCCATCTCTGTTTTCCATCTATCCAAACAGCATCACCTGAGGCCGGACTGGGACGCCTGGCATCCTGTACACAAGAGCAGCATTACATGGCAGCTCACTGGTCTGCCTCCCTCACTAAGCTAGGAGTCTTCTGAAGTCAGGAGCTGTACTTCACCACCATGCAGCTCAGCACAAGGAGAGTGGCCTTCAGTTAAAGCTAGTTGAGTGTACCTGTAAATGTCACAGATTATTCTGTAAGAAACATGAATATACAAGTCACAGGGGAAAGGAAATGTATTTTCTAGAAATTAAAACAATAAATATCCTCATAACATTTCCATTAAACTCAAATGTTGAAGTTGTATAGTAGAATATTTTCTTGATTCAGGCTTCTGGAATTAGAACCATTTTAAATGTGACAAAACTACCATATTTGTAAAATTGAGCTAAAATTAAATTCAGTGGATCCCCTTGGAGCTGTTGCTCTTTAATATTTGCTCATCATTTATTAAGAGGGTGGAATAACAGGGTGAGCACTTCACCCATACCCTCGACTTTTCAGAAGCCTCTGGACAAAATAAAAGCTCTCCAATTAACCTGTTCAACCTCCCAGGAAGGCAGCTTAGCGCCCAGTGTCTTTAAACCAAACCCTGTGTGTGTTGCAGGGTGGCTCAAGGGGGAAGCCTCTCCTTCACTACAAGAATTCTTTGAGTCACAATATTATAAGTATATAATATAATGGTAATGTAATGTTGTCCATCTAAGTACTTTCTGTGATAATTTAGGACCATTCACAGATGGATGTCTAGGCAAAAATCTGGCATTCTACCCTTCAACTGAGCTCTGCATCAAAGAGACTGGAAAAGGGGTACAACATTTCCTTTTGCAACCAGGCCAGCTCAAAGGAACGCAGGCAGGACCCTGCAGGTACAGGTCTAATTTGTGTCCAAAAGTCACCGAGAAACGGGTTGTTTGCAGTCTTTGTAAATTGATCATTTAAGATAATCTCCTTGGACTTCCCTGGTGGTCCAGTTGTTAAGAATCAGCCTGCCAATGCGGGGATGGGGTTTGATCTCTGGTCTGGGGAAGATCCCACATGCCTCAGGGCAACTAAGTCCAAGAGCCACAACTACTGAGCCCTCATGCTGCAACGACTGAAGTCCGCACACCGAGAACCTGTGCTCTGCAACAAGAGAAGCCACTCCTCACTACAACGAGAAGCCTGGGCACCACAGCTAGAGACAGTCTGCATGTAGCAACAAAGACCCAGCCCAGCCAAAACTAATTAAAAAAAAAAAAAACTGCTACGAAAACAGGAAAGATAAACAGAATGTTCATACCTGATTAAATTGATGTGATTGTTAAAACCTCTGCTGAGACTTCGTGCTGGCATTTGATCCAACCATAGCACTGGTTGATCTGGGTCAGCAATCCTATAAAATAAAGCTTATTAAAAATGAAGACCTTATAAAACCTAGAAATGTTCAAAAGCATGAAAATAAAACATGTACAAGTCTTTGTGAAAGTGGGGAGAAAACAACTTCTTGGTCCATTACATCTAAAAATATGAAACACAAACCTGCAAATTCCAAAGATATTCCAACTGGACCAAATAAGTCAGTGCAGGTTTACCAGCAAAGCAGTGTTTTTCTCATGAAAATGAATAACAGCAGGAAACATAACTTATAATATCTATTATTAGTTAATAAAGGAGGAGGAAACGGCAACCCACTCTAGTGTTCTTGCCCGGAAAATCCCATGGACAGAGGAATCTAGCAGGCTACAGTCCGTGGGGGTCACAAAGAGTCAGACGTGACTGAATGCACACGCACACACATTAGTTAATAAAATGGATTCAGAATCTGCTAACTAGAGGAGACTTAACATTATATTACATTGATTAGACTTGTGGTTTATTTTCATTTAAATACCAGTTACCGTCTCCATTTTACTGCGATGTCAAACATGTCTCTCCACTGCATCAGCCGCGTTTTCCCATTCATTCGAACCTTTGAATTCGTCCAGGTACGCTGTACAGCTTGCATGACTTCTAATGCTGCCAAACCCATGGCTAAAAGAAGGAAATACGAGGAAAACAGAGTTTGCAAGTATCCTTTAGAGGGAATGATCTTCACCAACAACTCAATGAACAATTCAGGAATCATTATATTGAAAGAGAATCACAAGTATTGGTAATTCAACAAGACCAGAGATGCATTACCATCATGACGGCCTGACTAAAACTCAGCTCTATTAGAGGAAGCTGGAGACAACTGCAGACTTGTCTCCTCTCAGTCCTGAAGGAACTGAGGTTCAAATCCCTCCTCACCCTATAGGAAGGGGATGGCTCTGGTGGATGAGCTGTCTGACTTAAAGCAATAACTGATGACCTACATTCTACACTTACCCCAAAGCAACAGCATAAGAGCCAAAGCCAGAAGCATTCTTCTCTCAGAATTCAGTATGAATGAATCTACTCATTTCTGTTCTTATCACATGGAGATTTTGAGTAAGCACAACAAATGATTCTTTTCAAAAGTACAACACAGTTTAACAATCCTTGCTCCATTTTCAGATCATTTTAAAATACCTCTGTGTATTCTCTTGTTTGGCAGGAAACCAGGTGTTTCGTATTGCATCAGGGATCCCAAACGATCAGCCACACAAATCAACTCCTGGACTTCTGGCTTGTAACTCTCAAAATTCTGATGTAACACATCTCTGGAAGAAACATTACATACACGATAAAGACTTTTACAACAGATAGTAGTTATCCAACTTCATTTGAAAAGCAGTCATTTCCTCCAGTAGAACCCTAATTGAGAAAATTCTGACCACATCATCTTTATTTCAGTGCTCAGTACCCAACCAGACACAAGTTAAAAGGACTCTTTACAATGACTGTCACATGCTTGTTAGTAATGCTGGTAACTAGTTTGCAATCAATTAATTACTTGGTAAACTGCTCCAGAACATATAACCTGCATGGACTGCCTCTTCTGACAAGTAACCAATCAACCCCAACAGTAAGTCCATCCCTTGGGCTCCAAGTTATATTATGCCAAGAGTACTTGAGTGTGTATATGACTACTATTGTTTAACAGTCAACCTGCTAAAAGTTTTCTAACAAAGCCTGCAATTCTAAGTTATAGGCTGTGTTGGGGTCTCCAAGATCCCCCTGGGTTCAGTAATTCACTAGGACTCCTGGGCACTATGAGAACACAGCACAGCTGTCAGAGGGAAAAGGCATGGAGAGGGAGCACGGGGAATGAAGTCTAGAGGAAGCCAGGCACACTTTCAGGACCCTGGGAGAGAGGTGGCACTAATTCCCCGAGTGAAATGCTCATGAGATACTTTGTACCAGGCACTGATCATGTGACCACACCTGCCCGGCGGTACCCCAAGTCCCCAGAGGAGAGCAGATGTTCAGTGTGAACCACACTGTTCACACACAGGGCGCAGGCACTGGGGAGCCACTCTTAGCTCTGGGCACTTTGGGTGGGAGGAGATTCTGAAATCCCTGTTTCCAGACACCAGCCTGGGGCCAGCCTGGTGACTGGCTTTCATACCCCCTGCTTTCCTGCACCATGTATTTCTCTAAAAGAGGGTGCTGGAGAACATATATAGCCCTTTGAGCAATCTATTTTGTTTTTATTATCTTGATTACTGAAACTTAAAAAAGCATCCAACCTTATTATTCAACTGAAGAAGCAACATAATTATGTAGCGCCACCTCTATGTGTATGTCACTCTACTATCCTATTCTCCTGCCCCCCAGCAAGAGGTTACTTACCTTGAATTTTCTGTTCACAATTTCCTTACCTTTATCTTATAAAAAAAAAAAATAGGTTACATACGTATATCTTTATCCTATAGTTTTGCTTATGAGCTTTATGGAAAAAATGATGTGACATTGCAATGTACCAACTTGCTGTTCTTACTCAACATTATATTGCAAAATTGGTCCACACTCTGACTTGGGTCATTTGTTTATACTGCTGTAGAACACCACACTGTGTGGTCACATGTGCCCATTTTTCTGCTCATAAACATTGGGGATGATTTTGTTTCCCATTGTGAACAAATACTGCTCTCAACAGGTCTCCAGGTAGTTATGTGCGCAAGCATATGGTTCTCTCCTGAATATGCACAGGAGCAGAACAGAAGGACTGTAGGACATGCAAATGTTCCATTTTACATGACAATGAAAAGTGCTGCTGGCCAAAGTGAATGCAGTAATCTATAGCCAAGTATATAAAACTTCCCCTTGATCCCGCTTCTGGTCAATATTATCAAACTTTGCAACATTTGTTTACCGAAGTGGGTGAAACATCTCATGTGGTCTTATGCTTGCCATTCATGTTTTCCCCTTGGTAAGATTACACCTATTCATGTCTTTTTTTAAAATTTTTAATTTTATGGGATATATTAGTTGTTTTACAATGTTGTGTTAGTTTCTGCTGTACAGCAAAGTGAATTAGCTATATGTACACATATAGCCCCTCTTTTTTGGATTTCCTTCCCATTCAGGTCACCACAGAGCATTAATTAAGTAGAGTTCCCTGTGGTACACAGTAGGTTCTCATTAGTTATCTGTTTTATACATAGTATCAATAGCATATGTGTGTCAATCCCAATTTCCCAATTCATCCCATCCTCCTTTCCCCTCAGTATCCATACTCGATGTCTGTGTCTCTACTTCTGCTTTGCAAATAAGACCATCGATACATTTTTCTAGATTCCGCATATATGTGTTAATATATGTGTTATATTGTTTTTCTCTTTCTGACTTTGTATGGTGGTTGAGTCGCGAAGTCATGTCTGACTCTTGCGACCCCATGGACTGTAGTCTGCCTTCATCTGTCCATGGGATTCTCCAGGCAAGAATACTGGAGTGGGTTGCCATTCCCTTCTCCAGGGGATCTTCCCCACCCAGGAATCAAACCTGGGTCTCCTGCATTGCAGGGAGTTTCTTAACCAACTAACCTATCACTCTGTATGAGTCTCAACAAATGAATCAATTTCATTCCTTTTATGGCTGAGCAACATTCCATTGTATATATGTACATCTTCGTCCATTGCTCTCTTGATGAACATTTAGTGGTACAGTGAACATCAGAGTGCATGTGTCTTTTTAAATTATGGTTTTCTCTGGGTATATATAGAATAATGCGATTGCTGGTTCATAAGGCAGTTCTATTTTCAATTTTCTAAGGAACCTCCATACTGTTCTCTGTAGTGGCTTTATTAATTTACATTCCCACCAGCAGTGCACGCCCTCTCTAGCATTTGTTGTTTGTAGATTTTTTGATGATGGCCATTCTAACCAGTGTGAGGTGGTATCTCATTATAATTTTGATTTGCATTTCTCTAATAGTAAGTGATGTTGAACATCCTTACACGGATTTTTTGGCCATCTGTATGTTTTCTTTGGAGAAATGTCTATGTAGGTCTTCCACCCATTTTTTTATTGGGGTGTTTGTTATTTTGATATTTAGCTGCATGAGCTGCCTGTATCTTTTGGACATTAATCCCTTGTCAGTTGCTTCACTTGCAAATATTTTCTTTCATTCTGAGGGTTGTCTTTTCATCTCATTTATGGTTTTCTATGCTGTGCAAAAGTTTTTAAGTTTAATTAGGTCCCACTTGCTTATTTTTGTTTTTATTCTTATTACTATAGAAGGTGGATCAAAAAAGATCTTGCTGCAACTTATGTCAAGGAGTTTTTTCTGCTTATGCTTTCCTCTAAAAGTGTTATAGTGTCTGGCCTTCCATTTAGGTCTTCAATCCATCTTGAGTTTATTTTTGTGTATGATGTTAGTGGAGAAGGCAATGGCACCCCACTCCAGTACTCTTGCCTGGAAAATCCCATGGACGGAGGAGGCTGGTAGGCTGCAGTCCATGGGGTCGCTGAGGGTCAGACACGACTGAGCGACTTCACTTTCACTTTTCACTTTCATGCATTGGGGAAGGAAATGGCAACCCACTCCAGTGTTCTTGCCTGGAGAATCCCAGGGATGGGGGAGCCTGGTGGGCTGCCGCTTATGGGGTTGCACAGAGTCGGACACGACTGAAGTGACTTAGTAGTAGTAGTAGTAGTATGATGTTAGTGAGTGTTCTAATTCCATTCTTTTATATGTAGCTGTCCAGTTTTCCCAGTACGATTTATTGAAGAGGCTATCTTTTCTCCATTGTATATCCTTGCCTCCTTTGTCAAAGATAAGGTGCCCATAGTACATGGGTTTATCTCTGGGCCTTCAGTTCTGTTCCACTGAATCTGTATTTCTGTTTTTGGGCCAGTACCATACTGTCTTGATTAATATAGTATAGTCTGAAGTCAGGAAGGTTGATTCCTCCAGCTCCATTCTTCTTTCTCAAGACTGCTTTGGCTATTTGGGATTTTTTGTATTTCCATACAAATTGCAAATTTTTTCCTAGTTCTGTGAAAGATGGCATTGGTAATGTGATAGAGATTGCTTTGAGCAGAACAGTCATTTTCACAATACTGATTCTTCCAATCCAACTGCTGCTGCTACTGCTAAGTCACCTCAGTTGTGTCCGACTCTGTGTGACCCCAGAGACGGCAGCCCACCAGGCTCCCCCGTCCCTGGGATTCTCCAGGCAAGAACACTGGAGTGGGTTGCCATTTCCTTCTCCAATGCATGAAAGTGAAAAGTGAAAGTGAAGTCGCTCAGTCGTGTCCGACTTTTAGCGATCCCATGGACTGCAGCCTACCAGGCTCATCTGCCCATGGGATTTTCCAGGCAAGAGTACTGGAGTGGGGTGCCACAACAACATAGTATATCTCTCTGTATCATCTTTGATTTCTTCCATCAATATCTTATAACTTTCTACATCTAGATCTTTTGCCTCCTTAGGTAGATTTATTCCTACGTATTTTATTCTTTTCATTGTAATGGTAAATGGGATTGTTTCCATAATTTCTGATCTCTCATTGCTAGTGTATAGGAAATTCAAAAGATTTCTGTGTATTAATTTTGTACCCTGTCACTTTTCTAGATTCACTGATGGGCTCTGGTAGTTTTCTGGTGGCTTCTTTAGGTTTTTCTGTGTATACTATCATGTCATCTCAAACAGTGGCAGTTTTACTTCTTTTTTAATTTGAACTTCTTTTTTTTCTCTGTCATGGCTAGGACTTTCAAAACTATGTTGAAAAATAGAGGCAAGAGAGGACACCCTTGTCTTGTTCCTGATCTTAGAGGAAATGCTTTCAGCTTTTTACCATTGAGAATAATGCTTGCTCTGGGTTTGTCACATATGGCCTTTATTATGTTGAGGTAGGTGCCCTCTATGCCCACTTTCTAGAGAGGCTTTTTTTTTTTTTTTATCATAAATGACTACTGAATTTTGTCAAAAGCTTTTTCTGCATCTATTGAGATAATCATATGGCTTTTATTCTTCAATTTGGTGTCTCACATTGATTTACATCCCTAGGATAAATCCCACTTGATCATGGTGTATGATCATTTTAATGTGTCCCTGGATTTGGCTTGGTGGTATTTTATTGAGGATTTTTTCATCTATGTTCATCAGTGATACTGACATGTAACATTCTTTTTGTGTGTGACATCTTTGTCTGGTTTTGGTATCAGGGTGATAGTGGCCTTGTAGAATGAGTATGGGAATGTTCCTCTCTCTGCAATTTTTTTGAAGAGTAAGGATAGGTGTTAGCTCTTCTCTTAATGTTTGATAGAATTTGCCAGTAAAGCCATGTGAACCTGGATTTTGTTTGTTGGAAGGCTTTTAATCCCAGTTTTAATTTCATTACTTGTGATTGGCCTGTTTATAATTTTCTGATTCCTTCCTGGCTCAGTCTTAGAAGGTTGTATGTTTCCAAGAACTTGTCCATTTCTCCCAGGCTGTCCATTTTATTGGCATATAGTTGCCTATAGTAGTCCCTTTAATCCTTTGTGTATCTGTGATGTCAGTTTTAAGTTCTCCTCTTTCACTTCTAATTTTATTGATTTGAGCCCTCTCCTTTTCTTGATGAGTGTGGCTAAAGGTTTAACAATTTTGTTTTTCTTCTCAAAGAATCAGCTCTTAGTTTTATTGATCTTTGCTATTTTTTTCATTTCTATTTCATTTATTTCTGCTCTGATTTTTATGATTTCTTTACTTCTACTATCCTTGGGTTTTATTTCTTCTTCTTTCTCTAGTTGTTTTAGATATAAGGTCAGGAAGTTTGAGATTTTTCTTTCATGAGGTGGATCTGTATTGCTATAAACTTCCCCCTTACAACTGCTTTTGCCACATCCCATACGTTTTGGGCAGTTGTGTTTCCACTGTCATTTGCTTCTAGGTATTTTTTATTTCCTCTTTGATGTCTCAGTGATCTCTTGGTTGTTTAGTAGGAAGCTACTGTTTAGCTTCCATGTGTTTGTGTTTTTTACAGTTTTTTCCTGTAATTAATTTCTAATCTCATAGTGTAGTGGCTGGAAAAGATGCTTGATATGATGTCAATTTTCTTAAATTTACTGAGGCTTGATGTGTCACTCAAGATGTGATCTATCCTGTAGAATGTTTGATGTGCACTTGAGAAGACAGCGTATGCTGCTTTCAGGGGGAGTATCCTATAAATATCAAGTCTATCTGGTCTAATGTGTCACTTAATGCTTGCATTTCCTTATTAATTTTCTATCTGGATGATCTTTCCATTGGTATAAGTGGAATATTAAAGTGCCCCACCATTATCGTGTTTCTATTATCGTGTAGATTCCCCTTTTATGGCTCTTAGTATTTGCCTTATATATTGAGGTGCTCCTATGCTGGGTGCCAAAATATTTCCAATTGTTACACCTTCTTGGATTGATCCCTTGATCATCACGCAGTGTCCTCCTTTGTCTCTTGCAGTGCTGCTGCTGCTAAGTCACTTCAGTCGTATCCGACTCCGCGTGACCCCATAGACGTCAGCCCACCAGGCTCTCCTGCCCCTGGGATTCTCCAGGCAAGAAAACTGGAGTGGGTTGCCATTTCCTTCTCCAATGCATGAAAGCAAAAAGTGAAAGTGAAGTCGCTCAGTCGTGTCCGACTCTTAGCAACCCCATGGACTGCAGCCCACCAGGCTCCCCTGTCCCTGGGATTCTCCAGGCAAGAGTACTGGAGTGGGGTGCCATTGCCTTCTCTGGTCTCTTGCAGTAAGTAGTCTTTATTTTAAAGACTATTTTGTCTGATCTGACTATTGCTACTCTAGTTTTCTTTTGACTTCTATTTTCATGGAATATCTTTTTCCATCCCCTCACTTTCAGTCTGAATGTGCCCTAGGTCTGAAGTGAGTCTCTTGTAGAGTGCATACATGCAGGTCTTGTTTTTGTATCCCTTCAGCCAGCCTGTGTCTTTTGGTTGGAGCATTTAACCTATTCTCATTTAAGGTATTCATTGATATATACGTTCCTTTTAACATTTTCATAATGTTTTGGGTTTGTTTTTGTAGGTTTTCTATTCTTGTGTTTCCCACCTAGAAAAGTTCCTTTAGCATTTGTTGTAAAGTTGGTCTGGTGGAGCCAAATTCTCTTAGCTTTGGCTAATCTGCAAAGATTTGATTTCTCTGTCAAATCTGAATGAGATCCTTACTAGGTACAGTAATCTTGACTGCATATTTTTTCATTACTTTAAATATGTTCTGCCACTCCTGTCTGGCCTACAGAGTTTCTGCTGAAAAATCAGCTGATAACCTTATGGGGATTCCCTTGTATGTTATTTTTTGCTTTTCTCTTCCTGTTTCTAATATTTTTTCTTTGTATTTAATTTTTGTTAGTTTGATTAACACGTGTCTTAGTGTGCTTCTCCTAGGGTTTATGCTATACGACACTCTCTGTACTTCCTGGACTTGGGTGACTATTTCCTTTCCCATTTTAGGAAAGTTTTTGTCCACAGTCTCTTCAAATATTTTCTCAGGCCCTTCCCTTTCTCTTCTTCTGGGACCCTTATAACTCAAATGTTAGTGTGTTTAAGTTGTCCCAGAGGTCTCTGAGACTGTTTCTATTTCTTTTCATTCTTTTTTCTTTATTCTGCTCCCTGGCAGTTATTTCTACCACTCTATCTTCCAACTTACTTATCCATTCTTCTGCCTCAAGTAGTCTGCTATTGTTTCCTTCTACTCTATTTTTCATTTTAGTTATTGTGTTGTTCATCACTGCTATTTTTATTTTTCATAGATCATTGTTAAATATTTCTTGTATCTTATCAATTAGTGCTTCCACTCTATTTCCAAGATCTTGAATCATCTTTACTATCATTATACTGAATTCTTTTCCAGGTAAGTTGTCTATTTCCTCTTCCTATTTATTTGGTCTGTTGGGATTTTACCTTGCTCCTTTGTCTGCAACATATTTCTCTGCCATTTTATTTTGTCTAACCTACTGTGCAAGGTGCTTGTTCCTTTTGCTTCTGCTGGGTGCCCCCTGATGAGTGAGGCTGGCCCAGGGGCTGGTGCAGGCCTCCTGGTGGGAGGGACTGAAGCCTGTGCTCTGGGGGGTAGAGCTGAGCTTTTTCCCCCTGATGGGCAGGGCCATGTCAGACAGTGCATTTTGGGGTATCTGTGAGCTTAGTACAGCTTAGGCAGCCTCTCTGCTGATGGGTGGGGCCGTGTTCCTGTCCTGCCAGTTGTTTGGCATGTCCAGCACTGGAGCCTGGAGGCAGCTGGGTGAAGACAAGTCTTGGCATTGAGATGGATACTTCCTGGAGAGCACATGCCAATTACTATTCCCTTGGGTCAGGAATTCTCTGGCAGTCCAGCATCCAGGACTCAGTACTCCCACTCCGGAGGCCTAAGCTTGAACCCTGACCGGTGGACCAAGAGCCTGCAAGCCATGCACTGCAGCCAGAGAAAATAGAAAGAAAAAAGAAGAAAGCAAATAAAACCCAAGACAAATAGCAAAAACCAAACCAAACACACAGTACCAACACCACAAATACAGAAGAAAAAATAGAAAACAATTAAACAGACACAACAAATCCAAGACAAATGATAACAACAAAACCAAACAGAAACAAAGAAGCAGACAGAAAAGAATAAAAGGGAAAAAAAAGAGAACAAAGATTAAAAAATGAGAACAATCAATAAGGACTAAACTAATAAAAACAGAAAAAGAAAACAAATGTAGAAAGGAAATAAACAAAAAAGTGAAGATAACATAAAAGAAACCTATAAAAACAATCCAAAAAAAAAGAGAAAAAAAAAAGGGATTAACAAAGAACAAACAGAAAAAAAAACTACAAAATATCAAAAAAGTAAAAACGGAAAATAAAAGTATATATTAGAAAAACTGGTAAATAAAAATAAAACACTACCACCAACAACTGAACAAAATGAAACAAACAAAGGATAACAGTAGTAAGAATATCCTCCTGGGGCCTCCTCTGTTGGTATCCTCACTCTCACAGTGGGCCCGATCCAGTCCCCATCTCCCCAGGAGGCCCTCCAGTACCTCTAGGTCGGTCTCTGGACCTGCCGTGGGCACTGTGGGGCTAGCTCAGACTCTGACCTGGCCTGACTCCCACATGTACTTACCCTCAAAGTCCACTGCTGACTGACCTCATTGGTGGGAAGAGTTGTTGTCTACTCAGGGGCTCCCCAGACACAGGATTTACCAAGCTGATCTCAGGAATTTAACGTGTGGCTTGGGCATCTGCACAGATAGATTTCTGCTCCTTTTCCTTAGTTGCCCCGCCCCTGGGGCTCAGTTTTGGTTTTGGCCCCAACTCTAAACATGCACCACCCTCTTGCATCTGTTTCCTGCCTAGGTGAGAAGGAATGAAAACAGTCGCTGATGGGGACACGCTCCCTCAGGCTGGTGAGGAGTGTAGCATCCACAACTAGGGTCTGCATGCGTTGCCTGCAGTGGTAGGGACCAGAAGCCAGTTGCAACAGACTAGGGTGCAGTCCCTCTGGTGGGAGTCTCTCCCACTGCTGGTGGAGGCAGGGGCTGGCATGCGGGGGGATGTAGCAGGCCCACTTCTTCCATGCCTCTCAACAATGATGCCTCGTTTCCTAGGCAGACCATGCTTCCGCCAGGGCCATTCCCAGCAAAGGAGCCCCTCACTTCTGTCCTCTGTTGTATCTGCTCAGGCAATAGTATTCCTTTCCCCAGATATGCTCTCTTTTTAACTCCAAGCTTTAGCACTCAGCCTCTGCCAGCACTGGTGGATTTTTGTCTCAGGCAGGAGCGCCCAGGGAGGGTTTGACAAGGGCACTGCTTCAGGCCCCAGAGCCTACCTGGGCAGAGGAGGCCTTGGCTTAAGGGGTGGGCAAGCCTGCTCAGATGGCTGCCCCTTCCAGTGCTTGCGGAGGCATAAGCCAGCAGGTATGGAAGGGGGTTGTAATGGCAGCCTTGCCCCTTGCAATGCCACTCAACAATGAAGCCTTACTTCTATGGTGTCTTGGACATTTTCCACAAACTTTCCCAGTTTGGGAGCCCGTAACTCCTTTCTCTACAGGCTGTCTTTTCAAAGACAACAGCTCTCCCCTCCCTGGGTCTGCTTTCCAAACCCCACTTCCCAGCATGCATGACTCACAACTCAGGCTGGGCTGTGCAGAGCTGCAGCACAGACCACGCACGCAGTTCTTACTTTGTCCTACTTTCGACAGACCATCCGTTGTGTTCCCCTTTGATCCCCTAAAGGTCTCTTTCTATTCCCAGCTGATTTCCCCACCATGGGGGAATTTGTCTGAGTGTGGGGACTTCCCCTCACCTTCAGCTTCCCACCAGGGTTGCCAGTCCTTTTTTTGATTCCTCTTTTTTTCCTTTGATCTTTCAACCTACTTGGTTGTAAGGGCATTTTTCCTGTTCTTTTAGGTGTCCAAAGTCTTCCACTAACATTCAGCAGGTGCTCTGTGAGAACTGTTCTGTTTGTAGATGTATTCCTGATGCACTGGTCAGGAGCAACAAATTTCACGTCCTTCCACTGTCTTGACTCCCTCCTACCTGTTCATGTCTTTTGCACTTTTTAAAACTGGAATGGGTTGTTTGACTTTTACTTTTTAACTTGTATAAACTGTTGGTGTTGAAAGGTTTACAATCTAATAATTGACCCTAGGTGATATGACTTCCCTATTTTTAAGGTTTTTCTCTTTACCCTAGGTGTTCTCCAGTTATTTATGGTGTATCTGAATGGATTTCTTTGTATTTACCCCATGCTTTAAAAAAACTATAGATTTACTAATAAGCTTCCTTTTTCCTGAAAACTTCTTGGCTATTATTTCTTCAAACATTGCCTCTCTTCTATTTTCTCCTTCTGAAGTTTCAATCAGATACATGTTGGCCCTTCTTACCTTTTACACATCTCTCTTTCAAGTTTTCCAACTCCTCAACTCTGTGCACCACTCTAGATACTTCCTAACGCTCTATCTCCCAATCCTGCAATTTCTTCTCAGCTATAGCTAATCTGCTTTTTAGTCTGTATACTGAATTCTACATTTCAATGACTTATTTTCTATTCCTAGAGCATCGAATTATTTTTTTAATCTGGTCTTTTATAATCTAGTGTTTCTTGCTCATGTTTATGATTTCATAACTTCTTTAAGCACTTCATCTGGAGTTATTGTAGAGTCTGTATTCGACAGTTTCAATATGTGAAGTCCATAAGGGTTAAAGTCTACTGTTTGTTGTTTCTGTTGATTCTCACAAATGGCTTTGGTCATTTTGGTTTTGATTCTCATGCTAATGGTTTTAAGGCACAAATTGGCACCGATTTCTTCCCAGGAAGGATTTGTATCTGCTTCCATTGAGATCCTGGGAATGCCTCCAATACTGGATCACTTTAGCCCCTGGAAGTTCAGCAAACCCATCCTGCTCATGCTTCAAGGCACTCCACCGGGTAGGATATCTTTTTCCTTTCATATGTGTTTACCACCCATCACTCTCATCGAATATCTTCTCTTTCTTTTTTTTTTTTAAGCATGAGGGGGCTGATCTTTACAGATTTTTTCTAATTTTTAAGGCAGCCAGACTCCCAGGAATTAATTTCTATTCTAAATCTAATTGTTCTATAATGAGATAGCCTTTTAGCAGATCTATTCTGCCATACTGCAGCAGTATTGGCCAGCACTCTAATTTCAAACTTTTAATATGTTAAGAAATTTGTTTTAAAGTGATACGGTAAAAAAAAAAAATGCATATCAAAGGCTACCAAGAATTGTTAAGTACATTTGAAGTCTGAAAGTACCCTAAATTACCATGGAATGCTGGGCTAAAAGAAATCATATCTGTAGGGCAGGAACAGAGACACAGACGTAGAGAAAGGACTTATGGACACAGTGGGGTGGGGAGAAGGGGGTGGGGGATGAATTGAGAGCAGCACTGACATATATACATTATAATGTGTAAAACAGATAGCTAGCGGGAAGTTGCCATTACGGCGTAGGAATACTTGAGGGCACAAGCATCACAGAGCTCATCCAGGTGCTCTGTGATGACCTAGAAGGGTGGGATAGGGGGTGTAAGGGAGGCTCAAAAGGGAGGGGATATATGTATATACCAGCTGATTCACATTGTTGTTTAGCAGAAATCAATACAACATTATAAAGCAATTATCTTCCAATTAAAAATTTTTTAAAAAAAGAAAATCATGGGAGGGGGAGCTAAGATGGTGGACGAGTAGGACGGGGAGAATACTTTTTCCTCCACAAATTTATTAGGAGAACATTTGAATGCTGAGTGGATTCTACAAAACAACTTCTGAATGCCGGCAGAGGACATCAGGCACTTAGAAGGACAATTCATTGTCTTCAAAACAAGATTACAAGCCCTGCAGTAACTCCTTTTGTGGAGAAGCGGCAAGTATTTGTTATTAGCAAGCGGGGGCTGGGCTAGGAGGAGCGGCGCAGCCTGCATTGCATTGAGAAAGGATTTGGCCTGGCTATCTGGAGCGCTATCTGAGCGAAACAACCAGACTGTCGGTTATCTACTACATCAAAAGCCAGCCCTAACTTAAGACACCACCAGGACTACGTAGGGAACAAAGGACTATATAGAGATGGCCGGCTGCAGGCCGTCCCACTCCGGTGACAGGCAGCCAGGGCCGGAGGCGGGCAATCACAGCCCTAGAGAGACACTGTCTACAGAACTGTAAGTAGGTTTCTGTGCTGACTCACGCTTCTTGGGGCTCTGGATAGTCAACATGTGCCTGAGAAAGTGCGCCTGTGGTATACCCAGAAAACTGAGTGGCGGCGAGGCGATAAGTCGCAGCAGCTGCGCTCGCTAAACACTTCATCACCTGCACTACTCGGATCTTGGAAGGGCATAAAACGCAGACTCAACCAAGTCTGTGCTTCTGAGGATTATCCAAGTGCCTGAACCTGACCGGCTTAGATTTGGGTGTTCATCTCCGCCCCCTCTGTAACAGGGCAGAGATCAGATATTGAAAAGACCAGTAAACCACCTCAATAAAGAGAATTCAACAAACTACCAGAATATAGTAAGGACACTCTAAACTTGGCAATTTTAACAAAATGAAGAGACAAAAGAATACCCAGCAGCTAAAGGAACAGGATAGATGCCCACCAAATCAAACCAAAGAGGAAGAGATAGGGAATCTACCTGATAAAGAATTCTGAATAATGATAGTGAAATTAATCCAAAATCTCGAAATCAAAATGGAATCACAGTTAAAGAGTCTGGAGACAAGGATTGAGAAGATGCAAGAAAGGTTTAACAAGGACCTAGAAGAAATAAAAAAGAGTCAACACATAATGAATAATGCAATAAATGAGATCCAAAACACCCTGGAGCCAACAAATAGTAGAATAACAGAGGCAGAAGATAGGATTAGTGAATTAGAAGATAGAATCCTACAAATAAATGAATCAGACTAGAAAAAAGAAAAACGAATTAAAAGAAATGAGGACAATCTTAGAGACCTCCAGGATAACATTAAATGCTACAACATTCGAATCATAGGAGTTCCAGAAGAAGAAGATAAAAAGAAAGACCATGAGGAAATACTTGAGGAGATAATAGTTGAAAATTTCCCTAAAATGGAGAAGGAAATAACCACTCAAGTTCAAGAAATCCAGAGAGTCCCTAACAGGATAAACCCAAGGCGAAACACCCCAAGACACATATTAATCAAATTAACAAAAATTAAATATAAAGAACAAATATTAAAAGCAGCAAGGGGAAAACATCAAATAACTTACAAGGGAATTCCCATAAGGATAACAGCTGATCTTTCAATAGAAACTCTCCAAGCCAGGAGGGAATGGCAAGACATAATTAAAGTGATGAAAGAAAATAACTTACAGCCTAGATTATTGTATCCAGCAAGGATCTCATTCAAATATGAAGGAGAAATCAAAAGCTTCACAGATAAGCAAAAGTTGAGAGAATTTAGCACCACTAAACCATTTCTCCAACAAAAACTAAAGGACATTCTCTAGATAGGAATGACTAAAAGGGTGTATAAATTCGAACCCAAAACAATAAAGTAAATCTTATATATCAATAATTGCTTTAAACGTTAATGGGCTGAATGCCCTAATCAACAGACAAAGACTGGCCGAATCTATACAACAAGACCCCTACATACCTTGTCTATAAGAGACAACCAAAAGACTAAAATGGGTCAAATGGATATAGAAACTAGACCCCTATATATACTGTCTACAAGAGAACCACCTTAAAATAGGGGATATATACTGACTGAAAATCAAGGGCTGGAAAAAGATTTTATATGCAAATATGGACCAAAAGATAACAGGACTAGCAATACTTATATCAGATAAAATTAACTTTAAAGATCCTGAAAAGGAGACAATCAAGGTTATACATAACGACTTAAAGGAACAATCCAAAAAGAAGTTATAATAATTATAAATATATATGCACCCAACATTGGAGCATTGATATATCTAAGACACACATTAATTAGTATGATAGAAGAAATATACAACAACACAATATTAGTGGGAGACTTTAATACCCCACCCATACAATCAGGCTGTAATAGACAAAGTAAAGAGGAAAACATATTCACCTATGAGCCTCAAAAAATTCAGTTCACCCAGGAGAGTTAAAAAAAAAAAATAGACTTATTTGTTCACTCTGTAAAGGTTTATTGACTGTTTTATGGGTCTAGTACCACTTTCGGTAGTAGGGAGGAAGTAGTGACAAAGGTGATCCTGTCCTAAATACTATATTGTGGTAAAGATAGACCTACCAATACAAAATACCTAGATGTGCCTAAGATGAGGACACCCAAACTGGACTTTTAGTTTCCTGAACTTTTCATTTCCAGATCAAACCTCTTAATATAGGATGAATTCAACATGATTTTTTTTTAAGTGTTCTTTGTGATTAAAAACAGAAAGCCATTAGTTAAGAAATTACATATACTCCTCCCCACCATTACTCCCCTTCTTTCTTCCCATTTCCCTCCCACCCTCATTGATCCTTTCCTTTGTCCATTTTCCCCTGCAAAAAAATAAAAAATAAAAAATAAAGGAAATCATATATCCAAAGGTAAACTGAAAGAAGTATTTCCAGATATATCAAATTCAAAAATAAATTCATCAGAAACATGGATAGAAAGCTATTATCAGGCAAGAGATACTATGATGAACTTAACAGCTTGGTGTTAAAAAAGAAAAAAAAAGTCTTCATTTAAATAACTCACTTTATGTGGGGCTGCAGCCCTGGCTGCTCTTCATAGTCTTCTATGAGGAAAGGCAGATTCTTGGCCCAGTGGTCTTTAAAGCTTCCAGGCAGATCCACATCAATGTTGTATTCCGTTAGGGGAGTATCAAGATGTGCATGAAGATATCGAGAATACTCTGCAGGTAGGAAACGAGATCTGACACACCCAAATATGCTGAAACAGTTTTTATAGCTAATTATAAATTTTTATAGCTAATCTGTACAAAGTACAATTACTTCATAACAAACTGTTATTTAATTATAAGACTTCTAAGTGGAAACTCCAAATTTTAGCAAGTCAGTATGAAACTCCAGTATTTTGGCCACCTCATGTGAAGAGTTGACTCATTGAGAAGACTCTGATGCTGGGAGGGATTGGGGGCAGGAGGAGAAGGGGACGACAGAGGATGAGATGGCTGGATGGCATCACTGACTCGATGGATGTGAGTCTGAGTGAACTCTGGGAGTTGGTGATGGACAGGGAGGCCTGGCATGCTGCGATTCATGGGGTCACAGAGTTGGACACGACTGAGCGAATGATCTGATCTGATCTGATTATATGATAATGGAGGTAGCCTGCCGCTGACTTATTACCAGGGGCAAATACAAACCAGTCCATCTGGGTCCACCTTGCCTAAATTTTAACCACCTTCCCATAAGCAATACGAAAGATCTCACTATTCAATTCCAGAGTCTGGGAATGCAAGTTCAGTGTTAGACAGAGGCTGGTTCCTTGTCAACTGATAGATGTACTGACTATGTATGCAATTTCATCGACTGACCAACTGCTGCTTATCTCTAGGGAAGCAGTGCAGAAAGAACCAGGATATGCAGCGCCCCCATCTTCAGTCTATAGCTCACAAGGCCAAGTTCTCCTAAATGAGGAAAAAAGAGGGAATTACAACTTAGAGTAAAGAGCTGTGCTGTCCAAAAGGTAGTTCCTGCTGCTGCTGCTGCTAAGCTGCTTCAGTCGTGTCCAACTCTGTGCGATCCCATAGACGGCAGCCCAGCAGGCTCCCCCGTCCCTGGGATTCTCCAGGCAAGAACAATGGAGTGGGTTGCCATTTCCTCCTCCAATGTATGAAAGTGAAAAGTGAAAGTGAAGTCGCTCAGTCATGTCCGACTCTTAGTGACCCCATGGACTGCAGCCTACCAGGCTCCTCCATCCATGGGATTTTCCAGGCAAGAGTACTGGAGAAGGTAGTCCCTAGTAGCTGCTATTGAGAACTTGAGATGTGACTAAGAAACTGAACTTTAAATTTTATTTAATTAGAAATTTAAATTTAAAACTGATGTTTTACTCAATTATTAGAAAACGGCAGTATGTTTGGAACAACTTGCATCTATCAGTCTATTTTTCTAATTTTAAATTTTATTAAATCTAAATTCAGACCAAGTATTTCCAATGAAAATTTAGCATCCAAATTGAGATGAACTATCGCCTAGTCAAGGCTATGGTCTTTCCTGTGGTCATGTATGGATGTGAGAGCTGGACTGTGAAGAAGGCTGAGCGCCGAAGAATTGATGCTTTTGAACTGTGGTGTTGGAGAAGACTCTTGAGAGTCCCTTGGACTGCAAGAAGATCCAACCAGTCCATTCTGAAGGAGATCAATCCTGGAATTTCTTTAGAAGGAATGATGCTAAAGCTGAAACTCCAGTATTTTGGCCACCTCATGCGAAGAGTTGACTCATTGGAGAAGACTCTGATGCTGGGAGGGATTGAGGGCAGGAGGAGAAGGGGACGACAGAGGATGAGATGGCTGGATGGCATCACTGACTCGATGGATGCGAGTCTGAGTGACCTCCGGAAGCTGGTGATGGACAGGGAGGCCTGGCGTGCTGCGGTTCATGGGGTCGCAAAGAGTCGGACATGACTGAGCGACTGATCTGATCTGACTGATCTGATCTGATAATATATACTGTATTCAAAGACTAGTACAAAGAAATGTAAAACAGCCAATAAATAGTGTTTTCATAATAATAATATGCTGAACTGATATTGTAGAGGTACTGAGTTAAATAAGATGAATTATTAAAATGAATTCCACCTGTTTGTTTTTACTTTTTTAACATGGTTACTAGAAATTTAAAATTACATACATGGTTTGCAATTTTTTCACTGGACAGTACTATAATAGAGAGTTAATGAAAAAGGAAAGAGAAAAAATAAAAGTAAATATCTGGGCTTTATATGAAAAATAAAAATGTCTATGTAGAGCAGAAAAAGGGTAAGACCGACTAGTAAAAGGATAACGCAAAGATTTGGTTTCTTTTTCATCTCAATTTAAATTCTCCAAAATATGTGAGAATTCTGACGTGAAGGAGTTGACAGATCAAAGATACTAAGTTCTTATTTAACAGTGAAAACTTAAGATTACTTTCTTGTCATTCCTATATTTTTGGATGAGATGTGACAAGACAAGGATATCCAGATGATTGTCATATTTAGTTCAAAATACACTGTTTCTGCATAAGTAAAATTTTTTAATTTTAGAAAGAAAAAATGTGAGGAAGAGGCAAAAAACCCCTCAAACAAACCAAGACTGGCCTCTAGGAGATATGGGCTCTCTCTAGTCCAGATACCACCACTAACCAGAGGGTGGCTGGGGGCAAGTCACCCAGCTTCCCTGAGACTCAACTGCCTAATAGGTAACATCAGAGATGAGCAGCATGATTCCTGCAGCTCGAAGCACTCACAGAGTCAATGATTCTGCAGCTGTCGGACTTACCTCGGAGATACTTCACTTTAAGGTACTCTGGGCTGGCCTTTTGGCCAGGGAGAGGGTCATTTAGCATAACTTTAGTTTGTGCTTTTATCCCTTCATAAAACTGTCCCATTGCCACGTGGCTGAGTCCTTTCATGTACTGGCACACCTCATTATATGGCTCCAGCTGCAGACATCGCTGAGGCATTGAAGGAAAAAAGGCTGTATTAGAATCCATACAGTTTAGGAACCTTTAAAGTGCTTTACTCTTTAATCTGGAATTATAAACTGGAATTAGGAAAGTTTTCCCTCAAGGTTAAATCAGACCAAATACATACTCTGTAAATCAGTCTGTTGGTCAAGGCAATGGTTCTTTCCTCTTTCTTTTTGTTGAAGTCTAAGTCCCATCACTTCATGGGAAATAGATAGGGAAACAGTGCAAACAGTATCAGATTTTATTTTTTTGGGCTCCAAAATCACTGCAGATGGTGACTGCAGCCATGAAATTAAAAGACGCTTACTCCTTGGAAGGAAAGTTATGACCAACCTAGACGGCATATTGAAAAGCAGAGACATTACTTTGCCAACAAAGGTCCGTCTAGTCAAGGTTATGGTTTTTCCAGTGGTCATGTATGGATGCGAGAGTTGGACTGTGAAGAAAGCTGAGCGCCAAAGAATTGATGCTTTTGAAGTGTGGTGTTGGAGAAGACTCTTGAGAGTCCCTTGGACTGCAAGGAGAGCCAACCAGTCCACTCTAAAGGAGATCAGTCCTGGGTGTTCTTTGGAAGGAATGATGCTAAAGCTGAAACTCCAGTACTTTGGCCACCTCATGCGAAGAGTTGACTCATTGGAAAAGACTCTGATGCTGGGAGGGATTGGAGGCAGGAGGAGGAAAAGGGGATGACAGAGGATGAGATGGCTGGATGGCATTATTGACTCGATGGACGTGAGTTTGAGTGAACTCCGGGAGATGGTGATGGACAGGGAGGCCTGGCGTGCTGCAATTCATGGGGTCTCAAAGAGTTGGACACGACTGAGCAACTGAATTGAACTGAACTGAAGCACTATTCTTACTCGCCCCAACTGACTCCATTCATTTCACAAAACTTTGTAGAAGAATAATATAGAATTGCAGTTCCAGTGCTTATCTCTTATGGATGCTCACCTTGAAGTTCTTAAGGGCTTCATGTAAGCTGCCATGGTGATAAAGCATCATTCCTCGGAGCTGGAGGGTCTGCACGTGATTTTGGTTGAGCAACAGAGCCTTCTGAAAGCTCTCGGTGGCTGCTTCAAAATTGCCCAGTTCCCTAGGTATTTAACAACAGTGATGAACATAATACAGGTGTTTTAGTCAACATACAGGAATTAAGTTACCCTCATAATTATGATCCAATTAAAAAATAAGATACTTCAATGTGGGTGTTTGCTTTTTTATTTTACCAAATTCATAGGTTTAAAATGTATTTTTTCTGTTGTTTAAGTTACTTCAATTAAAACCTAATTTAAATTTTGAAATAAGTGTATTTTAGAATTGTGGTCATTTCAGAATGAAAATGGTTATTACTGACCAGCCTTGCCTTATTTTGTATATTAAAATTTTTATAAATAATAGAAGCTTTAAAATATCTCATGTCAATTTTATATAAACAATAAATACATAATATATGTAACACCCACTTACATTTATACAGCACTTTACTATTTGCTAGGTGTTTCCAGATCTGTTTTCAACTTATATTCCCAACAACTCCATGGGACAGGACAGATAAATACCATCCCTTAAACCTAGAGTGACTCCAAACACACTTTCTCCAAGTCAGTATAAAAGACTTTTTCTAACTATGGAGTCAGATAAATAAGCTCTTGAATTAAATTCTTTCTGAATAAGGCACCTAACAGTTTCACAGGAGATTTCTGTCACTATCTTTCTCTTTCCTAACATTTATAGTACCTTTATACAGGTCAGAATACTAAAAAAATTTTTTAAATCAGAAGTCAGAATAGCTTTGATGGCCCGAGTGATGCATGTAATAAGGAAGCCAAGCACTGCCACTTGTTCCTGACAGAGATGCAACACGCTTGTAACATTTCCATCTCGCAATTCTAGGATTTTTAAACAGATCCTCCTGATGTGGGTATTAACCTTAGCTACTGCCTGAAAAGGGACGTATCATCCATAAGTCAACACCTTAGAATGCCACTATTCAAAGCACCTACGTTTGAAGGACTAGTGTTTTCTCGGCCAATATATACAGACTAAGGTTATTTTAGGGCACAGCAGCAACATGCATTATGGTACCCTCTTACCCAAGGTTTTTTCTATGCCCAGAGACGATCTCAACAAGTATGTGACCACCTATGTGATTTAGAACGACCGTCTCTTTAGGCTAAGAAACACATTTTTAAAAACCAGATCCCTATTACGAGAGGCTATGCCACTATACACCCTCCCTCCTACCCCGAGTGTTGGTGCTTTACTCACCTGTAGGCCTGTCCCAGGCTTTTATATGCATCAATAAAATCAACTTTCTGCTTCAGAGCTTCTTTGAAGGATTCAATAGCTTCCTATAAAAAGAACACAGAAAATTATTTCATTTGCTTAACTGTTAAAATTGAGTTTCTCTCAAATTACTAAAGGACTAATACAGTATACATAAAATACATGGTCTCTGAGTGATTTTTTCAAAATAGGAGGACTTAAAGGGAGGTAGAAACTACAATAAACTATGGGGATTTCATTTCAATAGTAAATAAATACATTACTATGAACAACAGAGCCTTAAGTTTCTCCTTTCAAAATGGGAAAACAGCTTCTGTTTTTCATTAGGACTTTGACTACCAATAACACCTTCATTTTAATATCATTTACTTAATAAAAACTCTATGGAACAAGAGTAAGCCTAACAGCTGCATGACATAATCTAAAATGATCACAACTGGCAGCATTTGAAATTAAACCAACAAGAGAGACAAAAAAGCAAGCCCAACATGAAAGTATTGGTAAAACAAGAAAAAAGGCTCCTAGGATAGCTACTAAAGGATTCCCATGATCTACAAGGGGAAAGAAAGCATAAAAATAGGAGAGAAACCTTCAGGTTGTGGGGGGTGGTGCATGGCTCCTGCCAGCACAGCTCCAGGAGGCACTAAGGTTCCAGAACTGCACAATCTATGCTCTTGGGGGGAGCCCTGGCTGCACAGGGACTCTCTGTGGAAACCGGTGATAGAACATGCCACTGCTTCAGAGTAAACATCCCAGGCTTACACTGGGTATTCAAGTTCTTTTCATTATGATGTTATTTATTGTAATAAAAAATTACATAGATATTTCACACATTTCCCAAGGAAAAGACATATCTTACTTAATGGCTGTAAAATATCACAACTTCTAAGAGCTTTAATTGAGAAAAAACTTAAAAAACTCTGGCATAGATCATTTCAACTCGATTAGATAATTCATAGGAGAAAATCATTAGAGATATCAAATGCCTTGCACATGGTAGGCACTCAATAAATATTTAATGCCCTGGTAGACACAAAATAGTTTTGCAAAAGTTAACAACATTGAGTCTTTTCAGAAAGTCATTCATCCCCTGTTTCTTGATTTTCTCAGGGGAGGCCAGCAGGCCAAGAGAGGCTGGCTCTGAAACTCTTCAAAGGCAATACTGGGGACAAAACCTCTTCATTAAGGAATCTCACTGAATAGCTACTGTTTGGGAGACAGACGAAAATGGATAACTTTTTAACATTGAAGAAATGTTAAAGACCACTCTTAATTAGACTACCTGCTGTGATATAAGTCTTGATCTTTCAGGATTTTTACAATTGCATTTTTAATTCAACAAACATGTATTGAGTGCCTACTATGTGCCAGGGACAGCAGGAGGTAAGGGGACATGAAGATGGGCAGGTCATCATCTCTGTCCTCTAAGAACTCGCAGTATCATTAGAAAGCCAATTATGTAACCAGGTTACTAGAATGCAAACTAAGAGCTACAACAGAGAGATGAGTAAAAGTCTCTGGGGAAAAAAAGAGAAAGAAACTGACTGAGCCCGGGAGAGCAGAAGAGGCTACAGGGAGGAGGTGACAACTGAGCTGGGTCTTAAAGCACGAGGAGTTTGGTAAAGAAAGACGGCATCGTGGATGGGGAGGTGGTACCACACAGGGGCACAGAGCGCTCGCTAAGGCAGGGAGAGTCAGGGGGCAGGGGCGCGGGGGGCACGGGTAGGAGCGGGGGAAAGGGAGAGCGGAGGCCAGAAGGGAGGGCCTCTGCTGTGCTCCACAGTCTGGGTGCTGCCCTGAAGCAACAAGGACTGAGGGCTGTGAGGAGGGGGACATCTCACAAGGTTTGCTCTTCAGAGAGATGGTAACTGCTGGCAAAAACAGAAAAGACACACTGAAGAGGGGGAAGGATGGAACCCAGGTGAGAGGCGGCTGTAGTGGTCCAGGCAAGAGATAATCAAAGCTCAGACAGAGACAGTGTCTCTGAGGAGAGAAAAGAAGGGTCGAATTCAGGAGAGATTTTTAAAAGGCACACTAAGACAGAATGTGGTGGCTATCTGGGGATGAGGGAGAGGAGTGGGCAGGAAGAGCTTAGGCTGGGAGCCTGGGTGGAAGGCAGGGCTTAACCATCGTGAAGAAGTACAGGAAGACGGACAGCTGTGGGTCGGGGGAGGGTGTGAGTCCACCGGGATGTGTGAAGTCTGGAGCATTTGTGGACGTCTACTGGAGATGCCCAGGGGACATCTGCTGCCCACTGCACTTACAGCATGCTTGGACGCCACAGTTCTTCAAAGTCTGATTTCTCTTCAGCTTTTAAGAGTCTTTGGTTTCGGGGTTCCTGTCTAATCACTGCACAGCTCTCTACCTCATTCTGCCAAAGAGGGGACATAGCAGAATCAAGATTTTAAGCCATTGGGAACAAAGAAACTACGTTTGTTGAACCTATCTCTAAGCACATGAACTGGCTCTGAAGTCATCTGCACAGCAAATGCAATAATCACCATTTAAGTCGCCGTCTTCCTTACTAGCTGGGAGGCAGCCATCACCCTGGGGCTGTTCAGCATAAGTGAAGAGAACCATAACAGGTAACCCTCAAAGTAAAGGCTTATAAAAATGTGTGTTCAGAATATACCATTTTTGAAACATCCTTACAAAATGAGTAGAATTCAACAGAAAAATTTCTGCTGTTTTTATTACCTAGGAATATCCAAAATGTCTGATATATCTACTGAATTGGACAACTGTGAAATTTGTCATGTAATATACCCTAATATATTTCTAATGTATTATATCTTAAATTAAATAAGCAACCATCCACTTAATTTCAGGACTATTGACCTGCAGAGACCACCCTTAGGATACAAAGATAGTTCAGACTCGTTGGTCCATTTAATACTTTGTCTCTACATTTAACAAGAAAAAGACAGATACCTAAACTAAGTTCATTAATTTAATTAAGGCATTTCACCACTCAGCTTTCCCATCTCTGTAACGGGGACACCCTCTGCTCCTTCTATACATCATGGTGATGCCGTTGGGATGAATGAGACAATACACGTAAACATTCTGACTTCCTCGGACAGCAGATCTACAAAATGCAAAAAGAAAGTTCCCATCTATTACATACATCACTGCTGTGCTGGTGAGCGTGGTGAAAAGAAAGCCCAAGTCACTTGGTGAGACTGGTTCATGGAGGGGCTTCTAACACTCGGAGGATGAAAGCACTGTTTCTAGGTTTTCATCAGGTAGATGTGAAATAAACCAAACTGAATTTTAGTCCATGTTCGGTTTCTATTCAGTGTCTCTATTACCACTCTTTTCTGAAAAAATTCTTTTTGAAATAACACAAAGGGCCCTTCTTGCCTACATTCCTAAATGTGGCTTAAAAATGAAATCAACTGTTTATTTACATTTGTTTACTTTAAAAAAATATTTTTACCCTCTCAGTACTAATAACTGGCATTTTTTTCTATTTCAAATTTCTTTCTCCTTCATGTGATACTCAAGGGATAGATTCTGAACACAGTATTGTAATTCTGAATTTTTTAATTGAAGGTGACTTGAAGGTGAAGAGAATATGAGAGGAATAGAGGGCAGAGACAAAATAAACTGGAAGAAATCATCTGGAAGCTGCTCAAAGCACATTTTAAATAACTCAAAGCCTGCACTGCCTGTCTGAATCCTGAGGGGGATGGAAAGGGTCCTTATTAGGACCACCTCTGCACACTTGCAAAAATGGAGATGAAGTACATAAAATAAGATTTGCAAAATTAATTCCTTCTAGTTTGGTATTCAATGGATGGGAGTTATTTTTTTTTTAGAGTCTGTAAGACCTAGATTAAATTCTCACGTGGAAAATAATCTATAATACCAGATTTATGTTTACAGTTCATAAAGGACTTTCACATATTTTATGTAATTCTCACTCCCACTTCAAGAGACACAGAGTAGCATCATCTCTACCTGATAAATGGGGAAGCAAAGCCTTACAGAATTGAAGCAGCATGTCCAGCAGTGCAGATAATAAGATTCAGAGCAAGAGCTCAGAGCACGACCTTCCAATTCAACGCTCTGCCTTTGAAATTTACCCCACTGATACTTATTGAGCACCTACTATGTGACAGGCACCATCTGTACCATGGAGGATTTACAACTCGTGGCCTTTTAAAAGGTAAACCTTTCCCCCACCCTCCAAGTGAGTGTGTTTGTGTGTATCAGATCCTCAGTTATTTTCAATGATAACATCCATGTATTCTTCTCTGCTACGTGCTACTGAAGCTCTTCTCACCTTCCAAAGTTCAGGTTAAGTGCAACCTACTCTGAATTCTCCGCCTCCTGGTCAGAATGAGTGTCTCCACCTAGCCGGGTGGACTGTCTGTGGCTCTCAGGCCAGCCTGTCTTCAATCAGGCAGTTTGGACGTGCCAGGCCTGGGGTAAGAGCCAGAGCTCCACCCTCAGCTGTGTTTCTGCCCCTCGCCCTGGCAAGAGTGAAGCTACTGCAGGACAGGCTCCTGGAACAGGCTTGGAGAAGGCAGAGTCCCAGCCAGTCCCAGGGCAGGCAGCTGGTGGTGACTTTCAGCCCCACTCAGCTGAGACAGAGCATCTCCTTTGTCTCTCGACCCCTCCTCCCGACAGCAGTCTTCAAGCAACAGTGCTGGGACCCCTCCTGCAGCCCCCAGAGTCCGCCCAGGCCGTTTGGCCACTCCTGACCTGAATGTGGCAGCACCTCCTGGTCAGCCCCCGTCCCTTCCCTCCTCAGCCACCCACATCAGCAACCATTTCCTGAGTACAGACTGAATCTCAACTCTCTGTTTCCCCCAAATCTAGACTTCAGAGCTCCTCCCGGCCTACCAGCTAAAGTCAAAATGCTCAGTAAGTGCTCTTGACCTTCCAGAACTCCCTTCCCAGGGGCCCAGCCCCACCTCCTCACAAGCGTGGGTGTGTCTCCCAGGTCATTACTCACACCTTCCTCTCAGCCTCAGAGTCCTTCCCAACCATGCTCTGCTTTCCAAGTCAAGATTATGTCCACTTATTGTCTGGACCTTCCTAACTCCTGAGTTCAAATGAGAGCTTCTCACCATGGCTTCCAAAGCACGCTGCTGATATTACTTTCTTTGGTTCATTCACCACGTGATAAATCATATGTGGAGAAAGGCTTTGTAAACTGTGTCTGTCCTAAGTGTCCTTTTGCACCTTCCTCCAAGTACGTATCAGACAGTAGGAGCTCAATAAATTTGTCGATTCAAAGTACTTTCTAAAATAAACCAACTGGACATGTGAAATGTCATTTTAAAATCTGCCAAACTAAACCCCGGCTCAATTCCTCCCACCACGAGGGAGATCTAGCATCACTGCAGGTACACATATTGCACAGCACTTTCACCTTCAGAAGTCCTCTGTGAAAGAAAGTTAAACCTTTGTATAGCATAGCTATGGGCTGGTTTTTGTTCAGTTCTAAGGACTGCTGAAAGTCTTCATGGGCTGTTGCATAGTCCTACAAAAAGGAGAATGAAAAAAAAAAAAGTAGTATTCGTTAGATATTGGACATGTCCTACTTTTGATTGATAGAGGAAAAAAAAAATCCCAATTTATTCTGTGCCCTTTCTGGCTTTAAAGGAAACATTTTATGACTACAAATATTAGAAGCATGCTTACACTGTTGAAAGAGTTAATTTTAATTGACGAGAGAAACTCACAAAGGTTTAATTTAAGCATACTGTCTCAACCACAAAAGAATATTATTTTAAATACTATTAAAGTCATAATCTGCTATACTTTACAAATTATTTTAGTATTATTACAAAATAATTCCATTATTTTGCTGTCTAAAATAATTATAGATCAACCTTAAAATGTGTTATACTGAGGTTTTTTTAAATTTATTTTCTTTTGCAATAGAAAATTATTATTGAAATGACTGTAAACCAACAAAAATAGCTATGGCAATTATAAATACCACTCATGATAAAAGGTAATCTTGCTAAGTTGAGAAGCTATAGTCTAGGAAGCCACATTAGTTCAGGTCATGATTCTTGGGCTGTGATACCCAAAGAAATTCAAATTGTACCCTTAAGTTTAATGATCACATTGATAACATGCACACCTGCTTCTCTATGCTGACATTTCCAAGAAAAGTTAAGGTATAATCTGTAAACCAAATTTCTCTTCTTCTGTTTCCCACTCTTTCTTTTTTTCCCCTAGACCAGAATTAGTTACTGCAGTTCAAGCAAGAAAATGTGTTTCTGGTACTTAATATTTCTCCGCTGAGGTCAATTTCAGCTACAGAAAATGCTTTCATAACTGTCTTATATCACAAACTATTAATCTACAGCCCCAAACCCAAATCTACCAAATAGTAGCTTTCTGAAGTAGAAGGAAAGCTGAAATTTTTACCACCATGAAAGGCCACATTTCAAGGCAAAAATAATTCACCTCTGATATGAAGTACAGAGTCCCGCGATGTCTGTACAGCCGTGCTGAGGGCTGAAGTTGAATAGCTTTAGTGAGATCATTCACTGCTTCATTAATTCGTCCCAGAGGGGACAGAATCTATAAACCCAAAAATGTAATTAGGGGAGAAAAGTCCCAGTGACTGCCCCTACGACTGCCAACGCTTTTGACTTTTCAAGTCTGCTTCACCACCCCACACTTACAATGCGACTCTCTCAGCAGCCTAGAACTCTTGACTCCACCTACTGTGCAGTCAGATTCAAAGTCAACAGCTGAGGGGCTGCCGACCTTGTCCAGTCAAGGGGATGCTGAAGAACCATGACCATGGCAACTGCCCTGTCCCTGTTTCATGTTCTGACTCATAATCGATGTTGCTTTTCTTGAAGTGCAACCATTTTCCCCCAACCTATCATTTACCTTTGGGAACAAAATTTGGCATGTCAAATTAATCTGAAAGTTAACTCGAAACCATTAAAACAGAGGAACTGATAAACACAGATTGGAGTCCCCCTGGTATCTAGCCATGCCATCTGTGGTATTAAGTGCTGAATGGCAATTTCTAGGATTCCAGGTGTTGTGGAAGCCCTCTGATGTGAACAACTCTCAACTCATCAGTTATGATCTGCAAGGTAGAGAAAAAAACATCTGCAGGCCTGTTCTGAAGGCTCTTTTGATCCAGCAATCGGCTGTGTTCAGGCAACAATGACAACACAGAGGACAGCTCAGAATGCACAAGTCCACCCAGAAGACGCAAGAGAATCCAAAATGGGTATCAGTACTCATGCAGTCAAGCTCAAGCAATTCATCTGGAACAAATGTTCTTACATTAGGGTTAAATTTGTTCTTATAACAGGTCATTTCCATCAAGTTTTACTAACTGGTTTCCTCCTCTGCAGGAACTTAAAAACCAGCAAGAGAGAAGATTGAGGCAGGCACACCACCAGTAGCAAGAGAGACAGCTCACAGGGAGGAAAGAAATGGAAATATGTGCCCTTAGAATTCAAGAAACATAGTGGTCTAGGGTTATATTTTGGAAGGAAAAATATCCCAACCTAGTATATTAGTATTAACATAACTGAATGATTGCACCCTAGCACAAAAATCAATATGCATAATAATGATCAGAGTAACTAAAAAAGGTTAAATTACATTCACTAAATATAGACAATTTCAGAAAGTATAAAAGTGAAAACTTTCTCATGAAACAATTTCTGACATAAACAAATAGTATATTGTAATTTAGCTGGAAAATTCACTATATCATGATGTTATTGCCTGATAATGCCAGAAAAGGGGGCTATTACTATATATTTTTAAGATCATTGGAAATCACTTTTCTGATTACCCATATCATTCTGGGTATACAATTAGCTTTTTATTAGATATACAAAATTTTCAAAGCTGCCAAATCAGCCTTCTAAGTGCACTTAATTAAATTCATGCTTTACTGTAACATTTTAGCAGAGCATCAGTGTGATGGCAGGGAAGAACCCAGCACCCACTCCCTGGAGCAGAGTGTCACCAAGTGAGCTGCCCAATGCTCACCCTGAAAACCAACAGGCCTCTCATGCAGCAGCGAACAGATTACAGTCATTCAACCCTTAGGGAGCAATCCAAAACAGACGAGAGATAACGAATTCTTTCATTATTTGAGAAAGAATTTCTTTCAGAAAGCCAAATCCCCAATAAAACAAAAAACTCATTTTTAAGAAACTGAACTGTAATTTAACACACTATAATTTTGAGAACAAAAACATCACAAATGCAGTTTTAAAAATACTAAAACATTTAGCCTTCCCTTTGCTTGTTAAGCTTTCTCCCTCAAAAGAGGGAGGAAAAGTCATTTGTCCCTTTAGTCCAACTATGAAATCCCACCAGAACAGATAATTACAAGTTAAGTTCTAGTCAGATTGAAAATATTACCATAAATTCCAAAGCTCTTATCTTAATATGGTTAAATGTGCAATAAAATAAATACAATATGAAACTTGGATAATTTACTATTGTTTAATGAAAATGGTAAAATGGACATGTTTCATTTAAAACAGTAAAAGGGGTGCCTTGCACACAGTCCTTTCTCTGGCCTGAACACCCTTCTCCACCTTGTTCCCCAAGACACGGTTCCTACCCAGATCCAGCATCACCTCCTCAGCGAGACCTCTGCAGATACTGCCAATGCCTGTCCCCTTGCCAATCTGTCCCAGGGATCCAGCAGACCATGTTTTCCTGCTCCTGAACAAGCACCCCCTCCGTGGTGTCCACTGTCACACGTATTACCTGGGATTGTCTCCACCTTGAGTCCTAAGTTCTGGTTATGGTCACCCTTACCTAGTTTACATCTCTATGTAGATAGGTGTATCTCCTAAGAATTAGATACAAGTGAGGGCGCATGCGCGCGCACACACACACACACACAACATGCTTCGAAAGGCAACAGGCCTCATTTGACCACAATGTCATACTGTTTTGCCAAATAAAGTATGTCATATACCCAGTAAACACATGTCATATTTTTCAATGAACATGGACAGTGGTGGTACACATCATAACTGTATTTTTAATACTAAATGTTACTATTACATGTTAAATCAGCAAAGATTTAACATGGTAAAGCAGGAAAGAGTATCACTCAGCCCATAGTTTTCTAGTAATTTCAACTATTTAAATGCATTATGTACCTATGGAAGAAAATACAATAGGTATACAGGAGGCTTAAAATTTATCAGCAATAAAATAAAAGGAAAAAAAATGTGAAATGTTTTTAAATCCAATAACAACAGAGGGAAAAAGAAAACCACACTCACTTCTGCTCGCTGCTCAAATACCTCTGGACGATCTGGTTCCAAGGTAATTACTCGGCTCAGTTCGAACAGAGCAAGCTCAGCATTCTTAATGTCCTTGAAAAGGCATTAGCTCAGTATGAGATACACTGTTACTCAAAACCAGCTTGAACAGACTTTCTGAAAAAACTAATAATTTAGTAATGACACAACTATTTAGAAATAAACAGGAACTTAGCTTCTATGTAAGAGATCTGCCAAGTTAAATACGCTGTAATTATTTAACTTGCTCAAGTCTACCTACACACGTTGGACTTGGCTACCTAGCACAAATTCTTGGCTACATTCTAGCACAGATGGCAAGATGTTTTCTCACTTTAACCTATTTAAAGAGTACATCAGCCGATTTCAAGGGATGAGCATGTGGACACCAGTGTGCAAAATGATGCTGATTAGTGCAATGTGGGGACAGAGGAGCCAAGTTAGTGTCAGTCAAAACCCCTCTGGGCCTATACACCTACTCCTAGAGGAGCCTAGGTAAGCCTGTTCTCTTTAAAATTTACACATTACTTTCATATCAAAAATACATGAGGATGTTACTTTTACATTAAAAGTACATTAAAGATATAAGCAAATTTCACATCAAGATATAAAATGAAAAGAGATAAGAATATGGAAGAAGCAGCTTATCTCTGACCTTTACTAGGGAAGCTCTGATCATTTACTGATGCCCTGAACCTAAGTAGGGCTACTTACTGATGCTCCCTTCCTAAACATCTTTGTCATTTCCAAACCTGTGCTCCTGTGCAGTCTGCTCTCAAATGTCTCAGAAGCAGACAATATTATACAAGATTTCTCCAATAGGCCAGCAGGCAATTAGGACAATTGTTTTTTAATTCACAAAAATACAAAGTGACATTTCTCCCTCAAAGCATAATTTCATTTGAATATTTTTAATGTAAAAGAAAAAGGTTCATGTATAATGTTCAAGACTGAAAATTTGGACATCTGACCTAGACCATTGCATTATTTACTATATAATCTCAGGAAGGTCTTTATTTTTACACCAAAGTGCCTTTGTTTGACCAAAAAATATACTTATTATAACCTTCTTCCCACACTCCTCAGAGAAATAAGTAAAATAAGGCTCAAAGATATATCTAAGAAAGAATAATATATAACACATTTAAAATAATTTATTTTTTACAATATTTTACAAAAAAAAAAAACTTCTGTTCTTCTATGCGACCTTTAAAAACTGAAAGATTCTAAGTACTGTAAACTGTTGATACCCTGGATACCCTGTCTCTCTCTTACACCAATGAGTATTTCTCAGGGACTCTGTCAAGGTCTCATGCTTTTTTTGGCTTAGGTTCAGTTTATCATGAACTAAAGTTTAGGCTGGCAAAGGCTGTCCTTTTAGAATAGAAAGTGAGGTGAAACTGACCTCAGAAGACCTGGGCAGAAATTCCCAGCCCTCTACTTTCCAGCCACTTGACCTTGAGGAAGTCCCCTACGGCCGCTGTCTCATCTGTGAACTGGGATACTACCACCGCTGCCCCTTCAGAGCTCAGCGAGCAGGGAGGGGCTCCATGGAAACCCTGGTCTGAGTCCAGCCATGTAGACGCTATGGTAAGCGTGACTATGCCATACTCACATGTAGTCCCTTCTTTCCATAGGCCATCCCTCGGCCATAAATTGCACTAACCAGATCAGGCTCCTCCTAGTCAGACCAAAACAGAAACACGTCAAAAACTATAAACAAAACAAAATGAATCAGTTTCTGCTTAAAGCACGTTAATGCTGCAAATGACAGTTGCTACCAACACTCGTGTCAATCAATCAATACACAGTCCCCGACCAAAAGAGTCTACATTTTTAAAACTCATTTGAATGAGACACGAATAAGAGATTTACATTTAAAACACTAAAAAAATAAAACCAATATTACTGAGCTTTGTGCTAGCTTCTTTCACACAGTCATCTTATTTAAATTGTAATCCTCTCAACAACTCTATATTGGCAGCACCAGCGGTCACAGCACAGAGAGAAAACGGATGCTCAGAGAAGCAGAGACAGGAGTAATGGACTGGGTGATGCCTCTTCCTGGTTCATCTGTTTTCAGAGAGTCATGAAATAATCTGAGAAGGAAAGAACCCATCACAGCCAGCTCAATGAGGAACAAGAGGTGAGTTGGCTCCACAATCTATCAGGTATTCATATAATACAATCCTTTACTCTTAATGGGTCAGAATAGGAACCAAACCTTTCTTGCAACCTGCTCCCATGTGTCCTGGATAAAATGCCTCTCGAGCCCAAGGACAAAGCGTCTGCTGCCCCTCCATCAAGTCCCATACGCCGGCCAGCGGTATGAACTGCCTCACTTGCAGAGTGAAACACCACTTGTCAGCATGTAACCTGTGCAATTCTTACCCTCTTCTTTGAACCCTTCCCTATACGTTGGAGAAAAAAGAGTACATATCCTCTGGCTATCAGGTCCTGAGTGAAGAATTTAACAGGACTACATCAGATGATGTATCTTTCAGACCAATCTATAATCAGTTTCAAATCTGCAACTGAGTGTCTGCCAGTATTGCAGAAAAAGACATGTCAACTTAAATGATAAGTAAATGGGAAAAAACAAAGGATAAGATGCTATTCACTAAAAAACAATGCCCCCCCCCGAAACAAGGCTACCATAAACAGAATCAGGTCCACCACATCAAGTAGTAAGTTGGTACGTCACTGGTTGGGGCTTCCCTGGTAGATCAGACAGTAAAGAGTTTGCCGGCAATGCATGAGACTCAGGTTCAATCCCTGCGTCAGGAAGATCCCCTGGAGGAGGAAATGGCACCCCACTCCAGTATTCTTGCCTGGAAGATCCCATGGATGGAGGAGCCTGGTGGGCTACACCCCATGGGGCCGCAGAGAGTCAGACACCACCGAGTGACTAACACACACAGGGCATCACTGGTTACAACCCAGCCAGCAGATGGGCCTCGCAGTACTTGGAAAGTTGAAATAAGTAAACAATTACAGATTTCTAGCTTCTCTTGGAAAATAAGAAAATCCAACAAAGACAGACTCACATTTGGGCATGAGAATGTGAGAACATGACGACAACACCACCAAAACCCAACCAGAGCGAAGTACTGGATGCCTACTTAGAAGGATATGTGTTCACCTGCTCACTATGCGCCTCTCCACTACATCAGTTCACTCTGCTCATTTAATTTGCTTCTCTGGCTCCCATGTAGTCTTGGATCTCTGATTTGTAACATGTGTGCAGCTGACATGAAAGGCTGCCCACGCTATCAGCTAACTGGAAAGAAGCACGCGGTTACAGAATGACAAAAGAATGGCAGTCGCCTCCTATAAACGAGGCTTGTACATGGCTCTGTGGGTCAGTATGTGCACGGGAAAACACTCCCCAACACACTACCTGTGATTTTCTCTGGGGAGTGGGATTCCGAGATATCTTCCTATTCTGCTTAATACACTGATGCAGTCCTTTTCATTGTTTAACACACACATACGTTTATAACCAGAAAAAAAATATGTTAAGTGAAACATTACAAAAAGTAATAGAAAACTTTACTATCAGTTGAAAATATTGTATTTAAATAAATAAAATAGAAAACTTATTATAAATTATAGAAAATGAAGAAAAGCAAAAAAAAAAAAAAAAAAGAAGGTAAAGGGCACCCTATAATTCTATCACCTGGAGATAAAATTTCAACATTTAAATATTCTTCCTGGCTGAAAGAAAGGCAGAGGAAGTAGTTTGGAAGTGGGATCCAGGGCCAGAGGGTAAGGAAAGGCAGGAAAGAGCGTTCCCCACTGAGGAATCAAACAAAGACAGTCGTCACGTGTTCCCCTAGGACCAGCACGTGCCGGAAGACAGCACGTTGACAGCAGCACCTCGTCCAGGCTGGGCGGGGGTGCGGCTGGGGACCCCGTGCAGCTCGTGCCTGCTGAGGACAGGCTCCAATGAAAGCAAACCCCACTTTCAGCTCCAGTGAAAGCAAACCCCACTTTCAGCTCCAGTGAAAGCAAACCCCACTTTCAGGCGTGTCTCAAAATACACTATCCAAGAAGCTTTTTTCCCCAACTGAGAAAATTTTTATAACAAATGACAAGAGGTAAATTAGAAAAAAAGTATATTTAAATAAAGAGTTATGGTACTGATGAACCTTTCCATGGGGCAGGAATAGAGACACAAACATAGAGGATGTACTTGTGGACACAGTAGGGGAAGGAGAGGGTGGGATGAGTCAAGAGAGTAGCACTGACAAATCTATGCTGCTGCTGCTGCTAAGTCGCTTCAGTCATGTTCGACTCTGTGTGACCCCACAGACAGCAGCCCACCAGGCTCCTCTGCGCATGGGATTTTCCAGGCAAGAACACTGGAGTGGGGTGCCATCGCCTTCTCCGGACATATCTACACTATCACGTGTGAAGCAGGTAGCTAGCAGGAAGCTGCTGTGTACCACAGGGAGCTCAGCTTGGCGCTCTGTGATGACCTGCAGGTGGGACGGGGAGTGGGGGGAGGCTCAAGAAGGAGGGGATATATGTGTATTTATGCCTGATTTGGGCTTCCCTGGTAGCTCAGCCGGTAAAGAATATGCCTGCAATGCAGGAGGCCCCAGTGTGATTCCTGGGTAAGGAATATCTGCTAGAGAATGGACAGGCTACCCACTCCAGTATTCTTGGACTTCCCTGGTGGCTCAGATGGTAAAGAACCCACCTGCAATGTGGGAACCATGGATTCGATCCCTGGGTTGGAAAGACCCCTGGAGGAGGGCATGGCAACCCACTCCAGTATTCCCGCCTGGAGAATCCCATGGACAGAGGAGCCTGGCGGGCTATAGTCCATGGGGACACAAAGAGTCGGACACATCTGAGTGACCAAGCACAGCACACATGGCTGATTCATATTGTACAGCAGAAACCAATACAACATCGTGAAGCAATTACCCTCCAATAGAAAAAAATTAAAAATAAATAAAGAGCTCTTCTTGTTTGACTGACATTTTCATATACCCTGTGGCCACACCAGCCACTCTGGGAATCATCCTCATCTCCCCAGCCAACACACCTGCTCAAGAAATCCTGGCAGTTTCATCTCCTGATCCAGCAGCCACTTCCTCTCATGTGGCTACTGCAAAGGCCTCAACAACTTCCTGTTTCTTCCCATCCAGTCTCCAGGCCCATATTAAGAGTTAACTAACACTAAGTCTGATTAGGACACTTCCCTGGCTGAAACTATTCATTGGCTTCCCAACACCTACAACAGCAAAATTCAAACATTTTTCACTTTAAGAAATGCATTGTACACTGTAATGCAGTACATTCATACATATATACATAAATATACACACAAACACATCAGAAACAAGTTTCACTAAGTCTCATCAAGCCTTGCTGTACACAATGTTATATGATATTTCCTTATCAGGTATATTTCATTTAAAAAGTGTTAGTCTTGACTCACCAATTAATTTCAGCACCTACTAAAGGGTCAGATCAGATCAGATCAGATCAGTCGCTCAGTCATGTCCGACTCTTTGCGACCCCATGAACTGCAGCACGCCAGGCCTCCCTATCCATCACCAGCTCTCGGAGGTCACTCAGACTCACGTTCATCGAGTCAGTGATGCCATCCAGCCATCTCATCCTCTGTCGTCCCCTTCTCCTCCTGCCCTCAATCCCTCCCAGCATCAGAGTCTTCTCCAATGAGTCAACTCCGCACGAGGTGGCCAAAATACTGGAGTTTCAGCTTTAGCATCATTCCTTCCAAAGAAATCCCAGGGCTGATCTCCTTCAGAATGGACCGGTTGGATATCCTTGCAGTCCAAGGGACTCTCAAGGGTAGCGCCTCAGAATTTGAAAAGCAGTGAGGTGACACCTAAATACCTTTGCAAAAATCACTGATCACTTTTCTGCATCACCATTCACCTCCTTTCACTCCCCCAATCCCAATTCATACTCTAAAAATTGGCATTACTTAGTAGTTCCCTAGATGCAACATGGGCTTCCAAGTTGGGTGCATTTGCAAATGCTCTTGTCTGCCTGAAACACTCACCCATTGTCTCTATGCCCAGGAAAATCTTTCCATCCTCCAAGTCTCAGCTCAAACACTCCCTCTTCTCTAACTCCTTACAGATGCCCCTGGAAAATAGGTATGCTCCTCTCCTCCGTTTCACTATATGTCATATGGATGTTAGTCATTCTTTCAACAAATATTTACTCAGGGCCAGCTATGAGCATGCCCCATCCCATGTGCTACAAATACCACAGGAAGAAAAACCAACACAGATGGCAAAAGATTCTTGCTTTCTTGGAACACAGCCAAAGAACCAAAAATATAAATGTTACACTCTCAGCAAGTGTGAGAGAGATAAATGGTGCTTTATAAAATGTATAAAGACTTAAATACCTGGACTGAGATCTTAGGGGGTGGGGGAATCCCAGAATGACTGGTCCAGATGGTGCAAAGACTCTGAGGGAAGCAAGGAATACGGCATCTCCAAGCTGAGGTTGAAGAAGCAGGTAGGAACCATATTAAAGATTTTTATCTTTAACCTAAAATCAACAGCAAAGTATATGAGTGTTTAAAGTACATGTTTTTATGGTGTGCACATGTGCATGTGTTTGGAGGGTGTGAGGAAAGAATCCAGGAAACATAGGCCCCATCTGTCATCTGGCAGATCAAAGTGGCTGGCCATGGTTTGAACAGAGCTGGGAGCAGCAGATGGATGAAGGAGATACTTAGGAGATATACAGACAGAGCTGATGATGAGGTAAGCGACACATATGTGTGTGAAGGCTGCCATTCATTGAGCTCGGTGACACGAAGGTATGACTAGAGATTCTTTTTCAGTTGTGGGTGGGGGGACGTGGCAGGTTCAGGGGAGAGTATGCCAATGAATTGGAACCCGTAAAACTAGACTATAACCATGATAACAATCACAATAACTAAACATACTTTTTGTTGTTGTAAATTGAATGGACAAAACCTAAATACTTTACAGATGCATGTTACTCAAGTTTCCTCTATTATTCAACTTATTTTTTTTTTTAGGATTCTTTTCCAACAACATAAAAGAATATATAATTATTGTGTATGTGTGCTAAGTTGCTTCAGTCGTGTCTGACTCCTTGCCACCCGATGGACTGTAGCCCTCCAGGCTCCTCTGTCCATGGGGATTCTCCAGGCAAGAATACTGGATTGGGTTGCCAAGCCCTCCTCCAGGGGATCTTCCCAACCCAGGGATCTAACCCACATCTCTTATGTCTCCTACATTGGCAGGAGGGTTCTTTATCACTAGCGCCACCTGGGAAGCCTCATATAATTATTGTGGTTGCTACCATACCACAGTACAGTCTAGTATAACAGGTTCCTAAATTTAATTGGTAGATTTCATTACTTTTTTTGATTGATACAAGTTTATTATTTTATCACGGGCTTTGGATGTTAACAACAAGACACAATTCTTTCTTTATGAAATGTTACAATGAACTATTTTTTCAAATAAAAAAATGTTTATTTCTAAAAACAAATTGAGCTCAGGATATCATTCTGAAGTATTTTTGAATACACGAGTTTAATAATATTTACAGTTTATAACATTTTCAGAATTTTAAATGAATTAAACTAATATTTCAATTGTCCAATATTATTCACATTATGCAAATACAAAATCATGGTATAATAAGATAGCTTACTGGAGTCAGGTCCACTTAGATGTCTCAAATCAAAAAAAAATAAAATTTTTAAACCCACAAACGTCTAATTTACCATATTCATTATAATATTTATATAGTGATTTTAAAATTTACAAATATTCATTTTTCCATCACAAGGTCAGCTTTTTGTTAAAACCTGCAAGTCACTGGATCAAAGACAAAGACGTAAAAAAAGACACCGCACAGCAATGTAAGGAGGACTGAGCTCTGTGTGAGTGGCAGGTGCACATACGCATGTACATAAAGTAAGACTACAAGATCATGAGCAAAGGAATGTTTTACATTCTCTCTGCTAATGTTGAAAAAAAAAAAAAGTTCTTTCATGAATTCAGTTCCATTACAATCAGATCAGAATCAGATGAGTTCAAAGTCACACAACTAATAGCAAAGGTCAACTGCCTCATTGAACATCATCACAGTACTTAGGTCACCCAGCCCTGCATGAGCATCGAAGCAGCACAGAAGTCAGGAGAGGTTCCTGCTTTCAAGAACACTACGATGGAGGCACCAACACGTGTGGAAAGGACACGAAGACATGGACATGGAGACAATACCGATTGATAAGCTTTTAAAATCAAGAGTTTCCAACAAAGATGGACAGATCTAATAAATCTTCAAATTGTGTTCAGGTGGAAACTGTGATGCTCAGGGAATACTGTCTTCCTTTAAAGATATGCCAAACAATCCATATTTGGATAAATGTTAAAATGAACACATTGAAACAACAAAGATTATAGAAATATCCCATAAGTTTGTTCTCTGATCCTGCAACTAAGCCAATGAGAAGGTATAAAAGCTTTACATCAAAAGGTCATTCTGGAATATAAGTGTCCTTGTGCATAGATCCAAATTTCACATTAAATGATCTTATATATACAGTAAATATAACAAAATCCCAGCACCCATGGCCCCATTTGTCTTCAGCTTTCTATGAATGGAATCTGATTCCATGCGTTGTTGCTTCATGCTGGAGCTTGCAGTCTGTCCGAGAGAAACATCTTGTCAAGAGTTAGTGAGCTAAAAAGGAAATGGCAACCCACTCCAGTATTCTTGCCTGGGAAATCCCACGGACAGAGGAGCTGGGCAGGCTACAGTCCATGGTTTTGCAAAGAGTCAGACAAGACTTTGCTACTAAACAACAACAACAACTAACTAAAAAAACTGGAAGAGTTTGTCTGTGAACAGTTATCACTGAAGATTTGCTAAGGTATGTTTACCGGGTTAAAAATACAGAAGTTGGGGGACTTCCCAGGTGGTCCAGTGGCTAAGACTCCATGCTCCCAACACTGGGGACCTGGGTTCAATCCCTGGTCAGGGAACTAGAACCCAGATGCTGCGACTAAAACATGGCACAGCCAAAAAAAAAATACAGGGTTTTTGCACATGTAGAAGGTCCTGCAAGGTACAGATGGATGTCTAATAGTTGACACAATGTATTGACAGAAATGATCCTCCAGTGATACTGGGTTGAGTCCTAATGAGGCAACTCTCCATGCTGGAAGAAATACTTTGCCACTCTTCTGAATACTGGACAATAAAAATAAAAAGTATTGTTGGGCTAAAAACCAATTTCATTACTGCAAGACAAAGTATGGCTACGTTTGCCAAAAAGAGAAAAGGAAGAGCACTTAGATTTAAAGAATGGTCATACTGTAAAAATACAATTAAAGAGACTGACATGTAAATTCTGATTCATGATAAGAAAAAGAGTTTTGGTAAGTTAGAGAAGTAGTAATAACTGTTCTTTGGACATTCACTCCCACCTGGTTGTAGAGTTCCTTGATGAGACTGGCTATCAAGAATGTGAAGAAATCAAATTCCTCTTTTGTAGGAATTATGTGCATCAATTTCATAAAGCCTAATATACAAAAACTACATCCAGAAAAGCAGGATCAGGTCTTATTAAAATTTAAAAAAATACTTTTATCACTTAATATCAAATCTTTGTATTATATATTTATTGTAGTCATATAACATAAAGAAAACGTGACAGATTTTCACCAAGCTCTATATGGATGCCTCTAAACTTGCTCCTGCTTATTATTCCAGTGTGTCATGAAAATACAATTTTCCACATGTCTTATGATGCAGAAAAGGCTGGGAAGAACCAAAACAAAAGAGAAGAGAGACACCACCAAGAAGAGCACCAGCAGGAAAGCCAAGGCACTGAGTTCTGTGTGAAGACGTGCTATGAGCGATGACACAGGCCTGTCTTCCATGGGCCTGGAGGATCTGAACTCTCTGCTGCTCCTCTGACTGCCATTCCTGCCCCATCAGTGGTCTGGACCACCAGAATCAGCAGGCTAATTCATACTCTACACATTCTCAAAGAAAAGTCTATCAGCTGAAAGAAACCCCATGTAGACTGATGAAAATACTATATCAAACTTCATTATATTAATACCTTTTCTTAGCACAAACAGAAAAACTCTGATCTACTTTCTGAACACAATTGCAAGAGAAGTTTTACAATAATAAATGGACACCAGAGATACTAGAGAGTCATTAAAACAATATCTATAGAGAAACATTGAAAAACTTTATAAAATTAAGTGAAAAAGTAATACAAAATAGTATATATATTCAGATTATAAAAAACCAAACATATACTTTGAAAAGGTCATAAAAAACTTAAATAATGTTAGAGTGGCAGAATTAAGAAAATTTTTATTACTTATTTTATTTAACATTTTTATATTACCTTCAACTAGACAGATAATATTTTTCAAAAAGCTGAATGAACTGATAATACATCTGCAAGCTCAAACTGTTGTCTTCTGGTTGCTATCATAAATTAACTGATATGTGCTCTTATAAATGTATCAAAGCCCCCTTTGAAACCAGTGCTTTCTTACCTTTTTTAAATAGTGCAATGCTAAACAAAAGGACGATTTTTAAAACTTTATAATCTACCCATTGTACTTTAAACTCCACTGAAGAATATTATCCCATATGACCACTCAAACACACAGCTGCTTAGATGCAAGGAGTTTAAAGTAATAACTATAAAAACAACTTATTAATTATTTGAGAGTGAAGACTAAGTTATCAACATAATTAATTCTATGTTTAAAAAGAGAAAAGAAGAGCAAAATTTTCAAAACTGAAATTTTAAAATTTAATCAGCCTGCTGAATTTTAAACTATCTCCTGGCTCTTACTGTATCAGCACAGACGAATATGCCAGAATGGTACTCTGAGTAGCTGAAATTAACTGAGCACTTACTCTATGCGCCAGGCATCTAGTAAAGTACTTTTTAAAGACATTTCATTTAAACCGGACTAGAACATTTTTGGAGGTAGTTATTATTATGCCCATAATCCAGGAGGTTAAATAACTTTCTAGTGAGCAGCAGAGACAGATTAGAACTCAGGTATTTCTAACCTTACTTAACCGTCCTGAACAGATAATGGATAAATGGCCAAGCATCTACCAGAATACAGTTAAATAATGACCCAAGATATATGGACAATAATGTCAGGCTGCATTTTACAGGTCTCCTCTGCAGCTCTTACACTGAGGCATTAAGCACTTGGTCTGAACCAGACTTTAACACAGCCATCAGTAAGCAGAGGTCCAATGCTCCTACTGAAGGGTCTTATATTTACGATGAGAAACAAATCCATGAGCGGACTTAACCATGCAGATCAGCACCTGCACAGAGTAAACATACATAATTCCAAGAATTTCCAGTGTCTGCATCTCATGAGAGATATCAAGGTAGACAGTAAAATGAACTGAAGCTAATGTTTATCTTTCTGAAACTTGCATCTGAATCTCATCTTTGCCTGTTGATGGTGGGGAGACTACAAGCAAATCGCCTGATCTCCTTTAAAATAAAGTAACACTGCAAAGATTCAATGAGTGCATGTTATGAGGCCTGCACCAAGAAAGGGCTCAGTCAGGGCTGATTTCCTTTACTTTCTTGTAAAATCTTAATATCTATGTTTTATTGTAGCACTTTAGTTACACCTAAGACCATATTTTTGTCATTACTATAAACTTGCAGTTATATGATTAAGAAGAAAAATTACCTGAAGCATTGTTGAAAAATGTCTTATTGCTTCATCATAGAGACCACTGCCAATCAACACATATGCAATAGCTGGGATAAAGAATACAGAAACATTAAAGGAATGAATAAAGGATTTCAGACCAAAATAGGCAACTAAATTCTTTACCAAATCTTAAAAGGCAGCTCCAAGGACTAGAACCAGTTAAAGGAAACTTAGAGTTAATAAGATGTAATTGAATTCTCCTACCATTTGGTATTTGCTAGTCAGTCTAGTTCTACCTAGGTTTAAATTATTAAAGCCATCTATAAAACATCTGCCTGCAAAAAGCAATTATCTTTGTCTAAGCCCATCACTCACTTTCAAATACCAAATAATCTTTATGGTATTTCCTATCTATATTTCAAAAGAGCCAGTAATAAGCCTGCATAATATCCCTATAACACGGCAATGTAACTTTACTATGAACATTAGAAGAAATAAACAAAGAGCATCACATATCTCAATATCTGCAGGTGCTCAATTTACTGCCAATTACTTACTAAGAACAAAAAGAGAGGTTCAAATTACCATAGTATTATATAAGTATTAACATAATGCTTAACTGTAGGTATAATTCACACGACTGCAATATGCAGTTGCAGTCTTTTCCCTAGCTCTTCTATTCAAAATACAGTCAAACATTACTCAAAATATACTCTAAAGATCATAACAGTTTTTAATCAAACTGCTATGTCAGTGGTATTTTGAAGTTAAGAGTCAGGACAACCTGTTAAAACATGGCAGTATTTTGACTAAACTTCACCTGTTCGAAAAAAAAAAAAAACCAATAAATTTTAATATTCTAGAATATATTTCCATCTGCAATATTTGCCCTAATTCCCTAAAGCCCCAAATATTTCTGACAAATTATATTCTTAATTCAATATTTGATCTTATTTGATCTATTTCTTTGCAAAAAAAAGCTTTATTTTGACCCTCTAGTTTAAGGACATAAGTGTTCATGGGCAACTGAAACTTTTAATGTCATTCAGTTTAAATTCCCTGACAGTAAAAAGTAGTAAATACATTAAATGCAGAAAGAGATTTTATAACTAACCTCAGAAAAGTAAAGTTCAAAACACTGAGCATCATAATAATACAAGAGCTCTGGGAGGCATTCTTCAACATGAAAAGAGGTCTGTTTTCATCCTAATTTCTTTGAAAAGATAATTAAAGTCAAACTTATATTCAGAATAACAGGAGTGGATACTATTCAGATAGCTGTAGCAGATAATGGGCTAGCCAGAGACCTCTTTGGTGGGAATCAGGAGCATTAGTAGTAAAAATAACGATAACAATAATAGTAACATGCACGCACAATCCTAACCATTTACATGTATGGTAATTCAATTACTCCTTAACTGCAGTGAGCTAGGTACAACTGTTATCCTCATGGGCGGACAAGGAAATGAAGCATTTAAACTGCTGAAAGACAACATGCAATGAGACAAGCAGGCTGCCCGGCTCTAGGACCCACACCCTAACCAACATGCGACCCTGAGAAAAATCAAGGCTGCACTGAAACTCCTGGGCTGGACTGAAAAACGGTGTGAATCCCTTGGTGGCTGGATGAACAGGGGCTGAAACATCAAACTTTTTTTTTTCAGTGCAGGAAGATCTTTAGAAAGCCAAGACTTGGGCTCAGACTCTTGCCCTGCCACTCACTGGCTGTGTTACCATGGGGAAATTGTTCTCTCTGGGTCTTGCTTAACAAGCCTGTAGAAAATTTTCTTAGATTCTTTCAGATCTAAAAATTTCAGAATTTCCTCCCTACCTTCTCATAATCAGTGAGTATCTATTGAATGAACAAATGAATGTGACCCATAAAAACAAATACAGCTTTAGCAGATAAATATTACATTTAGGAACATGCTTAAATTGCTGTTCATGGCTAAGGTGCTGAACTCCTTTCAAATAAAATCAAATGCAGCGCTCAAATCTTTCCATCTAAAAGTAGATTTTTTTTTTTTTTTTTGAGAAAACCCCCAGGTAGTGCAGTGATAAAGAATCTGCCTGCCAATGCAGGAGATGTAAAGAGACACAGGTTGGATCCCAGGGCTGGAAAGATCCCCTGGAGGAGGAAATGGCAATCCACTCCAGTATTCTTGACTGTAAAATTCCATGGACAGAGAAGCCCAGCGGGCTGCAGCTCATGGGGTCACAAGAGTTGGACATGACTAGCACATATATATGCATTGAAAAGTAATCTAAATCTTGTATCAAAAAATTACTGCTAGGATCCAAATTTAGTTGTGGGAGTTCAAAGACATAAAGAGAAAACTAGGATAAATGGAATCTCCCAGAAATTGTTATTAACCAGCAATTCCACATCTCCTTGCAACATGTGTGCTTACAGAGGTCATTTTTCCAATTAAAAAAAAAAAAATACTGACATTCAGAAGATCCTAAACCAGCTTGGTGCCTATACTATCCCAGGATGTACTAGGATTACTCTTAGAGCATAGGACAGGCCTGGCACATATTACGCTCTTAATTCATTATTAAATAAATGAATATAAGCTTGAATAGAATTCAAGGATTACAAAGGAGACCAAATCTGATGTCTTAAAGGATAATTCTCAAAGCTTACTCAAAAGAATATAAATAAAAGGTGATTAATATTTTCAAAATAGTGCTCAATCTTAACATAAAATGGATATGGCAGCAGAAAGGATAAAAATAATTATGTGTAAATCAGACAGAGAAAAATTTCTTCAGGTGCTTTGGGCTACCAGGAGCACACCCTTCTGTGAAATCTGTCCAACTGCACTCTTCAGTCCTATATTCAATTTGCCTCCACTCCTTCAAGTGTGACCTGATTAGGCAATGATGGAGACACACCCAAAGCATATCAGATACTGGCGAAACCAGGCTGTTTCGAGACATGCCTTGAACAAGCCAAAGAGCATGACCCATTTGCAGATCACAATGAGCTCAATCTTCTACACCCACGAGTTTGGACCAACAATAACTGACTGGCCCCATGAGTAAAACTAATCAGACCTAGTTATGTTAGGACACAGAAGGCTACAGGAGGTGTGGCTCTCCTCTGCTTTCACTTCCGTGTTGTTCGTATTTGATGACAGCACACAAATAATCTTTTAAAGGATGCTAATGGCTCGTTAGAACTCATACCATAATTATTAATTTCCATAGAAACACTGATTCCATTCAGACCTTTTATTTTGTCACATAATAAATACCAAACCCTGACAAAGGCTGAATGCCCTAGCCAAGATCAAACCGCTCATGCTGGCAGAGCCGGGCTCTGTGTCCTTTCTGCCTCACCATCCTGCCCACCCACGCTACATCTAATCTTAAATTCTAGGCAAATGTCCCAAGAAAAGCCCCCAGGTCAAGTCTCACCTAATTCTTCATTTGTGCTGTCATTATCAGTAGCAAATGGGAATCTCTTTTGTTCAGCAATAGACTTGGCCTGGCTCTGAAATAAAGACAAATATACATTTTAGCTTATCTCGAAGAGAAACTTACAGTGAAACCTGTATTTAAAAAAATTAAAGTTACATTTCATTTATATGGAAGCAAGAAAACACTGACATTCAGTCATATCAATGATGTACTTTAAGACACATTTTGTGCTGTAACCAACTGAGTGGTTTTCGATTTCCAGGAACACCTATCTTTTTACTTTCTCGAGGATTCCTCTTCCTGGCTGTTTCAAAGCTCCCTCCAATGACATCGAGCACGTTACAAAGATCACTTTCTAGTGACTGGTCTCCAAAGTGGCTTGATAACAGAACACGGCTTTGTAAACTGTAGAGAACTCCTTAGAAGTAAGAGACACAGGTTGTACAGGGGCGACACCATAAAAGGGCCAGTAAAACCTGACCAAGAAGCAAGATGCACTTAAACAGTGCATAGCAGGCAATGAACACAGCCATTCTGCCTGACACAGTACAAGAAATCACACAGACACACATATGCACACTTGGCGTAACAGCTAAAGTAAAAGTGGAAACTAGGGGAAAACTAAGTAGAGTTAATTTAATAAGTGGAGTGATTTTACAGGCAGCAATGGTCCAACATACAAAACGATGGCTCTGCTGTGCTTTGGAGACAAACCATATCTGATGATGCAAACAGCCGTCACTTTGTCAGAAGGTTTCACTGTCAATGCTATGGTATGATATGCTTAGCCTACAGGATACAGATTAAAATGGTAACTACATACCAGATTCATCTAAGATATGATTGAAACTTGAAAACACATATAGACAGGAAACGCTAGGATAAAACTAAAGATGTTGCTTTTGGCAAAACTTCAGGATCAGAACTCAGAGACATCTCAATTATTTTGAATTCTTTTTTTATTTTAATCTACCATATCAATGCCTACAGGCAGGTATGACAGTCAAATATTTCCCCATGGGTGACTCTTCTGACTGATGGGTATGCTCTTTAGCTAATGATTGGTTCTCATTGGCCATAGTCTCTTGGGTTTCACTGACTCTACAGGATAACAGGCATTTCCACCTATTTTCCCTATACTCTTGAAGTCCAGACTGATGTTCAGATACACAGTGGTTTTTGGTTTGCCTACAATACAGGCCAAGAATAAGCTTCCTCTGCTTAGAACATAAGTCAGAAGATACAGCTCTGAAAAGCATCACACCTCAGAGGACTTGGGACTTCATTCCATTCAGGACCCCAAACAAAATGAAAAAGAACTCTACTCCTTTGGGAACATTTACACTTTATTTCTTCCAGTAAAACCTTGATGGCTAGAGAGGAACTCTGTCAGCTCCTTCTGGCTTTGCTCCACAGCTGGGAGCTTCCATACAAGGGAAGCAGGTTCCGCTTCTTTTGAAGCGACAGATTCGAAGAGCGTGAGGGCAGCACAGCGCTGTATGCACGGGCAGCTGGGACCAGACACAAGTCCCTCCTCCTTACCAGCTGCTTACAGATCAACACACAGGTGTGAAACACTTCTCTAATAAAGAAACTGTGTAGAGTCAAGGAAAGCAGTCTATAAACAAGGCTTTTTAATACTTGAAAAACCTTATTATTTCATCCTGTATTCAACGAGGGTCTACCATTTGCCAAGCCTTCATGAAAAAGATGGGATGAGAAAAGAAATGAAATCTCATGAAAATAAATCATTTACCAAGCAACCTCTTGAATATACTGAAGTGCACACAGCGGAGCGGCGATGGGGGCACACACAGCCAGGCGAGGGTGCGCACAGCCGGATAGTGGCACGCAGCGGCGCGGACGGGAATTTAAAAAATACATATATTTATACTGAAGAGCAGATCTGAGTTTAAAGTGTTTTTATTTTATTCTATAACAGAGTGGGCAGGAAAAGTGCAATATGGACAAATTATTTTCCTGATCAAAAAAGAATCTCTCCCACTTCTAATATCACACCTGTAAATATCTCCTGTGGACAAAGTGGGCAGCTGTTATCAAAGTAGTTTAAACACACAGCCCCACACTGCTAGTAGGTTAATTTTAATCCACCTTTCAGGTCCCTGCTTATCTTTCAAATCCTGAAAGCTGTCTTGCCTGGTTTCCCTGATATCTTCAGGAATACTGACCCATTGTTTTTTCTTCATATATTTGCACAACTGTACTTCTATATTTATTTGAATAATTATTTGATTAGTAGCTACAGGAGCCCTAAGTCCTGGGGCGAAGGTTATTGGGCTTACCATTCTCTGGCTAAGTATTTACTTAGCACAACACTTGGCACAAACAGGTACAAAATCAATACCTGAAAAATTAACAGATAAATGAATAGTTTAACTCCCATATTTTCAACCTAGGGAAAACAAAAGGCCTAGATTAATAAGTTTTCTCCCATAGGTTTCTAGCTAGTGACACCTTAAACTGAAATGCAACTAGTAGCTAATATTTGAGTCAGCGAAAAGGTCCCTAATAACTCATAATCTAATTGCTTCTCCAAAATGGGGATTAACCAGTTTCTACTCAAATGTCTTCAGTGATGGTTAGCGCACTACTTCACAAGTTAGCTCACTCTAGTTTTGGACATGTTTGTTTCTATATCAAGTTCACGGCTATGCAGTGAGTTAGGTATAATGAGTTGACCATTAACTAGTTTGCAATTTCTACCCATATTCTGTAGGTCTTCCATAAAAAAACAGAGCTTTGTCTGGAAAATAAAAGAGTATACTAAAGGGAAATTCTGAAGCAAAAGCAGCAAACAATCTATGTGGATGTTGAAGGAAAAGGTCTGAAGGAAAAATGTTAACCTTGGGCACTGAAAGGAGAACAGCCTCACAGAATTAAGTGTGAACAAATAACCCTTGCATCTTGAGGCGGCTGGGCTGGAGGGGGACACACACTAGCACAGGCAGGCACACAGTGCCAGGTACTCATCTCCGGAGTGCAGAGGTCTCTTGCACAGTTTAGTTGGTACTGATAAAAAACAGACATAAAAGATACACAGGCAAGGCTAGGAAAATAAGATTAGACTACATCTGCAAATCATAAGGCGCCTAGAAATAAAGTTATTGATTTTTTATTCCTTGGAACTTAAAAGTAAAGAGTCCTAGGTCCAGAATGACCAACCATCCAAGTCGTAAGACATAATGATTCAGTGTGAATAAACAACACATGACCTATCTTTATCTTATGCAACTGGATTCAACTCCTGGTTGATAAACAGAGGCCATCTCTGCCTTATGGAACCAGTATCACTGTGTTTCCAAAACAGGAGGCACAAAAGATACATACCAGAATCTTTTCAGTGTTTAGGGAGAGCAGAGAGTCACAGGGTGGTGATCCTTTGGGTTCACAGTCGGAGTCATGGAAATTCAAAAAGGATGACTCTGAAAAGCAAGCAGTCCTGGTTACTCTTCTCACTTTAGATTCATGGCTCTTAAGCACTTAACTATGCACTGCAATGTGAAGAATCCACAAAACAAAAAAAAACGACAAACATAAACAACATTAAAAGGAGCATCCCATCTTTCAAAATCTTCACAAGTGGGTAACATTTTATAGTTTCCCAGAATCTTACACACCCACCAGTGATTGTCCTCGCAACAACAAACACAGTGGCTAAGATTCTAACAAGGGACACCTACTATTTGGCAGCATTTACCTAGAGCCAGACATCCTGAAACATGAAGTCAAGTGGGCCTTAGGAAGCATCACTAAGAACAAAGCTAGTGGAGGTGATGGAATTCCAGTGGAGCTATTTCAAATCCTAAAATATGCTGCTGCGAAAGTGCTGCACTCAATATGTCAGCAAATTTGGAAAACTCAGCAGTGGCCACAGGACTGGAAAAGGTCCGTTTTCATTCCAATCCCAAAGAAAGACAATGCCGAAGAATGCTGTAACTACTGCACAACTGCACTCATCTCACACGCTAGTAAAGTAATGCTCAAAATTCTCCAAGCCAGGCTTCAGCAATATGTGAACCATGAACTTCCAGATGTTCAAGCTTGTTTTAGAAAAGGCAGAGGAACCAGAGATCAAATTGCCAGCATCCGCTGGATCATGGAAAAAGCAAGAGAGTTCCAGAAAAACATCTACTTCTGTTTTATTGACTATGCTAAGCCTTTTGACTATATGGATGACAATAAACTGTGGAAAATTTTGAAAGAGATGGGAATACCAGACCATCTGAGCTCCCTCTTGAGAAACCTGTATGCAGGTCAGGAAGTAACAGTTAGAACTGGACATGGAACAACAGACTGGTTCCAAATAGGAAAAGGGGTGAGTCAAGGCTGTATATTGTCACCCTGCTTATTTAACTTGTATGCAGAGTACATCATGAGAAACGCTGGGCTGGAAGAGGCACAAGCTGGAATTGAGATTGCCGGGAGAAATATCAATAACCTCAGATATGCAGATGACACCACCCTTATGGCAGAAAGGGAAGAGGAACTAAAAAGCCTCTTGATGAAAGTGAAAGAGGAGAATGAAAAAGTTGGCTTAAAGCTCAACATTCAGAAAACTCAGATCATGGCATCTGGTCCCATCACTGCATGGCAAATTGAGTGGGAAACAGTGGAAACAGTGGCTAAATTTATTTTGGGGGGCTCCACAATCACTGCAGATGGTGACTGCAGCCATGAAATTAAAAGATGCTTACTCCTTGGAAGGAAAGTAATGACCAACCTAGATAGCATACTCAAAAGCAGAGAAATTATTTGCCAACAAAGGTCTGTCTAGTCAAGGATATGGTTGTTCCAGTGGTCATGTATGGATGTGAGAGTTGGACTGTGAAGAAAGCTGAGCGCCGAAGAATTGATGCTTTTAATTGTGGTGTTGGAGAAGACTCTTGAGGGTCCCTTGGACTGCAGGGAGATCCAACCAGTCCATCCTAAAGGAGATCAGTCCTGGGTGTTCATTGGAAGGACTGATGTTGAAGCTGAAACTCCAATACTGTGGCCACCTGATGCGAAGAGCTGACTCACTGGAAAAGACCCTATTGCTGGGAAAGACTGAGGGCAGGAGGAGAAGGGGACAACAGACGATGAGATGGTTGGATGGCATCACCGACTCAATGGACATGAGTTTGGGTGGACTCCAGGAGTTGGTGATGGACAGGGAGGCCTGGCATGCTGCGGATCATGGGGTCGCAAAGAGTCGGCCATGACTGAGTGACTGAACTGAATGGAACTGAACCAGAGGTTGAAAAAAAATCACCAAGAGAAGAGCAAAGTTAAGCCAGGAAGACCTAATGTTGAAAGACATGTGCTAAGGAAATTTCACGGTATTCCAGAGGTTAAGAATCTGCCTGCCAGTATAGAGGACAGAGGTTCTATCCCTGGTCCAGAAGGATTCCACATGCCACAGGGCAACTAAGCCCATTTGCCACAACTGAGCCCACACTCTTGAGCCTGGGAGCCACAACCACTAAACTTATGTACTGCAACCACTGAAGCCTGTGCCCTAGAGCCCATACATCACAACCAGAAAGGAGCCCCCACTCACCAGCACTGCAGAAAGCCCACGTGTAGCAACGAAGACTCAGTGCAACAGAAAAACTAAATACATGAATTTTAAATTTTTAAAAGATATGTACTAAGCGTCTAGTATCTAGACTATAAAAAAATTTGTAAAATTCAACAAAAAAAAGGACAATCCTATTTAAAAATAAGCAAAGGACTTGAATTGGCAACTCTCCAAAGATATACAACCAGTGAGTACATGAAAAGATGCTCTCCATCATTATTAATTAGTGAATACAAATGAGGTACCACTGCACACCCACCAGGATAGGTTTAATTTTTTAAAATGGGAAATCACAAGTGTTGACAAAGATAGAGAAATGAACCCTTGTGCAATGTTGATGGGGATGTAAAATGGTGTGATCACTGTAGAGCTGGGTGCTTCCTCAGAAAGTTAAGCACAGAATTACCATCTGGTCCCACCACTGCACTCCTAGTTGCATACCCCAAAGAACTGACTACGGGGACTCTAACAAGTAGACATTTGCACATATTCATAGCAGCACTACTTATAATAACCAAAAGGTGGAAACAGCCTAAATGTCCATCAACAATAATGGATAAACAAACTGTGATACATATATACAACGGAATATTATTCAGCCTTAAAGATGAATGAAGTCCTGATACGTATTACAACATGTAAGAACCTCCAAAGCGAAAACTAAGTGAAAGGAACTCGACACAAAAGGTCACGTAGAGTATGATCTCATTTATATAAAATACCCAGAATAGGAAAAGCCACAGACACAGCCTGCACCTTGGAGGGGAATGACATAGGCGTTTACCTTGGAATGATGGGACATGTCTTAGGGTAACTGCACTAACCAGTGAATGTACTAAATACCACTGAACTTGTTCACTAGAGAATGGTTAATTTTTTGTTATGTGAATTTTGCTTCAATAAATAATTTTTTTTTAATGTGCTCTAATTGAGCAGTCATGTTCAAGGAACCACATGAACCAATTTAGCTGAATTCTCACATGAGCCCTGGTGGAGAGCAGAGACTGAAGCTGGAAATGTTAAGTCTCTCAAAGCACAGAGGGGTTTCAAGGATGGATGGGTTCAGACTGGGGTGCAGAAAGGGGAGGAGTGTTCCAGGCAGGAGGAGTGGTATACAAAAACACAATGGCAAGCAAATGCAAAGGGGCAATGGGCTAGGAGCGAGCTGGTGCTGGAAAACAAAAAAATATGAGTTTAAAAGGTAAGTGGTCAGACTAGGGTAAGTAATGGACCCAGAGAAAGACTTCAGTCTAAGAATGAAGAGCAGTAATGTTTGTTGATCAGTAGTTGAGCACGCGTTAATTTATAACCTATCTCTCCTGCCTTTTAAAAAAGGTACAATTTGCGAACTTACCACCCACTGAGCACTGTGCTAAAGCACTGCACAGACATTGGCTGTATTCTAACAATCCCTCCACTTTTTGGGATTCTTTTCAGTTTCAGCAAATAAACATCTATATAATTTAAAACAGCTACACAGCATTCCATTACATAGAATTTAACCACACTCCTCACATTGAATATTTAAGATGTCCTTTCTTATTTCCTTAATATAGATACTGTTTCAGTGAGTAGCCTTGGGCTATATTTTTTGCAAATTTACCCAACTGGGCAATTAAAGTATAACACGTGTAATTGCTGAGGCAAATATTCTAACACTTTCCATTATATTGCTCCGTTTCCACCCCAATACTTAAAAGTAATTTCATTCCTGTTTGCAGTGTATAACATCACTCTCTCTCCCCTTAGAGTATTGCCATTCTTTTTATCTTTCCCAATCTGAACACAGTACTAGTAAGATTAACCTTTTGATTTATTGGCCATTTGTATCTCTTTGTAAACTGATTTTGTTGCTGTTGTTTAGTCGCTAAGTCATGTCTGACTCTTTGCAACCCCATGGATTGTAGCCCACCAGGCACGAAGTCCATGGGATTTCCCAGGCAAGAATACTGGAGTGGGTTGCCATTTCCTTCTCCAAGGGATCTTCCTTACCCAAGAATCGAACCCACATGTCCTACATTCGTAGGTGGGTTCTGTACCACTGAGCCACCAGGGAAGTCCACATTGCCTATGTCCTTTGCTAATTTGTAGGTCATGTGATCTATTCTGGACTAAGATATAGGGAATAATTTCTAATTATCTATTTTCCAAATGGTTAGCAAGTTGCTTCAGGGCCACTTATGAAATTATCAACTGAATGCCACCTTTATAAGACATTTAGACACTGGAAGCTATTTCTGCTGCTGCTGCTGCTGCTGCTAAGTCACTTCAGTCGTGTCCAACTCTGTGTGACCCCATAGATGGCAGCCCACCAGGTTCCTCTGTGCTTGGGATTCTCCAGGCAAGATACTGGAGTGGGTTGCCATTTCCTTCTCCCATGTATCATACATGCGAAGTCACCTCAATCGTGTCCAACTTTATGCAACCCCATAGACGGCAGCCCACCAGGCTCCTCTGTCCACAGGATTCTCTAGGCAAGAATACTAGAGTGGGTTGCCATTTCCTTCTCCAGGGATCTACTTCTAGACTTCTTTTTTAAAAAAATTTTTGAGATAATTTATGTAAAAATGAAAGTCGGTTGTGTCTGACCCTTTGCGACCCCATGGGCTGCAGCACGCCAGACTTCCCTGTCCATCACCAACTCCCGGAGCTTGACAGTGAAGGCAGATCCGAACAAAGTTAAGGATTTGACAGGTGAAGGGCCATGGGAGACTGGCAGGACTGGGAGAGCGGTCCTGGCAGACATGGCCTGCTGCCAATCTTCTGTCTTCTTAATTGACTAGAGGTGAATATTTTACCCCCACATTATTGAATTTTTAACTGCTCTCTTAATGTCTTACAGTGGATCACTATATCAACTACACATAATTATATCAAAGTCTTTTTAATATTTATACTCACTTAGCAATAGGCGATGGCAACCCACTCCAATACTCTTGCCTGGAAAATCCCATGGACAGAGGAGCCTGGAAGGCTGCAGTCCATGGGGTCGCACAGAGTCGCACACGACTGAGCGACTTCACTTTCACTTTTCACTTTCATGCATTGGAGAAGGAAATGACAACCCACTCCAGTGTTCTTGCCTGGAGAATCCCAGGGACAGGGGAGCCTGGTGGGCTGCCGTCTATGGGGTTGCACAGAGTCGGACACGACTGAAGCGACTTAGCAGCAGCAGCAGCATCTTACTGTGCTGGATAAAACCTCCCCAAAGTGCTCAACAACACTAGTGATAAAAGGCACGCCAGATCATTCTTGACGTTAACATCTCATTCGATGACCCAGAATTCCCTCAACTTCTGACAATAATACTTTTTAACATCTTTAAACACCCAGGGGGAAGCTGCTCTATGTAGCTATTTTGAGATTGATATATTTTACCATATAAAGGAAGAATTCTCCGCTTCACCAAAAATTTTAAATCTGGAAAGCTGACTGAAATTTATCGGGTGATTTTCGGATATTTCTCTATGCTAATCATATGATTTTTCTCCTTTGATCTATCAAGTGATCAAAGTTGAACAGTCTTTTGTACTTCTAGAATAAACTAATTGATCAAGGCAGATTATTCTTTTATTTGCTGGCTTTAGTTTACTAATATTTTACTTAGGATTTTTATAGCTATGTTAACAGCTTTCCTTCCTTGCCCTACTCCCTAACTTTATCGGATTCTGGCATCAGTGTTTTTGGTGGCTTGGTAAGGTCTGTGATAGGAAAATAGTTTATTCTAGTTGTAACTAGAGTTGTCTAGCCTAGGGGGTTAAATTTGTTCTTTAATCTAAAAACATTTAATTCACTATGGAGTCAACTATCTTCTAATAATAACCTGCTACTGCTAAGTCACTTCAGCCATGTCTGACTCTGTGCGACCCCATAGACGGCAGCCCACCAGGCTCCCCTGTCCCTGGGATTCTCCAGGCAAGAACACTGGAGTGGGTTGCCATTTCCTTCTCCAATGCATGAAAATGAAAAGTGAAAGTGAAGTCACTCAGTTGTGCCTGACTCTTAGCGACCCCATGGACTGCAGCCTACCAGCCTCCTCCGTCCATGGGATTTTCCAAGCAAGAGTACTGGAGTGGAATAATAACCTGTATTTAAATGATATAGATTTCCATGAAATTAGGAAATGTCTGTTTTCCTCATTGTGTAGGTCATACAAGTAATTGAATTGTGATTACTGCAGAAATATTCTCAAAACACATTACAGAATCTCATCTTTTTCTTCTACATCATTTTTTTTGGATATTTCTCTATTGCTTCATATTTTTAACCTATTAGCAGAGATTTCTATGCAGTTGTCTCTTAATTCTAACGGCTTCTCCAGTGGTGCACATACCCCTCATTCATTACATACAGTTGCATCTGCTCCCTATTTACATGTTAGCCTTCTCAGATTGATCTATTTTATTCTTTGAAGATGCAGCTCTTGGATCTATTGATCAATTTCACTGTTGCTCTAATTTATTTATTCTGGCTATGTTTTTTTTAGTCCTGCAATCTCCCTTATTTCCTCTTCTAGTTTCTCAAGTTTAGTATCCACTTCATTTATTTCCTTTCCTCTTTAATACTAAGATGCCACAGAAAGCTTCAGCAGGAAGATCACTGATGGTGGTGACAGGAGGATTGGAGACTGGAGCAGGAAGGCCAGGTGGAGGCTGTGACCAGTTAAAACGCAGGAAAGTCCCAACAAACACAGAGGCCACTGGGTTAAAACAGGGTCATAGTCTAAAGAGACATGAAGTGAAAAGGACAAGGCTATTTGCGTACAACTGGGCACAGGAGGAGGAAAGAGGCACTATTCCCAGTCTGTGCAGCTAGAGATTCGGAGCTGTGCCAGTAACTGAAATTGGGAGTTAAAAGGAAGAGTGCTTTTAGAGGGGACTAAAGCGCTAACTTCAGAGAAGGCAGTGGCACCCCACTCCAGTACTCTTGCCTGGAAAATCCCATGGATGGAGGAGCCTGGTAGGCTGCAGTTCATGGGGTCGCTAGGAGTCAGACACGACTGAGCGACTTCCCTTTCACTTTTCACTTTCACGCATTGGAGAAGGAAATGGCAACCCACTCCAGTGTTCTTGCCTGGAGAATCCCAGGGACAGGGGAGCCTGATGGGCTGCCGTCCCTGGGGCTACACAGAGTCAGACACGACTGAAGAGACTTAGCAGCAAAGCGCTAACTTTGAGTTTAAGCAAGTGTTCGTGAGATGCTAAACGAGGAGCTGTCTTGTGTGTAGTAGGAGATTTCAGAGAAGGAAAGAGCTACAGATATAAATTTGATAATCATAAATGGTGGATGATTAAGTGGGTAGGATCTCTAACAAAGTTTAGGAAGCTTAAGTTCAATGAGAAGAAAAGAGCTGACTCTGATGGAGAAAAGATATTTAAGAGGCAGAGGGAAAGCAAACTTGGTAATTTACTTTTTTCTGAGGAGGGATTTTATAATTATTTCTTAGAATTGTTCTACAACTTTGTCATAAAGATATACAGAGTTACAATGATTCCTAAAGGGAAATACAATTGATCCTTGAACAACACAGGGGTTAGGGGTGCTGATTCTCCATGCAGTTAAAAATTTGTGTATAACTTATAGTCAGCCCTCCGAATTCGCAGCTCCACAATTGCATTTACCCCCCAGATCACGTGGCACCACAGCATCTCCTACTGAAAAAAAATCCACGTATAAGTGAACCTGCACAGTTCACACCCATGTTGTTCAAGGGCCAGCTGTACTGGTTTCTTCTCATTTTTCTTGATTAGCCTTGCTAAATTAGTGTCTAATTAATGTCTGTATTTTCAAAGAATCAGCTCTTCTTTTAATATTTAATCTACTCTTTCCCTGGCTTCAAATGTAATTAGTTTGGCAGCAAAGTAATAGAGTGGTTCAGAGCACAGGATGACTCAGATTAGATGCCTAACTGGCTGTCTGACTTTGCGCAGGATTTCTCTTGAATTTCTCTTAGCCTCAGTTTCCTCATTTGTGAAACAGGGATAAGTACCACCACATACCCTCATACGGCAATTGTGAGGAATGGACATCGTGTATACAGTTCACAGAATGACTGTGAAACATTAGTATATACATCTAGGCTAAAATTGCTGGTTCTTTTCTGAAAATTTCTTCCTCCTGCTTTCTTGAAGTTTATTTTGGTCTCCACAGTACTTTACAGCTTTCAAAATAATTTCACAAACATTTTTTTTTTTGATGCTCCACTCTCTGAAACTGGTACAACATATTTTGGGCTCATTGTACCCAAGGGGAATGACGATCAATGTTAATGGACATCTTCAAGGTCACAAAACACTGAAACAGTGAGATGAAGATTTGCCACAGTTATGCTCCAGGATACTCCATGGACAGAGGTACACAGCACATTTGTCATCACTCATCATACCAACGCAGAGTCCTAGTAATAATTTACTGCAGCAATGCCATCCAACTTCTTTTTTTCTCCTAAGCCGTATACACAGCCGACTTTAATACGAGTGTTTCGAGTGAAGATATGGGACCTGACTGTAGGACATGGAAACAGTGTATATAAACACCTTCTTTGAGGAATTCTGCAGTAAAAGTAAACAGAGAGATGAGGTGGTGGCTGGAAGGACTCGGTGGTCCTGTCTTTGTTGCAAGATGGGAGTTATTATAACCATGTGGATGCTGATGGAAGATGTGAAGGAATGACTCTGGGCACTAGGAGAATGCTGCGCTAGGCAGAGGCAGCCTCCAGGGCAACAGGACCACAGCTAGGACGTGGGAAAGCGTGGAGTTCTCTCCTGATTGCTTCCTTCTCAACCAAGTAAGAGGAGAGCACTACCTCCTGCTGAAGAGAGGTGTGTCACTGGAAGGAGCGTGCGTGTGACACACATTCCCGTCCTGCAAGTGAAAACTGACTGAAAGCTTGCCAACTGCAAACCCCACGGCCAGTCCCTGAAGGAAAGTGTTTTATAAGGAATTCCAGAGCTGCTGCGGTGCTCGTCACTTGACCGCTTCACTCTAGGTATAAAAGATGGTGGGCCTGGTTCACCTGAACACAAGCATGACTGGGCTCTTCCCACGGAGGAGCTAGAACTTGGAAGTCAGTGCCAGATATTTATTGACAATTGTAGTCCCAACTGTTAGGATAACCTGTGGTTGGAGCAGCTACCTGAAGGCCAAGCGGGTGCTACACGGCATTAACTTATAGCACCTTTGCTTTTATCAATTTCCACATTTGTAAGACAACCACTGTTGAGGATGAAATTGGGTCCCCCTAACATCAAACTGTCCTGCTGAGTTTATGATTAACCTTTCTATTCAAAACTTTATTTTCTTTCTCATTCTGCCCGTTCCCCTCAAGACTGAGGAGCATCAAAGAACAGTGGGAGTTGTTGAAACCAAGTATAAAACCAGGTACAAAAGCCCCTCCATATACCCTTTTTCTTGTTTGTAAAAAAAAGGCTTTAGCTCCCTAGGCGTTCCCTGAGTGTCAAAGAGCAGATTCAAGCAGTAACCACTTAGGGGAGTGAGGGAATACAGAAACTAAGGAAAAGCAGTCAAGCAAGAAAAGTTGTTGTTCAGTTGCTAAGTTGTGTCCAACTTTCTGCAACCCCATGGACTATAGCAACTGGCTTCTCTGTTCTCCACTATCTCCCTAAGTTTGCTCAAACTCATGTCCACTGAATTGGTGATGCCATCCAACCATCTCATCTTCTGAGGCCCCCTTCTCATCTTGCCCACAATCTTTCCCAGCATCAGGGGTCTTTTCCAACATGTTGGCTTTTCACATCAGATGGCCAAAGTACTGGACCCTCAGTATCAGTCCTTCCAATGAATATTCAGGACTGATTTCCTTTAGGATTGACTGGTTTATCTCCTTGCTGTCCGAGGGATCCTCAAGAGTCTTCTCCAGCACGACAATTCAAAAATGTCAATTCAAAACAAGAAAATTAATGGTAGCTTAAATAATAGTTCAGCAATAAAAGTCCCAGTTCCTCCTGAAGGGATATACATAACAATGTGATGCATATCTTGGAGATGTTCTGCAGAAGCCGAGAGCCCACCCAGGTGGAGGATGGTGACTGCCTGCTGACCACAAGCCTGTAGCCCCAGGCTGGCTGGAACCAGAAGGCTGATGATTAAGATTTTCAAAACATCACCTAATTACCTCACCATCAACCAATCAGAAGAAAATCCACAGTCTATAACTCTCATCCCAAAGGTTGCCTTTAAGTCCGTTCCCTGAAAGCTTATGGAGAGTTTGGGTTTTTTGAGCATAAGCTGCCATTCTTCCTGGCTTGGTGCCCTGCAAATAAACACTGAACTTTCCTTCATGACAACCCAGTATCAGCAGATCAGCTTTGCTGTGCTGTGGGCAAGCAACTCAAGTTCGGTTCGGTAACAGAGATGCTGTATATTAACTTCCTGGAGGGTCCCAAGTGGTATTTTCTTTCAAACTGTAATAATAGGAAAAGTAGTAACTGGGAAAATTCTCCTCCTCAAGAATTTATGTTTCTTTTATTCTAATATTATTCATCAGTAATGTGTAATTACTGAGATTACTTACCTGAGATGTTTAAGTTATCATAAAACAAATTGAAAATAGAGGCTGCCCACTGAGAATTAAGATTATAAAGTCAACATAATTAATCCTCTAGAACAAGGATCTACAAAAGCCATCTTAAAGAGAGAATGGCTTTTTAGCAAAACATGAATATAATCTGATTGAAGCTCACATATTAACTCACATGGAAGTATTAACACAGGTACAGAACGTAAAGGAGCTGGTCAGTTGCACAGAATGGGAAAAGAAGCATGGAAGCAATTTACGCAGCACGAGTTCAAAAACAGAATAGGGTGGCAGGTGCTGCAGGCAACCAACAGGGCAGCAGGCCTTATTCACAAAGGCTGATCATTTAGCCTGGAGTTTAAGCTGGACTGAAAATGCATCCGATGCTCAAGGTGTACTTTTACAAGCTGAAGACTTGTTCATAAGCCCACACCTACTGTCAAACATCATCATCTCTACTGGGGAAGCTAAAGCAGATCTAGGCAGTAACGTGAAACCATTACTGACAAGGAAACACAGTGTCACTTAGAACATCCGAAACACAGGCAGAAAAATGTCACAAGAGAAGTCAACTGGTCTCCTGTGCGGAAGTGGTGCCAAGTAGAGGACAGACCTCCTGACACAGGACCCCCCGGTGTCCATGTGAAGAACGCGGGCACCCGAGCAGAGCCCATGCACTGTGCCAGGTCCTGAATCAGAGATGAAGCCACAGCAAGTATTTCCCAATGAAACAAGGGTGACACAGAATAAGACTATCAACTCGCTTAGGAACAGATAGCAGTTATTGGTTCGGGGTCCTATCTGGTTACATCCATTACTCAGTTTGTGAAAACTTAGGGAGCTTTACACTTGTGATACAAGCACTTTTCTCCATATGTCATATTTCAATAAAGAGTGAAAACAAAAAGGACAGTAGATGGAAAATGTTGGAAAGCATTAACTCAAAGTGAAAAGTATTAAAATTCTGCTTTGATAAATTTTGTAACAAGCTTAAACAAAAAGAAAAGATGACCTCTTTGAAACACTACATTATGAAAAGGAGATGCTGTATAAGTTGGTCAGTCAGCCAAGTATTTACCAAGTGCAAAGAAGCCAAGCTGTATCTACACGCTGTGAAAGGCACTTTTGGAAAAGTTTTTATAGAGAAAGTGCTCGGCCACTTCCTGTAGTCATGCTCCAGGCAGTTAGATTTTAAAACCCAGGCAGTGTATTTTTTGCCAGCGTCCAGAGAGGAAAAAAATAACCCTTGTCATCCAAAAGTGAAAGTGTTAAGTCACTCAGTTGTGTCTGACTCTGCGACTCCATGGACTGTAGCCCGCCAGGCTCCTCCGTCCACGGGATTTTTCAGGCAAGAATACATGCAAGGGCTGCCATGCCCTCCTCCAGGGGATCTTCCCAACCCACGGACTGAATCCGGGTCTCCGGCAATGAAGGCAGATTGTGTACTTTTTGAGCCACCAGGTCACCCAAAGCAGAACACATCTACCAGCATACAGAAACTCGTAAAAGATAAAAGTAATTCTTAATGACAACAGCTCTACAGGAAAAAGCTAGTGAGTATGGAAATACCATTTGCAAATACCATGGTGATTGTAGCCATGAAAGTAAAAGACGCTTGCTCCTTGGAAGAAAAGTGATGACAAACCTAAAAAGCATATTAAAAAGCAGAGACATTACTTTGCCAACAATACTCTGCAGACAAAGGTCCATATAGTCAAAGCTATGCTTTTTCTAGTAGTCATGTATGGATGTGAGAGTTGGGCCATAAAGAAGGCTTAGCTCTGAAGAATTAATGCTTTTGAACTGTGGTGCTGGAGAACACTCTTGAGAGGCTCTTGGACAGCAAGGAGATTAAACCTAAAGGAAATCAATTCTGAATATTCATTGGAAGGACTGATGCTGAAGCTCCAATAATTTGGCCACAGGATGCGAAGAGCCAACTCACTGGAAAAGACCCTGATGCTGGGAAAGACTGAAGGCAGGAGAAGGGGACAACAGAGGATGAGATGGTTGGATGTCATCACCAACTCAATAGACATGAGTCTGAGCAAACTCTGGAAGATGGTGAAGGAGAGCTGCAGTTAATGGGGTCACAAAGAGTTGGACACGACTGAGCAACTGAACAACAAATGCAAATACCATAGGATATCAGCTTCACTGGGTGCTCCCTACAAAGAACCACCCCTAAATCAGATGATTTTCTGAAAAATGCTGCTCACCCTCCCAGTGATCAGTGGCCTGGGCTGGCGGAGGTAACAATACACGGATCTCTTCATCATTCCAAGCCTCAACCTCTGTGCTTGAAATAAGCTAACTCCTTTACACTGGCAAATTTGTTTGTGTGCTTTAAAAAGATCAGAAGAGATCAGCCACAAAACTGTGTATGATAAATAACACCGAAAATCAGGGCCAAGGGAAGAAGGGGTCAAGGAAATGCTGCAACTGAAAGGGTTACTTACAGCTGCCATGACTGGGCATAAAACTTGGCTCTCAACTTCCCCGAAGCCAGAACAAAAGAGGAAATGGCTCTCATTACACAAGCTTCCCTCTATTGATTCCTTACCACCTTGAAGACACAGCCATCATTTAAGGCTGTGAGCAATAAGATCAATTTCATGTATTTAAAAAACCAGCTCCTCAATTAAGAGAGAGATCATAAATACTGACAATCTTTAAGTCTGTCTGATTGTCAAAAACACAGAGCTACATTCACAACCACTTCCTTGTTTATCTGGCAGTTAAAACTCCCAAATCAGACAGACACTAATATTTGGTTCTCCATAAAGAACGGTGAGAAAATGGAACTCAAATCTGGGATTATTAATTTCAACAAACTAAAGAAAATTATTTCAGGTTGTAAAGTAATTATTGGACTTGATTGAGGCATTAAGCATGGACAGTTGCTAACACCAACAGTTGGATGAAGGTGGCTATCTGAAAATGACCTAAAGACATCAAGTACTAAAACACCTCACCTAGGAGTAGACAAAAAACTCTCAAGAAGACAGTAGCAAGAAAAAAACTCACATAAATTTACTGTTCTATTAATACATTTTCAAATAAGGAAAACAAAAGTATTTTTGAATTAAGTACTATAAGTGCATACATTTTAACTAAAATACAGCTGGACCTTCTATAAAGAACATGTAAAGACATATTTAATACAGATGAATGCCGCACTGGAATGAGATGCAGCTTAACTTTGGCTGGCAGAAGTTAACTTTGGCAGAAATGAAAACCTGATTTCTTCAATCAGTGGACAAGTGACAATTTAACTAAATCTTACTTTACCAGATCTGTGACTTCAGGGTGCCAGGTTAAGGATACCGCGGTTCCCTGTTGACTCAGATGGTAAAGAATTCGCCTGTGATGCAGGAGATCCAGATTTGATCCCTGGAAGATCCCCTGGAGAAGGGAATGGCTAGCCACTCTAGAATTCTTGCCTGGAGAATCTATGCCAGGCAAAACAAGCCTGGCAAAGCTACAGTTCATAGGGTCACAAAGAGTCAGACAGGACTGAGCGACTAACACACTTTTAAGATTTCTCCAAGTCTCACTCCATCCAAGTCTCTGCTCATGTCACCTTAGCACAGGCCTTCCCAGGGGTTCTCAAAGAAGCGTCTCCACACCACTCTGTTTCTGGAGGCACTTTTCCCCAGGCCTAGTGCGTGCTGATTCCTTATTCCAGCAGAACACAGGCTCCAAGGAGGAGCTCAGCCAACTGTGCTGTAACCCTAGCGCCTACAACCCTAAGGAGCATCCAGGAGGCAGACAGACAGGTTTCCAGTTAAATAACAGACCAGTCCCCTCTACAGTCCAAAATGTCAGATTCAATGGAACAACCCTGCACATATGTAAACATAAAATTCTAGGACAAGCCACCTAAGAATATAACTCTCAACAAACAAATCTAAAAGACATAGGACTTAATCAATAATATTAGTAAGAAGGTGGCACTAGTGGTAAAGAATACTTCTGCCCATGCAGGAGACACAGGTTCAATCCCTGGGTTGGGAAGATCCCCTGCAGAAGGAAATGGCAACCCATTCCAGTATTCTTGCCTGGGGAATCCCATGGACAGAGGAGACTGCCAGGCTATAGTCCATGGGGTTGCAAAGAGTCAGACACGACTGAAGCAACCCGCACAAATTATACTAATATGCAAATATTACTGACAAGTAGTTCACAGATAGGCTAGGTTCAAACCCTGGCTTGACTCTCTACTGAGTAACCATTCTCTTTGCCTGTTTCCCCATGTAAAATGGAGACAAAAACAGTACCTACTTCAGCATCAAGCACTGTGTTAATAAGGATGCAGTGTTGACAAGTATAAAACCAGAGGAAAGAATGAGGAGTAAACTTCTGTTCCTTTCTTCCCACAATTCCAAACTACAAACAGGACAAAGATAACAAGGAAGGGGAGGAACATTTACTTTTATTTAAAAAAATATGTACATTACAGTATTCATTTTTTAAAAGAGTAGGATGACTTTCACCATAGGAAAACAGGGTTATCAGAAGTTTGAGGTTACACATGCTAATCAAACATAATGCAAAATGTAAAAATGTGCTAGAGGAGAAAAAGTTGAAGGGGGGCTAGGGCACAGGAAAGCCAGGCTGAGCCCATGGCACTGAGACCATCCAAGCTTGTTGTCTGGGCAACACGGGCTTGTCTGGGCATCTTGGGCTCCCCGAGGCTGCTCCCTGAGGCCTGGATTCCGGCCACTGTCCTCTCCAGACTGACAGCTCCCACCAGCCATTCTCCTCAGCCCTACAGTCACTGACGTTTCTGTCTTCAGAGAATACATACACAGCTCATCCAAAGGTGTGCAGATTCAGGCTCATGCAGGCATCAACTCAGTTATTTATATCTAGCAGTAGTGGGAAGGCTTCTGAAAAGGGGCTGGCTTGATTTGGGGCTGGACAGTCCAGTGACATTATTAATAGTTGGTGAGGTCACGTCTTGATTTTGAATAACTGATTAGTTCTGGATCCTGACACTTGCTTAGACCTGATATTGATCATCTAGGAGCTTCGGATGCAGAGCATGAGCCCCTCAGGCTATGATCTGGCTCGCTCTAAATCCTGAATTTGTTGCTGCATCTGTTCTTCTTGGAACAGAGAGGGATCGAGGTAGGTTTCACTTGCTTCTACCTGGTTGTCTAGGACAAGGATGGAGAAATAAGAGAAACATTTGGGCAAGTTTCTATGACAAAAGAGAGGGCTTCTGTCACACACAACGCTAGTAACACTAACCGGAACACCTGGGGACCCATAGAGCATAAGCAGTTGACCCTGGCAATTACTTCCCAGGTGACAAGAGCAGCAACCAAGCCACTTCGGCTGCTACTGGAACATTCATGTCAGCCCAGTACTACATGGAGGCAATTAAGAGAAAACTGAAGCATTTAAATAATGCTTAAAGCCTCTGTTCATCCGCTGAAGCAGAGAACATTAGGCTCTGTATGTGAAGGCATGGAGGATGAACAGGATTCTTCCAAATGCCCTGGTTCTGAAAACTGACATTTATCATTATTTGGGGGAAAAGCATAATACAAGTCAGAGTTGGCTCCAACGAGGACTCTTAGCCATTGGCATAAGCCTGATGCTACAAAATGAAATGCGTCACCTAGATCAACAAAGTCAACTGATTTCATAATTAAACTGATTTGTATCTTTCATTGCCTAGAATCAGGGTCTCCTTTAGCCAGAGAGCACCACATGAATATAGGAGGGAAAGGAAGGGAAGGTTTATGCACTACTTTCTATATGCCTATATATATTACAAATGTGTTTTCCTAATTATAACCACTGAGTGTTTCAGACAGATTTTGTCAGGAGTCTGACTACCTGGGCTCCTCCTTGTCCAACTGTGGGCCCTCAGGAAAGTGATGATTTCACTGTGCCTCCGTTTTCTCCTCCTAGAAAAGGAGCTACTATCCAATGACATAGTAACCAGGGCTCTAACAGGCTAAGAGAACTGCCTCACCAACTGAAAGTTCTTAAAACAGCACCTGGCACACAGCAAGCGCTGCAAAAGTGCATGACAGCTATTTCTCATTTTCCTCACAACATCCTTGTGCAGAAAAGGAAACCCCGTCATTAGGGAACAGTCTTCAATTTACAGAGGAGGCAATTATGCAAAGACAGGCAATTAACCTGATCAGAGTCACAGAAAGTGACAGAGGTAAAAGCTATTCTCTTTCCACTGTGCATTTATGCTGTTACTGGCCATGGCCTACTACAAAATACAGAAGTCACATAGCCCTCAGCGAGGGAGACTCCCTCAAGGAAGTCAGATTGTGGTGAAAGGAAATCACACCGTGCTAAAATCGACATTTCAAATCAACCAAAAATACTTATCGTCTTCCTAGGTAAACAATGCTAGCCTGCTGTCAGGCCATAAAACCAACCAGCCAGCTCCTATGAGTCAAGCAGACCCTGACGTTTCAAAAGCAAACTCAAGGGAACTCACACAGGCCAAGAGGAAAGAGGAAGGAGAAGTGAGGGGATTGAAAGGTAAAAATACCCACTTAGTGAAAGTGTTCGTTGCTTCAGTTGTGTCTGGTTCTTTGCAACCCCATGGACAATTGTTGCCCACCAGGCTCATCTGTTCATGGGATTCTCCAGGCAAGAATACTGGAGTGGGTAGCCATTCCCTTCTCCAGGGTATATTCCCAACCCAGGGATTGAACCCAGGTCTCCTGCATTACAGGCACCAGGGAAGCCCAAAAGGACCCACTACAGAACTTCAAAAAATGGACATATGTACCCTGCCTCTACTGAGACCAGTAGTGCCCAATCTAAATGAATGAGGTGGCCCAGTGCCAAGACACACACACTGACCCGACATACACAGGAGCCCACAGGGCTATTTTTACTCTCGGGAGACACCTGACAGATCACAGGTCAGTCTTAAACAACTGGAAGCAAGATGTCAATGAACAGATAAAATGAGTTTACTCTTCTGTTCCCTCCTTTTTCCCCAGGGATCAAATTCTTGGAGGCTATGTACAATACAAAACCTCAATAGGGAGGTCAGGAAATCTTATTTCCCGATCTAAAATGAGTCAGACATTCCTGCTCGGGGCACGGGTCCGGTCCTTTTTGCTCCTTCTCTCCCTCACACAGCACCCGCAGGGAGCCGGAGCAGAGACAGAGGCTGCCACGGGCCACCTGCCATCTATTCCTGCACCCTTTGGAAAGTTGCTAGGGCTGCACAGAGCCCGCCCTGGCCTCGGGAGAATGCTGCCAGCTTTTTCACTATTCACCGCCCTCCCCCAGGCGGCCTCAGGAGGAGGGCGCGCAGCTGCGTGGGTACGAGCGGCGGGAAGCGGCCCTGGTGCAACATTTCGAGAAGCCGGCTCCCGCAGGGATACACGCCGCGGCCGGCTGCAGCGAGGCCAGGGCGGCCAGCACTGACGCCGAGGCCCGCAGCCACTACGGCCCAGCCGCGACGCCACTCCGCCGCAACCCTGACGCCCGCCCGCCGCCCCCCACTCACCGCCGCACTCGGCAGAGTACTGGTCCCCCCAGTCCCCGGACTGCGGGCTGCAACCGCCGCCCGCCGGGGCCTCCTGCTGCTGCCGGTGCTGCAGCTCCTGCTTGAGCAGGGACAGCGGCGAGTAGTGCTCGGTGGCTAAGGCGCCGGATCCCGGCCCGGCAGACAGAACCCCCAGCAGCAGCAGCACCAAGACGGTCCGGGCGGCGTCCGCGGCGGCCACAGCGCCGCCCCAGCAGCCGCCGCAGCAGCAGCCGGCAGGTGCCATCTTCCCTCAAGGCGCATGTGCGGCGGCCCTCACGGCGCGCTGCGCCCTCCCAGCCTTAACCCGCGGCGGGCAGGTGGGCTGTGGCAAGGGGGCGGGAGAAGGGGGTAGTCACAGCACTGCCTGCTGGGAGTTGTAGTCCCAGCTCAGCCTAGCCTGAGCGCCACGTTTCGGTGCTGGGACTGCGAGTCCCAGCAAGCACCGCCCGGCGCAAGACTTCCGGTCTGCCGTCTGACGTCTTCCCCCGCCACTGAATCGGAAGTTCTGGCTGGCAGTTGCGTGGAAATGGACACTGGTGGGCAGAATGGGCTTCGGCCTGGCAAAGGGAACACCGAAGGGGTTACAGCGGGAAAGGGAAAGACGGATGAGGTGACAATGACTTCGAATACTGATGCCTCGGCCTCCTGCCAGTACAGGTGCGTCGAATGCAACCAAGAGGCCAAGGAGTTGTACCGAGACTATAACCACGGCGTGTTGAAGATAACAATCTGTGTGAGTTGTCAGGTGTGGGTGTCCTTGGGGGAAAAAATGGCGCAGCGAGATTTGGGGGCCGTGAGAGACCGTGGAATCTTTGCCAGCTTTTTAGGGTGATCACAAATCAACGAGTTTCAGAGTGCTCTAATACAGACTTCAGTTCGAGGCCTGACATTTCCTTTCCGGCTCAGTCGAACCTTTGCATGAATACCTGTAGTGGTAGAGAAGAGCTGCCTACAGCACTTTTCTCTTATGGCTCGTGTTTGCTGACCCGGGCGGACAAATCCTCGGACAGAGATGGATGCATGCGTTGTGCAGAGAAATTTAAAGATCTGATTAGGCTGACATTTGGGCTCCCGTCAAAACTATTTCGTTCTTATTCTCCCATTGATTAGACAAATGTTACCATCTTAACACTTCATAACCTACAGTAAATTCTCCTAGATTATTTTTTCAGGTTTCATGAACGTACACTATTATGTACGAAGCACTATGCTGGACGTTGATGATATAAAAACCAAAAACGAGGAAGTAAAAATCCTGTTTTCGAGGTGTTCCATAGTCTGTTTACAGAGAATGACTTTATGTTTTAAAAAACCACAAAATTGGAGGTTCTTTAGCAAAGAGTCTGTCACAATATAGGAGAATCTGTCACAATATAGGCAGTCAATACATTTTTGTCCCCTTTCTGATCTCCTGATGACTTTTTAATAATTCTCATTTCACAAACATGACAAGAGTAATTTGCAAGAGAGTCAACAGTGTGAGGAGAAGGCAATGGCACCCCACTCCAGTACTCTTGCCTGGAAAATCCCATGGATGAAGGAGCCTGCAATCCATGGGGTCGCGAAAAGTGGGACATGACTGAGCGACTTCACTTTCACTTTTCACCTTCATGCATTGGAGAAGGAAATGGCAACCCACTCCAGTGTTCTTGCCTGGAGAATCCCAGGGACGAGGGAGCCTGGTGGGCTGCCGTCTATGGGGTTGCACAGAGTCAGACACGACTGAAGCGACTTAGCAGCAGCAACAGTGTGAAGGTGCACCTGTTTCTTGTCAACCATTATATTAATAATCATTCTTGTGCCTGCACTCTCAATTTCCTATTCTTCTTTGAAATTGTTTCTCTCATTTGGCAAAATTGAAACGTTGCCTTATCTGACCCTACACCCTTGCTGCTGAGCTTTGCTGGGGAGAAAACACCTTAAATTCATGACCACTAACTTCAGGTATGCCTTGATACCATCTGCCCATCATGGAACACTTCACTAGTCCATTCATGTTCCCACTCCTTTGAACAATACCCTGTCTCTCCTGAAGTTTCACATATATCCTCTCCTGCTTCGCTAAGAGAACTTCCACAAACTACGCAACTACATAAACCCAGTAGTAGTGTTTGAAATGCATCTGCTTAATCTTCCCTTCTGTTACTAAGAATGAACTATTCATAAACATGTCCAAGGCCAATGCCTCCACTCATGCACCACCCTCTTCCATTTACTTCAGGACACCCCTATAGCAGTACTCTTCTGCTCTCTGCTGGATCATTTCATTAACATAAGTACTATCATTTCTTCCATTAAAAAAAAGAAAAGAAAAAAATCTTGGGCCCACTTCCTTCTTTAGCTCCTATTCTTTCTCCTCCCTTTGACAGCAAAAATTCTTTAAAAGATGTTTTCACTTGTTCTCTTTATTTCCTCTCCTACTTTCTCTTGAATCTACTTGAGACAGGCTTTCTCCTCCACTCCGCGCTCACCTCCACTAGAAACTGACTTGTTAAGATCATCATTGACTTCCACTTTGCTAGCCATTCCCAGTTAACTGTCAGCAGCATGTGCCCCCCTTGCTTCTTCCTCCCATAAATGCTATGTTCACCTGCCAGGACACCATACTCTAGATTTCTTCTTAATCTTGCTGGCTTTTTTCTCTCAATCTCCTTTCTGATTCTGCCTCACCTCCCTTCCTATCTCTTAACTGTGGAGTACCCTGATGCTTGGTTCTTGGGCCTATTTCTGTCTATATACTCTTCTTTGAAGAACTCATTCTTGCTCATGGCTTTAGATACCATCTAAATGTAGAAAATTCCCAAATTTATACCTTCAGCCTGAACTCCCTTGAACTCCAGACTCAAATATCCAGCTACTTGACTTCTCCACTTGGATGTAACTAATCATCTCAAACTTACAAACAGTTAATGGTAGTTCTATCATTTTCATTCCTAAGGCCAAAAAATCTTATAGTCACCCATGATTCTTCTCTTTCGCGTTCCTTATTCACTTGCTCAGCAAGTCCTGTTAACTCTGTCTTCAAATTTCGTTCAGAATCGTCTACTTCTCATCACCTCTACAGCTACAAATGTGGTCCACGTGCCACTGTGTCTCATCTGGGTTATTGTCACAATTCCCAGGTGGCCTCCCTATGTCGCTTTGCACCTCATGACACAGCAGCCAGGCTGATCCTTTTAAAATTAAGTTAGATTCTGTTATTCCTTTGATCAAACCGTCCAGTGACTTTCATCTCATTCAGAGTTAAGGCCAAAATCCTTGCACTGGTTTTAAGGCCCCCTTTTTCTCCTACAGTCCCATTGGCTGCCTCATATTTCATAAACCAGGAGAGTTCCTTGCCCAGACTTTGCACTCTGCCTGGGACACTCTTCTCTCAGGTGCTGCCTGGCTAATGCCCTCACCTCCTCAAGGACTTTTCTCAAGTATCTTATCACAGAGGCTTACTCTAACCACCCTGTTAAAAATGATGATCTCCCTTTGAAGTCTGGTAACCTTTATCCGGGGAAGGCAATGGCACCCCACCCCAGTACTTTTGCCTGGAAAATCCCATGGACGGAGGATCCTGGTAGGCTCCAGTCCATGGGGTCGCTAAGAGTTGGACACGACTGAGTGACTTGACTTTCACTTTTCACTTTCATGCATTGGAGAAGGAAATGGCAGCCCACTCCAGTGTTCTTGCCTGGAGAATCCCAGGGACGGGGGAGCCTGGTGAGCTTCTGTCTATGGGGTTGCACAGAGTCGGACACGACTGAAGCGACTTAGCAGTAGCAGCAACCTTTATCACCTTTCCCTGCTTTATCTTTCTCCATAGTACGTATTGTCTTCTAAGACTGTCTGTGATTGACCTTATTATTTATTGTCTGTCTCCTTCCACTGGAATGTAAGCTACACAAGGACAGAGATTGTGTATATTTTATTCATTAATGTGGTTGGATCACCCAGGACAGTGTCTGATACATGGTTATTAAATAAGTATTTGTTAAATGAATGAACCATTTCTAGCTTTTTAGATGATCATATCCTTAGCCATCCTGGTCTGAGGGAGAGAAAAGTAAGTTATATGTGGTCTGAACTTAATGACTTTGGGCTAGTCCAATTAAATAGCCCATCTGAAAGATGAAAGTCACGTAACTGTGAATATTGTTTGTCCAAAGAAGAGCTATGCATTTTAGTTAGCAATCATTATTAGTATAAAATAATTTATATTTTTTAAAATTACTGGCATTAGGCTAACAGCAACAAAATCCCTTTTAAACCATCAGAAGCTGGTTTCTCTGTACCTTTATTTACGTCAAGATAATTACTGGATAGCTATTTAGGTCAACAGCTATACTATCACCCACTTCCTTCCACCCCCAGACCCCCAGCATTACACTTTCTCACCCAGGAGATGAATTTTAGAGTAATATTTGGAATATTGAATGGTGGTACTATACATTTTGAATTATTGTACACAATAATTCCATAATGAGATGGAGTTTGTACTAACCTTGTTTATATTATACTAATGATTAGTAATATGCATAATTCCATTACTCAGAAAAATCATTCATTTGGTGCCAGACTCTGAAAATTAAACCATAAAATAATTAATTTTTTAAAGGCTGTCCCAAAGTCCTGAGATTAAAAGTAAAAGAGTTTTAGATATCATGTTGTTTTTTATATATGATGAAGCTACAGGTTTTTTAAAAAATTATTATTCTATACTTATTTGTGGCTGCGCTTGATCTTCACTGGTGCATGAGGGCTTATTTGCGGTGTATGGGGGCTATTCATTACAGTGAGTGGACTTGTCGTAGAGGCGGTTCTTCTTGTGGAGCACAGGCTCTTGGGCGATTGGGCTTCAGTAATTGGGGTGTGCAGGCTCAGTTGCCCTGCAGCACGTGGAATCTTCCCAGACCAGGGATTGAACCTGTGTCCCTTGCATTGACAGGCAGATTCTCATCCACTGTGCCGCCAGAGAAGTCTGACATCATGCTGTTTGTTGTGGAAAAAATATCCAGTTTCTAGGTGGTTACAGTCAGTAACTTATACGTACTTTGGTCTCTTCTCTGCTGTATTTGGAGTCAGCAGTATACTCAACCTGATCTCCTCTCAGTATTTTTTATTCTAATCTCCCTTCCCTTTGCTCTTCTTGCTTTTCTCTTGCCATTCCTTCCAGCTTGCCTATCTCTATTTCTCTCATTTTTTTCTAGTGGAAGCATGTCCCTTGCTTTTAGTCACTCTCTCTGCTTCAGCATTTCACAATTTATTATAGTTATGTTAAAGATATTGTACTTTTACGGAGAAGGCAATGGCACCCCACTCCAGTATTCTTGCCTGGAAAATCCCATGGACAGAGGAGCCTGGTAGACTGCAGTACATGGGGTCGCTGAGAGTCGGACATGACTGAGCGACTTCACTTTCTCTTTTCACTTTCATGCATTGGAGAAGGAAATGGCAACCCACTCCAGTGTTCTTGCCTGGAGGATCCCAGGGACGGGGAATCCTGGTGGGCTGCTGTCTATGGGGTCACACAGAGTCGGACACGACTAAAGCGACTTAGCATAGCATAGCATAGCATTGTACTTTTAATATCCTGTAGAGCCTGACTTATTTTAACTGCTCAGATATTTGTTAAATCCATTATGGTAACAAAACAAGACTCCTTTGAGATTGTCCCAAGTTTTAGTTCTGTTAGGGACAACAGAAGGCAGCTTTCATCCCTGGTTGCTGGGTGCGAAGATGAATAAGACAGCACTACCCAATATCCGCTGGATCATCAAAAAAGCAAGAGAGTTCCAGAAAAACATCTATTTCTGCTTTATTGACTATGCCAAAGCCTTTGACTGTGTAGATCACAATAAACTGTGGAAAATTCTGAGAGAGATGGGAATACCAGACCACCTGATCTGCCTCTTGAGAAATCTGTATGCAGGTCAGGAAGCAACAGTTAGAACTGGTCATGGAACAACAGACTGGTTCGAAATAGGAAAAGGAGTACGTCAAGTCTGTATATTGTCACCATATTTATTTAACTTATATGCAGAGTACATCATGAGAAATGCTGGACTGGAAGAAACACAAGCTGGAATCAAGATTGCCGGGAGAAATATCAATAACCTCAGATATGCAGATGATACCACCCTTATGGCAGAAAGTGAAGAGGGGCTAAAAAGCCTCTTGATGAAAGTGAAAGTGGAGAGTGAAAAGGTTGGCTTAAAGCTCAACATTCAGAAAACGAAGATCATGGCATCTGGTCCCATCACTACATGGGAAATAGATGGGGAAACAGTGGAAACAGTGTCAGACTTTATTTTTCTGGGCTCCAAAATCACTGCAGATGGTGACTGCAGCCATGAAATTAAAAGACGCTTACTCCTTGGAAGGAAAGTTATGACCAACCTAGATAGCATATTCAAAAGCAGAGACATCACTTTGCCAACAAAGGTTCACCTAGTCAAGGCTATGGTCTTTCCTGTGGTCATGTATGGATGTGAGAGCTGGACTGTGAAGAAGGCTGAGTGCCGAAGAATAGATGCTTTTGAACTGTGGTGTTGGAGAAGACTCTTGAGAGTCCCTTGGACTGCTAGGAGATCCAACCAGTCCATTCTGAAGAGATCAGCCCTGGGATTTCTTTGGAAGGAATGATGCTAAAGCTGAAACTCCAGTATTTTGGCCACCTCATGCGAAGAGTTGACTCATTGGAGAAGACTCTGATGCTGGGAGGGATTGGGGGCAGGAGGAGAAGGGGACGACAGAGGATGAGATGGCTGGATGGCATCACTGACTCGATGGATGTGAGTCTGAGTGACCTTCGGGAGTTGGTGATGGACAGGGAGGCCTGGCGTGCTGCGGTTCGTGGGGTCGCAGAGAGTCGGACACGACTGAGCGACTGATCTGATCTGATCTGATCTGACCCTCGCAGGAATGGAAAGTTTGATAGGTTTCACTTTTCAGATATGTGCTTGCTTATTGAGCTGAAGTTAAAGAGATTTGAGAATGAGTGGGGAAGGGAATTGTCCTGGAGATGATGGGAAGGAAGAAGCAGCAAGAATATTAATGAAAAAAAAAAGTGACCAATTCATATTCTGAAAGAGATGTGATGCATTGTAGAATCAGAGAACATAGCAGCAGAAACTAAGTCATGTCTATGTTAAGATTGAGCTGGTGGAAGCAGTATTTGAGTTTCCTGGGTGTTCATGGTCCCTGTGCTGTAGGGATTTCTTGGAGGACAAACTTTTTTTTTCAGGATACTTGACTATTAATAATAAATGATATCAAATGAAGCAGTTTTGCCAGAATCATTCAGTTCATTTCAGTCACTCAGTCGTGTCCAACTCTTTGCGACTCCATGGACTGCAGCATGCCAGGCTCCCCTGTCCTTCACCAACTCCCAGAGTTTACCCAAACTCATGTCCATTGAATCGGTGATGCCAGCTAACCATCTCATCCTCTGTCGCCCCCTTCTCCTCCTGCCTTCAATCTTTCCCAGCATCAGGGTCTTTTCCAGTGAGTCAGTTCTTCACATCAGATGGCCAAAGTACCAGAGTTTCAGTTTCATTATTAGTCCTTCCAGTGAATATTCAGGACTGATTTCCTTTAGGATGGACTGGTTGGATCTCCTTGGAGTTCTCTCCAACACCACAGTTCAAAAGCATCAATTCTTCAGTGCTCAACTTTCTTTATAGTCCAACTCTGACATCGATACATGACTACTGGAAAAACCATACCTTTGACTAGATGGACAATCGTCAGCAAAATAATGTCTCTGCTTTTTAATATGCTGTCTAGGTTGGTCATAGCTTTTCTTCCAGAAATAAGAAACCTTATTTACTCAATTTAGCTATCTAGCCACAGGATGCTGTACTATATTTGTGTGTGTTTGTGTGTGTGGTTTTACTCATTACATTCAATGTGAAGGAAGCACTCAAATGAAAAGCAAATAATAGAGGCAGAACAAGGAAAAAAATTAGCCTAAACTGATAGGGAGGGAACCAGCAGACTTAAATGAACTCTCAGTATTTCTAAAATCTGCAGCACGCTAGGAAGGGAAGCTGAGCATATCACATAGCATGTCACATGACACCAGCAGTCGCTTCTTCTGTTTGGTTTCTGTCACCCTGTGCTTATTCCACTGTAGCACTTTTAGTAGCATGTTTATTTGCCTTCCCCTTCTAAACTGTCTGAGCCACCAGGGCAGCACTTCCTGGGTAGCTCAAAGGGTAAAGAATCTGCCTGCAGTGTGGGAGACCTGGGTTCAGTCCCTGGGTTAGGAAGATCCCCTAGAGAAGGAAATGGAGACCCACTTCAGTGTTCTTGCCTGGAGAATTCCATGGACAGAGGAGCCTGGTGGGCTGTAGTCCATGGAGTCTCATAGAGTTGGTTGACTGGGCAGCTTTCACGTTCACTCTCTAAACTGTAAGGTCCTTGAGATTAGAGCTTATGTCTCAGGGTAGATATCCAGCACTGTGGATATGCCTGGTCCATAGAAATGGCCAAGTAAAGAGAGCTGTTGCTCTTGAGTGTAGTAGTCATTCCAAACAATTTGTCAGGTAAGTGATTGCAAAAGGAATAGCTACGCTGCCCTGTCTCCTGCTGCTGGCTTCTGCCTCCCTCCTTCTGAAATATGTCCAAATCCCATCTTAGACTTTTCATGCTGTCAGGAAATGGCTTTCAAAGAATTTTTAAAGGACGGAGAGAAGATCTCTGACCAGTCTCTGGTTTCTTCATCTTAAAATGAAGTAGCATCTCTGGCCTTCCATTCTTATTTATATAAAGACAGGAAGTATTCTCCACACAAGTAGCACAGGGAGAAGATCTAGAAAACTGCTGTGTTGTGTATATATAATTTCTGATTCTTTGGCTTCTGTTTAGACACTGGCTTTCTCTTTGCTCAGCTAAAAAACCTAACCTGTTACACCTCAGATCTATTCAGTTCAGTCGCTCAGTCGTGTCCGACTCTTCGCGACCCCAAGAATCGCAGCACGCCAGGCCTCCCTGTCCATCACCATCTCCCGGAGTTCACTCAAACTCACATCCATCGAGTCAGTGATGCCATCCAGCCATCTCATCCTCTGTCGTCCCCTTCTCCTCCTGCCCTCAATCCCTCCCAGCATCAGAGTCTTCTCCAATGAGTCAACTCTTCACATGAGGTGGCCAAAGTACTGGAGTTTCAGCTTTAGCATCATTCCTTCCAAAGAAACCCCAGGGCTGATCTCTTCAGAATGGACTGGTTGGATCTCCTTGCAGTCCAAGGGACTCTCAAGAGTCTTCTCCAACACCACAGTTCAAAAACATCAATTCTTCGACACTCATTTAGGTGGATTTAAATTCAGGGTAATAGCACATCTCCCTTCATTGGTTCACCTGATGACTAGACAAACATACACACTTCTTCTAATGACGTGAGTGAAATGGAGAAACTTGAAATTGGAATTGAATCTAACTCTTTATGATATTGGGAATGCAGGGTTACTATTCTTCAAGGCACTCCATTTTTATTCTAGCACTTTGATGTAATCAAAAGGTGGTCGTAGTATGTTTGCATATCCATCATTTCTTGTATTTCTATTTTATCCTCTCAGAGTTTTGAAATTGTTTTGTTTTTTAATTGTAGCCATTAGTTTATGCAGGGACTAGTAGCCCTGCAACTTTGTAGCTAATACTGATTCAGATGTTGCAATTCTAATGAGCTTGTTCCTGTACTTGCATTTTGTATGTTCTATGATCTGATCTGAATGGCATTGGGGTTTCATAACATTGTAATCATATGTCCAAAAGAAAAAAAAAAGCCATTTAATAGGAATTGCTGAGGGCCCAAGGGCCTTAATTTGGGTAACTCAGAACCAGGCAGCGGTCTCCAGGGTCTACTGTAGCAGAGAAAGACCATTTTCTTGCCACGTTCTCAATGGAGAAAAAGAAAAAGACAGGCTCTTTTTGGTAGGTGCCACCCCAGGATTCCTGCCCGCCTGTAGCTCTCAGAAGTTCTAGGTGTAGGGTTACTTTTCTGAACCCCTTTCTCAAAATCATTTCAAGAGGGACAAAGTTGGAGCCATCTAGTCAACAGGCAGTGAAAGTACATTCTAAACTTACTTATTTTATAACAGTTCCTACAGACTGAAAGTAGCATTTTCTGAGATATTTTCCTGCCTGAAATGTCTTTAAATCAAATATCTTTTAGCTTTTTAATATGAGGTTAAAAGATTAATATTTTTACCCTAGAAGATTATATTTACTCATTTGAAACCAAAGCTTGTATAGATGAACATTTTATATCTGAATGGAAGTTTCAATAAATGCTCATGCTTGGTTGCTCAGTAATGTCTGACTCTGCGACGCCATGGACTGCAGCCTGCCAGGCTCCTCGACCCATGGAATTTTCCAGGCAAGAATACTGGAGTGGGGTGCCATTTCCTTCTGCTTTGGGAATCTTCCCCAACCAGGGATCGAACCTGCGTCTCTTACGTCTCCTGTATTGGGAGGCAGATTCTCTTACCACTAACGCCACCTGGGAAGCCATGTTTAAATAAATGCTGATACAGCCTTATTGCTATATAAATCCAAAATAGAATCTGCTGCTTTGAAATCCTCTAAGATTTAAGAATGTATGAATATATTTTTTCTAATACTGTCTTGTATTATTTCAGAAATCCTGCCAGAAACCTGTAGACAAATACATCGAGTATGATCCTGTAATCATCTTGATTAATGCTATTTTATGCAAAGCCCAGGCCTACAGGCATATTCTTTTCAATACCAAAATAAACGTAAGTTGTGATCATTTTTTTTTCTAATTTTGCTAGATGATTTTGCATTTTGAAATAATACTTTTGAACAGAATTAAAGAACATTATTTAAAGAAAGAAATTCTAACAAGAGTGAGTCTTTCATCAACAATGTCTGGAAATTTCTGGAAATAGCAGACATTGCTTTTTAAAGAGGTGTGCAATGTCTAGTGTGTGTTTAAGGATACGGTCACTGGCAGGAAGTTGACAAACCATCATCTGGATTGCCTTTTTAGTAGGTTACCTTTTGAAACAGATGTCAATAATTTTGAACAGAATAAAATTAAATATAACCTGGTAGGGAGAGAATTATCCCTAAAACTTAGCAAACATTAAAAGAAAAATATTTTTAAATGTAATGTATCGCATGGTATACTCTGCTATTAAGGGAATGACTGATTGGTTTACTTGCTAAGTTGTGTCTGACTCTTTGTGACCCCATGGAATGTAGCCCACCAGGCTCCTCTGCCCATGGCATTTCCCAGGCAAGAATACTGAAGTGGGTTGCCATTTCATTTTCCAGGGCATCTTCTCGACCCAAGGATCCCACATCTCCTGCATTGCAGGTGGACTCTTTACCACTGAGCCACCAGAGAAGCCTGTTGAGGGAATATATGAAATGAAAAATCAGAGAAGTCCTAATAGATACAGTTGAAATATTTTTTTTTTTTGAAATGTACAATTTAATGAATTGATTTGTATACTCTTAATAGTTTGGCTAGGATTGACAGATAAAATACAGGACACTTAATTAAACTTGGAAGTCAGATAAACTAATTTTATAGCATATGTTCTAAATATTGCGTGGAACATACATACATGAAAAAAGTATTTGTTGTTTATCTGAAGTGCATATTTAACTAGATGTCCTGCATTTTTATTTGCCAAATCTGGCAGCCCTAATTTGGGGCTAACAGGGACAGTAACAGTGCAGTTTATTATTCCTGTCCACCTTGCTGCTGCTGCTAAGTCACTTCAGTCGTGTCCGACTCTGTGCGACCCCATAGACGGCAGCCCACCAGGCTCCCCCGTCCCTGGGATTCTCCAGGCAATAACACTGGAGTGGGTTGCCATTTCCTTCTCCAATGCATGAAAGTGAAAAGTGAAAGTGAAGTCGCTCAGTCATGTCCAACCCTCAGCAACCCCACAGACTTTAGCCTTCCAGGCTCCTCCATCCATGGGATTTTCCAGGCAAGATTACTGGAGTGGGGTGCCATTGCTTTCTCCGCCTGTCCTCCTTCCCCCCAAGTTAAATAACCCAGGCTGTTTTGTAATATAATTGAAGTCTCAGACTTCACTATGCATTAGAAACACCTTGGGGAGTGGGTGGGGGCACCAGTTAATTATTCCAAGCCGAGGCCTCACCCAGAACCAGTTAAATCAGAATCTTTGGCAATGGGATCCAGGCATGAGTATTCCTTGATTCTCTCTGCTGCTGCTGCTGCTGCTGCTAAGTCGCTTCAGTCGTGTCTGACTCTGTGCGACCCCATAGACGGCAGCCCACCAGGCTCCCCCGTCCCTGGGATTCTCCAGGCAAGAACACTGGAGTGAGTTGCCATTTCCTTCTCTAATGCATGAAAGTGAAAAGTGAAAGTGAAGCCGCTGAGTCATGTCCAACCCTCAGCAACCCCATAGACTTTAGCCTTACAGGCTCCTCCGTCCATGGGATTCTCCAGGCAAGAGTACTGAAGTGGGGTGCCATTGCCTTCTCCATTGAATCTCCCTAGTGGATGCCAAAGTGCAGCCAGGAGAAGCAGTGTGCTCATGGGGCAGCCCTAGAAGCTCACACCCATGCTTATCCCTGGAGCACATCAACTTTGCACACACATTTTCTCTTCCCCTCTTTACACAGATAAATTTCAACGAGTAGGAGAAATATATAGAAAAAAGCCAGTTTTTGTTGCCTAGCATTTTCTGTTTTTGCCAAAATTTCAGACTCTAAAACTTCCAACTGATTTGCCACCTTTAATTGCTGTCTTTCACTATTTTAGTTGATACTCATCCAACCTAAAGGCATTTTTTTAAAAATTCATGTTCAGACTAATAGTTTCTTATGAGGTGTCATGAAATCTTAGGATTAAATGTGTTTATTGCTGCTTCCACCCATCCTGAGTCACATAAATTCTTGCTTGATTCTATGTATCAGACAAATGTTGAGAATATAACAAAAGATGAAATGAACTGCTATTTAAAGCAGTGATTCTTAAGGAGGGGTGCACATTAGCGCTCACTCTCTGCCTGAGTGTTTCACACACTCAGGCTGCCTGGGATAGCCTTCTGCAGATTCTGAATCAAGGCTGGGGCCTAGACATTTGTATTTTGAAAAATCTCTCCATGTGACGCTTCTACTGAGCATCACTGATTAAAACCTAGTGGTTACAGACTGAATACAATTTGCATTTAACTGGGCAGTTTCTGAATTCGAAAACCTACTAAATCCGACATTCTTCAGAACCGACAAAAATTAGTTCTGTCTGTGCCGGTCAATATTAAGTAGTTGTTTCTTTACCTGATTGAATGGGAATGTCTTTTTGACAGATGCACGGAAAACTCTGCGTATTTTGTCTGCTTTGTGAAGCATACCTGAGATGGTGGCAGCTTCAAGATTCCAGCCGAAGCACTGATCCTGACGATTTTATCCGATACGCTAAGGAGTGGGATTTCTATAGAATGTTTGCAATTGCTTCTCTAGGTAGGAAGAAGCCATGCTTTCTACTATTATTTGACCAACTATTTTGATTTTAAAACTAAGGTACATGGTTTTAATCATTGGTAAGAGGAGCTAGCTAGAGGACTTGAGACTAAATTTCAGCTCTGCCACTAATCTGCTAGATGAGTTTGTCTAAATTACCTGCTTTTTAACTTTTGTTACCACACATAGGGCATGGAAATGATTATGCTTATCAGATACAGGTGTTCCATAAAGTATTTTGAGACACAGTATCTTGGGTAAAATTCTTCAGTTTAAGTTATGATTATCCAGTCTGAAGATTACTTGAATCTCATCTTTGTTAAAACAGATTAATAACTGCCAGACATTATTCAGTGTATTGTACTAATTACTATTATTACTAATTATAATAATTACTAATTATTATACTAATTACCTACTCATATACTATGTGCAGGGAAAGGGCTACGCCCCGGAATTCTTTGAGTTCTGAAATTGCTTTTCTACAGAATTTGAAATTTGTGACTTTGGTCAGAATTGGGTTGAATTAATTTCTGTGACTATGTTATTACTGGTTTCCATGCCTTTCTACTTCTAAAATCTTTTTCCTTATACTGAAATATTATTTTAGTACTATTAAGTCTCCATGCCTGCATGCTAAGTCGCTTCAATCATGTCTGACTCTTTGGGACCCTGTGGACTGTGACCCGCCAGGCTCCTCTGCCCATGGGATTCTCCAGGCAAGAATCCTGGAGTGGGTTGCCGTGCCCTCCTCCAGGGGGTCTCTTGCATTAGCAGGCAGATTTCTTTACCACTAGTGCCGCGTGCGCACCGCTGCAGCGTCGTATTTCTGGACTGTGTGTCCTCTTTCGTCCCTTGCTCTTCTCTGGCTGCCCTCACTCCCTTGGCCCTCTCATCCAGTCCCAGTGGTTTTAAAATTCATCTATCTGCTGAGAATTCCCAAATGTACATAATAATGTTAAAAACTTCCTTGAACAAATCACCTAAACCAAGAGCTATAACCTAATATAATTTTAAGCTTTAAAGCAAAGCCTCTTAAAATTGCTATAGACGAACTGCTTTATGTCTATAATTAAAAAACAAATCAAAACAACAAACCAACCAAGCTTGTCTTCAAATAGTTTGGAATTTCTGTAGCACTTACTCTATAGTGGCTGTTTTGACACTTGAACAGAAATTTTTTCTCCTATTACATTTATATGTGTCTTAATCTAATCCCTAGTTAGGTTGCAGATCCCTCAAACAGCTTATAAAGAATGTGTTACACAAATCTAGCATTTTATAACTTAAAAACTGTTTTTACAGTATCATCAACTCAGTTTTCACAACCATCCTCTTTGGTAGGTGGGTTGGGTTGCCTTCCCTATCTGCAGTTGTCAAAGTACAACAGGAAGGGCCAGTGGTCTCCTTGAAGTCCCCCCAGCAGGTTAGCGTCAGTGCAGAGCCGGGGAAGGTCTCCCGGTGCCCCGTCTCTTGTTTTCCCCACTGCAGTTCTTTCTCCACTGCTGCTCCTCCTGAACCCATCTGATGTATGAAAGCTCTAAGGGCTAGGGGCTCTCTAATACCTGCCTGTGAAAGACCATGTGGAGCCCAAGGGTGGGTGCAGCTTCCTCACTCTCCCAAGTTCTAAGCTAGAAAGGTGTGATGTAGTCTGCCGTTCCCTCCAGTGCAGGAAACCCTTCTCTCTTGATTCCTGCAAGACTGTGTCTCCAGTGACAGGAGACCACCCACCAGTGTTAGGTGGTTCTTCTGAGGAAATTGTTTATTTTGATTATTTTCATTATTATCAGTTAAAAACCCAGGATATATAATCTGCCTGTTTGAACAGATCCTTGCAGTGGACGAGCCCTTCAGTCATTTTGAAGGGAGATGGTGTGTCTCCCCTGAAGACTATATCAAATTCCATGGGGGCTAACCATCCTAAATTACATTTATTGATCCTGAAAGTGAAAGTCGCTCAGTCATGTCCAGCTCTTTGTGATCTCATGGATGATACAGTCCTTGAAATTCTCCAGGCCAGAATACTGGAGTGGGTAGCCTTTCCCTTCTTCAGAGATCTCGCAACCCAGGAATCAAATCCAGGTCTCCTGCATTGCAGGTGGATTCTTTACCAACTGAGCTATTGGGGAAGCAAACAATCAGGAAGGTCCCACCGAGTTGCAATCCTAATTATGGATCCTAATTGACCCATATGAATCCTAATTATGGACTATGGATCCTAATCACCTATATTTGGAACCTCTTTATTTTGGCTAGATTCAGTTATAGAACATTTTAGAAGGAATACAGTTATTTCTCCTATGATATAATACATGTGTTCCAGAAAAAAAAAAAAAAACGTGATCCTGTAGAAACCTAAATAACACAGCTTATAGGAGAAGATCTTTTTGCCTTTTCATAATATGTTCATGGGGTTCTCAAGGCAAGAATGCTGAAGTGGCCTGCCATTTCCTTTTCCAGTGGACCATGTTTTGTCCACTTTGATACTTTTGAACTGTGGTGTTGGAGAAGACTTTTGAGAGTCTCTTGGACTGCAAGGAGATCAAACCAGTCAGTCCTAAAGGAAATCAATCCTGAATATTCATTGGAGGGACTGATGCTGAAGCTCCAATACTTTGGACACCTGGTGCAAAGAGTTGATTCTGGTAAAGACCCTGATGCTGGGAAAGACTGAAGGCAGGAGAAGGGGACAACAGAGGATGAGATGGTTAGATGGCATCACCAACTCAATGGACATGAGCTTGAGCAAGTTCTGGAAGATGGTGAAGGACAGGGAAGCCTGGCGTGCTGCAGTCCATGGGGTTGCAAAGAATCGGACATGACTGAGCGATTGAACAACAGCATAGGAGAAAATAGAATCAGGGACAGACCAGTCAAAATGTATGCAGCTGGGCAGTCAGAGCGCTAACGATCTTGTTAGTAACAATCTTAATAAAATAATGCAGTTAAAAGATACTGTTAAATTCCTAATTGGGAACAGAACAGATTGCACTCTGTTCTGACTGTGGGATACCAGGGGAATAGTCTGGACTGTCTCTTCATACTTTCTGGAAGGATATGGAGTTACACTCAAAAAGTTTGTTAAGATGAATACGGAATGTTTTTAATTTAGGTAACAGACTGTTCAAGGTCGTATGGCTAAGAGGCACTCCATAAAGAGTAGGTGAATCAACAACAAAAAACATCTTCATATGTAATTCCTAAGCTATGTCCCATCTTCCAGATTTAAAAGCTTCCATTCTCCTGTCTGTTTTCTCTGTGGAGATCTCTAGGAGTAAAAATGCTTAAACAACCTGATTTCCTAAAAAGAACTTCAGAAAGTTCATGATTATACTTCTTCCAGAATTACTTTTTCTCCAGAGAGTGAAATACTTCATGAAAGAATTATCAAAATATGTTTCAGAAATGATACCAGCAGGATTTGACACAAAAGACAGGGGTTATTTAAAAAATAATAATGAGAAAGAAAGAAAATTTTCTTTTTTATTATTAATTTTTTTAGTGACTGGTTTTTTTAATTTAAGTAGTTTCTGGCTGTGCTGGGCCCTCAGTGCTGCACGGGCGTTTCTCCAGTTGCAGTGCCCGGGGTCTGCCCTCTGGCTGCGGCGTGGGCTTCTCGTTGCAGTGGCTGCTCTTGCTCCTGGGCATGTGCTCTAGGGCACAGGGGCTTCAGTAGTTGCAGCGTGTGGGCTCAGTGGTTGTGGCACCTGGCCTTAGTTGCTCCGTGGCACGTGGGATCTTCCTGGACCAGGGATCAGACCCATGTTGCCTGCATTGGCAGGCGGATCCTTTACCAGTAAGCCACAGGGGAAGCCATTATTATTAATAGTATTTATTACTTGGTTGCACTGGGTCTCCGTTGCTGTACTTGGGCTTTCTCCAGCTGCGACAAGCGAGGGCCGCTCTGCATTGCTACATGTGGGCTTCCTATTGCTGTGGCTTGTCTTGTTGTGGGGCACGAGCTCTAGGTGCCCAGCCTCAATAGTCATTACACACAGGCTTTGTTGATCCATGGTAGGTGGGGTCTTCCCAGACGAGGGATCAAAGCCATGTCCCCTGCCTTGGCAGGTGGATTTTTATCCACCGTACTGCCGGGGAAGTCCAGAAAATTTGATCTTGATAAAGCATTTCTTTTGTCATCAGCTGATAGGCTTTATTTTGGAATTGTGGTTTATTTGTTTTTAGGAGGCTCTGGTTTGGATTGAGACATTTGTATCTTTACTTTCCATTTCTTCCTTAGAACAGACTGCCTATTTTATTGGCATTTTCGCTTTCCTGTGGGTAGAACGACCCATAAGAGCGAAAGAAAAAGTCAACTTCACTTTGCTGCTGAAGGCATTATTGTTATCTAGCTACGGAAAACTCTTACTGATCCCAGCTGTGATTTGGGAACATGATTACACACCCCTGTGCCTCAGACTCATTAAAGTGTTTGTCCTTACGTCAAACTTTCAGGCAATCAGAGGTATGTTTACATCTTACTCTGTTTTCTCAGCTTTCAACCCATATACAATCTATAAAGTTTGTTTCTAGAGTACAGTTTTTATATAACCTATTAAACACTGGAACTCTTTGTAGAATAATAACAACGCCTAACATTTTCATAGTACCTTATCCGTGGCATATGTTCAGTATTAGCTCAGTTTAATCACATGGTACTTTTAGTTTTCAGAATGCTCCCTTACACACCGCATCCGTCCTGTGGGGTCAGCTACTGTTGATGTGCGGTCAGCCAGCTCTTGCCACCCCATGGACTGTAGCCCGCCAGGCTCCTCTGTCCTTGGGATTTCCCAGGCAAGAATACTGGAGTGGGTTGCCATTTCATTCTCCAGGTCTCTGCCTGATCCAGGGATCGAACCTGTGTCTCGTGCATTGGCAGGTTCAGGCAAGTCCTGTGGAGTCAGTAGGGCAACTGTTACTACCTCCACTCTATGGATGAGCTCTTAGTGACTTGTCCAAAGTTACATGGCCCAGGCAGTTGTCAAGCCAAGCTAGAATGCCAGGTATCTGCCTCACAACTCGGGAGAATTATTACTACATTGAGGAAGGGTAAAGCAGCACTGCATGTCATTTATCCCATACATTGTGAAAAGTGCTATTGTAAATGAGTGTATTAATCTGATATTTCTTATAATGCTTAGCATCTTGTAAACTATAAAACCAAGAGTATCCTTTTTTCCCTGCTATTCTCTTTATAACCTTAAGATTTAGCTTTTATTTTTCTGTTTAATATTCATGTGACTCTGTCTTGATGAGAGCAGGAGAAGCTTGGTGTTTTTTTTATCAGCAGACGCTTTGGTGCTCCCAAAAGTTTTGCAGATGGAAAGATAACAATATAGATTAATAAGAACAAATAGAGATTTTCTAAGAAACAGTTTTACAAAACCATCCCATTCACACTGCCCCACAATTTACATGCCGATTTCATTTAACGCTTAAGAACTTACTAGTTGCCTTTTCTTTTTCAGTGACCCTAAACATCAGCCGCAAGCTCGCCTTCTTGGCCATCTTGAGTGGCTTACTGGTGGAGAGCACCATGGTCTGTTTCTTCCAGAGGATGGAATGGGCTGTCGGAAGTGACTGTGCCATCTATAAATCTCAAGACTTTTGAAGAGGTACAGAGCATCTCTCAGTGTTCTTGCAGCCGGACAGGTGTCCTTCTCAAACTAGACAGATGTCATTGCAGAACACGTAACTCCCCCTCCCCACCCCAGCACCTGGGTACCTCGAGGTCACCTCTGTCTCCCTGGGGGAAGCTAGGGTTCTGCACTCTAGTTCTGTTGTCACCCTCAAAGACATCAGCAGCTATGTTTTTGTTTCCGAGTCCCTGTTCTCACAGCTCTCTAACACCTCCCTTCCAGCTCACTCCCACCAAAACCTCAGATGCTAAAGTCTGTCCCGCTGACAGCTGTCTCCCACCCTTTCCAACCATTCTGCTCCCTCCCTCCCACCACCCCCGCCTTCTGCTGCCTTTCTTTCCTCTCTCCCCCAAACCTCTTACTTTCCTTTACCTCTGTCCCATTTGCCTCTCTCTTAACTGTGCCTGGAACCTATGGGCAGCTTGCATCATCCTCCATTAGTCCCTTGAAACAGCCGGTTCCCTGCCCTTCTATCAGCGTCCTCGTTAGAGCTCTTGGGGTGAGTCCATCAGCTCTTTTCTCTGCTAAGCTTGGCAGGTTGCCCCTGCGTCTGCACAGAGCACGGCTGGGTGTGCTCCTCTGTCTTGAGGTCACCTCTGCGGACCCCTTTCCCTCCCCCGCCCCCACCACACACACAGTGGCCTTGGAGCAGTTCTGAAGTCTCCCCCGCCGTACTTACCCCGTGTCTGCTCTCACTTTGCTGAGAATGGAGACTTAGCACAAACTCCCCGAGTTTCCTTTTCCCTTCAGCACTTGCGTGGTCATCTGCCCTCTTCCTTCCGTCCCTCCTGTTCCGGCGCTGTGCTCAGCTCGTCTTCCTCTCCAGAGCTGAGTACAGCCTGAAGGTATCCTCCTGCCTCTGGTCACTGTCAGCCTCTGGGCCGCCGCCAGCGCCCCCAACAGTCTGTGTCGGGATGGCTGATCGCGTAGACATAAAGGAGTGGCCGTTGGTGAGGAAGGGAGGGCGCAGGCAGGGTAAGCTGAAGCGGCTCTCGGGCACCCCCTCATCCCACAGGCGCAGCTCTGAGCCTTCTCTGCCTCTGCTTAGCAGCCCCCCCGCCCTCCACACTCAGCTTACCCGCTTCCTCTCCCGGTCCTCAGACACACTGCTCCTTCCTCACCCTCTCTCCTCCGCAGTGACTCCTTCCCCTATGCCAGCAGACGTGTGCAGCTCTTTACTTTAGACAGGCTGCTCTGAGCCCATTTCTCCACTGCCTCTCCTCTTTGTAAAACAGACTTTCTCCCCAGTTTCCCGAGTCGGTGCTCTGATAACAGAAGGCAGCCAGCCCCCCACTCTGCCGGGGCCCTGCTCACTGCTCTGCTCTGCTTTAGAAGTTGCTGCCTTCCCAGACAGGCCGCCTGCGCCCCTCCTAGCATCCGACCTTCCTTTTCCCTATCCCTGTCTGTCCCCCATGTCTTGCCTCAGCCCTCCACTTTTCTCTTCTGTGCAGACACTTGGCTTTGGCAGCAGCATGGCTTGACCCATCTAGGGCAGGTTGCTTCCAGATCTTTCCAGACCTGATACATCCAGTCCCCCACCTCTGCCAGGTCACTCATGCCCTTCCACTGCCTTCAAGATAATTCCAGGACAGCCTGACTGTTACCTCTAAAATTGAACTCAGTATCCCCAGCCCTCACCAGAACAGAATCTTCCTGGTAGCCTTTCTTGTTGTTCTTAGTTTTGTTTTGTTTTTTAATATTTATTAATCTTTGGATGCCCTGGGTCGTCTGCAGTGTGTACAGCTTTCTCTAATTGCAGTGAGGAGGACCTGCTCATGGTTGCAGCGCTTGAGCTGCTCCCTGCGGCGGCTTCTCTTGTTGAGAGCACAGGCTCTATCTAGGTGCATGGGCTTCAGTAGCTGTAGCACTCAGGCTCAGAAGTAGTGGCACACGGGCTTAGTTGCCCCGTAGCACGTGGAATCTTCCTGGACTAGGGATCGAACCTGTGACCTCTGCATTGGAAGACAGATTCTTATCCACTGCGCCACCAGGAAAGTCCCCTGTGAGCTTTTCATCTTGTCACTCAGCCCCCAGCTCAACCCTCATCATCTCCTGTTTCAAAGTTTGTAACAACCTCTTCACCAACCTTCAGTCCGTCTTCACAGAGCACCACTTCTGGCGCCTCTCTGGGTTCTCACCCCTTCTTACTGTTGGCCAGAGTTCCGGTCCCTTCCTGAGCAACCTCTTTCAGTTTTCTGAGAGCGTTAGTGCTCATTTGTCCTCTGCGGGCAGGTTTCTACCCACGTTCTCCACTACCCTTTCCTCATCGCCGGATAGATCACACTCCTCTCCACTAACCAGATTCAGTCACCTCTGCCTCTCTGTGGAATGAAGACTCTCCAAAACTTTGGGTCTGTCATGCTTGCTCCTTCCAATGAGCTCCTAGGGCCCAGCTCAGTCACATTCCCAGAGCTCCTGAGACTGTCCCGGTGCTGAAGGCCTTGCCCCCACTTTTTTGTGTGCTTCTGCCTTTTGAGCTATCCAGTATAATTTCTGTGAGGAGAAGGTCCCCTGTCTTTAGCAGCCATTTGAAAGCCATTTTCCTTTTTCGGTTATCTCATGTTTTATACTTGTTTACACCAGTACTGTTGCCCAGAAAATCCCATGGATGGGGGAGCCTGGTAGGCTGCAGTCCATGGGGTCACGAACAGTCGGACACGACTGAGCGACTTCCCTTTCACTTTTCACTTTCATGCATTGGAGAAGGAAATGGCAACCTACTCCGCTGTTCTTGCCTGGAGAATCCCATGGACGGGGGAGCCTGGTGGGCTGCAGTCCATGAGGTTGCAGAGTCAGACACGACTGAAGCGACTTAGCAGCAGCAGCAACACTTTACATTAAATTCCATGTATTTATGTCTACCTCCCTCAACCTGGTTTGGAGCCCGGACAGACCAGGCCTGAGGTAGTGGTGTCTCCTGTAGTACAGAGCCTGCCCTAATAAGTACTTGTTGATTTGATTTTTTGCAGAATGTGCCACTCTAAATACTGTTTTTATTATCCACAGTTTCATTTTTTACTGTCTGTGGCATGACTGGTTGCATCTGTAAAATAGAAGACATAAAAATACGAACCAATCTTCTCATTATTGTGGTGTAAAATGAAGCAAAGCTTTGGATATACTTCCTGAAAAAGAAAGCAACGGTTATGGCATTGGGAACTGCTCGCCCATGTCGGAAAGAACTAAACCATGTACGGAAACTCACATAAACACGAGGAATGTTGCTGCGGGAACTAATGTGTGCAACGAGTGAAGATTTATACATGATGGACGGTTCAGGTAAGCACTGGAACTGAAGGAACTAATTCATGAGGCACACAGAAGAAAAGGTCTTTGTTCATGGCGTTGATATATTTATATCTTTTTAATTTAAATGTTAATGGTTAAAATAATACTTTGTATTCTTACAAGAGAAATACTTTTCTGTCAATAAAGTCACAGTAAACTGAGCTTTTGTGATTTTTAATTCAGAATCTTCCCCTGTAACTAAGTTACTCTTAAAATCAGCTGATCCAAAAATAAATAAAGACAACTGAATTGTTCATCTAACAAGAGTGAATTATATCTCAGTAGAGCTGTTACTAAATAAACATCGCCTCTCTCCTTTTCTCTCTGCCTGCTTCACTCATTTCTTCTTTCACTTATTCATTCCACAGATACTGAGCACCTAGTCTATTAGGGTCAGACAGTATGGATGCCAGAGAAGGCAATGGCACCCCACATGAGTACTCTCGCCTGGAAAATCCCATGGACAGAGCACTCTGGTAGGCTGCAGTCCATGGGGTCGCTGAGGGTCGGACACGACTGAGCGACTTCACTTTCACTTCTCAGTTTCATGCACTGGAGAAGGAAATGGCAACCCACTCCAGTGTTCTTGCCTGGAGAATCCCAGGGACAGCGGAGCCTGGTGGGCTGCCGTCTGTGGGGTCGCACAGAGACGGACACGACTGAAGTGACTTAGCAGCAGTATGAATGCAGTAGTAAAAGCGACGTGGCACCCGGCCCTCTTGACACTTACTGAGTAGTGATGGATTTAGAAATAGGAGTAGGTAACTGCAGCACAGTGGCTTTTTTATCAAGCGATGAGTATAGGCTATTCAGGAAGGGCAGGGTGGGAGCACCTGTTCCAGTCAGAAGTCAAAAAGGTCTCCAAGGTAAGAGAAAGGGACAGAACTTTCCAGTAGCCTGGAAGAGAGGACAGTGCACACAAACTCATGGAGGGCAGAGTGCCAGTGGGCATAGGCTGGGGCTGAAAGCAAGTGGTCCACCTGGGTAGAGTGTGAGCAGTAGGAGTTCCACAAATGATACATGGAGGACGTGTACAGTTCGGATTGTGAAGGGCCTCGTGAGTTGTAATTTATCCCAAGGATGGTGTAACCAATACAGAAAGCTGAAGAATCCAAAGTAAAAAGAACCTGCCTGCCAATGCAAGAGACAGGTTTGATCACTGGGTCAGGAAAATCTAAAGAAGGGTATGGCAACCCTCTCCAGTATTCGTGCCTGGAGAATTCCATGGACAGAGGAGCCTGGCAGCGGGCTACAGTCCATAGGGTCACAAAGAGTCAGACACGACTAAAGCGACTTAGCACACACAGCTCAACAAAGTGAAAAAACAGGACAAAACCCATTGGAATAACATCACAGAGTAGTCATAGAGTGGAGAGGACTGTTGCCCACCAGATGGAGCCTGTCAGTTTAAGGAGAGGAGGAGAAAACATGGTTCAAAGACACAGCCAAAGGGAAAAAATCATTTGAAAAACAAGTATGAGCGGAAAATGGCCTAAAAAATACACTGATCATAGCTTTTCAAATCTTTGGCTAAGATAAATAAACTACATCACCTATTTATAAATTTATATTGTCTACATCTCGGTCTGTCTTGATCACCATAAAGGTATTTGTTAACTTTTTAAAGACAAAACAAATGTTCAAAACCCCTTTCCTGGGTGCCGGTGAGGTGTCCATGAGCAGTAGGTAGCTAAGAGCAGCAAGATGGGTGGGTGGGAGGGACTGCCAGGGAAACCCATCTCATCAGCTGTGATCTTAGACTCCATTCAGTGTATTTATCACATCACTCATTGGAGTGAGAAAAGAAAGGGCAAGTCTCCAGGAAGAAGGCAGAGGCTGCCTTCCAGGTCATGTTGAGAGTGATCAGTTCTCCTGTCCCCAGGCCAGGCCCAGCCCAGGAATTCATCTTCTCTTTATGTTTTTTCAGCATGTTTTACAAAAAAAATTTCAAAGATACAAAAACGTTGAAAGAATTGTACAATGAAAACATCTGTTCACCACCTAGATTTTACAGTTGTTAAATTTTGCCCTATGATTTCTGAGATGGCAGAACTTAGAATTATGCTGGGAAGATGAGGTGGGGTGGTGCTTGGTGCTTTAGAATGGTGTTTGTTTTCCAAGCCATTCCTCTCTCCTGGTCACTGAAACATGGTCTGACAACAAAAAAGGTATTTATGTGAAAATTCTCTTGAAGGTATAAAACTTAAATTACTTTTAGACATCCACAATTTTATTGAAAAAGTATATGCACCCCCCAAGCCATTCTAGAAAATTACCTTATAATCACAATTGTGGATCAGTTATGGTCACAGTGGCTACCCAGCCTGGTGATGATGAGTTTTCAACACACCAAGTACCAGAGAAGAAAAAAATACTCAGTTTATGAGAGCACAATATAGATGAATAAGGCACAAAGAAAATAGACAAGTGGTCTTCTGTTAAAAGATTTTCTATTAAAGTGTTTGAAGCCCTTCGAACTAAATTAGGAAGAAAACATTGTGTCCGTGAGAGCCAAAGAAAGCATGTTTTTAGCTATTTACAAGACAAGGCAAACATCAATCGAAAAGTGGAAGATACTTTAGAAATCAGTCTTACATGACGAAATTGAGGCTTAGAATGGTTCAGGGATATGCTCATGGTCACACAAGCATATAGTGATACAATTGGGGCTAAAACCTAGGTCTCTGCTTCTAGTTTAATAGAGGATCCCTGGGTCTCTCTTGGCCTCCACTTGTAGTCTAGTGGAGGATCCCTGGGGGATCCTTGGGTCTGTCTTGGTCTCTGCTACATAGTCTAATGAAGGATTCCTGGGTATATATATTAGTTCCCACTTTTAGTCTAATGGTGGGTCCCTGGATCTATATTAGTCTCCACCCCTTTTCTAATGGCGGGGACTGGGGTGAGTAACCAGGTCATTCTTTCTTTGCTAAGAAAAAAGATAATGTATTTCAAATATAGTTACGGACAGAGAAACGAGAGTTTTAAATAGGGAACTCAAGTGCCTAGGACCAGATTAAATATTAGTCTTCTAAAAATATATATATATATATATATATATATATATATTAGTCCTCTGGCTACAAGGAAGAAGCTGTAGAAGAAGATGAGCATTTTATTGTATTCTTTCTTCAGAATTGCTGTGATCCTTAAGAGTTGTGTCATTACTTTCTGATATTGAACACATCTAACCCTAACGTTAAAGATGATGCTGTGAAACTGCTGCACTCAATATGTCAGCTGTTGGGGATTTTTTCCCCGGGACTTGGAAGTGACGAACTTGAAAGAAGGACACTCAGACAGTCTCTTGCAAGGACTGACAAGTTCATTTCTGCAGTCAAGCCTTTTTATAGAAGTAGGAACAAAGAGCTTAGAGTATACAGTCAGCAGAGCACGTACGGGGTTAACACCTAATCAGTAAAAATATTTCAAGGACAGCATGCTCTAAGTGACCCATGAGCTTATCCCATAACCTGTTTTCTCAAGCAACATCGTTAATATTTATTATTAAATCTTGGCACCGGGCATAACCAAAGGCAGGAGATGTTTTTCTGCCCGGGTACATAAAGCCGGGGTATTTCTGGCCCTTCGCCATTTTCCCAAGGACTTCCTCCAACCGGCTCTTTTGTACTGGGCTTCCCAACGTATCTTCCTTTTGTTTTTAATTTAAGCATGGCAGCTGCTAGTTGGACTCCATTGTGGGAGGCATGGAGTCTTGAGTAGAGACAACTGAATCTTACAAGCAATGACAGAAAAAGCAGGGTGATTAATACATATATAAAAATGTTGTTTCCTGGAAACCAAGCTATAAGATCTAGAGACGATAGGGTTTTGGTTAAAGTATCATAAAATTGAGTGCTATACAATTTCTTAGGTACCGTAACTTGAAAATTAGCAACTTGTTTTAACAAATTGATGTCTAAACTTGAGTTATCTGTGAGATCCTGTAAATGCACTTTAACTTTATCCCAAGGATATTCAGTGTTATTATAGGGCATGTTAGTCAGACAGAAGTAAAATTCCAGTGACAATGTATATGTGTTTGGAAACCAGTTGCTGCACTTGATGTCCTAAGTGGATAACCACAGTTTGTAACTCATTAATTCGTGTTTGTAATTGTTGATTTATTTGAGCTTGTTGAGTCTAAAGATCATGAGTCTTTGTGTCAAGCAGTGATAAAATAATGATTTTGTATAGAATTATGTAAAGTCATACCGGCCAAAGTTCTTAGAGTCACAATGGAGATAAGGCTTAAGATGTCTGCAATAACCCACCCAATGATGCGCTGAGATCGCCTAAGTCCAGTTTTCAACAATACAGAAAGAAATACAGAATCAGTCCAAGGCTCAGTTAAGTTTACGGGAAGCCATAACTCAGGTCTTTGTTTAACTAGCGCAATGCTAGTATTGTGATATGAAATGGTGTGATTAAGGCAGGTATACAATGTACATGCAGTACAATTGACAATCTTGGCCGATAAGTCGATATCAAAATGTCCTACAATAAACAAGTACGGAAGGTGAACACACAATTGAATATAGCCAGTACTATTAGATCAGATCAGATCAGTCACTCAGTCGTGTCCACTCTTTGCGACCCCATGAATCGCAGCACGCCAGGCCTCCCTGTCCATCACCAACTCCCAGAGTTCACTGAGACTCACGTCCATCGAGTCAGTGATGCCATCCAGCCATCTCATCTTCTGTCGTCCCCTTCTCCTCTTGCCCCAATCCCTCCCAGCATCAGAGTCTTTTCCAATGAGTCAACTCTTTGCATGAGGTGGCCAAAATAAGAAGGTATAATTAGAAGGACGAAACACACCCATAGTCTCATAAACATTAGCGAAGTGCTCTAAGGCTGCTGGAATTTTCCAAATGGGCCATTTTTTTGGCCCCACAATGGGGATGACAATTCTGGGTCGTGGGGGTGATAAGCCCTCGTTATACCAATTCAGCAATATGTCTTTATCAGTCCAGAAACTTGTCTTAGTTTTATGAAAGCTTCCAATGCTTGATCTATTAAACCAGGAGCAATTATGATGTTCTTCCTGCTCTTTAGAACACCTAACATTGCCAGAAACAGCTTATCTGGAGTCATAGGAGTTCCAGTACTCTTCAGTGTCTGCTCAGCCTGACGAGTCATGTTTTCACTTGAGTCCATGTCGGGTAAGGATTCAGACGATGGCATTTCCTCATTGGCTCCTCCAGGGTCACTGACGAGACCCTTCATGTCAACTTCATCACTTCCCGAGGGAGTCTGGTTTTGGGGTCCCTCTCGGTAACGGATATGGCAAAGGGGAACCCAGATTTCCTCTCCATCTGCAATGACAAGACCATAACCCTTGCCTAGGAGTTGTAAGATTCCTGGCAGCCACTGATTAAATTGCTTACACCATATTGGTGTATTGGTTTTTAATTTGTTGTTTTTGTCTTCTGCAAAATGTCTATCTGCACGAGTATCAGAATTATTTTTTGTTAAGTTTAAAAAATTCAGGGAATAAAGAGTTAAAGATAATAGTAATTGAGGGTTCATGGGATAAGAAGTGTATCTCCTCTTCCATATTCCCCCTTTCTGTTTTAATAAATGAGTTTTTAGGGTGTGGTGGGCTCTTTAAATAATGGCTTGACCCTGAGGATTATAGGGTATTTTTGTAATGTGTGTTATGTTTCATTTTGATAAAAATGAACAAAACAAATGTGAGGTGAATGCAGGTCTATTATCTGTTTTCAAGATAGAAGGAATCCCCATAACGGGGAAGGTGAGTAAAGAGTGTGGAAATGGCGTGTTTACTGGATTTTGAAGAGACAGGCACTGCCCAAATAAAGCCTGAAAATGTATCAACTCAGACAAAAAGCAAAGAAAACTTTCTTAAGGAGCAATGAGTGAAATCAGATTGTCAAAGGGAGTTAGGCTGTTGTCCCCGGGGATTAACTCCTGAAATTGTAGTTCGTAAATGTAGAGGGACACAGACATCACAGGTTTTAATAATACGCCGCACTTCAGTGAGAGGAATGTGGTATTTAGAGTGCAATCTGTTAGCATTGGTATGAAGATTAGCATGTTCGTCACTGGCAGACGTAAAAATGGGAGTCATGAGCCTGTCGACAGCATCATTTTTTTTAACCAGAGGGCCAGGTAAACCTGAATGAGCACATATATATGTAATAAAGAAGGGTTCTGTACGTGAGCGAATTAAAGCTTGAGTCTGTGAAAAGAGTACATAATTTTTCATCTAGGTTATATAAAAAGGCGGTAACAAAATCAGGAAAAAGGGAAGCAAGGAATCTGGAATCGGTATATACGTTGAAGGATAATGGTTGAAGCGACAAAAGAGCATATAAAGCATACAACTCAACTCTTTGTACTGAAGAATAGGGAGTGGGTAATTTTTCTTTGATATCAGGGCCGACAATCTCCGTTATGTCTTTTTTGTTGTCATCAATTAAATTGGTGGGTGTATTGGAAATAGGCTGGGATGTAATGATATTAGTTACAATGAATTTAGTACATTGTAGAAAATCTCATAATTTTTCTTTGGGCAGATAAAATGAGGTAACATCTTGAAAATCACTTAATGTCATTTGCATGGTCAAGTTATACTGTAAGGCAATTTGTAATTCTTTTTTTTGTCAAGGGAACGTGTATTGCATATGGATCAAATCCAGTTAAAGTTTGTACATGGCTTTTTCCTGACATAATTCAGATCAGATCAGATCAGTCGCTCAGTCGTGTCCGACTCTTTGCGACCCCATGAACTGCAGCACGCCAGGCCTCCCTATCCATCACCAGCTCTCGGAGGTCACTCAGACTCACATTCATCGAGTCAGTGATGCCATCCAGCCATCTCATCCTCTGTCGTCCCCTTCTCCTCCTGCCCTCAATCCCTCCCAGCATCAGAGTCTTCTCCAATGAGTCAACTCTTCGCATGAGGTGGCCAAAATACTGGAGTTTCAGCTTTAGCATCATTCCCTCCAGAGAAATCCCAGGTCTGATCTCCTTCAGAATGGATCGGTTGGATCTCCTTGCAGTCCAAGGGACTCTCAAGAGTCTTCTCCAACACCACAGTTCAAAAGCATCTATTCTTCGGCGCTCAGCCTTCTTCACAGTCCAGCTCTCACATCCATACATGACCACAGGAAAGACCATAGCCTTGACTAGGCGAACCTTTGTTGGCAAAGTGATGTCTCTGCTTTTGAATATGCTATCTAGGTTGGTCATAACCTTCCTTCCAAGGAGTAAGCGTCTTTTAATTTCATGGCTGCAGTCACCATCTGCAGTGATTTTGGAGCCCAGAAAAATAAAGTCTGACACTGTTTCCACTGTTTCTCCATCTATTTCCCATGTAGTGATGGGACCAGATGCCATGATCTTCGTTTTCTGAATGTTGAGCTTTAAGCCAACCTTTTCACTCTCCACTTTCACTTTCATCAAGAGGCTTTTTAGTTCCTCTTCACTTTCTGCCATAAGGGTGGTATCATCTGCATATCTGAGGTTATTGATATTTCTCCCGGCAATCTTGATTCCAGCTTGTGCTTCCTCCAGTCCAGCATTTCTCATGATGTACTCTGCATATAAGTTAAATAAACATGGTGACAATATACAGCCTTGACGTACTCCTTTTCCTATTTGGAACCAGTCTGTTGTTCCATGACCAGTTCTAACTGTTGCTTCCTGACCTGCATACAGATTTCTCAAGAGGCAGATCAGGTGGTCTGGTATTCCCATCTCTCTCAGAATTTTCCACAGTTTATTGTGATCCACATAGTCAAAGGCTTTGGCATAGTCAATAAAGCAGAAATAGATGTTTTTCTGGAACTCTCTTGCTTTTTCGATAATCCAGCGGATGTTGGCAATTTGATCTCTCGTTCCTCTGCCTTTTCTAAATCCAGCTTGAACATCAGGAAGTTCACGGACATAATTAAGTGCCCTATTTTCTCAATATATGATACAAATTTTTTTAGGCTGTTTGGTATGTAAATATACCCATTTTATTGGGCTATGTTGAGCTATAATTGTAGTGGGTAAATGTTTAGTGGGGAATATATCTAAAGAAACTGGTTAATCATAATCTAGCCGAGTTGAAAAAGATTGTTGAATGTGTTTTTCCATTAAGGCCAGTTCTTTTTTGGCCTCTTTTGTTAGCTGCCTAGGGCTATTAGGGTTAGGGAATCCCTCTAAAATTTTAAATAGATTTTGTAAGGCATAGGTGGGGATGTCAACAGATGGCCGTAGCCAATTAATATCTCCTAGCAATTTTTGAAAATCATTTAGCGTGTATAGAGACTGTACATAAATTTGAGCTTTTTGAGGCTTGATTTCAGATTCTTCCATAACATGTCTTAAATAATTAAAGGGTGCTTTGGCTGTATATTGTCACCCTGTTTATTTAACTTCTACGCAGAGTACATCATGAGAAACGCTGGACTGGAAGAAACACAAGTTGGAATCAAGATTGCTGGGAGAAATATCAATAACCTCAGATATGCAGATGACACCACCCTTATGGCAGAAAGTGAAGAGGAACTAAAAAGCCTCTTGATGAAAGTGAAAGTGGAGAGTGAAAAGGTTGGCTTAAAGCTCAACATTCAGAAAACGAAGATCATGGCATCTGGTCCCATCACTACATGGGAAATAGATGGGTAAACAGTGGAAACAGTGTCAGACTTTCTTCTTCTGGGCTCCAAAATCACTGCAGATGGTGACTGCAGCCATGAAATTAAAAGACGCTTACTCCTTGGAAGGAAAGTTATGACCAACCTGGATAGCATATTCAAGAGCAGAGACATTACTTTGCCAACAAAGGTTCGCCTAGTCAAGGCTATGGTCTTTCCTGTGGTCATGTATGGATGTGAGAGCTGGACTGTGAAGAAGGCTGAGCGCTGAAGAATTGATGCTTTTGAACTGTGGTGTTGGAGAAGACTCTTGAGAGTCCCTTGGACTGCAAGGAGATCCAACCGATCCATTCTGAAGGAGATCAGCCCTGGGATTTCTTTGGAAGGAATGATGCTAAAGCTGAAACTCCAGTATTTTGGCCACCTCATGGGAAGAGTTGACTCATTGGAGAAGACTCTGATGCTGGGAGGGATTGGGGGCAGGAGGAGAAGGGGACGACAGAGGATGAGATGGCTGGATGGCATCACTGACTCGATGGATGTGGGTCTGAGTGAACTCCGGGAGTTGGTGATGGACAGGGAGGCCTGGCGTGCTGCGATTCATGGGGTCGCAAAGAGTCGGACACGACTGAGCAACTGATCTGATCTGATCTGATCTTCCATTGAATTTTATCTGGCGCAACAAACAGGCCATGATTTTGAAGAGTAGTAGTAACTTCATTGTATAACTGTTACAAATAGAGTTCAGATTCTATAGAAAGAAGTATATCATCCATGTAATGAATTATAAATGCAGTAGGATACTTATCTCTAATGGGTTGTAATAAAACAGATATGAGATATTGGCAAATGGTAGGAGAGTTCATCATTCTCTGAGGTAGCACCTTTTATTGAAATCTTTTAACAGGAGCCATGTGATTTATAGAAGGAACTGAAAAGGCAAAACATTTTCTATCTTTAGGGTGCAAAGGTATAGCAAAAAAGCAGTCTTGTAAGTCAATAATAACTATAGACCATCCTTTTGGTACCATAGAAGGGGAGGGCAATCTGGGTTGTAAGGACTCCATAGGTAACATGGTATTATTAACATTTTTTAAATCTATCAACATTCGCCATTTTCTTGATTTTTTTTTTAATTACAAAAACAGGGGAATTCCACGGGGAAAATGAAGGTTCTATATGAGCTTTTTGTAATTGTTCATTTACTAATTGTGTAAGAGTTGTCAATTTTTTTTTAGTTAGGGGCCATTAAGGTGTCCATATTGGGGTATCAGATTTCCAATCGAAAGGCAGCGGTGTTAACCCAATGGCCCCCATTAGGAAGGTTCATTTAAAGAAATTGTGGCTTTTATTTGTTCAAGATAATCCCGTCCCCATAAATTGATAGGGATATTAGTAATATATGGTTTAAGATAAGCTACAATTTGATCAGGGCCATACACTTGTAAATAGGATGCACTGACAAAAGTTTGTGTGGCATTAGCTTCATTTACTTTTAATAGTCTAGAAGGAGCTAAAACCTTATCTCAATCAAGGGGCCATTTTGTAGCTCTAATGATTGAAATGTTAGCTCCGGTATTTAACATGTCTGTGAAATTCTTTCCCTGTATGAGTAAAGTAAGCATGGGTTTCCAATGTTTCTTTAATAAGGTGGATAGTGTAGCAGTAAGGTTGGTACCGCCAAAGCCTCCCTGCCGAACTTTATCAGATGTCTTCATTGGTTTGACATATGGCAAAAGTAATAAATGTGCAAAACGTTCCCCTTTTTGTAAGTATACATTTTCTATTTTCACAACATTTACCATAATATGTATTTCTCCTTCATAATCTTTATCCACAACACAAGTCAATACCACTAAACCTCTCATTGTGCAGCTACTACGTCCCAAAATCAGTCCCACTGTGCCGGGTGGAATCGGGCCGTAATATCCAGTGGGAATTTTGTGGGGGCTATATAATTCTATTAGTTCCATATCATAAGGACTAGGTATATAAATGCAAGCCCTCTTAGATGTAGCTGCTTGTAGCGTCATAACGCTAGGTCCTCCTTTTGTAGTGGGGCTAGAGGCCTCGTTATCAGTTTCCCTGTTGTTTTTGTTGTGCACTGGGGTTCAAAGTGTTTCCATCCTTATCAAATTTAGAATGACATTCATTCAGCCAATGGAACCTCTTTTTACATCTTGGACATACTCCTGGAGGTCTATTTTTATTTGAAGTAGTATTATTTTTTCTGGCCTGTGTTGACATGTGACATTGTTTTTTCATATGGCCAGGCTTCCCACAGTTAAAACATTTAGCATTAGCAGCTTTCTGTACATTAAAAGTTTCCAATGCTGCCAATTTTGTTCCATGGGACATAGATCCGATGTCCCTACATGTTTTCAAATATTTCATAAGAGAGCCAGTCTCTCGAACTGGCCTGAGCACGGATCGACATTCCTCATTAGCATTTTCAAAAGCAAGTTGTTTTAAAATAATATTTTGTAAAGTCACATCTCTAATAGATTTCTCAATTGCATCCTTTAATTTTCCTATAAATTGAGAATATTTTTCTTCATGTTCTTGAATAATCTTAACAAATGAACCATCAGAGTTAGTGTTATCAACCCTTGTTTATGCCCTGCAGGCAGTTTTTTTAATGAAATGTAACATCTGAGGGGTAATATTGGCTAGTTGTGCAATCATATCGGCCATGGCTCTTGTTCCAGTGAGTATATCATAGGTTAAATTGGCAGGGTTACCATGAGATTGCTGGTCACTCATCAGCTGTTGGGCCTCATCATTAACCCACATTTGCCATTGCAGTAATTATTGAGGATTTAAAACCATCTTTGCTACTTGAAAAAAATCATATGGCATCCAATGGTCAGCCCATCCTCTGAGAAATTCTATAGAGTAAGGAGAAATTGGTCCATACAGAGTACATGTTTTCTTAAAGTTAGACAACATGTTAAAATCTAGATTAGCCCAAGTATTTTGGTCTTGGGCAGGTTGATTAAATTGTATTGGTAAAGCGAAAGGGCAAGCAGGCATCTCCCGAGGAGGAGTGAAGCGGTCAGTATGAGCAAGGTTAGCAACTGCAGTTACAGACGGAGCAGGAGGAGAAGCCTCAGATTTGGGCTGTCCGTTAAATGAAATGACCTCTGTTCTAAGCGGCTTCAGTTTTGACACATCCTGTATATATGTCTCTAAGTTGTTTTTCTAAGGATTGTGTCTGATTGAGCATAACATTCTTATATTTCAAAGCGCCTTGCATATCTTGTTCCTTATGTTCATATTCATGTAAAGATTGAATAGTTTTTTACTTCCAAATTAACGTTATGCCCTTCAATTTGTTCTACGATAGCCCGTATGAGTGACCACGTAACCCTTGCCGATATGCTTGCAAAACATTATTTTTAACCCTTTTCTATATGTCTAGATTGAGTGTCCCTTCTTCTGGGAACCACGAATTGTTCCAGTAAAATATGATAGCAGTCATTCAACTGATCTCTTGAAACATTAACACCGTTTTGTTTCAAAAAATGATGCATTATAGAAATGAAATGAATTTTACTGCTCTGTTGTCCCATCCTGCTTGCCTCTTTCTGCAGGGGCTTGTCGCTTTGTTCAGCCTTCTTCTCAAGTCCCTGTTCGGGCGCCACTTGTTGGGGATTTTTCTCCCCAGGACTTGGAAGTGACGAACCTCAAAGAAGGACACTCGGACAGTCTCTTGCAAGGACTGACAAGTTTATTTCTGCAGTCAAGCCTTTTTATAGACGTAGGAACAAAGAGCTTAGAGTATACAGCCAGCAGAGCACGTACGGGGTTAACACCTAATCAGTAAAAATATTTCAAGGACAGTGCGCTCTAAGTGACCCATGAGCTTATCCTATAACCCGTTTTCTCAAGCAACATCCTTAATATTTATTATTAAATCTTGGCGCCGGGCATAACCAAAGGCAGGAGATGTTTTTCTGCCCGGGTACATCAAGCCAGGGTATTTCTGGCCCTTCGCCATTTTCCCAAGGACTTCCTCCAACCGGCTCTTTTGTACTGGGCTTTCCAACATCAGCAAAATTGGAAAACTCAGCAGTGGCCACAGGACTGGAAAAGGTCCGTTTTCATTCCAACCCCAAAGAAAGGCAATGCCAAAGAATGCTCAAACTACTGCACAATTGCACTCATCTCATATGCTAGTAAAGTAATGCTCAAAATTCTCCAAGCCAGGTCTTCAGCAATATGTGAACTGTGAACTTCCAGATGTTCAAGCTCATTTTAGAAAAGGCAGAAGAATGAGAGATCAAATTGCCAACATTCACTGCATCAAGGAAAAAGCAAGAAAGTTCCAGAAAAACATCTATTTCTGTTTTATTGACTATGCCAAAGCCTTTGACTGTGTGGATCACAGCAAACTGTGGAAAATTCTAAAAGAGATGGGAATAGCAGATCACCTGACCTGCCTCTTTGGAAACCTGTATGCAGGTCAGGAAGCAACAGTTAGAACTGGACATGGAACAACAGACCGGTTCCAAATAGGAAAAGGAGTACGTCAAGGCTGTATATTGTCACCCTGCTTATTTAACTTATATGCAAAGTACATCATGAGAAATACTGGGCTGGAGGAAGCACAAGCTAGAATCAAGATTGCCAGGAGAAATACCAGTAACTTCAGATATGCAAACGACACCACCCTTATGGCAGAAAGTGAAGAGGAACTACAAAGCCTCTTGATGAAAGTGAAAGAGTAGAGTGAAAAATTTGGCTTAAAGCTCAACATTCAGAAAACTACGATCATGGCATCCAGTCCCATCACTTCATGGCAAATAGATGGGGAAACAGTGGAAACAGTGGCAGACTTTAATTTTGGAGGGCTCCAAAATCACTGCAGATGGTGATTGCAGCCATGAAATTAAAAGAAGTTTACTCCTTGGAAGGAAAGTTATGACCAACCTAGACAGCATATTAAAAAGCAGAGACATTGCTATCAACAAAGGTCCATCTAGTCAAGGCTATGGTTTTCCCAGTAGTCCTGTGTGGATGTGAGAGTTGGACTAAAAAAAAAGCTGAGCGCTGAAGAATTGATGCTTTTGAATTGTGGTGTTGGAGAAGAATCTTTAGAGTCCCTTGGACTGCAAGGAGATCCAACCAGTCCTTCCTAAAGGAGATCAGTCCTGGGTGTTCATTGGAAGGACTGATGTTGGAGCTGAAACTCCAATACTTTGGCCACCTGATGCGAAGAGCTGACTGATTGGAAAAGACCCTGATGCTGGGAAAGATTGAGAGCAGGAGTAGAAGGGACGACAGAGGATGAGATAGTTGGATGGCATCACCAACTCAATGGACATGAGTTTGGGTGGACTCCAGCAGTTGGTGATGGACAGGGAGGCCTGGCGTGCTGCGGTTCATGGGGTCGCACAGAGTCAGACATGATTGAGCGACTGAACTGAACTGAACCATAACCTTATTTACAATACAAAGTTGGTGACTCATTCCGAAGGGAAAGTTAGTAACCCAAGATGAAATTAAAATGTTCTCTGGCTGACAACCCAGTAGAGGAAACACACTGCAAAAGCAGGAACCTCGGTACCCAAAAGAGGATTATATTCATTCATTCATTCCTATTTAGTATTATATATACTTATTATTTCGGGGAAGGCAATGGCACCCCACCCCAGTACTTTTGCCTGGAAAATCCCATGTACGGAGGAGCCTGGTAGGCTCCAGTCCATGGGGTCGCTAAGAGTCGGACACGACTGAGCAACTTCACTTTCGCTTTTCACTTTCATACGTTGGAGAAGGAAATGGCAACCCACTCCAGTATTCTTGCCTGGAGAATCCCAGGGACAGGGGAGCCTGGTGGGCTTCTGTCTGTGGGGTCGCACAGAGTCGGACACGACTGAAGCGACTTAGCAGTAGCAGCATACTTATTATTTATCTTGTGCCAGGCACTATTTCAGGGGTTTTATAATTGTTAACTCACTTAATCCTCATGATGACCATAGGAGCTGCCTCTAAGAGCCCACCAGGAAATGTATTCTGGGTATTTTGAAAGGGAAGAGGGCACAGTGCATTGGCCGGCAGATCAAATGCTGCTGTCCTGTTGCAACACAGATAAATAACTAAATGGGAAGAACACAAGAATGCCCAGAAAATCGGTGTCAATTTCCCATGGCTGTTGTGACAATTATAGCAAGCTTGTGGCTTAAATTTATTCTCTCATAATTCTGGAGGCAGGAAGGCCAAAGATAGTCTCTGGAACTTATATGTATGTTAAGCTGCTTCAGTCGTGTCTTTGTGACCTTATGGACCATCAGGTTCCTCTGTCCACGGGACTCTCCAGGCAAGAATACTGGAGTGGGCTGCCATGCCTTCCTCCATGGTACCTTCCTGACCCAGGGACTGACCATGAGTCTCTTATGTCTCCTGCACTGGGAAGCAGGTTCTTTACCACTAGTGCCACCTGGGAAGCCCAGAACTTGTAAATGTTACCTTATTTGGATAAAAAGTTCTTGCAGATGTGATTAAGGATCTTGAGGTGACCAGATCATTTTGCGTTACCCGAGTGAGTCCTAAATGCTATCACAAATGTCCTCAGAAGACAGAGGCAGAGGGACGACTTCCCTGGTGGGGCAGTGGATGGGAGTCTGCCTGCCAATGCAGGGGACATGGGTTTGATCCCCGGTGCGGGAAGATTCCACATCCTGCCGCTCAACTAAGCCTATGCGCTGCAACTACCGAGCCCACACTCGATCAGAGTCAGTCTCACTGGGCCAAATCAAGGGTGGACAGCCACCCACCTCCCCCAGAGGCTCTAAGGGAGAAGACACCCCGCCCCCACTTCCAGCTTTTGCTGGCTCTGCCAGTTCTTGGCCTGTGGGCATGTCACTACAGTCCATCCTCCATCTTCACATCACCTCCTCCTCCATGGGTCAAATTTCCCACTACCTCTCTCTTTTTAAACAGGATCGTTTTTTTAATTTAATTTTATTTATTTACTTTCGGTTGTGTTGGGTCTCCACTGTGCTGCGGGGGCACTTTTCATTGCCATGTATGGGCTTCTTATCACGGTGGCTGCTCTTGCTGTGGAGCACAGGCTGCGCTTGCTGTGGAGCACAGGCTCTAGGCACAGGGGCTCAGCAATTGTGGCTCCTGGACTCTAGAGTGCGGGCTCAGTAGTCGTGGCACACGGGCTTAGTTGCCCGGCAGGATGTGGAGTCTTCCCAGACCAGGGATCAAACCCGTGTCTCCTGCATTGGCAGGCAGACGCCCATCCACCGCACCACCAGGGAAGTCATCCCTCTGCCTCTGTCTTCTGAGGACTCACTCGGGTGATGCAGAATGATCTGGTCATCTCAAGATCTTTAAGCACATCTGTAAAGAACTTTTGTCCAAATAAGGTAACATTTATAAGTTCCAGAGACTATATCTTTAGCCCAGATATCTTCGAGTGGGGGGTCATTTTTCAGCCTACCACCAAATTATTTGGCTAATAATAGCCCCACGCACAACACACACACTCACACATGTATGTGCTAAGTCACTTCAGTCATGTCCGACTCTTTGCTACCCTATGGACTGCCAGGCTCCTCCGTCCAACAAAATTCTGTAAAGCAATTATCCTTCAATTAAAAATAATAAAAAAAAAAAAAAAAGAATACTGGAGTGGGTTGCCATGCCCTCCTCCAGAGGATCTTCCCGACACAGGTATCAAACCCATGTCCTTGGGGCATTACAAAGACTGCCCCATGGAGTGGACGCCATGCAGCTCTGAAGTTCTCTCATGACATATAGAGAATATCTTCTAACTCCTCCCTGTATTTTCCAGAAGTCACCTTGCTCGAACACATTTGGCAGGGAAATACCCAGGCAAACACCTGCTCTGGAGTTGCGCGTTCACCATCGATCCATGGCCTCAATTTGAATTCAAGGTCAGAAAATCCTGCATTTACATGCTGCAGGCAAATAGAACAGTGTGTCTGTCTCACAGTGGGTGCTTATTGTGCTGATTCTACCCTTCATCTTCTCTTCCCTGCCCTTGTGCTGATTTCTAAACCTACTTTTCAAAAAAATTGCCTGCATTGTGTTGTGTGAATTTTTATAAAGCAGTCTTAAAGAGTTTTTTAAAATATAATTTTACTCATTTGATTTTTGGTTGGGCTTCCCAGATGGTGCTAGTGGTAAAGAATCTGCCTGCCCAGCAGAAGACACAAGAGACATGGGTTTGATTCCTGGGTCAAGATCCCCTGGAGTAAGAAATGGCAACCCACTCCAGTGTTCTTGCCTGCACTCCAGTATTATTGTCTGGAGAATCCCATGGACAGAGGAGCATGGTGGGCTACAATCCACAGGGTCACAAAGAGTTGGACACGACTGAAGCAACTTAGCATGCACATATTTTTGTTTGCACCGGCTCTTCATTGCATAAGGGCTTTCCTCTAGTTGCAGCAAGCAGGGGCTACTCTTTGTGGTGGTGGGTGCATGGGCTTCTCTTGCTGAGCACTGGCTCAGCATGGGCTTCATGCTGGGCTTCAGTAGTTGCGGCTCCCCAGTTCTAGAGCACAGGCTCAACAGTTGTGGTGCATGGGCTTAGTTGCACTGTGGCATGTAGGATCTTCCCAGATCAGGGATCAAACTCATGTCTCTTGCATCAAAAGGTGGATTCTGTACCACTGAGCCACCAGGGAAGACCTTAAGAGGAGTTCTTTAAATGAAGGTGATATATAAATCATATCAATCCATTGAAAATGATCAATGTGTGTGACCAGGCAAGTGTCTGCACTAGAGTATGCCTTCTGCCCTGGGGGCATGTCCCTCTCCTCCTTCCACAGTTGGGGGAGAGAAGTTCAACTTGCACGTCTTCTACTGGGCTCCTTCCAACTCAAGGTCCAAGCATAATGGAAGTTCTTCGGCCCAGGTGCTTGAGCTGGTGTAAATTACTGCTCAATGACATGGTCATTCAGGATGTGTCTTGATACTAGCTTGTTGAGAAAAGTCACATGGTGTATGACCCCAGGGGAAATGAGTTGAATACATCTTCACTAGTACTGGGTTGGCCAGAAAGTTCCTTCGGTTTCCCCCACAACAGCCTGTGAGGGGAACCGATAACAAACCTTTTGGCCAACTCAGTATTTCTGCCAGGAAGGCAGAGGGGGATCAGCCCAGAGTACCAGTGCTCAGTGGGCATGCTAGGGACACACTGTAGCTGCAGGTGGAGTCTGGTGAGCGAGCACCCTCCTCACTCTGCAAACTCACCTCCATCTAGATTCCCGGGGCATCCTTACACATGACACATCAGATGAATGAGTGCTCTTCCCAGCCTGCCGTTCAACCTCAGATCCCCATGGTTTTCCTACCATTGTGCTGGACTTGGAATTTCAGAGTGCTCTTGTCTCTAACACAGACGATGTTCTAGAGGCCATCTTAAGTGGCCTCCTCTTTTGCCCCTTGTCCCTGAGCCCACCCTGGCATCTTATCACCCTGAGGACAGGACAGACAGAATGAAAGGTAAGCTGCTCTCTCCCTTAAATCCCAAAACAGAGCAGAGCTAAGTCCTAACTCTTCTTCTCTGATTCTGTTCCCTTGTAAGACAAGGACGTGCTCTCAGGTCATATGGTGACTGTGCTTTAACCATGTCTATTTCTTTCTCTCTTTATTTTAAATTGGAGCATAATTGCTTTACAATGTTGTGTTGCTTTCTGCCATACAACATTGTGAATCAGCCATAAGCATACATACATCCCCTCCATCTTGAACCTCCCTTCCACCCCCCAACACTATCCCAGCCCTCTACGTTGTCAGAGTATGACCTCCCTGTTATGCAGCAGCTTCCCACTAGCTAGCTGTTTTTCATATGGTAATATATATGTTTCAGTACTACTCTTTCCATTTGTCCCACTCTCTGCTTTCCTCTTTGCATCCACAAGTCTGTTCTCTATGTCTGCATCTCTATTTCTGCCGTGCAAACAGGTTCATCAGCACCATTTTTCTAGATTCCATATATGTTAATATACTATGTTTTCCTATTTCTTACTTCACTGTGTACAACAGGCTTTAAGAGCCTGTACAGCTATGGGTATGTCTCACACAAGCACTCCTCCCACCAAAACCAGCCTTCCCATTATCCATGGTTTCTGTGTTCCTGGGACGTCAATGGTCATTGACTTTCATTAGCGCTTCCTTCTTGGAGATGGAATGGAGAGCAGGGAGAGGGGTCTCTGAGCTTCCGCCTGAGGTTGGCAGTGTGTAATTCACCCCCTTGCACTCTCCTCGTACTGGCACCTGCCTCTCTAGGGTCATAACTCTTCCTTACCTATGACTGCTTTCTGCTTTTATTTTGCTAATTTTGCTTTGCTCATGTATTTAATAAGGGGTTTTGTTCAGCATTCCATAGATACTCAACTGACTTGTGCAAGTTCTTCAAGAAGTCAAGAGAATCAGGCTGGAAGCTGGGTATCCAGGGACCTGTCTTTCAGTTAACTGGTGGCCAGAGAAGTGGGGTGGAAAATCAGGCATCCTCATCACAGTTGATTAGAACAAAGGCATCGGGCAGGCTGTTGACACCCTCTCCAAAGCCCCCACTAGGTGCTCAGCAGGCCCACACGGCCCCAGAGCGTTTTCACCCGTGACATCGACGCAGCAGGTGTCAGCTGTTCTTTAGGAGTAACCTCCAGATGCTATCTTCCAACATGAGTTCTGCTACCTCCATATACAACAGGCTCGGATACCTGTCTGTGAACTGAAAGTACAGTCTATGAGGACAAGGTGGGACAGGCTTGGGCTTTTACTTGCTGGGCCTGCAAATTCTCTGGAGCAGCAGCACCTCCACCCCCTCCACTGAGCCCCCGAGAGCACTGCCATGATCTGAGGTCTGCAGAGTGTGCTGGCCCAGCCTGCGCCACTCCCTACCCCGCCATCTCCTTTGCATTTATTTTGTACCAAAAACAACATTGAGAAGTACTCTGTTGGAATATTCTCTGCTGGAGGAGTGGCCATCCCACATGCATTTGTACCAAAGAAGACAGGGCCCTAGCAGCTGCCCGAGCCACACGGCCCACTCCCCACACTGCAGCGGTTTTAAAGGTCACGTGTCCTCCTTCACCCGGTCAGCCCTTCAGGTGCCTTCGACTCCCCCAGTGCCCAGGCCAGACCACTGGGATTTCCTGCTGCAGGAACTGGGAGTTGGAAACAGCAAAAGGGATAGTGGTCTGGGGGTGGGGGCAAGCGCACCATAGACTGTGGGAGGGCCCCCATTTGGGCCCACCAAGTTGCACTGGGATTGTTCACTTTGTCCCTTTCTTGAGAGCAAATAACATGGCAGAATCACGTGGGTGTTTTAGTATATAGTATTTTAGTAAAATGCTATAAATAAAATATATTTTAGTATATTTTATATACATATGGGTTTCCCAGGTGGCTCAGTGGTAAAGAATCTGCCTGCTAATGCAGGAGACTTGAGAGACGCAGATTCCCTGAATTGGGAAGATCCCCTGGAGGAAGAAACAGCACCCCATTCCAGTATTCTTGCCTGAAAAACTCCAGACAGAAGAGCCTGACAGGCTACACCCATGGGGCCGCAAAGAGTCAGATATGACTGAGCACACACACACACATACACACACAAGGTTACAAGCACTGAAGTAGCATTTGTCCTTGTTTTATCACACACACACACACACACATACACACACACACACACACACGTATGAAGAGTTCTAATTTGCAAAAAATAAGATGGGACTCAATTGCCAACTTGCCTACAGTGAAGTGATGCTGGTTGCTATAGTCTTTCAGTCACACACACGCTTGGCATACACTTATTACCACAGACTCTGAAAGAAATACAGCCTGTGCGTGTAGAAGTTAGACCAAGATCCTGCAGAACGCACTACACAAAAAATTAATAAATAATAAAGCTCTGGGATGGAAGTGAAGGGGCTACAGCAGAGTCTCCTTAGGTTTCACGTTACACCTGCACCTGCTTGTGCCTTAAACATAAAGCACAAACTGCGTCTGAGAACTCCAGCTCTGCTGTTAGTTAGCCATGGTCTTAAGTAACTGGCTTAATCCATTTATAGAAATGAAAATGTTTTATGAACACAGAGTACTGCACATAAATGTTTTTGGAGAATTTGTTTACACCATTCCTTCTTACTCTTTGTCTCTTAAAGAACTCACTTTCCAAAGCCAGCTTAGATGTTATCTTCACTGACATCCTCAAGTAGTGGCTGAGGCTTCTAGGACTCAGCGGCCCATGGTACTCGCCCCGTCATAATACTTACCATCACGTACTAGGCTATTTGTGGAAGTGCAACATCTGCCAGACGCTCTTCATGATTTACCTGTTCTGCCGCCTGGATCAATGCGATCCAGAAAAATGCTAGACAAATGTTCGGTGAATGAATGACATCACCCTAGGTTACAGAGAAATGAAAGCAAGGAGCCGGGTTGGTTAACTGTGAATTCCACTGGGCACGTAACAAGAACAGTATCATCTGTGAATTCCAAGACTTACACTCGCAACAATTCTGAGTTCATTGCACTTATGCCCAGAAAGCTGAAGGTGTTTAACTACTATGGATGTTGCCTTCAAAGTAATTCACAATTTCTTCAGCTTTAATCAGGTAACACTGGATGGCTTTATCACCTACATTTCTCTGCTGGTCACCGAGTACCAAGACAGACCCACTCTGAACTTACAGGTAATGATTTATGCCAGGTAGCCAAAAAGGACACCGATGGAATTTATTTTCTAATCATCTAAGGCACCTTTGTAGAAGGGTCTATTACAAAACATTTTACAATCTGGGGAGTTTTAATACTCCTTGCTAAGGAATACTTACAGCAGTACACTACCTGTGGAGTAAGAGAAAGTTTAGGGTGGTTTATATATTAACATATTTCAAGTGGCGCATTAGCCACCGCAGTGGTTTACGTGTATACACACACCACTTCACTACAGGAGCAAGGAACATGTCAGCCCAACAGGAAGGGAAGGGTCCCTCGCTCACCTTGATTCATCCCACCTTACACTCTGACATACTTCCTGCCTTCAGAGACTCACAGGCACCATGAGTCACCGCAGGTCTAGAAGGAGCCAGAGGCAGCAGACAAGGGAATGCCCGCGCTCTGAATCATAGGGCTCCCAGCCCTGCAAGCCTGGCTCTCTGAGAGGACAGTGGCCAGGGTTTGGGGCAGGCCAGGCAATTCTTTAGTGCTGCAGGAGGGCACCACAGCCCTCTCGGAGCAGCTGTGTTGGTGCTGGGCTAACTTAAAGCAGCATTCTTCTGGAACTCTGTGCAGAAGAATCGTCTACACAGGAGGAATCTTGTCAAGGTGCACGCAGGACCTGGGGCAGAAGGCCAGGTGGGGTGAGATTCTGTACCACATTGCCGGTGACGCCTGCTCCCTGGACTACACTTTGAACTCTAGAGCGTAACTATATCTACGTGAGAATCACCTGGGTGACTTTTATAACCATAGGGATGCCCAGGCCTCACTCCTTACTAATTAAAATCAAAATGATGCTGGAGAGGGGACAAGGGCAAGGGAGAGTCTTAATCCAGGATCAATACTGTTCTGGGCTTCCCTGGTGGCTCAGTGGTAATCTGCCTACCAATGCAAGAGACACGGGTTCTATCTCTGGGACACGGGTTCTATCTCTGGGTTGGGAAGATCCCCTGGAGAAGGAAATGGCAATCCGCTCCAGTATTCTTGCCTGGGAAATCCTATGGACAGAGGAGCCTGGTGGGCTATAGTCCATGGGGTCACAAAAGAGTCGGAGACGACTCAGCAACTAAACAACGACAACAAACAATATTGTTCTAAAAGTTCCCCCAAGCATTTTAGTGTGGTCAAGGTTGAGGTCAGCTGGTCTTGGGTTCAACTCATGTGAAGCAGGGGCCAGCCTCCAAGAAAGAGGTCCCAGCAGACAACCGGTTTTCACCTGGTTTTGTTGCTGTTGTGCAGTCACTAAGTTGTGTCCGACTCTTTGCAACCCCATGGACTGCAGCACACCAGGCTTCCCTATTCTTCATCATCTCCCAGGGTTTGTTCAAACTGTGACCATTGAATCAGTGATGCCATCCAACCATCTCATCCTCTGTTGCCCCCTTCTCCTTCACCGGGTTTTACCGCTTTCAATTTTCCCCACCAGTCAGGCCACATGCTAAAGGCAATTTACCACCACCCCTCATTTCAATGACCATTTTCAACATAGAAAATGAGCAGAACTCTTCCTCCTCTGCCCCCCACCCCAGCTCCCGACACAGAGTTGTGTGCACAACAGGCTGTTAACAGGCTGATTAACAATGGTGAGTTTTCCTTCCTCACTCTGACCCAAAAAAGGTGCTAATAAGCAATTATTGCACCAAAGAGAAGAGGAGCAAGGGGTCCAGAGTATGCAATGACTGAACAGCACTGAGACCTAAGTATGTTGCAGTCCACTGATAAAACAACCTTAAGGATGGGCCAACAGAGGAACAGAGCTTCTTTTAAAATTCTTAATGGCAAGTGAACAAACTGCAGTTTTCTTTCAGTCATTGATTGGATTCAATGCGTTCGAGTTATAAGAGTTGATGAGTCATAACTCAGACCAAAATAATATACAACCACAGATAGTTAAGCCTTTTATCTTTACTTTTAACCTACAAAGTGTAAAGTGTTCATAAAAGAGTTTAATAAATATAGTAAGGCTTGAAGAGTTTGCTTTCTAACATACTAGAGCTGATACCCAGAATCTTTCAAACCAAAAACATTCCCCACCTTACAGGGAACGATACACATTGCTTGCCCCAGTTTTGTTTCCCAACTTGAGGTATCTCTGCACTGTCTTCCACCCATCTCTGATGCACAGAGAAGGACACAAAATATGTGGACAGGTTCAGAGAATGCAAGTCTCTTGATTGGTGTGGCCTGAAAGGTTTACTTTCTCAGCATAGTTTTTTTTTTTTTTACTGAGTCCCCTGGACAATTAGTAATGCAGCTTACAAATAAATAAAGCTCAACCAAATGGCTTTGAAGCTCATGAAACAGCAAGAAAGGCAGCAGAAGGTCCTGAGGAAGGGCAGTAGTGAAACGTGAGCTCTCACACACTGCAAACCCGAAGCAAACCCCACTATAGAAACTAGCTATATACAAGTTGTTTCATCTCGCCCAGAACACGAGAGGTCTTCCCCAGGGATCCTCTCATTATTCTCTCAGTATAAACCCTTGGCCACAGGGTCTTGGGACTGGGGTGTGAGGAGACTGCTGAGCACCTCCAGATCACTCAGCAGAAAGTGGCCCTCCAAACAGACCTCGGCCCCCACGCCCAGGCACAACTCCCCGCCTGCAAACTCAGCGGGCAGTGCTGGTCCCACAGGCTCGAGGACGGCCCACAGAAGAGAAGCCCGTGCTGACAGTGGCCTGCCTCCTGCATCCTTTAGATGGACTCCAGGATCCAGTCGCCGCTGCGGAGTGGGGAGACGGGCAGCGCCAGGTCCCTCGGGGGGCCTCGCTCCTTCCCATCCTGGAGGGAGTTCTGCTCCTGGAAATATTCGTCCTCCTCATCAAAGAAGCCATTCTCCAGAGCGTAAGTGCTGTCTGGGCTGGCCGCTGCCTGGCAGGCTCCCTTGTATTCCTGGATGGACTCATAGAGGCTGTACAACTGGCAGAGCAAGGACATGTCCAGCTGCCGGAGGCCAACCTTGAGGGAAGGGGCAGGGAGGTAAAAGCGAGAAGTCAGCAACAGAGTGGAATCTTAGCGGTGCTCTCAGTCAGCAATCTGCCCGTGCCGACATGTTTTTTCCACATGGCCAGTGACTCAGAGCATCACTTGAATGCTCTGGCTCTTCAGTTTTGAGAAAACATTAATTATGCAATGCCCACACCTCAGACGTTACCCAACATGTCAGGGAACCACCACACGTGTGGGGCAGCGGGCCCACCCTGCAGAGCAACAGCCTTGCACATTTTGAAAGCCCCAGCCAGCTTCACTTTGCCAAGAAGATGCAAGGGTGTCATCTCTTCCTGCTACGATCAGATTCAGAGAAGACCCCCACGTGCTCTCTCCTTCCTGGGGCAACAGTCTCTGTAATAGAACCAGCAGTTCAGCAGTTAGTGGCATACGCTGCCCCCTGGAGCACCCACCCTCCAATCAGCTGGGTCTCCAGACTCACAAGGAGTCAGACCCCCTCTGACTCCCTCTTTGGAGAAGAGGACATCTCCTCCTAAGATGGCTGTGGGGTCACTCCCCAGAGAGAACCACCGAATAAGCCTTAGTAAGACCTGGGCCTCTACAGATTCCCCTGGGAACTATTTTCCCAAGTGATAACGGAACAAAGAACATTTCAAAGTCACACATTTATCTTCAAGTTCCTCCCTCCCCCAGTGGCCCATTCCAGGGAAAAGAGAACAGTCAGGACAGGAAAATGCATCATTTTCATCAATCCCAGAGAGAGAAGGGTTAATTCGTCTAGCAACGCAGCCCATACCAGTGCCTCTACTCTCTCCAGTGCGTGAGAACCGCTCTTGTGAAGCCTGCAGACTCTGACTCCGGCCCAGCCCCAGGGCGACTGGGGATGGGGACGCCGAGCAAGCTGCTGAGCAGTCAACCTCAGGGACTCTCAAGATGGGAAACTCTAAAGAGATGCCAGGAGACCTGCCCTGCGCCCTTCTGCTTCTGGGCTCTCGAGCAAGTTATTATCATCTCTATGCCTTGATGACAAAATGAAATAATTTCTCTTAATCTATTGGGAGGATCAACTATTTTGATAAACAGCGATCAAATGTCTCCCACATACCAAGCACTACACTAAGGCACTCAAGATGCACGGGAAAGAATACGCACACACACAGGGAACATGTGTTTCTTTCAGTCTAACTTTATTGAGGCTTTCAGTGGCTAAGTTGAAGATCTCTCTTGGTAAATGTCACAGTGCACGTGAAAATACGTGGGTTATTTTCAAATATCTTTTGATACGGATGTCTAACATAATTCCACAGTGATACGAGAACAGACTGTACGATTTCAATACCTTCAGACCATGAAATCTTTGCTCCTTGTTTTACGTCCCCGGATACGTTTCAGTGTCTCCTAGTTTATACCGTATGAGAACTTGAATAGAATTTGTATCTTACTGTTGTGTGAAAATTGTATAAATCTTCATTATGTTGAATTGGTTCACAGTGTTTTTTCTGGTCTGCTATATCCCTCTACTTCTCTGTATATTTATTTCATTAATTTTTGAGAGTTTGATATTAAAACTCCAACTAAAAAGCTTAATTTATCTACTTAAAAAAATAATTGTAATATATAGAGGTGTGTGATGAAAGTGAAAGAGGAGACTGAAAAAGTTGGCTTAAAGCTCACATTCAGAAAACTAAGATCATGGCATCTGGTCCCATCACTTCATGGCAAATAGAGGGGGAAACAGTGGAAACAGTGGCTGACTTTATTTTTCTGGGCTCCAAAATCACTGCAGATGGTGATGCAGCCATGAAATTAAAAGACGCTTACTCCTTGGAAGGAAACTTCTGACCAACCTAGACAGCATATTAATAAACAGAGACATTACTTTGCTAACAAAGATCCGTCTAGTCAAGGCTTTGGTTTTTCCAGTAGTCTTGTATGGATGTGAGATTTGGACTATAAAGAAAGCTGAGCGCAGAAGAACTGATGCTTTTAAACTGTGGTGTTGGAGAAGACTCTTGAGAGTCCCTTGAACTGCAAGGAGATCCAACCTGTCCATCCTAAAGGAGATCAGTCCTGAGTGTTCATTGGAAGGACTGATATTGAAGCTGAAACTCCAATACTTTGGCCACTTGATGCAAAGAACTGACTCATTTGAAAAGACCCTGATGCTGGGAAAGATTGAGGGCAGGAGAAGAAGGGGATGACAGAAGACGAGACTGTTGGATGCCATCACTGACTCAATGGACATGGGTTTGGGTGGACTCCAGGAGTTGGTGATGGACAGGGAGGCCTGGGTGCTGCGGTTCATGGGGCTGCAGAGTTGGACACGACTGAGCAACTGAACTGAACTGATAGTGGAACTACATGTAACCTTGTTCTGTATTTTCCAAGTCTCCTGTAAATGTGTTATCACACTTTAATAATTTAAAAAATAAAAATTAAAAATATTTTAAAATTATTAAAATAAATTAAATATTAATATTTATTAATATATTTTTAAAAGAAACACAGAACGTGTCAAAGAATTTAGTCTTTATAATTACCCAGCAATGATATTTTCTACATAAGAGAAGCTATCTGGTGACAAGACTAAATTCCAGGTCACTCTTCACACCGTCAACCACTCTTGTTGACTAGTGACCTCTCTGGTACAGCTGAACAGACCACGGAAATGGAGCCGCTCACACCGATCTGGCGCGTTAGCCAAGACACTCAAAGGAAGACCCAGATAGAGAGGCAGATCCTGTTGTTTCTGGCGTGATTCCCATCGTTCCAGAATTCCTTCTATGGTAGAACTTCTAAAGAAGCTGTTCCCAGAAGAGACTGTCCGCACGCTGGGGGCGTGGCCTCCAGGCACGCTCCGCCCCAAGGCATCCTACTCTCAAAAGTTAATTGGCTATTTTGTTGTTGTTAAGTTGCTAAGCCTTGTCCGACTCTTTGTGACCCCATGAACAGCAGCCCACCAGGCTCCTCTGTCCACGGGATTCTCCAGGCAAGAATACTGGAGTGGGTTGCCATGCCCTCCTCCAGGGGATCTTCCCGACCCAGGGATCAAACCCGAATCTCTCATGTCTCCTGCAATGGCAGGTGGGTTCTTTACCTCTAGCGAACCCAAACTGTAAAGGAAAAAGTAGTAGAGCGATGTGCTATCAGCCCAGGTCTGCCACTCTCCTGGACCACTGGAGGTGGGCACAGGTGACTGCAGAAGCCCCGGCGTCCCTCAACGCCATGCTGCCCCGAGTGCGGCTCCAGGCTGACCTCCTTCCGAGGCATTCCCAGGCCTATGTGGGAGACGCACAGGCTGGGAGTGGATCATAACCTGGACCTTTCTGCACTGTGGCAGCCGGTGACTCACAAAGCTGCCTTGTCATCGGGCGGAACGCTGGCCTAGAAACCAAGTCTGACCCACCTAGGAATACAGCAGAGCCCTATACACGCCTGTTACACAAGCCAACAGATGCCGAGGGTTTGGACTAATTTCACAGGGATTTAAACACAGCACATGTGCACGCCCACAGCCCGGCTTCTCAGGCATGAGATTCAGCTTCCTCTGGTTCACCAGCAACCCTCCAGATTAGCCAGGAGGACAGGAGCTAAGTACATACAGGAGCACTCTAGCTTCCCACCTAGGACACCTCTTCCCCTGCTGAGGTAGTTTAGACATTTTCACCTGAATTTTCTAGAGGTAAACTGAAAATCCCTAGGCAGCATCCCATAATCTGACCTGGAACGATTCTCCCTGTTGCTCCTCCACCGGTCAGTGAGGTCCCTTCATCCTGATTGTCCCCTGGCTCTGTTTTTTTTTTTTTTTTAATAGCATCAGATTCATTTTATTTAATTCTCCAAGTTTTTTCCTTACCCTTTTTAATTTTTTGAAATTGGAAGATAATTGCTTCCCACTGCATCCCGGGCTTCCCAGGTGACCTAGTGGTTAAGAATCCGCCTGCCAATGCAGGAGAGACGGCTCGATCCCTGATCCAGGAGGATCCCACACACCACAGAGCAACTAAGCCCATGCGCCACAACTTTTGAGCCTCTGCTGTAGAGCCTGCAAGCCTCAACTACTGAAACCCTAGCGCCCTAGAGCCCATGCTCCACAATAAGAGAAGCCACTGCAACAAGAAGCCTGCACACCGCAACTAGAGAAAGTCCGCATGTAGCAATGAAGACCCAGTGCAGCAACAAATAAATAAATATATATATTTTTAAAGTGCAACACCAGCTCCCCCTCCTCTTCTGACTTGGATGGACTCAGTCACCAGTGCTCCTCACCTTCCCTCACCATCTCTGCCTGTCTCATGGCGATGATCACTCTCTACCTGTGCTGTGGGTGTACATGGTCTTCCTTCTCCTACTTGAGGACACGCCCAGAAGGCACGGACCCATCTCCCCCTTGGGTCCCTCAGCACCCAGTGCACACCCTTGTGGAGGAAACTCAGACGCTGGTGACCCAGGGAAAGCTAGAGAGACCCCAATGCCCTCCCAGAGAACGTCTGGTGGTGAAGGGCCTGGCAGTGGGTTTGGGATCCACAGGCCCCTGGCTCCACCCCAAGGTGCCCCTGAGGAAAGCCACAGGCCACATGGTTCTCGCCATGTCATCAGAAGAGCACTCACCTCTTGCCTGACAGGAGAAGAGACAAATGAAGATTCCTTCCCGAGTGCTCACTGCAGAGCCAGCAGCTGGGAGGCAGGGACAGAGAGCAGGCTCTCAACAGGAGGGCATGAGGCTCGGGGGTGTGGGAAGCAGAGAGAAGGCCCCGCCAGCAGAACTAAACTGCAGTTACATTTTAGGACCTGATTAAATCACCCACAAACAAGAACTTCTCATCTTTCCGGAAAAAAAGTGGGGAGAGGCAGGGGCACACACCCTCAGCAAGCCCACTAACCCTCACCTTTGTCCTCATCCCACTGCAGAAGCCTGTCACCTTAGTGATGTGTTCCCTACAGGACAGGCGCTGAGTCACAGCTGGATTCAAAAAACACAGCTCTTTCCTGAAAACCCAGTTGAAAAATTCAGACAGCCTCATTTTAGAAAAGTACAGAATTCTTAGACCCTGTAATTTGTAGCCCCTTACTATAGACTTCTGAGACAATTAAGAACAAGCCACTCATCTCCACGCTTTAAACTGCTGGCCTGACTCCTTCCTCTCTCTGTTCAGGCTTCCTGCTTCCTTCCTGATCGTGTCCCACAAACAGAGCTCCCTGCACCCCGCTTGCTGTACACACAGGTGGCTCACTCATCCCCAGCATCTCCAACAATAGGGCCAAACAATCCTGAACCACCCTCAAAACAGTTTCAAAACTCACAATGGGCTGGCCACACATATACACCCCAGACAGGATGGTGGTTCCCAGCTGGGTTTCAGGTCACCAAGTCTCTGAATATCCCTGGAAGGTGATGTTAAGGAGGAAGTTCTTCCTGACCTTTAGATGATAAAAGAAATGTTACCATTAGGATACAAGGCTTAGGAGATGAAAGAGAACTGTAGTGGGAAATTAATTGATTGAAAACAAAGCATCATGAAAAAATTTAGGAAGTTTTTAGAAGTGAAAAATAGACTTAAGAAAAATAGTCTGTTTTATTTAAGAAACTAAAAGCCACCAGGGAAGCCCAAAAACAAAAGTTGGGGGTAATTCTCATGCTTGTATGAAGTTCTTTCATGTCTCTCTTTTTCAAGAGACATAAAAGCAACTTTTTCTAAAATATAGCAGTCAGTAGAAAACAAGACAAACATACGAGATGGTCTTACTTACCCAGGTCCATATAGGAAACTGGGCCCAGGGTGGGGCGAGGGGAGTAAATCTGGTGCCAGCACAGTTTAGTTCCAGTGGTCACACTGGGGTCATTCTGCAATGAGCTTCTCCCGTCCCAGTCCACTATTTCCTACTACTGTGATTCCTCAACTATAAGATAAAAAATATCCCACCTCACATGGTACAAGGGATGTATAGGTCTAAAGTTAAGCTACAGAATCAGGAACAAGGGGGCCCCAAAATATGAAGACAGATGCAGAAAAAGTCTGGTGGGTGAACATTTAGTTTGAAACGTAACAGATGATAGAAACTTGACTGAAAAAATTATGTTATTCATACAATAAAAGGGTTTCTGAGTGGCTCAGTGGTAAAGAATCTGCCTGCAATGCAGGAGACCCAGGTTTGATCTCTGGGTTGGGAAGATGCCCTGGAGAAGCAAATGGCAACCCATTCCAGTATTCTTGCCTGGGAAATCCCAGTCCATGGGGTCACAAGAGTCAGACATGACTTAGCAACTGAACACACACATACATGCAATAAAAACCAGGCAGTTACTTAAAAGAGCATCTCTCTAAGTACAAGAGTAGGGAACTAACCAACGCACACCATTAGGCACAAAAGTTCAAGGTACAAAATAGTACGCTGAGTAGGACCTCACTTTATACATTATCCATACACACACACAAGCTTTTGACTAGAAGAGAAAATGTCTATGAGCAGAATTCACTTCTGCAAACTGGGACTGGATATTTACAGCCTTCTGTACTGCTAAAAAAATTTTTTTCCAACAAGCATGTTACTCTTAATTTAAAAAACTAGTTATAATAAAGTATATAACTTATGTGCATTGCCAGTAGGGCTGCACACTTGTAAAACCTCTCAGCAGGACTCACTGGCAATATGTCAAAATCCTTAAAATATCATATAACTTTTAACCAGCTAACCAGTTCATCGCTAGTGACTCTGAAGTAGAAAATCTCAGCTATACACAAATAGGTAATCCTCACCCATGTTTTGTGAAGTAGGTGTGGCTTCTGTTGCCATGAGGAAACTGAGCCCTGAAAGATGCAGGCCCTCCACTAAGAGCAGGGGGCTGCAGCCAGGTGGTAGGGCTCCAGCACGCAAGCCCAACCATCAGCCCGCACTGCCTGCACAGACAACAGAGAGGGTGCCGTGTCGGCTGGGGGCAGCAAGCTGCTGAGATCACAAGTGACTCTTATTATTAGCTTTTCTGAATTTTCTCTGGTGGCTCAGATGGTAAAGGACCTGGCTGTAATGCAGGAGACCTGGGTTCGATCCCTGGGTTGGGAAGATCCCCTGGAGAAGGGAACGGCAACCCACTCCAGTATTCTTGCCTGGAGAATCCCATAGAAAGGATCCTGGTGGGCTACAATCCATGGGGTCACAAGAGTTAGACACAACTGAGTGACTAACATTTTGACTTGCACCTTTCTGAGTTTCCCAGATTTTCCACTATGAATATGTATTAACTCATAATGAACCTTTAAAAACATAATAAATGGCTTGTAAATTTATTTTAGACAATACTATTAGTAAATGCCCCAAATTTAATGAGTGTCTAGTATGCATCCGCAGGACTGGAATGTAATTAAAGATCACAGTGACTTAATGGATCATAATCTGATTTCTGAATAAAGAATGTGTTGACAGAACGCTGACCTGCATACTGTTTAAAAATAGAAGACCAAAGAGAAAAGCTTCATCAGTGTTGATCTAACAGAGAAAAGAGCTATGAACTCAGCTGCCTGAGCTGGCTGGAGATACTCCTGCAGGACCCCAAGTTCCCAGGTGAACTGTGATTCTGGGCTCCCTAAGCAGGCTTCCATCAGTCACTTGGCTCCTCCCCAGGGGGTATGTGTCTGTCAACCTCATCTCCAGTTAATGCTGCAGCCCCACCAAGCTGAGGACTGCTTAAAAAGAGCCCTGGTGATTCACAGAGAGCAAGCAGACCAGGTGCTACACCTGAAGGCGCCCATGCTGATGGACGGAGCCCATTCTGCAGCTCAGCAGTGCGAGTGAAGACATCCTTGTCCATCTGTAACCTACAATAATGTTTGTGCCAATGAAGCCCATTTCCTCTCATCTGTCCTACGCAGAGAAGGAAAAAGAAAAAAAAGCAATTGGCCACTGTCTAACACATGTCTTTGCATATTCCTTTACTTTCTTTCCCAACTACAAAAATAAAATATTCTGTGTTAAAAATTCAATGGCTCATAATTATACAGTCTTCCCCAATTTCATGTCCTAATGCAGCAATCTTAAAGTGTTTTGGTCTTGGTTGGGACCCCTTTAGACTCTTAAAATTACTGAAGGCCCCAAAGGGCTCTTATTTACGTAAATTATACCTATCAATAGTTATCTTTTAGAAATGAAAATTGAGAAACTGTCATATAAAGCCATTCAAAAACACTACACCCACTGCTAACATATATTACATTTTTACAAATGAGATTGTGTAAGAAATCTTTTTAACGTCTGGCTTATCTTCTTCTGTACTTGATCTTTCATAACATGCTCTTTTGGCTGAAATAAACCTGGCCTCACATAGATATGTACTTGGGAAAAAGGAGTATTTAAACCACCTTTCAAGTTAACAGTGGATATTATTGTTTGGCACTATCCTTAAGCTGGCTCCAGTGTAGAATTTGAAACTATGCCAATGAGCTTTTAACACTGTTTCATTAAAATCCACCAGTCTTGCATTTTGAATGGATCTTTTAACCATGCACCAAGCATTAGCTATATGAAAAATGTGGAAAATTGATTCACTGAATGTAGACCCTCCAAATATTGATATATTTCCTTAGGTACTATTTTGGAAAGTCACATTTGCCCATATGATCACCACCTAATTATGGACACCCCCACAAAAGGATCTGGGAACCCATAGGTGTCCTCAGATCATAATTTAAGAACTACTGTTCTAAACATATCCACTTTTAGCTGTTTAGCATACTTTTCCCTCAAGACACAATGCACATACAAATGTATATATGTACCGTTTTATAATTTACTTTTCCAAACCTTGAACACCTATGTTTATTTACATAGTTACCACATTCTTTTCAACAATTGTATAATATTCTATCACTGTTATATATTTATTATAAAATACTACTATATATCACTGCAAAAGATATTCCTACATAAGTACTGTTATTCCCTTGAGTGACTATTTCTGTAAGAAAATTTTTTTAAATTATGAAAATGAAATTGCAGGGGAGAAGGCAGAGAAGGGAAATGGGATGCTTTCCTTCCAATCCCTCAATTCTGGGATCACAAACAGTGGACCATTCATCAAGGATGTGTCAAAGGCCTGAAAGTTCATTACTTAAGATGATGAATGCACACATGAATGCAGCTGATTCTAAAAATCAAGTGGGACTAGAGGAAAAAGCATGACTTAACTAATGACACATGGGAATTCAACACCCATTTGAAGGTTAGTTTGCATTTTGTCATTTTCTTGAATGATAACTAATTGAAATTGCCTCTCTGCGAGAGTAGATTCAATAAAGGAAGAAAATCTGAAGCTACAAATCAGGAAACCAAGTTCTTGGACAATAAACAGAAAACTTCATGTCAGTGTCTAGTGTTTTTAGACAACTGACATAAAAAGCAAGAGAAAGAGTTGGTGTCCACACGATATTAAAGGCCAGTGGCCATCCCCAGTCTCCTTTTACCAAGGCCAACCAAGAATCCTGCATTGACAGCTAACACTCTTATTCCAGATGGCACTGCATGGGCTTGACTTGAGACTGGACCTCCAACCATAAGCCCATTTAAAGCCTCAAACCCCCTCTCTGAGACCCTGTTGTCTTGTATAGGGTGAAGATTGAACTCTGTGGGGATCTGGGCTCTTCAAGTTCATGCGTCTCCTAGTTTCTAGTTCACCACACAAGGCTGTCAGGCATTTAGGTGTTGTCTCAACTAAAATTAAAAGACCCTTACTCCTAGGAAGAAAAGCTATGACAAACCTAGACAGTGTATTAAAAAGAGAGACATCCCTTTGCCAACAAAGGTCCATACAGTCAAAACTATGTCTTTTCTAGTAGTCATGTACGGATATGAGAGTTAGACCATAAAGAAGGCTGAATGCTGAAGAATTGATGCTTTCAAATTGTGGTTCTGGAGAAGACTATTCAGAGTCCCTTGGACCGCAAGGAGATCAAACCAGTCAATCCTAAAGGAAATCTACTCTGAATTTTCATTGGAAGGACTGATGCTGAAGTTGAAGCTTCAATACTTTGGCTACCTGATGGGAAGAGCCAACTCACTGGAAAAGACCCTGGTGCTGGGAAAGATTGAAGGCGGGAGGATAAGGGGGCAACAGAGGATGAGATGGTAGGATGGCAGCACCGACTAGACGGACATGAGTTTGAGCGAGCCGCAGGAGATGGTGAAGGCTAAGGAAGCCTGGCGAGCTGCAGTCCATGGGGTGGCAAAAAGTTGGATACAACTTAGCGACTGAACAACAACTAAAATGCGGGAAAGTTAAGTGTTGCTGCTCTCAGGAATCAAACCTTTTTCTCAGATTCAATTCTTCACCCAAACCACTGCAGTTCAGGAATTCAAAAGTTCTGTGTGGACAACTTCCCACTCACAGGCAGGTAACCAAAGCAACTATTGGATAGTTTTTAAAAAAAAAAGAAAAAAATGAGGCAGAGAGTTTTCAAAGTTACTATTTAGAAAGGTGTTGCTGATGGTTTGAGAAGTGGAACTCAGGAATCCTCAGAGATCTACCATCTCCAGTCCCCATGTCTGAGGCTCTCTTTCTGTCTCTACACTTTCACATGACGCTTCTGAGGACCTAATAAGCTTGATGAGCTAAACTTACAGGGCTGCTGGGCAGTGGACTCTGAAGACCCCTGCAAGGAAAGATGTGTGCCAGGATCCCTGTGGACTCTGAGTCACGTGTGTGCTTCAACCACATGCAAGGATTTGAAATGCCAACAAAGATCCTCTGAGCCAAGCTAGCCTGTCTGCATACCAGATAAAAATCTTTCAAACTGTGGGGCCCTTGAGGCCAAAGTATTTTTATCCAGAAAGAGGTCTGCCGGGAATAAAATTGGTATAGCCACTACACAGAACAGTATGGAGGTTCCTTAAAAAGCTAAATGCAGAGCTACCACAGCACCCTGCAGTCCTACTCCTGGGCATATATCCGGAGGAAAACATGACCCAAAAGGATTCATGCACCCCAATGTTCACTGCAGCACTGTTTACAATAGTCAAGACATGGAAGCAACCTAGATGTCCATCAACAGAGGAATGGATTAAGAAAATATGAAACATACACAATGGAATATTACTCAGTGATTAAAAAGAACAAAATAATGCCATTTTCAGCAACATGGATAGATATAGGGAGTCTATATATATACTGGGTAAAGGAAGGCAGACAGAGGACAAATATTGTATGACATCCCTTATAAGAAAGTGGCAGTGTTGGTCACTCAGTCATATCTGACTCTTTGTGACCCTATGGACTGTAGGCCTCCAGGCTCCTCTGTCCATGAGACTTCCCAGGCAATAATACTGGAGTGGATTGCCACACCCTCTTCCAGGGTATCTTCCCAACCCAGGACTGAACCCAGGTCTCCTGCATTGCAGGCAGATTGTTTACTGTCTGAGCCACCAGGGAAACCCAACATCTCTTATATGTGAAATATAAAATGATACAAATGAACTTATTTACAAAACAGAAAAAAAAACCTCACAGCCGTAAAGAACAAAACTTATGGCTGTGGGGTGGGGGTGTGGGGAGAATGAGGGGAAGGGACAGTGAGAGAGTCTGCAGTGGACATGTACACACTGCTATATTTAAAATGGATAACCAACAAGGCCTACTGTATGGCAGATGGAGCTCTGTCAACGTTATGTGGGAGCCTGGACGGGAGGGGGATTTGGGGGAGATGGATGCATGTGTATGTATGGCTGAGTCCCTTCACTGTTCAGTTGAAACTGAACAACATTGTTTTGTTAATCGGCTATACCCCAATATAAAATAAAAAGTTAAAAAAAGAAAAAATGTTTAAAAACACTAGCTATCTTATATTTTGGCTGTCCAGCAGTAGCTCCCTGCTCCATTTCTGCAAACTCTTCTTTCTTTTAGGGATGCCAGCCCTGCACCCCATCCACACAGTCACACCACCTTAGTAAATAAAACACCATCTTGGCCTCAGTCACCAATCGCTGTCCAGACGCCCCCAGCTGGGCCCACTGGTATTCTTCCACACAGTATTTCCAAAGTGGCAGTAAGAAGCATGGCTGAAACTGGGAGTGTGGACACTGGAGACAGTCACATTCCAAAATGTAGTGGGGGGAGGGAAAAGGAGGATAAAGAAGATTACAGCAGCCTTCCTGGGTTCCCCACCAACCCTGGTTTTAGTCTGCCTCTGTACACATCCAGCCCTACAAGGCTCTCCTTTTGCGAGAGCTGATTCAAACTGAGTCTCTATTATTAATAAAATCTTCAGACATGAAAAGTGACACGTGGTCTAAACTACAGCAATCGTATTCCTGTAAAGATGCCCACCTCTGCTACATGTTATAAGCTCCCTAACACCTGGATAGTTCAGCCCTATATCCTAGTTCAGTCTTGTATCCTCTACAGCACTTTATAACCAGCAGACATGTGGCAAACATCTGTCTGATACCATCCAAATACACTCTTTGATGTGGGGGGAGAGGGGGAACAATCTTAACTTCTTGTTTTAAAGGATGCTTTCAGGTCTAAAGAGCAAAAACCATCTGTCTGACCGTCACAGCTCTCCAAATGGGCTCGCTGCGGGAGGGGAAGGGAGCTCACAATGGCACAGAACTTCAGAGTAAGCCCATTACTAGCACAGGAAGTGCTGAAACTCCAGTGGACATCAGGACTCTCAAAGCAGAGCAGGGCGTCACCCACACAGGCACCCCTCAACACCAGCTCCCCGTGTTCTGTCCTGACCATCCGCCAATCAGTTATCTGCAGGCCAGGCTCTGCCAGCCTCCGGCTCCACGTTCTGAAATGTTTAACATACTCTTCCACTGATGCGACAGCAAACCACCTTCCCCCATAAGCAGCCACCTCTCTTGACTCTCTTATTGCTGTGATGACCCCCACTTTCCCAATGATGAATGACCAAAGTTATTACTGCCACATAATGGCACTCTATGGAGTTAGACATTTTAATATACACTGACCTAGAATATACTCGCAACATGTGCACCCCCCCCACCATAGCAGTAAAACCCTATGATTTAACAGGGTCTTGGAGCCAGACACGTCTGGCTGAGATTGTCACATTAGGTGAGCTACTTAAATTCTGAATCCTATTTTTTAAAATGTAGACTTTCAGTATCTATCTCATGGAGAAGTTATAAAAATCAAATAAGATGATGTAAGGAAAACATTTACACCGTGCCTACCAGGAGATAGCCCCAAATAGTAAAGTGATCAGGTGCTAGGACTGTAATTTTTTAAATATTATTTATTTATTTATGGCTGTGACATGTCTTGTTTGCCTTGAGGACTTCTCTCTAGTTGTGGTGCTAGGGCTTCTCGCTGCAGTGGCAGCTCCAGTTGCTGGGCACGGGCTCTAGAGCATACGGGCTTCAGGAATTGTGACATGCGGGCTCAGCAGTTGCAGCCCCCTGGGGTCTAGAGCACAGGCTTAATAGTCATGGCACTTGGGCTTAGTTGCTCTGCAGCATGTAGGATATTCCCAGATCAGGGACTGAACCTATGTCTCCTGCACTGGCAGGCAGATTTTTTTACTACTGAGCCATTAGGAGACAGAAGCAGAAGATATTAAGAAGAGGTGGCAACAATATACAGAAGAATTATACAAAAAAGATCTTAATGACCCAGATAACAACGACGGTGTGATCACTCACCTAGAGCCAGACATCCTGGAATGTGAAGTCAAGTGGGCCTTAGGAAGCATCACTACAAACAAAGCTAGTGGAGGCGATGGAATTCCAGTTGAGCTATTTCAAATCCTAAAAGATAATGCTGTGAAAGTGCTGCACTCAATATGCCAGCAAATTTGGAAAACTCAGCAGTGGTCACAGGACTGGAAAAAGTCAGTTTTCATTCCAATCCCAAAGAAAGGCAATGCCAAAGAATGTTCAAACTACCACACAATTACACTCATCTCACACACTAGCAAAGTAATGCTCAAAATTCTCTAAGCCTGGCTTCAACAGTATGTGAATCATGAAGTTCCAAATGTTCAAGTTGGATTTAGAAAAGGCAGAGGAACTAGAGATCGAATTGCCAACATCCGTTGGATCATCGAAAAAGCAAAAGAATTTCAGAAAAACATCTACTTCTGCTTTATTGACTATGCCAAAGCCTTTGACTGTGTGGATCACAAGAAACTATGGAAAATTTTGAAAGAGATGGGAATACCAGACCACCTTACCTGTCTCCTGAGAAATCTGTATGCAGGTCAAGAAGTAACAGTTAGAACTAGACATGGAACAACAGACTGGTTGCAAGTTGGGAAAGGAGTACGTCAAGGCTATATATTGTCACCGTGCTTATTTAACTTATACGCAGAGTACATCATGTGAAATGCTAGGCTGGATGAAGCACAAGCTGGGTCAAGATTGCTGGGAGAAATATCAACAACTTCAGATATGCAGATGATACCACCCTTATGGCAGAAAGGGAAGAACTAAAGAGCCTCTTGATGAAAGTCAAAGTGGAGAGTGAAAAAGTTGGCTTAAAACTCAACATTCAGAAAACTAAGATCATGGAATCCAGTCCCATCACTTCATGGCAAGTAGATGGGGAAACAATAGAAACAGCGGCAGACTTCGTTTTTGGGGCTCCAAAATCACTGCAGATGGTGACTGCAGCCATGAAATTACAAGATGCTTGCTCCCTGGAAGAAAAGCTATGACCAACCTAGACAGCATATTAAAAAGCAGAGACATCGCTTTGCCAACAAAGGTCTGTCTGGTCAAAGCTATGATTTTTCCAGTAGTCATGTTTGGATGTGAGGATTGGACTATAAAGAAAGCTGAGCACAGAAGAATTGATGCTTTTGAAGAAGCATGTTGGAGAAGATTCTTGAAGAGTCCCTTGGACTGCAAGGAGATCCAACCAGTCCATTCTAAAGGAAATCAGTCCTGAATATTCATTGGAAGGACTGATGCTGAAGCTGAAACTCCAATACTTTGACCACTTGATGCGAAGAACTGACTCATTTGAAAAGACCCTGATGCTGGGAAAGATTGAAGGCAGGAGGAGAAGGGGATGACAGAGAATGAGATGGTTGGATGGCACCACCAACTCGGTGGACATGAGTTTGAGTAATTTCCAGGAGTTGATGAAGGACAGGGAAGCCAGGCATGGGGCAGGCAGTCCATGGGGTTGCAAAGAGTTGGACTTGATTGAACGACTTATCTGAACTGAACTGAGCCATGAGGGAAGTTTGACTGTAATTATTAGCTGTTTTGCTTAGGGGCACTTTCCATTAAAAAACTTAAGTTATTGCTGGGGGCTTCCCTGGTGGCTCAGTGGTAAAGAATCTGCCTGCCAATGCAGGAGACATGGGTTCAATCCCTGGTCCAGGAAGATCCCACATGCCACAGAGCAACTAAGTCCGTGCACCAGAACTACTGAGCCTGTGCCCTAGAGCCCAGGAGCTGCAACTACTGAGCCCACGTGCCACAACTACTGAAGCCTGAGCACCTTAGAGCCTGTGCTCTGCAAGAGAAGCCACCATAAGAAGAAGCCCTCTCACTGCAACTAGACAGTAGCCTGTGCTCACCACAACTAGAGAAAAGCCAGCACAGTCAAAAGTAAATAACATAAATAAAATTATTTTAAAAAGTCACCTCTGGCTCCTTATCATCACCATCCTGACTCTGATATTTACCCAGCAAGTCCTGTGGATTGTATTTCAATGAAGTGTCTCCCACGTGATTCTCACTCATTTCACATTCTGGGATCCCCAGGCTGCTGCAGGCTCTCATCTCTCCAAGCACATCTCCCGTACCTCCCAAGCTCAGCCAGCTCACCCTTCTAAGCACCCTGCTTTCACATTAACTCTTCGAAGCCAGTTCTCTGGCTTTACCTGCTCCTTTGCTACTCTTGAGGCTTTCCTCAGCCCACTTGGCCCCAACCCGTGCTCTCAGTTGGAATGTCCACGCCTGCCCTATTCCAACGGGAGCGCACATCAGTCTGCATTTTCTATCACCCATTCTCTTCTTAAAATGCAGTCGCATTCAGAGGGCTTCCACACTACTGTTCCTCTGTGTTTGTATATGACTTTTTAAAAAGGAACCAACTACATTCTGCCAGGACTTCTTGTTAGTTCCCTGGGCATAGATTGGACCTAAGGCCTTCAAATTAAATAGATCAACACAGACTACTGGGCAGATAACTCAAGCACCAACTCTCAACTCTAATCTTGCAAGCCCCCACCCCTACCCTCGTGGGAGCCCCAGTTTGAAGCGACCAGTCAGACCCCACTGCCCTAAGTTAGTAAATCTCAAAAAGGCAAAAAAACCCAGAGTACTCCTAAAGACTTTGTGACATTCCTTGAAAGGGACTTGTCAAGGCCTGTAGCCATGTTTTGTCTTTATCTCAGCTAAATATCAGACGGCTGTTTATTTTTCTTGTGTTTCGGATAGGCTGAGAGAAAGCTCTGGTCCAGGGCATAATTAGAAGGCTGTGACTGTACTTTGGTTGCACCAGGAGGGACCTGGAAAAACACTTTCGGGAACAGCATGGTTACTCCCCAGTTACCACTTAGGAGTGTGCAAGACTCCAGAGCATGTTTATAAACCAGAGAGAGCTTCACAAGGGGAGTGGCCTGAGGTTTTCCTGTCTCTGGTCCCTTAAATTAACCAGGATGAGTCTTCCTATTTCACCCTCTTTATTTATGCTGCATCCAAGTTCAGACTCTAAACATACTGGGTGTAGGCTTATCTAATGAAAACACAGCTTACCAGCTGTGCAATCCTGGTGTTGATTAATGCTGATTAATAAATAAAGACAGTTGGCTTGAAATTTAAGTCATTCTGTAAGAAGCTTAGAAAATCTCAGGGAGAACTGGAAATCATTTCAATGGCAGCCACAGAGTGGGAAGCCAATACTGAATTGCTTAAAAGGTGTTAACGCTGTTTCTAGATTTAATTCTTACTTTTTCGGGACAGGTATTTTCCCGAAAGAAATGCATAAATTGAATTTTTTAAAATAATATTGTAATACACTAAAAGCATATTTAAAGGATTCCTAAATTTAGGTGCCAATTTATTTGGGGGGACAGAAAATTATATTTACCTGTAGGGGGGAATCTGCATTAGGTAAAAGGAAAGGGCAAATTCTAAACAGAGAGAATGGCCAAGAAAGGTAATCAGAGGCCTGCAGGAGCGTTAGACGGTTTTTCTGTCGTCTTCTGAGCTGGCCTAAGCCTGGAGAAAGCTGGAGACCCTTGAGCTGCTTTTGGCTTCACTTTAACTCATTAGTCCTAATCCACGAACACCTAACATACTTCCCAAAGAAAAACTAAGCCCCATTGTTTGCAGCCCAGGCACAACCTGAAGAAGCCACATGGACTTCACCCACACGGCGAGGACTCCACCGCCCCAATCCTCTCTAGCGGGCTTGGGGAACCGGCCACCACGCGGAGACTATTAGGCTGAGAGGCCACTTTCCCGGCATCTGCGGGCAGGAGCCGCTCCGCTGTAATCCGATTCTGCACGCGCCCTGGGAGCGGGGGGAGGGGGCGAGGGCTGTGCCAATCCGCAGTCTACACTCGCGAGGACAAAAAGCTGTCCTCTTCAGGGCAGGAAAACACAATTGCACACAGCTCTTAACCCCGCAGGCGCAGTGAAGGCCGCCCCCCGACCCCGGGAGATCTGCTGCCCCCTGGGGAGGGGTGACCAGCCGCCCCCGGCCCGAGGCCAAGCGCCAGCCCCACGCAGCTCCTCCTGGGTCTCTGAGCCAGCTGGGGCCGGACGAGGAGCGCCGGGTCTCCAGAAAACTGCCTTTTGAAAGGGGTACCTCCCTGGGCGAGGGTCCAGTAGTGGGCACAGAGAGGACACGCAAAACGGGGTAGTTGAGAGGGCAGTATCCCTCTTTACGCGTCGGCGCCCGGGGCCAAAGAACCTGAGACGGGCGGCTGGCGCGGGGACTTCCGGCGAACTTTCCCATAACTGCGAGCCCGGCTGGAAAGGACCCCCGCTCCGGCCCGCGGACCTCCCTTACCATCTCCTTGCGCAACAGGGCCAGCGCGGCGTCCAGGTTGGGGGGCTTGGCGGGCAGCGCCGCCGCCCTAGCCCCACCGCCTCCCGCGCTCCCGCGGCTCAGCTCGTCCTGGATGCGCGACTTCTGCGCGTACAATCTCTCCAGGTGCCTCCAACCCCCCGACGCGCCGCCGCCCGACGCCGAGTGCAGCAGCCCGCTCAGGCTCTTGGGGAGCGGAGGCAGCCCGTCCACCCTCAGCCCGCGCACGGAGCCGGCCGCCCCGGCTCCGCTCATCCCGTCCGGCCTGACCGCGCGCTCTCGGGTCTACAGCCGCCGCCGCCGCCTGGGGCCCTTACTCCCCAGCCCGCCCCCTTCCCGGGGGGCGCTCCGCCCACTTCCCCTCCCCGCCCCGCGCCCCGCCCCTCTTCGCGCCTCCACCCCAAGCCCCGCCCCCCTCTCAGCGCCCCCTCCCAGCGCCCCGCCCCGCCCCCTCCCTGAGTCCCCGCCCCGCGCCCGCGCCCTCTCGGTGCCCCACCTCCCCGGCTTTCCTGCGGCCCCGCCCACTCACCCTCCACCCCTGCACCCTCCCCCGGGCCGGTCCCTGGCTCACCTTTAGCACCTCCTGGGACTCTCGCCTGCCGGCCCTCCTCGTGGAGTCGAGCCCTGCCCTGGCTGCCCCACTCCCGGCAAGGTGGGCTCCGCCACCAGACCCCAAAGCTGCTTGTAATTACTGATAGGCGAGGGTCACCTCAGATGCGATCCGACGAGGCCAGCTGGTGCGGCGAATCGGTGTATAAAGGCTCCCCCTCAGGCAGGCAGGACGTCGGGGAGGTTTGGTAGTGCTGGGATCGCGCCCGCGGTCACGGTCCTTCGAGGCGGCGTGGTCGCAGCCGGCGGGGTCCGCGGAGAACGCGGGGAAGGAGGCGGGGCTCTGGCCACTTGAACCCACCGCACCCCACCCCGGCTCCCGGCCGTCCGCGAGGGCTGAATCTAGACCGCCTCCTGCCAAGTGTGACTTCCTGCCGGGAGAGCTGGGGCCCCAGGCTCGGGTTAGTCACTAGTTCATTCGAGGGCCCACAGGCCTTCTCTGTAAATGGCAACGTCCATACCATTGTCCGTACCGACAGCAACCAAAAGGAGCGCTGAGTCAAGAAGAGCTTGGCCAAGAGGAGCCAAGAGTCATCTTTGGAAACCTCAAAATGCGACCAAACGTGTCCTTCAACTTGGCTACTCTGAACACAAGGGTAGTTCTCAATGGAAATGTTAGGAGAGTGAAGAAAAGGATTATATCTCAGAAACTATTCTTCAACTCTGAGGCAAAAACACGATTCACATCTCAGAGATGGAGAGAAAAGAAAGAAAGCTCTATCTTTTGGAGGAAGAATAAAAACGACAGATGTTGCAACCAGATTAGAGACAGTAAAGATAAGAAGTTAAGACCGATTTGCAGAGACAGCCGCACTGCAGATTAAAAACTAATGCCGTATATAGAGAATGGATACATTATAATGCCTACTGTTGGCTTTCGTTATAAAAGGGACTTAATTGTTATAAATGCATTCAATGGGATCACAATTATAAAGTGTTCTGAACACTCTCAGACATTAAAGAGCCCCGCACTTTTGGGGTTTTTCCCCCTTTATCTACCATTCCCCATAGACTCTTCTCCAGCATCAATCTGCAACATTGGCAGATGTTCTTGATACACCCTTGCAACCTGGTGAGAGGAACATGGAGAAGCCCCAGTGTACGCAGTGTGATGCAAGGGTGTCATGAAGGCTTCTCACCCCACCCAATGCCCAGAATTTTCATCCTCATCACTGTGCCTCACCTTCCACTAATTGCCTAGTTACATTTCCTGATTTCAGATATTCATTCATTTGCTTATTTAAACAGTGGGTGTCTGGGAGAGTTACAGATTTGCTTGTGTGAGAGTAAGGGACAGGGGAGAGGAAGGGATGGGACATTTGATCTTTCCTTCACACCTTGGCATGGATTGTTTTAATTTGGTGTGTCAAGTTGCTCTCTGTCCTACAGTAATTAGCAGAAATTATTGACATAAGGTGGTAGCAGGTTATGTGATGGTGCAATAAGAAAAGAAATAATTTCAAAGTATGTGGCCACTTAAATCACTGAAAGCATATACTTGAGAGGATTATACACGGCCAGAAAGAAAGAGGGTTGGAGCCAGTGGGATAGCAGAATGAGGTCCCTGGTGCCAGGACAAGAGAGACAGTTTACATGATGCAAAACCTACAATTTTCAAGGCAGGTTCTATGTCCAGGTATACGCTCAACGAGGGGAAATCATGTATATTAACAAACAATAACATCCAGTGTGAAGAGAAATTTCTGCAGAATGTTTGTGATACTGATTAAGATTTTATTAGTATAAACTCAAAACATAATTATGCAAGAGCCCATTAAATATTTTAACACCCATGGGGCATGTCAGTACCTGCTTTATTGTTGTTTAGTAGTTAAGCTATGTCCGACTCTGTGACCCCATGGAATACATAGCCCACCAGGCTCCTCTGCCCATGGAATTTCTCAGGCAAGAATACTGGAGTGGGTTGCCATTTCCTTCTTCAATAGTTTGAGCTTATTCAAAGGCAAATATAAGTACCCTTTAAGGTTCATGCTTATGTCAGGAATGAAGTATTTTTTAAAAACTTCTGAAAATATGTGTTTTTGCTTTAAGTCTGAAATGCCAGCCTTCTGACCTCAAGTCAGAGTGAACCCTAGCTATCTCCTATGCAGCTAAATCAATCTTTTCCCTCTTTTGTTTGTTGCTCACAAGCTCTTGGAAGTCAGAAAGTACAGACTTTTACTTCAGTGCTGTACTCTTGCCTAGAAAATCCCATGGATGGAGGAGCCTGGTAGGCTGCAGTCCATGGGGTCGAGACTGAGGGACTTCACTTTCACTTTTCACTTTCTCGCAATGGAGAAGGAAATGGCAACCCACTCCAGTGTTCTTGCCTGGAGAATCTCAGGGACGGCAGAGCCCGGTAGGCTGCTGTCTATGGGGTTGCACAGAGTCGGACACGACTGAAGCAACTTAGCAGTAGCAGCAGCAGCAGCAGTCATTAACCCATACCTCTTCTTAGACTTTTTTGTAGATCAATGTCTAGGTCCTGAGCCTGAGAGCTCTGACTTCACATCTGATGACACTCAGTGGATCTCAGCTTCGTTTCCCAGCCTTTTCAGCCAGCTGTGCACTTGATCTCAGGGTGAACTTTCAAAGACTCACTGAGACCATCCTCATCTCTCTGCATCCTCTCCTTCCACCAATCCAGCCACTTCTTCATTCCATCTCTGATCCCTACCCACTTGGCATGTGCTTTCTGGAACATCACAGGGTCCTTTTGTGCTTTTTTGTAATTCTAAACATTTAATAACTTAGGTTGTGGATAGTATAGAAATAAACTGAAAAATACATTGTAAGTTGATTGAGCTGTCTTTTTAGAGTTGATGCCCTAAATTCTGCTTACCAGAGAGAAAACCATGTTTTCTTGTCCATGGTAAACATTTTTCTCTTGTGGCCAGACCTAAAATTAGAATACTTTGAGATCAGTTGTGCAATGTATTTGGCCTCAATTTTAGCAAATGTATTTATTCCAAGATAAAATTTCTGATGTTTGTCATTTCTAAAGCATTATAAATTTTAAAGTGTACACAAAGCCTTTCAAAGAACTTTATATACAACTGTGTAGACACTAAGTGAACTAAGAACTTAGCATGTAATCATAGATTCTTATTCCTTCCTTCTTTTCTTTCCAGGAGAAGGAATGAAGGAAGCACACTGCAGTTCTTGCCCAAAGCAGTGTCTCCTAGATTCTTACACATTGCTCTTACACGGTTGCTTTGTGAGCTCAACAATATTTTGTTTATTTAGTCAGGGACAAGGGCAAGGCCTTTTGAAGCTGCCATAGCAACTGACACGATGCTAGGCACCTAGCGATATTTTAAAAAATTCAAGAATGTATTGAGATATTGAGTATCTACTATATGTAAACCCCAGTGCTAAGCTCTATGACGAACATAAAGATGGCTGGAGTTCAATCCATGACTTCAAGTCGTGTACAGTCTATCAGGAGAGATGACATTGTAATAGAAGTAGAAAGCAAACACAGGCAGTTCCAGCAGGGAAAGATTCTTTGAGGGGTTTAGAAAAGGTATGCTAGGAGCGTGTTCACTTAAACTGGGCTAGAAGGGTAAGTTGGAGAAGGAAATGGCAATCCACTCCAGTACTCTTGCCTGGAAAATCCCATGGACAGAGGAGCCTGGTAGGCTACAGTCCATGGGGTCGCAAAGAGTCGGACACGACTGAGCGACTTCACCTTCACCTTCAGAAGGGTAAGTAGGCTTTCAGTAAGTGAAGCCAGACCAGGGAGGAATGGGAAGAGTCCTGGTTGTTTGGAAGGAGGGTTACATTTGGGAGACAAAGGATGTCAGCAGCTCTTAACCTTAGACCAGGGAAGGTTTCAGAATGAGTGCTTGGAAATTTAGATTCTATTTCTTAGCCAGGGGTAGCTATTAAGCATTTTAAATGCAACAGGAAAGTGAAAGTGTTAGTCATTCAGTTGTGTCCAACTCTTTTTGAGTCCATGGACTGTATAGCCCACCAGGCTCCTCTGTCCATGGAATTCTTCAGGCAAAAATACTGGAGTGGGTAGCCATTCCCTTCTCAAGGGGATCTTCCTGACCCAGGGATTGAACCCTGGTCTCCTGCATTGCAGGCAGATGCTTTACTGTCTGAGCCACCAGAGAAGCCCTTTAAAGCAACATAGCCTGAGACTTAGAAGATCATTCTGGCACTTGCATATTCAGTAGGTTGCAAGTAGAGGCAGAGATTAGAGCTAGGGAGAATAGTTGAGCGGCAAATGCATCTTTTCTTTTTTTAAAGATTTTTGTTTGTTTGTTTTGATGTGGACCTTTTTGAAAGTTTTTATTGAATTTGTTACATATTGCTTCTGTTTTGTATTTTGGTTTTTTGGCATCCAGACAGTGGGATCTTAGCTCCCAGACCAGAGATAGAACCTACGCTCCCTGCATTGTCTTATCCCCTGAACTACCAAGAGTTCTTGCTAATGCATATTTGAATTAAGAGGAAATGAAGGCCTGAATGGCACCCCACTCCAGTACTCTTGCCTGGAAAATCCCATGGATAGAGGAGCCTGGTGGGCTGCAGTCCATGGGGTCGCTAGGAGTCGGACACGACTGAGTGACTTCACTTTCACTTTTCACTTTCAAGCATTGGAGAAGAAAATGACAACCCACTCCAGTATTCTTGCCTGGAGAATCCCAGGGACGGGGGAGCCTGGTGGGCTGCCGTCTATGGGGTCGCACAGAGTTGGACACGACTGAAGCGACTTAGCAGCAGCAGCAGCAGAAGGCCTGAAGCAAAGGACAGGAAATAAAAAACTAACACTTGATAGATTTCTCATGGATTTTTCTCCTTTAGCCTGCACAACCTCTGGGAGGTGAGCATTAGAGTTCAATCCGATGAATAAGGTAGCTGGTTTGCTTAGGTTTGCTTATCTTATAAACGATGGGATCTTGACAAAGGCCACTGTTTTTTTTTTTTACTGGGGAGATGCCAGAGACAGAATCCAGGGAGCTGTTTGGTTGTGAAAGGCTAGACCAGAGTGGACACTTAGAGGTGATGGTTAAAACACTTGAAATGGAAGAGATCATGGTGAGAGTACCTTTCAACCAGTATTTGGAAACACCTTCACTCACTAGGCCTTTGAAGTTAAAAAAAAAAAAAAAAAAGCCAAAGAGAGTACACAAACCTAGAAAATGCAGTAAATGAATTAGAACATTTGGGAAAAATCTACCACTTGCACTTTGATTTTCTGAAGTGCAAGATGAAGCCCCTAGCTGAGGAGCTTAACCAGACAATAACATACCCTTCAGAGATGAAGAGGAACCATCTTCAAATCTAGTGAGAGAGAAGAGGGAGATGTGGGTAGAGAACTAAAATAGTGTATGTGAGGAATCCAGGCAGGAGGAGACTGAAAAATAGATGGGCAAGGGAGTGGGAGGGAAAAAAATCATAAAATGAAAAATACTTGGATTAATATAATTCATTCATTTCTCCCTTCCTTCCTGCCTCCCTCACCTCTTCCTTCCTTTCCTCTTTGCACTTTGATCTACTTTGGGCCAAGCAAAAATAAGTCTTGCTGAGATAAGGAATGAAATGCTTTGAAGAACGTGGCAATTCTTTTTGCTAATGAGGTACCAACCTCTCTGTAAACATCTGAAATAATCGGGGGTCAAACTGGGTGAAATTTGTCCATTCAGATTTCAGACATTTCAAATTTTTAGAAATAATTGTCCTCAGTGGTGGCAACTTTAGAAGGCCTTTTACATGCATTATCTCATTTATCTGCACAAGAGTCTTAACTTACTCAAAAATATGCCTTCAACTATTAGAAACTTGGGGCTTCCTTGGAGGCTCAGATGGTTAAGAATCTGCCTGCAATGCAGGAGACCCAAGTTCAATCCCTGGGTTGGGAAGATCTCCTGGAGAAGGGAATGGCTACCCACTCCAGCATTCTTGCCTGGAGAATTCCATGGACAGAGGAACCTGGTGGGCTACAGTCCATGGTGTCACAAAGAGTCAGACGTGACTGAGTAACTAATACTAGGATTAGAAACTTGGTTCTCCAACACTGCTCCTTTAAAAAAAAAAATTTTTTTTTTTAAATTTATTTATTTGTCTGCACTGGGTCTTAGTTGTGGCATGTGGAATCTAGCTCTTTGATCAGGGATCGAATCTGAGCCCCCTGCACTGGGATTGCAAAGTCTCAGCCACTGAAGCCCCAGGGAGTCCCAACAGTGCTCCTTGAGGTGGTTCAGTTCAGTTCAGTCGCTCAGTTGTGTCTGACTCTTTGCGACCCCATGAATCGCAGCATGCCAGGCCTCCCTGTCCATCACCAACTCCCGGAGTTCACTCAGACTCACGTCCATCGAGTCAGTGATGCCATCCAGCCATCTCATCCTCTGTCGTCCCCTTCTCCTCCTGCCCCCAATCCCTCCAAGCATCAGAGTCTTTTCCAGTGAGTCAACTCCTCGCATGAGGTGGCCAAAGTACTGGAGTTTCAGCTTTAGCATCATTCCTTCCAAAGAAATCCCAGGGCTGATCTCCTTCAGAATGGACTGGCTGGATCTCCTTGCAGTCCAAGGGACTCTCAAGAGTCTTCTCCAACACCATAGTTCAAAAGCATCAATTCTTCAGCACTCAGCCTTCTTCACAGTCCAACTCTCACATCCATACATGACCACAGGAAAAGGTGGTCTTGACTAGACAGACCTTTGTTGGCAAAGTAATATCTTTGCTTTTGAATATGCTATCTAGGTTGGTCATAACTTTCCTTCCAAGGAGTAAGCATCTTTTAATTTCATGGCTGCAGTCACCATCTGCACCATCTGGAGCTCAAAAAAATAGTCTATTTCTACTATTTCCCCATCTATTTCCCATGAAGTGATTGGACCGGACGCCATGATCTTAGTTTTCTGAATGTTGAGCTTTGAGCCAACTTTTTCACACTCCTCTTTCACTTTCATCAAGAGGCTTTTGAATTCCTCTTCACTTTCTGCCATAAGGGTGGTGTCATCTGCATATCTGAGGTTACTGATATTTCTCCCAGCAATCTTGATTCCAGCTTGTGTTTCTTCCAGTCTAGTGTTTCTCATGATGTACTCTGCATATAAGTTAAATAAGCAGGGTGACAATATACAGCCTTGACGAACTCCTTTTCCTATTTGGAACCAGTCTGTTGTTCCATGACCAGTTCTAACTGTTGCTTCCTGACCTGCATACAGATTTCTCAAGAGGCAGGTCAGGTGGTCTGGTATTCCCATCTCTTTCAGAATTTTCCACAGTTTATTGTGATCCACACAGTCAAAGGCTTTGGCATAGTCAATAAAGCAGAAATAGATGTTTTTCTGGAACTCTCTTGCTTTTTCCATGATCCAGCGGATGTTGCAATTTGGTCTCTGGTTCCTCTGCCTTTTCTAAAAGCAGCTTGAACATCAGGAAGTTCACGGTTCACGTATTGCTGAAGCCTGGCTTGGAGAATTTTGAGCACTACTTTACTAGCGTGTGAGATGAGTGCAGTTGTGCGGTGGTTAGGACTGCTTTTCCTCCCCTGCAACAGCTGGCACATTCCTCTGGGATTTTCCTACTTCCGGTTAAACATCCTTCCGTCCTGCAGCTCACCAATGGTTTTGAATTCTTTGTCCCCTTAATCAGTCTCCACCAGACACATACAGTTTGTCAGTGTTTTTCTTAAAAGATAGTGTCCATATGAAAGTGAAAAATCCCAGATGTGTTTGACAAATTCTAAATAGCACTGGACTATTGACTTCATTTTACCATTAGCCTACTTCTTTTGAAGCTTAAGATCAAATTAAAGTTTGGAGTTGACACATCCCATTTATGAATAATATTGACCTTTAATCCGGCTTTAGTTTTAACCCCTTTTCAAGTAAGTTGCACAAGAGAATAACAGTCTGTCCCCATAAGTGTTAAAACTTTTAAAGGGTAAACAGATATATGTTTGTTTAGGCACCAGGCATTCCTGGAAGGACATGTAAGAAGGTGGCTCCTTACTTCTAAGGAGTAGGAAAGGGAAGTTCTCAGAGGGAGATTTTTTTTAACCTTTTTCTTTATACCCTTTTGTACTATTTGCATTTTACATTAAATATGTAATGGAATAAAAGGTATAATTTTATCCCAACTATATTTAGTCGAATATAAATTTTAATTTATAGAATTAACTTAAATTTCAACTTATAAAATAATTGCTTCTTTTCATATGAACTGCAATTCAGCTGCAAGCTTATTTTTGTGTAGTTGGATTTTTTTTAGCCTAAATGCAGTACTTTCACTTATCTACAGAAATTTCAGCTTGCTTTATTCCACCCAGTGCATCCAATCTGGGAAAAGCTTTTTGATTCTTTAACTTAACCTGTCTTTCCCAGAATTATCTCATCTGCCATGTTAATAAATACACCATTTATGGTGATAATGATAGTGGTAAAACCCCATATTTTTAAGGGCTTGATGTGTTCTGTGTACTGGGGTAAGGCATTTTACAGACAGTATCTCACTGACTCTTCACAGCACTCCTTTGAGGTTGGTGTAATTATCCCCACTTATGGATGATGAAACCAGAGTTAAGAGAAGAAAATTAACTTGCCCACATTCACATATGTAGTTTGGTAGTACTGAGATTTGAAATTAAGGTCACTCTGACTCAGAGCAGATGTTCTGTTTTTGTTTTGTTTTGTTTTGTTTTAATTGTGGTAATAAACACATAACATGAATTCTACCTGCTTTTCAAATGTTAAAGTATTGTTAACTATATGTACGTTGCAGCAGAGTGGGTTGCCATGCCCTCTTCCAGGGCATCGTCCCAACTTAGGGGTCAAACCCAAATCTCCATTGCAGGTGGATTCTTTACCACTGAGCCACCAGGGAAGCCTCTAGTATTTTATGACTGGTGGTATATAGAGATTTGAGAATTACCCTCAGAGACTACATATCTACACACGCTTTCCTTTTTATCCTGAGTAAAATGAGAGTTGAGAGGATGACTACGCTGATCACTGGGACTGTCACACACAGTAAAAGCCATTCATTTGACACGAATGAAGTTGAAACAAACCATTCAAAAGCCGTCTATATAATGGCCAGCATTTCCAAGAATCCTTTGGTTGGAAAATTATTTGCAAATCCTATTTAGATAACAGCTGAACTGAAACTGAAAATCATGGAGTTTCCCCATTTGGCACTACTCACTATTTAAATGAATATCAAACAATGGGGTTAAAATTGACGGGACAGAAAGTGGAAGAAGACCAAAAGCTCTCAGCACATATTGGCCAGGAATCCGCACAAACAGCAAAGGGAAATTGGAATGTAAATAGAATCAGGAGCATCAGACAGAATTAATCTAGACAAAGTCATCAGTGTTCCACACAGCAGAGGAAAAGTGAATTGTGCTTTATTCAGCTTGACCAGCTAATCCAACTGCATGGCAAAGAGTGGTGTGATCTGGTGAACAGATTACTACCTTTTCAAATTTTTTGGTGGCAAGTTTGGTACTAAAGTTTAATCAGTTAAATCGATTTATGCACTTACCCCAGGCAATTTATTAACAATAAATTGGAAATCAGTTTTAAAGTATTGGCTTCTCTGTCATCATCTATCCTAGATACCCTGCGATCTACCATTATATTTTTTTCGCTTTATTGGTTTATTAACTTATTTTTTAAAAATTACTATGTATTAAAAAACTTCTATGTGCCAGCCACTGCATTATGTGATAGGAACACAGTTTCTCCCTTCAATAAGCACAGGAGATAAGCACGTAGGCTCAGAAGTTAAATATGCAGACTTGGTTCTATTATTGAGGTGTGGTGGACAAAGCTCAGTTTCTTGGTGGCAAGAATAAGGCACTGAGGGCTCAGGCGGGGAGTGACATGATGGAGTTCTGTGATCCATCTTCATCATTTACAGGCTCTATATTTGCAGGTTCTGGATTTGCCAATTTGTCTACTTATTTATTTGAAAGCTCAAATTAAAATGAAATTTATTTCATTTCACAAATTGGTGAAATTTATTTGTAAGCTCAAAATTAACACTTGCAGTACTTTGTGATCATCTATGGCCCTGGACAGAGAAGTGAAAAATCTGAATCTCCCAGCTCTCATCCCCAGCTGAGGTGGAGCATCGGGATCTCTGCCTTCCTGCATCAACTCCTACCCTAAAAGACTATTTATAGTCTATTTATAGACTATTTATAGTCTATTTAGTGACTATTTATAGTCTATTTAGTGTCCCCTCTTTTGGGGGGGGGGCACTTTCACACTTTTTGTTGGCAATTTTGTTTTTTAAAATGCTAAAGTGCTGTCATGCTCCTCTGGGCATGAACACACTGATGTGTGTTATGGAGAAAACACTGTGTGTTAGATAAAACTGTCCAGGCATGCACTGGCATGCTGTGGCTGTGACTTCGATATTAATGAACCAGCCAGATAGATTAAGTAAGGTGTCCTTAAACAGAAATGCACATAAGACAAGGTTATATACTGATTAGCTGATGAAAATGTTATGACCCGAGGCTTTCAGGATCCTAATCCTGTATTTTCCTTAGGAGCAATGGTTCGGTATTTGCTAATTCAGTATTTGTGGCAACTTCATAGAACATAACTCCAGTGAATAACAAGAACTGAGAGCACTTTAGAACAATCCCTTTGGCAGAGTGTGGTCAATGAATTGGAGGGTTTCTTGCCTGCCATCTTTTTTACACTATCATAGCTGTTCATCTGAAAAGAAGAAGGCCTTAGCCCTCAGTGAGGATCTATTTATTCTTTCACTCAGTAACTACCTCTCTCGTTCTTTAAACAATAATTTGCTTATTTATTTATTATTTATTTTTGCTTGCACTGGGTCTTCGTTGCTACAAGCAGGCTTTCTCTAGCGGTGGAGAGTGGGCGCTGCTCCTCGTTGTGGTGAGCAGGCTTCTCACTGCAGTGGCTTCTCTTGTTGCAGAGCACAGGCTCTAGGCACACGGGCTTCAGTGGTTGCAGCACACAGACTCAGTAGTTGTGGTACATGGGCTTTAGTTGCTCTGCAGCATATGGAATCTTCTGGGACCAGAGATCGAACCCACGTCCCCTGCATTGGCAGGCCGATTCTTACCCACTGTACCACCAGGGAAGTCCTTCAGTAACTGTCTCTTGAAAACCCATTATATGAGGCTTATAGGAGAACACAGGTGGACGAGGTGCCTTCATCGTGGGTAAAATGGAGGCCATCAGACTGACAGGTATCAGTGACTGACTAGGTCTGAGGGAGGAAAGAGAAGGCAAGGGGTGGCCTAGCTTTCTGTTTCAGAGAGGACAGCAGGTGAATGCTGCTGATTCTCCCAAAAGAAGGAACATAAGGAGGAGGAGCAGTCTTTGGAGGAAACAATGAAGTTCCTTCCAAAGAAATCCCAGGGCTGATCTCCTTCAGAATGGACTGGTTGGATCTCCTTGCAGTCCAAGGGACTCTCAAGAGTCTTCTCCAACACCACAGTTCAAAAGCATCAATTCTTCAGCGCTCAGCCTTCTTCACAGTCCAGCTCTCACATCCATACATGACCACTAGAAAAACCATAGCCTTGACTAGGCGAACCTTTGTTGGCAAAGTGATGTCTCTGCTTTTGAATATGCTATCTAGGTTGGTCATAACTTTCCTTCCAAGGAGTAAGTGTCTTTTAATTTCATGGCTGCAGTTACCATCTGCAGTGATTTTGGAGCCCAGAAAAATAAAGTCTGACACTGTTTCCACTGTTTCCCCATCTATTTCCCATGTAGGGATTTCTTTGGAAGGAATGATGCTAAAGCTGAAACTCCACTATTTTGGCCACCTCATACGAAGATTTGACTCATTGGAGAAGACTCTGATGCTGGGAGGGATTGGGGGCAGGAGGAGAAGGGGACGACAGAGAATGAGATGGCTGGATGGCATCACTGACTCAATGGATGCGAGTCTGAGTGACCTCCGGGAGTTGGTGATGGACAGGGAGGCCTGGCATGCTGCAGTTCATGGGGTCGCAAAGAGTCGGACACGACTGAGCAACTGATCTGATCTGATCTGATGAAGAAGTTGGTTGGATATATATATTTTAAATTTTTGTTTATTTATTTTATTTTTGGCTGCACTGGATTCTACTGTGCATGGCTTTCTCTGGCTTCAGAGAGTGATCTTCTCATTGCACTGGCTTCCCTGTTGCAGAGCGCGGGCTCTAGAGTGTGGGCTCAGTGGTTGTGACATGCCGGCTTAGTTGCCCCCTCATGTGGGATCTTCCTGGACCAGGGATTGAACCCATGTCCCCTGCATTGGCAGGCAGATTCTTAATCACTGGACTACCAGAGAAGTCCATGTAGTTTTGAGGCATATGGAGAGCTTCCATTTAGAAGACCAGTGGCAGGTAAGTGGCAGGTAAATATATGGACCCAGAGATCAAGAAAGCCGTCATTGCCCCTTGTCCTTCCCAAGGTGGGCTCCAGGCAAAAGTGTGAAGTAGAAGAAGACCTCTCAGTGTTTCCCTTATTCTTGGAGCCCACCCTCTGGGTAATCTACTACTATTTATCGCGATCCTTAGTCCATTGGCCTATATTAGATGCCCACCCTACCCACATGAAGCCTCTTTTCTTGCTTCTTTGGGCCCAGTAAAGTTCTGCACTCATCAAATTTCTAATCCAGAATATGAGCAATCTCCTTTAGGAGATGAAAGCCCTAACTTCAAAAATTTGTTTGAGGACTTTTGACTCTGGCTGTATGGGGTCACAGGTACCAATGTTGCTCTCCCACCCAAATCAACTAGAAAAATGAACAAAACCTAGGAAACAGCTGCTTTTGCTTACTAGATAACAGGCAATAAGGGTCTGTGGTCCCTGAGAGAGTGATCACAAATAAGACAGTGACAAATATGATTGCCCTGACTTGCCATCCAGAGGTACTTCCAGAATTCCAGCAGAGTGGGGAGGGTTCAATTCTGGAACCATGGAGACACAGAGGCAGCTGAAACTCATCAGGCAGAACATGGAGAGGAGAGAGCTATGCAGAGTGGTCCAGAATTTTGTGTGGTGCCATCCTGAAGCTGTTGATGAACACCTGGCTTCCCAGGCATGAGGTGTGATGACAAAGAACAGTTGTCAGGACTTCCCTGGTGGTACAGTGGATAAGAATCTCCCTGCCTGTACAGGGGACACGGTTCAGTCCCTGGTCTGGGAAGATTCCACACGCCTCAGAGCAACCAAGCACATGCACCACGACTACTGAACCCACCTGCTGCAACTACTAAACCCTGTGGGCTGAGAGCCTGTGCTCTGCATCAAGAGAAGCCCCTGCATTGAGAGCCCTGTGCCCCACAATGAAGGGTAGCTTCTGCTTGCTGGAACTAAAGAAAGCTCATGAGCAGCAATGAAGACCCAGTGCAACCAAAAAAAAAAAAAAAAAAAGTCAGACCTCTCACAGAGCTGGGAGATCCTGAGCTCTGACAACCAGAGGAGAGCTACTAGGTGAACACTCAATGTCGGCAGGCATTGGAGAAACTAGAGGTTGACTTCTCAGTAATAGGACTCTACTACCTCTAGGTAAAGCCATTTGTTGTATCTAAACGAACAATTTTCTAAGAATTGGTTTACTTCTTAGAACTATCAAAAGTCCTATTTCTATTTTGCCTAATGTTTATGTGGCTGTTCAGTCACTAAATCGTGTCTAACCCTTTGCGAACCCATGAACTGCAGCACACCAGGTTTCCCTGTCCTTTACTATCTCCTGGAGTCTGTTCAAACTCATGTCCATTGAGTTGATGATGCCATCCAACCATTTCATCCTCTGTTGCCCCCTTCTCCTCCTGCTCTCAATCTTTCCCAGCATCAAAGTCTTTTCCATTGAGTCAGCTCTTCACATCAGGTAGCCAAAGTATTGGAGCTTCAGCTTCTGCATCAGTCCTTCCAATGAACATTCAGGGTTGATTTCCTTTAGGACTGACTGGTTTGATCTCCTTGCAATCCAAGGCACCCTCAACAGTCTTCTCTAGCACCACAGTTCGAAAACATCAATTCTTCTGTGCTCAGCTTTCTTTATGGTCCAACTCTCACATCTCTACATAACTACTGGATGAAGTATAGCTTTGACCGGATGGATCTTTGTCAGCAAAGCAAAGTCTCTCCCTTTTAATATGCTGTCTGGTTTGTCACAGCTTTTCTTCCAAGGAGCAAGTGTCTTTTAATTTCATTGCTGCAGTCACTGTCTGTGGTGATTTTGGAGCCCAAGAAAAGAAAATATGTCATTGTTTCCACTTTTTCCCTATCTAATGTTTATATACATAGCTTAACTATTTTTTGCATGCCCAGATCCCACAGAGACACCCTGACACCATTAAGAAGATTGATTTTAATAACTTTTATTTGCATAGCACTGTATACTTTCTTTTAAAAATATAGAACATTTAGTACAATTAAATGTTATATTTTAAAGTGTGAGTTACAGATAACACAAAGAAGAAAATCAGATGGCCTATAATCCCACCACTCACAGATAACCACATTTTGTACTGTGTCCCTTTTAAAGAGCACATTCTCAGACATTATCTCATTTGGTTATCACAACAGCTGATTAAGCATATGGAATGCATATTATTATCCACATTTTGTGGATAAATTTAAGTGGCTTACCTGAGAACAACTGGCTTAAAGACCAGGAGACCAGACCTGAGCTCAGATAGCTTGACTGTAGGTGTTTCCAGTCTCTGGGAGCTGAAGTTCCCAAGGAACTGTTCCCCAGTCTTCAGTTAGCTTTTTCATTAAGGTAGAAAAAAGGCCAAGAAAATAGTTCATCTGAACACCGAAGAATTGATGCTTTTGAACTGTGGTGTGGAGAAGATTCTTGAGAGTACCTTGGACTGCAAAGGAGATCCAACCAGTCCATCCTAAAGGAGATCAGTCCTGAGTGCTCATTAGAAGGACTGATGCTAAAGCTCCAATACTTTGGCCACCTCATGCGAAGAGTTAACTCATTGGAAAAGACTCTGATGCCGGGAGGGATTGTGGGCAGGAGGAGAAGGGGACGACAGAGGATGAGATGGCTGGATGGCATCACCGACTCGATGGACATGAGTTTGAGTGAACTCTGGGAGTTGGTGATGGACAGGGAGGCCTGGCGTGCTGTGATTCATGGGGTCGTAAAGAGTCAGACACGACTGAGCTACTGAACTGAACTGAACTAGAAAATAAACTTTTTAAGCTTAAATAGTTAAGGGAAACCTTTTAGGAAAGTAAAGAGAAATGTATTCAGAAGTAGCTATCTTCCCCTGAGTCAAAGAAAGAGGGTTTCATTTCACTCTGGGGTAGTAGATTTTAAGAGAGAGAGGAGGACATCCTAGTTTATATATCACAGGCTAGGTGAGAGAGCAAGGAAACCCAGATCAAGAATTACACTGAGATAATTTGAGGATGCAGCTAAGAGGGGGGAACATCTGAAATTTAAATTGTTATTTTGTAAATCAAAGTCGAATAAAGAACTCTCCCATTTCTGAAATCTGTTATTTTTAAAATAACTGATTCCTCAGTGAGTCTATACTTCTTAGAATCCTTTCTCCAGTTGTATTTCAGTCTTCTTTGCCTTTGAAAGCAGCATGGGGGATTCCAGGCAGCCTAACTCCTTCCCAGACTTTGGCTTGTCCTTTCAGGTACTTAAAGCCCAAAACCCTCTCTCGGATTGTCAGGGTGCCCTGATAGCCAGAGTGAGTTAGGAGCAGAGTAAGTCCCAGGCACAGGAGACAACAAGGTTTGTCTTCAGCCTCATTCTTACCCCCTTTGCCAACTCTATTTTAAGAGAAATTTTCTGCTTAAATTAAAACACACACACAAGCAAACAATAATATGCCAGCAGCATATTATTTTTCCATCTAAAAAATATGTTTCCATCTAAAAACAGAACACAGGATGGATCACAAACACTTGGACCAGGGGGTGGTCTTCACTCTGGCTCAGGGCCCCCACACCTTACTCTATTCTTCTTGGATATGCTCCCATTCCTAATTGGGTTTTCTGCTGAGGGTAAGAGTCCTTTTTGTTTCGAAAGCCATGGACAACCTCTGTGCATATATTAAACCTTCTTATCTGGAGCTATCTGGAAAGCCCTGGTGAGCACAGTGAATTCTGCCATCTGGGCAGATTTTGCAACTGCCAAAAGATCAGGTTTTAGAGATAAAGTGAATGTGTTACAGGGTATTTTTTTGGTTCAGTCCGATGATATGGCCCATCAACCAACACAATTAAGTCTGCATGTTGCTAAAATTTCTGATACATCTATTCATTCATGAACAGAAGTTAGATGGTTATGAGTTTTCCCATCAAGTAATAGAAGAATACCAGAGTCAAGGTATTGTAATGATGAATGGAAATAAGTAAGGGCGAAGAAATAGAATTTCATAGGAGATAAACCTACATACTGAGAAATGTGTATTTTCAATGAATAACACAGATTGTGCAGCAGAAAGGACCATCAGATTTAAAGGAGATCCTAAAACAGATCAAACATGAAAGCCTCGCACTTTCCAATTTTAAAACCTTCTACAAAGCTCCAGTGATCAAAACGCTGTGGAACTGGCATAGGACAGACACAGAGACCAATGAACTAGATAGACTTGATAGCCCAGAAATAGACTGTCACATCTGTGGTCAATTAATTTTCCACAAGAGTGCCAAGACCATTCAATGAAGACAGAATAGTCTCTTTAACAAATGGTACTGAGAAAACGGGACATCCTCACGTAAAAGAATGAAATTGAACTCCTACCTCACACCAATCACAAAAAGTAACTCAGAGTGGATCAAAGAAAATAATAAATGGGTCAGACTTTAAGAGCAAATTGTTGTTTTCTGTGCCGAGTGGCATGTGGGATCTTAGTTTCCTGATCAGGGACTAACCCTGAACCCCCCGCCTTGAAGTGCAGAGTCTTAACCTCTGGACTGCCAGGAAGCCGCGGGGACGATCTTCATGACCCTGGATTTGGCAATGTGTTCTTAAGTTTGACACCAAAACCACAAGCAACGAAAGAAAAAAAAATCAGTTGGATGTCATCAAAACTAAAACTTGGGCGGGAGGTTTAAGAGCGAGGGGACATATGTATTCCTATGGCTAATCAACGTTGATGTTTGGCAATTATCCTTCAATTAAAAATAAATAAATTTTTTAAAATTTAATTTTATTTTATTTAACTTTACAATATTGCATTGGTATTGAAAGAAGTATAATATCATATATAAAAATAAATAAATTTTTAAAAAAGAAAAAAAAACTAAAACATTTGTGCATCAAAGGACACTCAACAAAGTTAAAAGACAACCTGAAGAATGGAAGAAAATATTTGCAAATCATATATGTGAAAAGGTTTAATACTCAGAATATCTAAAGAACTACATTTCAACAAGAAGACATTTCAATTTTAAAATGGGCAAAGGACTTCAGTAAACTTTTCTCTGAAGAAGTTATACAAGTCAAAAATTAACTGATGAAAAGAAGCTAGATACCATTAGTCAAGCTGTTGTTGTTTTGTCAGGAAATCGTGTCTGACTGTTTTGCAACCCTATGGTCTGTATCCCACCAGGCTTCTCAGTCCTTAGGATTCCCAGACAAGAATACTGGAGTGGGTTGCCGTTCCCTTCTTCACTCTTCCTGACCCAGTGAATGAAGGGAAATGCAAATCGAAAACACAATGAGCTACCACGTCACACTAATTATGATGGTGATAATTAAAAAAACAGACATAGCAAGGGTTAGCAAGGATGCAGTGAAAATGGAACACTTTTACACTGCCTATCAGGCTGTAAAATTGTGCAGCTTCTGTGAAAAAAAGTTCGGCAGTTCCTCAGAGAGTTAAACAGAATTACCATATAAGCCAGCAATTCCACTCCTAGGTACACACCCCCAAAGAATTGAAATCAGGGACCTAAGCAGTACACAAGCTTGTACATCAATGTTCCTAGCAGCATTATTCACAATAGCCAAAAATTGAAACAACACACGTATCTATCAGTAGATGAATAAATAAACAAAATGTGGTGTTTGCAACAGTATATTATTCAGTCATGAAAAGAAATGAGATTCTAATGCATTCCACAACAGAGATGAACCATGAAAAAAATTATACTAGGTGAAATAACCCTAACACAAAAGGACAAATGTTGTATGATTCCACTCACATAAACTATCCAAATCATAGAGACAGAAAGCTGATTAGAAGTTGCCAGGGAATGTGGGGAGAGGAACGATGCATTGCTGCTTAATGGCTACAGTTTCTGTTTGGAAAGATGAAAGGTTGATGAAAGAGCACTTCAAAATAAATAGTGGTGATGGTTGCACAGCATAGCCACTGTAATTAATGTCACTGAATTTAAAAATGATTAAAGTGGAAAACTTCAGGTTATATGCATTTATTTTACACAATTAAAAACATACACACCAGACTTCCCTGTTTGTCCAGTGGTGAAGAATCTGCCTGCCAACGCAGGAGACATGAGTTCGATCCCTGTTCTGGGAAGATCCCACACAGCCTAGAGCAACTAAACCTGTGAGCCCCAACTACTGAGCCCACAGGCAGCAGTGACTCCCAAAGCCCCTGCCCTCGAGCCCATGCTCTGCAACAAGAGACGTCAATGCAATGCGCAGCCCAAGCTCTGTAGCTAGAGGATAGTCCCTGCTCGCTCCAACTAGAGAAGACCCATTTGCAGTAATGAATAAATAAGCTAATTAAAATTTAAAAATAATCAGATCAGCCGCTCAGTCGTGTCCAACTCTTTGCAACCCCATGAATCACAGCATGCCAGGCTTCCCTGTCCATCACCAACTCCCGGAGTTCACTCAGACTCACATCCATCGAGTCAGTGATGCCATCCAGCCATCTCAGCCTCTGTCGTCCCCTTCTCCTCTTGCCCCCTATCCCTCTCAGCATCAGAGTCTTTTCCAGTGAGTCAACTCCTCGCATGAGGTGGCATGAGGTGGCCAAAATACTAGAGTTTCAGCTTTAGCATCATTCCTTCCAAAGAAATCCCAGGGCTGATCTCCTTCAGAATGGACTGGCTGGATCTCCTTGCAGTCCAAGGGACTCTCAAGAGTCTTCTCCAACACCACAGTTCGAAAACATCAATTCTTCGGCGCTCAGCCTTCTTCACAGTCCAGCTCTCACATCCATACATCACCACGGGAAAGACCATAGCCTTGACTAGACGGACCTTTGTTGGCAAAGTAATGTCTCTGCTTTTCAGTATGCTATGTAGGTTGGTCATAACTTTCCTTCCAAGGAGTAAGCGTCTTTTAATTTCATGGCTGCAGTCACCATCTGCAGTGATTTTGGAGCCCAGAAAAATAAAGTCTGACTCTGTTTCCACTGTTTCCCCATCTATTTCCCATGAAGTGATGGGACCGGATGCCATGATCTTTGTTTTCTGAATGTTGAGCTTTAAGCCAACTTTTTCACTCTCCTCTTTCACTTTCATCAAGAGGCTTTTTAGTTCCTCTTCACTTTCTGCCATAAGGGTGGTGTCATCTGCATATCTGAGGTTATTGATATTTCTCCCAGCAATCTTGATTCCAACTTCTGTTTCTTCCAGCCCAGCATTTCTCATGATGTACTCTGCATATAAGTTAAATAAACAGGGTGACAATATACAGCCTTGACGTACTCCTTTATGCACACAGACAAACCAAGTTTGGCTAGTTGGGCTGCTGTGGTTACTGCACTTATGTGGCTTAGCTTTGCCACTGGACCAAGACAGATTGTAGTAGATTATTGGCCTCTGATGATCCTCATGAAGGTGAGTCTCACGTACAAATATGTAGAAAGGCTTATGGTAACTAGGAAGGCTAGAGAGGGAGATTGTTAAGAGCTAATTTTAACTCATTAAAGCCCCATTCATGTTTAGAGTCCCAGGGAAGATATTTGCTTACCAAGGACTTGGTAAAGTCACCTCCTTGGTGATGCTGAAAGCTCAGCTTCTCTGTGCACCAGTGCCAAATCAAATCTCAGAGACAGAGTTTTGCGTGAAGTAGAAAAGCATAGCTTTAGTTTTGGGTGAAGTAGAAAAGCATAGCTTTATTGCTTTGCCAGGCAAAGGGGGGCCCAGTGGGCTCATGCCCTCAAACCAAGTGTCCAAATTTGGGAAAGATCGGGAGAAGTTTCATATTAATTGTCCAAAGAGGGTGTGATCAGCTCGTGGACATTCTTCTGATGGTTTGGTGGTGAGATAAGTAGGAGTCAGCATCATCAACCTTCAAGTCCAGCTGGTCCGGGGCCTACATGCTTGTGGGCAGCATACCATCATTAGTCATTAACTTCCCCACCTAAAGAGGGGGTTAAGTATCTGCAAGATAGCTCACAGATGTTGTGTGTATCCCTTGATGGGGAAGCAGGACCTTGCCTGAAGCCTACTTGACTGTTTGTTTCTCCCTAGTCTAACATCCCTGGAAAATCCCATGGACCGAGGATCCTGGTAGGCTTCAGTCCATGGGGTTGCAAAGAGTCAGACACAACTGAGCGACTTCACTTTCACTTTTCACTTTCATGCATTGGAGAAGGAAATGGCAACCCACTCCAGTGTTCTTGCCTGGAGAATCCCAGGGACGGGAAGCCTGGTGGGCTGCTGTCTATGGGGTCACACAGAGTCAGACACGACTGAAGCGACTTAGCAGCAGCAGCAGCAGTCTCACATCCCTCCCTTCCTCAATTAGCAACTGCTTGAATCTGCCCAATGGAGCTCGGGGAAGGCCGTGGAGGCTGAATGAATACTGTTTCCTGTAGTCAAAGAGATGACGACACAGAGGCCTTGTGCTATAGGCCCCTGCAGTATATCTTGGGATGAAACGTGTCCTAGGAAATGAACTTTACTTTGACAAAACTATAACTTCTCTTTGGAAACCTTCCCCCTTTCTGAGCTAAAACATTGAAACGGATGGAAACAGTCTCAGAGCTCCCTTCATCTTCAGAACACAGAACACAAAAGTCATCATATAGTGGTTAAAAGTAGTGCGTGCATACTTGCTCAGTTGCGTGCCTCTCACAGCAACCCCATGGACTGTAGCCCACCAGGCTCTTGAGTCCATGGGCTTTTCCAGGCAAGAATATCGGAGCCCATTGCCATTTTCTACTCCAGGAGATCTTTCCGACCCGGGGGTCGGGACCTGAGTTTCTTGCACCTCGTGCACTGGCAGGCAGATTCTTTACCACTGTGCCACCTAGGAAGCCCAGGAAAGAGTAAGTCCTAGGGAAATGAAGGTCCTTGAGACCATGGCTGAAGACTTGTGAAAAGTAGGAGGGAGATTCTAAACCCCTGGGGTACAGCAGGCCTGGCATATTGCTCATGGCCCTTGTGCAATGAACAATAAATCGATAGTGATGCTGAGGTACATGCTATACTCAGTTATTCAGTCATGTCTGACTCTTTGCAGCCCCACGGACTGTAGCCAGCCAGACTCCTCTGTTCATGGGGATTTTCCAGGCAAGAATACTGGAGTGGGTTGCCATGCCCTCTTCCAGGGAATCTTCCCAATCCAGGGATCGGGCCCAGGTCTCCCACATTGCGGGTAGATTCTTTACTATCTGAGCCACCAGGGAAACCCTGACGCTGAGGTAAGCAGAAGGCAAATCTGCTGCTGCTGCTGCTGCTAAGTCACTTCAGTCATGTCCAACTCTGTGCGACCCCATAGACGGCAGCCCACCAGGCTCCCCCATCCCTGGGATTCTCCAGGCAAGAACACTGGGGTGGGTTGCCATTTCCTTCTCCAATGCATGAAAGTGAAAAGTGAAAGTGAAGTCGCTCAGTCGTGTCCAACTCTTAGCGACCCCATGGACTGCAGCCTACCAGGCTCCTCCATCCATGGGATTTTCCAGGCAAGAGTACTGGAGTGGGATGCCATTGCCTTCTCCGGAAGGCAAATCTATAAACTGTTAAATATGCAGCCTCAGGAGGCACTAATATGAAATTAGATGTGGGTTTGATACTACAGGGAAGCAAGGAATGTCTGTTTTATTTACAACCCTGAGTGTGGATTGGTACAATCTTTTTCTCTGTTATGCTTTTTTTAAATATTAATTTCTAGGGGCTGTACTACGTCTTCGTTGCAGCACATGAGCTTTCTCTAGTGGCAGTGACTGGGGGCTACTCCTCGCTGAAGTTCAAGGGCTTCTTGTGGTGGTTTCTCTTGTGAGGCATGGGCTCTAGGTGCCCAGGCTTCAGTAGTGGTGGCACATGGGCTTAGCTGCTCCTTGGCAGGTGGGATCTTCCCAGACCAGAGACTGAACCCATGTTCCCTACACTGGCAGGCAGATTTTAACCACGAGACCACCAGGGAAGCCCTATTTAAGACTTTTAATGATTGATTTTAGTCCTTCTTTGTTGTTATTGTTCAGTCACTAAGTCGTGTCCGATTCTTTGCAACCCTGTGGACTATGGCACTCCAGGTTTCCCTGTCCTTCACTATTTCCTGGAGTTTGCTCAAACTCATGTCCATTGAGTGAGTGATGCCATCCATCCATCCATCCATCCATCTCATCCTCTGTCACCCCCTTCTCCTCCTGCCCGCAATCATTCCCAGAATCAGGATCTTTTCCAAAGTCCTTCTTTAGCTTCTTGTTTAACAGGATACTATGCAGTTTGGCTTCCCAGTGGTAAAGAATCCACCTGCCAGTGCAGGAGGCGCAGGAGACACGGGTTCAGTCTCTGGGTTGAGAAGATTCCTTGGAGCAGGAAACGGCAACCTGCTCCAGTATTCTTGCCTGAAAAATCCTATGGACAGAGGAGCCTGGCAGGCTACAGTCTAGAAGGTTGCAATGTGTCAGACACAACTGGCTTGCATGGCCCCTACCATGGCACAGTTTGGACAGAGATTTAGAGAAATCAATCTGAACCTTCATTGTAGCTCCTAAATCCTGCCTATTCCTAAAAAAATGTTTAGACCTTCTCGATATCTCCAATCTGGCTTAATTCTGATACTAGAGTAACAGTAAATCAACATCCGAATTAGCTATGATCTCATGTGATAGGGGAGTTTGTGGAGATTTCAAGGAAGACGTCCCCCTGGAGAACATTTAATCTGGCATTTTATTTGCACAGTAACCCCTCCCTATTAAGTTACATCTGAAGCTGATGATTCAGGAGGAGGAACGATTGTACCTTGGTTACAGGTCTGGAGGGAGACTGTTTTGGCATTGGGAACATTTGAAAGTTATTAGAGATACCCACTGGAGAAAGCAGCAGAGATACCCACCAATTGACTTGTTATTGATTCTAAGACAGTGGCAGGTTTAAAGTTTATATATTATGTCATTATTTTTATTCTATCAGATCAGATCAGATCAGTCGCTCAATCGTGTCCGACTCTTTGCGACCCCATGAACCGCAGCACGCCAGGCCTCCCTATCCATCACCAGCTCCCGGAGGTCACTCAGACTCGCATCCATCGAGTCAGTGATGCCATCCAGCCATCTCATCCTCTGTCATCCCCTTCTCCTCCTGCCCTCAATCCCTCCCAGCATCAGAGTCTTCTCCAATGAGTCAACTCTTCGCATGAGGTGGCCAAAATACTGGAGTTTCAGCTTTAGCATCATTCCTTCTAAAGAAATTCCAGGATTGATCTCCTTCAGAATGGACTGGTTGGATCTCCTTGCAGTCCAAGGGACTCTCAAGAGTCTTCTCCAACACCACAGTTCAAAAGCATCAATTCTTCGGCGCTCAGCCTTTTTCACAGTCCAACTCTCACATCCATACATAACCACAGGAAAGACCATAGCCTTGACTAGGCGAACCTTTGTTGGTAAAGTAATGTCTCTGCTTTTGAATATGCTATCTAGGTTGGTCATAACTTTCCTTCCAAGGAGCAAGCGTCTTTTAATTTCATGGCTGCAGTCACCATCTGCAGTGATTTTGGAGCCCAGAAAAATAAAGTCTGACACTGTTTCCACTGTTTCCCCATCTATTTCCCATGTAGTGATGGGACCAGATGCCATGATCTTCGTTTTCTGAATGTTGAGCTTTAAGCCAACCTTTTCACTCTCCACTTTCACTTTCATCAAGAGGCTTTTTAGCCCCTCTTCACTTTCTGCCATAAGAGTGGTGTCATCTGCATATCTGAGGTTATTGATATTTCTCCCGGCAATCTTGATTCCAACTTGTGTTTCTTCCAGTCCAGCATTTCTCATGATGTACTCTGCATATAAGTTAAATAAACATGGTGACAATATGCAGCCTTGACGTACTCCTTTTCCTATTTGGAACCAGTCTATAGCATCTGAATTAATTAAAATTTGGCAATGTTGTCTGTTAATATTTAAAGAGGTTCCTCCTTCTGATTTAAGGATAAAATATAAAATTAAGTGCTTACTTTCCCACTGGAGCGTTTTAGCTGGTCAATCACTTCATTTTTTTCCCCCTTTAGTTTCTTAGCTAAGGCAGAACAACTGTTTTTATCTCGTTCTTTCTAGAAGCGCCTTTGCCTAGAGATTCCCTCCTTTGGGGATTAATGACTATTTTATTTGTGATACCAAGGATTGGCCACCTTTTCCTGCCAGAGGCAGATGTGACATTCTGGACTATGCAAGCCATACAGCTCTGTTGCACTTTTAACTCTGTGGTTGTGAAAGCAGCCAGAAACACTGTGTAAACATAAGGGTGACTGTGTTCCATCAAAGTTTTATTTGCAAAAACAGGCAGAAGGTCAGGGTCTTGGCCCATGGACTGTAGTTTACTGAAACTTTTGTAAGATCATGAGTTTATTCTGAGCTCTATTTTTCCTTTTGGATTGCTCAGCAAGGGGCTGGAGGTCTGGCAGTGGGGCTCTTTCCCTTTCTAGCTATTGCTTGTATATTAAATCCCTTATTTCTGGATTAAAGCCATTTATAAAAAGTGAGGTCACAATTGCTTAAGGGTCTACTTTGGAATGCTGTCTATAGGTGGGAAAGAGCCTGTTTCTAGTTTCTCCAATGGATTTTTTTTTTTTTTTTTTTTTGCTTGTAGGACTGAATCAGAGCTCAATCTGTTTTCATAGGGAAGAGCTGGGAGGAGCTTTCAAAAAATCTTGTTTAACACCTGCAGCTTTGCTAAATTCTTCTGATTTCCTCTGCCATTTTAAGTCATCCTTAGATCTTCCCATTCTGCTTTTTCAACCTTTATTTATTTATTTTGCATCTGAGGTTCCTACTAATACATGAACTAACTGGTATAGATCTGTGAGTTTTGGATTACATGTTCTAAGACTATTTTATTTTTAAAAAATATTTACTTATTTGGTTGTATTGGGTCTTAGCTGCAGCATGTGGGATGTAGTTCCCTGACAAGGAATTGAACCTGGGCCACCTGTATTGGGAGTGCAGGGTCTGAACCACTGCATCACCAGGGAAGACCCCCTGAGACTATTTTAAACTCCTCTGTAAATTTCTCCAAAGACTTTGGAAAAACTTTGACAATGGCCCTCAGCTCAGAGCAAGAAGAGGGCTTAACATCAATTGTAAGGGGTTGTCTCTGTTCTGTGGAGGATTTAAATTGAAAAAATAGTTGGACTTTGAATTTTCTGGCTCTTCAGGAAGGAAAGGGGCCCATTGAGGTAGGGCTGCTGCTGCTGCTGCTAAGTCACTTCAGTCGTGTCCGACTCTGTGGGACCCCGTAGATGGTAGCCCACCAGGCTTCCCCGTCCCTGGGATTCTCCAGGCAAGAATACTGGAGTGGGTTTGCCATTTCCTTCTCCAGTGCATGAAAGTGAAAAGTGAAAGTGAAGTCACTCAGTCGTGTCCAACTCTAGTGACCCCACGGACTGCAGCCCACCAGGCTCCTCAGTCCACAGGATTCTCCAGGCAAAAGCACTGGAGTGGGGTGCCACTGCCTTCTTCTGAGGTAGGGCAGGGGCAGAAAAGATAGAGGAGCGCAGAGTGGAGAAATAGGAATAGTGAGAAGAAAGGCTGTCATATTTTAGTTGTGTTTAAGGGATTAAAGGGGCTTCCCTGGTAGCTCAGCTGGTAAAGAATCTGCCTGCAATGCTGGAGACCTCGATTTGATTCCTGGGTCTGGAAGATCCCCAGGAGAAGAGACAGGCTACCCACTTTAGTATTCTTGGGATTCCCTGGTGGCTCAGACAGTAAAGATTCCACCTGCAATGCGGAAGACCTGGGTTTGATCCCTAGGTTGGGAAGATCCCCTGAAGGAGGGCATGACAATCCATTCCAGTATTCTTGCCTGGAGAATCTCCATGGACAGAGAAGCCTGGTGGGCTCCAGTCTGTAGTGTCTCAAGAGTTGCACAGCACAGCAAGGGATTAAAATGGAGAAACAGTTTTATGCTGCCCACATTTTTATTTGCCTTGGCCAAAGAATCTCTTAAGGCCAAGTTTTAGAATTTAGAATTTTAGAATTTCGAATTTCCCACTTTCTTATACCAATTCAAAATATGTAGAACATTCAGTATTTGGAAATGCTTCCTTTTTGTTCTAAGATATCTCTTAAATAAATAATTTTATTTCTATCAAAATTTCCTGCAGGGTGACTACAATAATGCCAAATTATCTTTGGTGAAATTATGCTATTTAGGAAGGTAAGTACATGAATCTGAGTTACATAAATATAGGTGAGAGATAGGATAATGCCCTGGAGGGTATGTGTTCACAAACTGAGATAACTTTTTCAGAGTCTTGGAATAATTGGTTCAAAGTATTGCTTACACTTTTGCATCTCAGTTTCCCCAAGATAGTGCTTAGGTGTAAAACCACAAACCAAACCTACTTGCAGTTCCCAGAGGGTGGAATGTTTGGAGAGATCTCTTCACTGGAAAGACTGATGCTGAAGTTGAAGCTCCAATACTTTGGCCACCTGATATCAAGAGCTGATTTATTGGAAAAAACCCTGATGTGGGGAATGATTAAAGATGGGAGGAGAAGAGGGAAACAAAGGATGAACTGGTTGGATGGCATCACTGACTCAGCGGACATGAGTTTGAGCAAACTCTGGGAGATAGTGAAGGACGGGGAGCCCGACATGCTGCAGTTCATGGGGTCGCAAAGAGTTGGATAGGACTTAGGGACTGAATTAAAAAAACAGCTCCCAGAATCAGACTCTCATGGAGTCAAGGTAGGACTAAGGAAAGTTCTCGGACAAAATTAATACAAAAATAACTTTATTGAGGTATAGATTGTATATTATAAAGTTAATCCATTTTAAATGTACAGTTAGATAGTTCTTTTTAGAAAATTTACACAGTTGTGCAACCAAGGATTATATTGGTTGTGCAACATAATCCAATCTTAGTTCATTCCATCACTCCAAAAAATAACTTCTTATCCTTTTTCAGTCAATTTCTGTTCCCACGCTCACCTCTAGGCCACCACCAATTTGCTTTCTATCTCTGTGGATCTGACAACTGTGGACTCTCCATATAAATGGATCACACAATGTACGATCTTCTGTGTCTGACTTTTTCCATTTAGCACTGTGTTCTTGAGTTTTATTTCATAAGGTTTTGCTGAGTGACCCAGGACAAAAGAGGGGCTTCCCAGGTGGCTCAGTGGTAAAGAATCCACCTGCAATGCCAGAGATGCAGGTTCAATCCTTGGGTTTGGAAGATCCCCTGGAGAAGGAAATGGCAACTCAGTTCAGTATTTTGGCCTGAGAAATCCCATGGACAGAGGAAATTGGAGGGCTACAGTCCATGGGGTCACAAAAGAGTTGGACATGACTTAGCAACTAAACAACAACAACCACGACAAATACAGTCCAAAGGACACTGGTCTAAGAAGAAAACGTCTGACTTCTCAGTACTCAGGGCTGCTTGAGGAACAGATTTTTGGGGGACCTGGCTTAGCCTCCTCCCTATGAACTTTCTTCTTACAGATATGCAACAAATACGAATACAGAGACATGTGAGAGTAGTGTGTGCATACTCGGTCATGTCTGACTCATTGGCGATACCATGGACTATAGCCTGCCAGGCTCCTCTGTCCATGGGATTTCCTAGGCAAGCACACTGGAGTGGGCTGCCATTTCCTTTTCCAGAGGATCTTCCTGACCCAGGGATTAAACCCTGGTTTTAAACTATGTCTTCTGTATCTCCTGTATTGGCAGGCAATTCTTTACCACTGCACCACCTGGGAAGCCCATGAAGATGGAGACATATAGTAGCATTATTAGTTGATAAACCAGATTTCTGCCAAGCTTAAAGTTTTCCAAATATGATCAGATAACCAAAACACTTTTAAAAAGGGTTTTGTTCCCCACTCCCCCCACCCCTAGGAAACAAAACAAACTCAACATTGGTGGGGCTCAACAAAAAGAAATTAGGGTCATATTATCCTGACACATGCTAAGTGCTAAATAAATGTTGGCTATTACCATTCCTTCAATATACAAGCCTCAGTGACAAGAATTACCCATACAAGGCATAAGGCAATGTCTAGTAAGAAAAGGGAGGGATATAAGTACACAAAGGAATAGAATTGTGTACTATGATAGGAGGAAGCTACTAGAATAAGGAGGAGAGGTATGAGGCTCAACCTGAAGGGACCAGAGCAGGTTTCCTGAAAGGGTGAGTCCTGAGCTGGATTTTGAAGATAGAGAAGGTGGGAACAAGAAGGCATGTGGTCAGGTCATGGGAGCATCTGGCTTACATAAAGTTACAGCCAGTAGAGAAAACCTGGCTCATTCTAGAAACTTCAGAGAGTTCAGCATGGTGGAGATGCAGCAGGTTGGTAAAAGGTTTCAAGAGACAGAAACAGGTGATGGGTCTGGCCTTGTGTGCCCTTCCCAGGAAATCTGAGGTCCCTGGAACAACACAACCAAAGGAATTTGATGATCAGATCCAAGAACTATATTTCAGGCACTGTAATAAGTACTTTGCATATGGTATCTCATGTGCAATTAGACATGTTCTGTATTTTACAGATGAGAAAGTCAAGGCTTATTAGAGATGAAGCACCTTGCCCAAAGTCACACAGTCATTAAGTGGTAGAACTGGAATTTGAATCCAGACCTTCCAGAGTCCAAATCATGATGTTGGATAGCTCTTAACCATGATGTTAGCCATGATATGCCCTGTACCGGTTAGATTTTCAGTGCTCTGTGGGAGAACACATGAGGGCAGAGTCTAGGACAGCAGCAATAGGGAAAGAGAGTCATCGTGCATTCAAGAGGTCTTATGAAGTAGAGTCTTCGGGAACTGGCAGGTTGAATAGTGGGGAGGCCAGATGGATGATGGTGTCATTTGACCAAACAGGGATGATACAGGAGGAGGAGCAGGTTTGGGAGTAAAATAATGGTGTCTCTTTGGATCATGCTGAGTTCAAATTGTCTGTGGGAGAATTAAGGGGGCAAGTGTAGTACTCAGGAGTCTCTGGGATCTAAGTTCACAAGAGCAATACCAGCTGAGAATTAGTTAGATGTGGGAGATGTATGCTTGGAAGTGGGAGGGTAGACTGAGAAGAGAAAGCTGATGATGACATGGGCTCTGTCATTGCAGCACAAGTATTTTGGTTTATTGATTTCCTAATGATGCTAAAGCTGAAACTCCAGTACTTTGGCCACCTCATGCGAAGAGTTGACTCATTGGAAAAGATTCTGATGCTGGGAGGGATTGGGGGCAGGAGGAGAAGGGGACGACAGAGGATGAGATGGCTGGATGGCATCACTGACTCGATGAATGTGAGTCTGAGTGACCTCCGAGAGCTGGGATGGACAGGGAGGCCTGGCGTGCTGCGGTTCATGGGGTCGCAAAGAGTCGGACATGACTGAGCGACTGATCTGATCTGAGACACTAGTCTAAGGAATTGATCTTCCACTAGCATGTGCAGAGGTGAATCACGTGTCTTTTCTTCAATAAAATTAAGAATTTCTTTTTTCCTAGGATCAGTCACACAAGAAATTCTTATGTCATAATACTGCATGATGTGACTGATTTAAAGCCTTTGTTTGAAAGGCCTAATAAACCTAAATGGAACAATATCATCTAGAAAGAAAAAAAAAAAATTAACAGCCCCCAGCAAGGGAAAATGTGCTGATCAAAGACAGGCATTCGATTTAGACTCACAAGTGGCAAGTTCTGAGCCCAAAAGCCCATTAAATGGTCTGCTCCATACATTTCTCTTAATGGAAGTCTGGCGTGCTTAAGGGATCTATTTATCCATCACTTTAGTGTATTAATTGATCAAGTCCTCTGAGGTCGCCGAATAAGTATCAGATGAAAAAACTCATCTCATGATTTACCATAGACAGAGTTTCCCACAACATGATACTTAAGATGGCAAGTTCCCTTTAAATAGGCCAGAGTCCTCAACTGGCATCTGCAGATGTGGTCAGACAGCGTTTCTGTTTTATTTTGTTTTTGTTTCTAGGCTGTTCTCTATATGAGAAAGGGTTAAAGTTAAAATAACAGTATAATTTTTACCAAATGTTATGGGCTGGATTCCCATCTCTTGAAGAATTTTCCACAGTTTGTTGTGATCTACACAAAGGCTTTGGTGTAATCAATAAAGCAGAAATAGATGTTCTTAGGGAACTCTCTTCCTTTTTGTATGATCCAACAGATGTTGGCAATTTGATCTCTGGTTCCTCTGCTTTTTTGAAATCCAGGTTGAACATCTGGAAGTTCACAGTTCAGCTACTATTGAAACCTGGCTTGGAGAATTTTGAGCATGACTTTGCTAGCATGTGAGATGAGAGCAATTGTGTGGTAGTTTGAATGTTCTTTCGCATTGCTTTTCTTTGGGATTGGAATGAAAACTGATTTTTTCCAGCCCTGTGGCCACTGCTGAGTTTTCCAAATTGCTGGCATATCGAGTGCAGCAGTTTAACAGCATCATCTTTCTGGATTTGAAATAGTTCAACTGGAATTCCATCACCTCCACTAACTTTGTTCATAGTGATGTTTCCTAAGGCCCACTTGACCTCACGTTCCAGGATGTCTGACTCTAGGTGAGTAATCACACCATCATGGTTATCTTGGTTGTGAAGATCTTTTTTGTACAGTTCTTCTGTGTATTCTTCCCACCTCTTCATAATATCTTCTGCTTCTGTTAGGTCCATATCATTTCTGTCCTTTTTGTGCCCATCTTTGCATGAAATGTTCCCTTGCATGTTCCCTTTGCATGAAATGTATCTCTAATTTTCTTGAAGAGATCTCTAGTCTTTCCCATTCTATTGTTTTCCTCTGTTTCTTTGCATTGATCACTGAGGAAGGCTTTCTTATCTCTCCTTGTTGTTCTTTGGAACTCTGCATTTAAATAGATATATCTTTCCTTTTCTCCTTTGCCTCTTGCTTCTCTTCTTTTCACAGCTACTTGTAAGGCCTCCTCAGACAATCAATTTGCCTTTTTGCATTCTTTTTCTTGGGGATGGTCTTGATCCCTGCCTCCTGTACAATGTCATGAACCTTTGTGCATAGTTCTTCAGGCATTCAATCAGATCTAATCCCTTGAATCTATTTCTCACTTCCACTGTATAATCATAAGGGATTTGATTTAGGTCATACATGAATGATCTAGTGGTTTTCTCTACTTTCTTCAATTTAAGTCTTCAATTTCAATATGACTCCTGAGAAATCTGTATGCAGGTCAAGAGGCAACAGTTAGAACTGGACATGGAACAACAGACTGGTTTCAAATTGGGAAAGGACTACGTCAAGGCTGTATATTGTCACTCGGCTTATTTAAATTATATGCAGAGTATATCATGTGAAATGCCAGGCTGGATGAAACACAAGCTGGAATCAAGATTGCCAGGAGAAATATCAATAACTTCAAATATGCAGATGACACTACCCTTATCAGATCAGATCAGTCGCTCAGTCGTGTCCGACTCTTTGCGACCCCATGAACCGCAGCACGCCAGGCCTCCCTGTCCATCACCAGCTCCCGGAGGTCACCCAGACTCGCAGAAAGCAAACAAGACCTAAAAAGCCTCTTGATGAAAGTGAAAGAGCGGAGTGGAAAGTTTGGCTTAAAGCTCAACATTCAGAAAACTAAGATCATGGCATTTGGTCCCATCACTCCTTGTCAAATAGATGGAGAAACAATGGAAACGATGATAGACTTTATTTTCTCGGGCTCCAAAATCACTGCAGATGGTGACTACAGCCATGAAATTACAAGACTCTTGCTCCTTGGAGGAAAAGCTATGACCAACCTAGACAACATATTAAAAAAGCAGAGGCATTACTTTGCCGACAAAGGTCTGTCTAGTCAAAACTATGGTTTTTCCAGTAGTCATCATGGATGTGAGAGTTGGACTATAAAGAAAGTTGAGCGCTGAAGAATTGATGCTTTTGAACTGTGGTGTTGGAGAAGACTCTTGAGAGTCCCCTGGACTGCAAGGAGATCAAAGGAAATCAGTCCTGAATATCATTGGAAGGACTGATAGTGAGGCGGATGCTCCAATACTTCAAACACCTGATATGAAGAACAACTCATTGAAAAAGTCCCTGATGCTGGGAAAGATTGAAGGCAAGAGGAGAAGGGGGTGATAGAGGATCAGATGGTTTGATGGCATCATCTACTTGATAGACATGAGTTTGAGCAAGCTCCAGGAGTTGGTGATGGACAGGGAAGCCTGGCATTGGGGCAGTCCATGGGGTCTCAGAGTCAGACTTGACTGAGCAACTGAACTGATTTGAACTGAATGGGCTGGATTGTATATCCTAAAATTCATATATGGAAGACTGAACCCCCAGGAACCCAGAATGTAACTGTAGTTGGAGATTGTTTTTTAAACAGGTAATTAAGGTAAAATGAGGTCATTGGGATGGGCCCAAATCCAATAAGAAGAGGAAATTTGAGTACATCCCGCCCCCCCCCCCCCCCCCCCACCCCGGGCCACATACACACAGAGAAGACCTAATGAAGACACAGGGAGAAGGTGGCTATCTGCAAGCCAAGAAAAGAGGCCTCAGGAGCAACCAAACCTGCTGACACCTTGATCTCAGACTTCTAGCCTCTAGAACTGGGAGAAATAAATGTCGTTTAAGCCACCAGTCTGCAACACTTTGTTCTGGCAGGGCCAGCATACTAATACACCAAATAACCAGCATTTTCTCTCTCCCCATGACTATAAACCAACACATAGCTAGATATGGGTGGGGAGTTCTGGCCTGCAATGGTTTCATGGTGTGAGCTGTAAAAGCAGATGCCACCTTATAAATGGCTGCTTTATATGTTGGAGTGATTACAGCAAATACAATGCGTCAGTCCAGGAAAAAGACAAAGCTGCTTTCAAAGAAAGGCAAGAAATGGGAACCTGAAACTCCATCTGTACGAGGGCCACAAATAAAAGCAGATGTGTCTACAATATACCCTGCCTTCTGCCTGAATTTTCTTTGGTCAAAGCTCAGTAACTTGGCACAATCTCATTATGCCGTTTATAAGCAATTGCTGGCAACAGGTCAAGGCAGGTATCCAAGGCAGGTGGGTGCAGGGGGCATACAGGGTGGTACATAAGGGATCATTGCTGGCCTGTCTATCTGCCTTTGTTTGAAAAGGAGACAATTTCTGTATCAATGGATCAATGTTTGCTGAAAGAGAGCTCTGTTTATCGTCTGCCCTTGTGAGATTAAGACTCTTTCAGAAGTAAGCAGGAAGGAATTTTAATTTGCTTGCTTTTTTTAAAAATTTTTTTACAGAAAAATCTGGTGAGCTGATTTTTAAAAAGACATATGAAGTTGTGGTTCTCTGGATTGTAATGTATTTTATCTTCTTCATAATTACACATACAGTGGTGTGTAATTTTGAACTGAGTTCTTTTTTCCTTTTTCTTCTTTTTCTCCTTCCTTCCTCCCTCCCCCATACTCCCTTTCCCCTCCTTCCTTTCTCTTTAAGCCAGGGCTCTTTTTAACATGCCTATCAACAGACACAAGATACACCACCTCCCTCAGCATCTTGCCACATCATCTGCTAATCCCAGTTTTTCCCATAGACTCTGTCTGGAGGTGGGGGTCTCTGATGTTTTCCTGTGAAGTGAAGTGAAAGTCGCTCGCTCAGTCATATCTGATTCTTTGCAACCCCATGCACTGTAGCCCACCAGGCTTCTCTGTCCATGGAATTCTCCAGGCAAGAATACTGGCGTGGGTAGCCATTCCCTTCTCCAGGGGATCTTCCCAACCCAGGGACTGAACCCAGGTCTCCTGCACTGCAGGCAGATTCTTTACCATCTGAACCACCAGGGAAGATGTTGTCCTGGCACGGCACCCCCCTCCCAGTCCCGCCCGCCAAAGTCACAGAAATCATTTACCCATGGATTGGTAAAGGAGCAAGGGAGCTGGAGAAGGTGGCTGCTAAGGAATATTTATCAAGGGTCCCCTTTCTCCTGCTCTGACTACTGTGTCTTCACATCATTTACCAGCTACTGTCCTAGGTGGTATTCTGTGCTAATCTGGACTAGTGCTCTTAAATTATTTCCGAGACCAACCTATTCTTCTGTTTGGACCCTGGAATGTCAGCCTTTCCTAGGCATCCCTGAAGTACCACCAGAGATTGTTGGGAAGTCCCTATTTCTTTAATAAGGCAAGGGGCCAGTTGCAGAGAAAAAGCCCCAGGGACCACCTGCCCCAAGCTCCCTGAAGCACGCACAAGTGAACGTTGTTATAAAAGAAAATCTCTGGAGACGTGGGGAGGGGACCTCGGAGGAAAGGGTGTTGGTCAACCATTGTGCCTGAGAACAAAGAAAACAGCTCCTGAGGGAGGGAAGGAGCAGATTGGCAGGTCTCAGGGGCTATGTCGTCCCCTTCCTGGAGGAACTGGGCTTCAAAAGCAGCCTTTAGTGGTGGCTCAATGGCAAAGAATCCGTTTCCTACTGGAGGAGACTTCGGTTCAATCCCCGGGTCAGGAAGATCCTCTGGAGAAAGAAATGGCAGCCCACTTCAGTGCTCTTGCCAGGGAAATCCCATGGACAGAGGAGCCTCCTCTCTCCACCGGGCTGTCAAAGGCAGGTTGTCTGACATGAGTGGCAGCATGTACAGCCGTGTGTGCACACCGAGAGCTAGGAGCTGTGGCGGGTCTGCTTGCAGGGGAGGACACCAGAATGTCTAAGGTAGTTAGTTGCCCAGGTGAGTTAGGAAGAGGCTGGAGATGAATAGGATGAATAGGATGCCCACCTCCCAGCACAGAAGCTGGAACCCCTGATGGTGTTGCCAAAATCTTGGCTTTCTGTGCATCAATGCCAAACAGAAATATCGGATCAGAGTTATGGAGGAGAAGGAAAGTGTGGCTTTATAACTTTGCCAGGTGAAGGGGGAACACATTAAGGTCATGCCTCAAGAACTGTGCCCCCTCCCTGGTGAGTAGGGAGAGATGATAAGGATCAAGGCAGTAACAATCTTGTATTCTTATTTCTTCTGCAAAGTTTCAAAACGGTGGGGTTGCTGACAAGATATGGGTATGTGCAGGGTCTCAGGTGATCCTCTCCTAATCTTGATGAACATTTCTCATCCCTTAAATCTCACCTCAGGTGGTTTCGTGGCTCCTTTTCCTTTGATTAGTAACTGTTCTGCCCTTTGGGATTCAGAGAAGGCCCTAGAGGCTGGAGTCTTGCTTATAAGAAATGGGAGACAAAAAGGCCTCCATGCCCAGGAGCACACAGGACCCTGTGTGGCATCAGTGGCAGCAGGTTCCTCACCATCAAGGCTTCCCCAACAGACAGAGAACATAGTTTGGGGGATTGTTCAGCTGATTTACTGTTGAACCAAACCAGAGAAGTTTCAGGCCTACGTTCCTTGTATGATCCTTCTTCACAGAGTGGGCTGGTAGGGGCATGATGAGTTTTGAAAGCCACAGAAACACCTTCTCTTTGCCCTTGTAGTGAAGCTAATGTTATAGCCCTTACTTGTAGCTTCATGTCTGCTCTCCGGGCCTTAGAGGCTAGGAGGACCTCAGTAATTAGGACCCCAAGTCCCCTTGATGGAGAAGTCTTTTCCTACCACAGTGGTGAACAAAAATGCCACATTTATTGCAGGCATCAAGCAAGAAGTCCAAGTAGCTGGTGCTCAAAAGGTCCAAATTCCCTAATGGTTTTCAGGAAAAGACATGGTAAGGAAATGGAGTTGTGGGATGTGTGATCAGCTCATTGACATTCTTCTTATTGGTTGGTAGTGAGGTAATTGGGAGTCAATACCATCAAACTTCTGGATCCAACAAATCTGCGGACCACGTGCTTGTGAGTAGCAGGTTGTTGTTCAGTCGCTCAGTCGTGTCCAACTCTTTGAGACCCCGTGGACTGCTGCAACGTCAGGTTTGCCTGTCCATCACCAACTCCCAGAGCTTGCTCAAACTCGTGTCCATTGAGTTGGTGATGGCATCCAACCATCTCATCCTCTGTCGTCCCCTTCTCCTCCTGCCTTCAATCTTTCCCATCATCAAGGTCTTTTCCAATGAGTCAGTTCTTTGCATCAGATGGCCAAAGTATTGGAGCTTCAGTTTCAGCATCAGTCCTTCCAATGCATATACAGGGTTCATTTCCTTTAGGATTGACTGGTTTGATTTCCTTGCTGTCCAAGGGGCTCTGAAGAGTCTTCTCCAACATCACAGTTCAAAAGCATCAATTCTTTGGTGCTCAACCTTCTTTATGGTCTAACTTGCACATCTGTACATGACTGCTGGAAAAACCGTAGCTTTGACTATATGGACTTTCGTCAGCAAAGCGATGGCTCTACTTTTTAACATGCTGTCTAGTTTTGTTGGGGCTTCCCAGGTGGCACTAGTGGTAAAGAAACAGCCTGCCAATGCAGGAGACGTAACACATGTGGGTTAAATCCCTGGGTCAGGAAGATCACCTGGAGTAGGAAATGGCAACCCACTCCAGTATTCTTGGCTGGAGAATTCCATGGACAGAGGAGCCTGGTGGGCTACAGTCCATAGGGTCACAAAGAGTCAGAAATGAATGAAGTGACTTAGCATGCACACACAAACTGGGTTTGTCATAGCTTTTCTTCCACAGAGCAAGCATCTTTTGATTTCATGGCTGCAGTCACCATCTGCAGTGGTTTTGGAGCCCAAGAAAATAAAATCCGTCACTGTTTCTAATCTTTTCGCATCTAGTTGGCATGAAGTGATGGGACCTTTGTTGGCAAAGTAATGTCTCTGCTTTTGAATATGCTATCTAGGTTGGTCATAACTTTCCTTCCAAGAGGTAAGCGTCTTTTAATTTCATGGCTGCAGTCACCACCTGCAGTGATTTTGGAGCCCAGAAAAATAAAGTCTGACACTGTGAAGAAGGCTGAGCGCTGAAGAATTGATGCTTTTGAACTGTGGTGTTGGAGAAGACTCTTGAGAGTCCCTTGGACTGCAAGGAGATGCCAACCAGTCCATTCTGAAGGAGATCAGCCCTGGGATTTCTTTGGAAGGAATGATGCTAAAGCTGAAACTCCAGTATTTTGGCCACCTCATGTGAAGAGTTGACTCATTGGAGAAGATTCTGATGCTGGGAGGGATTGGGGGCAGGAGGAGAAGGGGACGACAGAGGATGAGATGGCTGGATGGCATCACTGACTCGATGGACATGAGTCTGAGTGACCCCCGGGAGTTGGTGATGGACAGGGAGGCCTGGCGTGCTGCAGTTCATGGGGTCACAAAGAGTCGGACACGACTGAGCGACTGATCTGATCTAATCTGATCTGATGGGACCAGATGCCATGATCTTAGTTTTCTGAATGTTGAGTTTTAAGCCAACTTTTTCACTGTCCTCTTACACCTTCATCAGGAGGCCCTTTAGTTCCTCTTTGCTTTCTGCTATTAGGGTGGTGTCATCTGCATATCTGAGGTTATCAATATTTCTCCCAGCAATCTTGATTCCAGCTTGTGTATCATCCAGCCCAGCATTTTGCATGATGTACTCTGCATATAAATTAAATAAGCAGGGTGACAATATACAACCTTTATGTATTCCTTTCCCAATTTGAACCAGCTCATTTTTCTGTGTCCGGTTCTAACTATTGCTTCTTGACCTGCATACAGATTTCTTAGGAGGCAGGTAAGGTGGTCTGGTATTCCCATCTCTTAAAGAATTTTCTTTAAGAAATCACAACAGTTTGTTGTGATCCACACAGTCAAAGGCTTTAGCATAGTCAATGAAACAGAAGTAGATGTTTTTCTGGAACTCTCTTGCTTTTTCTATGATTCAATGGATGTTAGCAATTTGATCTCTGGCTCCTCTGCCTTTTCTAAATTCAGCTTGTACATCTGGAATTTCTTGGTTCTTGTACTGTTGAAGCCTAGCTTGAAGGATTTTGAGCATTACCTTGCTAACATGTGAATTGAGTGCAATTGTGCAGTAGTTTGAACATTCTTTGGCATTGCCCTTCTTTGGGATTAGGAAAAAAACTGACCTTTTCCAGTCCTGTAGCCACTGCTGAGTTTTCCAAATTTGCTGGCATATTGAGTGCAGCACTTTAACAACATCGTCTTTTAGGATTTGAAATAGCCCAGATGGAATTCCATCACATCCATTAGCTTTGTTCACAGTAATGCTTCCTAAGGTCCATTGACTTCACTCTCCAGGATATTTGGCTTTAGGCAAGAGATCACACCATTGTGGTTTTCCAGGTCATTAAGGCTTTTTTTGTACAGCTCTTCTGTGTATTCTTGCCACCTCTTCATAATATCTTCTGCTTCTGTTAGAGCATAATATCTTTCTGTTTCATGCCCATCTTTGTATGAAATGTTCCCTTGGTATCTCTAATTTTCTTGAAGAGATCTCTAGTCTTTCCCATTCTATTGTTTTCCTCTATTTCTTTGCATTGTTCACTTAAGAAAGCTTTCTTATCTCTCCTTGCTACTCTTTGAAACTCTGAGATCACACACCTGGTTTCAGGGCCTAATGAAGCTCAGGTTCTTGATGTCTCCTTGCAGAAAGAATTCAGTGAGATTCAAAATGGTAGGTAAGAAGTGGATTTTTTTAGAAGAAACTCACTCCACACCCAGAGTGTGGGCCATCTCAGAAGGCAATAGAGGCCTTGGGAGAAACACACTCCATAGACAAGCGCTTGAGCCATCACAGAGGGCAAGAGCAGCCTCAAAATGTGGTGTGGTTAGCTTTCATGGACTGGGTAATTTCATAGGCTGGGGAGTGGGAGGATTATTCCAACTACTGGGGGGAAAGAGCAGAGATTTCCAGGAATAGGGCCACTGAGAAGGAGTGGCAGAAGATGAGATGGTTAGGTATCATCACCAACTCAGCGGGCATAAATTTGAGCAAACTCCAGGAGATAGTGGGGGACAAAGGAGCCTGGCATGCTGTTGTCTATGGGGTTGCAGAGAGTCAGACATAACTTTATGACTGAACAATAACAACAACCACCTTTTGGTCTTTGACAGTCGGCTTTGGAACTGTCAGGGGTCCTCTGGGCCTGTGATTTAGCTTGTGGATGTGTCACAAGGAGCATATAATGAGGATCAAGGTCTAGCTGAAGTTGACTTGTCTGCCATTTCGGACCCATTAGACTCTAATCGGTTTTTTTGTTGTGTCCTCAGGCTATGTCATTCTTACAAAGGTTGTGCCCTGCCCCTTTGCCCCTTCCTTCCTGTTTCAGAGTCATTACCGACTGCAGAAAGTGTAATGACAAATGCTGAAGCATGACTCTGGCTTCCCAGAAGGTGTACGGACACCCTATAGAGTCAGGAAAGACCCAGCACACTGTGAAGAAGAAGCCAACTGTGGCTAAAACACCTGGAGAGTAGACGGGTGTGTCCAGGCAAGCTTCGCAGCCTGCATTCTGTGGGCTTGGGGTAAGCTCTGACCAGAGACAAGATTGCAAGGCTCTAGCAGAATCTGCCTCATCTTAGTGAAATAATCCTCCATTTTTTTGGGTCACACTTGCAGCACCAAGGATCAAATCCAAGCCCCCTGCAGTGGAAATGTGGAATTTTAACCACTGGACCGCCAGGAAATTCCTTCATTTAACCAAACTTTACCAAGAGCTTGCTCCTTGGAAGAAAAGCTATGACGAACCTAGATAGCATATTAAAAAGCAGAGACATCACTTGGCCAACAAAGATTAATATAGTCAAAGCTATGGTTTTTCCAGTAGTTACGTACAGTTGTGAGAGTTGGACCACAAGGAAGCCTGAGCACTGAAGAACTGATGCTTTGGAACTGTGGTGCTGGAGAAGATTTGAGAGTCCCTTGGACAGCGAGGAGATCAAATCAGTCCTTCCTAAAGGAAGTCAACCCTGAATATTCATTGAAAGGACTGATGCTGAAGCTGAAGCTCCACTGCTTTGGCCACCTGATGCGAAAAGCCAACTCACCAGAAAAGATTCTGATGCTGGGAAAGATAAGGGCATAAGGAAAAGGGGATGAAAAAGGATGAGATGGTTGAATGGCATCAACGGCTCAATGGATGTGAGTTTGAACAAACTCTGGGAGATAGTGATGGACAGGGAAGACCAGCATGCTGCAGTGCATGGGGTCACAAAGAGTTGGATGTGACTGAATGACTGAACAACAATTAAATGCCTCTCCAGGCGTCCTGTCACTGGGCAGGAAACGGGGATGGTGCTTCTGTATCTCTCTGGAAGCGAGAGGAACTGCTGTAATTCCACTTAGGGAACTCCCTGATTTCTAGACTCATTTAGTATTCATTGCTGGTCCATTCAGGTTTGTTTAGGAACCTCAATTGCAGTGACTGTTAAAATCTTCTTGAGCACATATTAGGAAGCCTGGCACTTGTGGCAGACAGTCTGATGTGCAAATGCATGACAACTCATACTGAACCGGGGGACAGAAAAACCAGTCTGGTGCCTGAGTGACTTTTCACAGCACACCTAGAAACTGACACAGAGTATAATTCAAACAGTGGCAGTGTCTCTGCAAGTCATTGCTGTGGATCCTGGGTGATGTGGGGATGTGTGCCTGCTGCTCCCAGCAGCATCAGCATGCAGGAGGAGCTTGTGGTATGTTGAGGAGTGAACAGTGGAACAGCAATGATGTTTTCCACGCATGATTGTCTCCCCCCAGGTTTGGTTTGTGTTTGCTTTTTTAAAGACTTTTTTGATGTGGACCATTGTTAAAGTCTTTATTGAATCTGTTACAACATTGCTTCTGTTTTATGTTTTCATTTTTGGCTCCAAGGCACGTGGGATCTAAGCTTCCTGACCAGAGATTGAACCCACACCCCTTGCATTAGGCAGGTGGATTCTTAATCACTGGACCACCAGGGAATGTCCCCCAGGTTTGTTTCTAACCCTCAGGCCTCGGGCTTCCCGGGTGGCACAGTGGTAAAGAATCTACCTGCCAGTGCAGGAGACACAAGAGACTGAGGTTCCATCCCTGGGTCGAGAAGATCCCCTGGAGGAGGAAATGGCAACCCACTCCAGTATTCTTGCCTGGGAAATCCCATGGACAGAACAGCCTGGCAGGCTGCAGTCCAGCGGTCACAAAGGGTCGGACGTGACGGAAGCACTTCACACGCACGCATAGCCATTTATCTATCTACTGGATACTTGACCTCTTACTCCCATACTCCAAGTCCACTTCTGTTTCAGAAGGGACTGAAAGCAAAGCCTGAGAACTGGGTGGTAGAGGAAACAGAGCGTGTGGAAATAATCCTAGACTGTGAGGTAGAGACTCAGATCATGCTTGACCCCTCACCCACTCCGAAACCTTCTGTTTCCTCAGCTAGAACACAAGGAAATGGATTTTCAGCTCCAACATTCAGTGATCTGAGATGAGAAGCCAAAACGACCAGAATCAAAAATGGGATATAATCTGAGGAACATGTATCACATGGCAGGGCCTCTTGGCATCTTAGAAGCTTAGAATAGGTTCCAGTTTTCTGAAGGATAGAAATGCAGTGGATAGATATGGCTTGAGTGGAAAGATATGGCTTGGGACTTTAACCCATTGTCCCATCAAAAGCATTCTTATTACCCTCAGCTGTATGTACATCATCTTTTGGGGATGATACAATCAGAGAGTATTCCTGTGATTCATGATGTCCTAACAAACCTGTAGGAAAAAAGAAAACAGCTGCCCATTTTACAAAACTATTTTATGCAAATCACTGTTAGTAAATAAGCTTTTAAAAACCCAGAAGCATTTTTTTTTTTCTTTTTGGATGCACTGGGTCCTCTTTGTTGCACTGGGGCTTTCACCAGTCAGGAGAAAAGGCTACTCTCTAGTTGGGATGCTGGGGTGTCTCATTGCGGTGGCTTCTCTTGTCGCAGAGCATCAGCTTAGAATTTGTGGCACCTGGGCTTAGTTGCCCCTTGGCGTGTGGGGTCGTCCCAGACCAGGGATCGAACGCGTGTCCCCTGCATTGGCACGCAGATTCTTAGCTGCTAGACCACCAGGGAAGTCTGTGTTTGCTTTTTAAGGCCTGTCTCTAAAGCATCCCTCAAAGTCAAGTGTAAAGCGGTGCAACACAAGCTACTCCAGCTCAAGGCAGAATGGTCAAGCTCCCGCTCTCAATACTCTCCCAGTGCTGTTGGCTCCCCGAAGCCTCTGCAGTCTCCTGTGATCAAAGGGTTTGCCTCATGATGTGTGCCTCCTTCCTGGCTGTGCACAACATTCCCCTGATACTTCCCACCCGTGCACTCGGGTGAGGCTGCACTGCTCCACTAGGTAATGGAGAAAGGAAGCACTCAAGAGTTTCTGCCCTTCATGACTTCACAGTCTAGTGAAGTGAGGAAGCCAAAATGAAAACAAATAATATAAGATGTTATAGCATAGTGCTACAGGCTGCACTGTGTCTCCCCAAATTCCTATGCTAAAGTCCTGTGAGTAGCTCAGAAAATGACTGTATTGGGGGAAAGTGTCTAAAGGAGTAATCGAGTTAAAAAAGAAGAGATTAAGGCATAGACACACACAGAGGAAAGACCCTGTGAAGACACAGGGAGAAGGTGGCCATCTGCCAGTCAGGGAGGGAGGCCTCAGAAGAATCAACCCTGCTGACATCCAATGTTTTTTAAACCAGTGTGATTTTTTCAAAATTTTTGTTTACCGTTGGCTGTGCTGGGTCTTCGTTGCTGTGAGGGCTTTTCTGTAGTTGAGGAGAGTGGGGGCTACTCTAGTTGCAGTGTGGGGACTGGTCAATTGCCGTGGCTCCTCTGGTTGCTGAGCACGGGCTCTAGGGTGCATGGGCTTCAGCAGGTTCAGCAATGGGCTCAACAGTTGCAGTTCCTGGGCTCTAGAGCTGAGGCTCACAGCTGTAGCACACGGGGTTAGTCATTTCGCGGCAAGTGGGACCTTCCCAGATTGGGGATCAAACCTGTGTCTCCTGCACTGGCAGCCAGATTCTTTACCACTGAGCCACCAGGGACGCCCTAACATCTTGGTCTGGGATTTCCAGCCTCCAAAACTGTAAAAAATAAATTGTTATTGAAGCCCCCGGTGGGTGGTATTTTGGTACTATTATTTTATATTATTATTAGTTTGTCTAAGCAAACTACTACACGTAGGTTTTCATCCACTCATTCATTCATTCAGAAAAAAATGTATAGCACCTGTTGTGAAAGACCTATTCAAGATCCTGAAGCTACAGACTACAATAAAATAGAATGGCTATTTTCAAAAACACTCATAGGTTTGTAAAGAGGGTAGATATTTATATACCTATGAGTGTTATTATGATGTGTTATTATACAGAAATTTTATTTATTTACATCACATCTTATTCTGAGAATTATTTCAAAAGTATAAGTAGTATTGTGACGGGTAGGATAATTAATTTGCAGGAGTTTAGAAAAACTTCACTGGGATGAATTTGATAGATAGATGAGCTAGGGCCACACTGTAATTTTCATGAGATCTGGACACTTGCTCTTGCAGGCTTTCTCCTTCTAAGAAATAACTTAAAATTACATTTTACTGATGGAACAGGTGGAAGACAAATATATAATATTACATATTAAAGCACTTTCTTTTTTTAATTCCATGTTTTAAACTTTTTTATTTTGTATTGGGGTATAAATAACAACGTTGTGACAGTTTCCGGTAGCCAGCGGACTCAGCCATACATATACGTGTATCCATTTTCCTGCAAACTCCCCCCTTCCATCCAGGCTGCCACATAACACTGAGCAGAGTTCCCTGTGCTACACAGTAAGTCCTTGTTGGTTATCCATTTTAAATACAGGCAGCCATAAGTTCATTTTCTAAGTCTGTGAGTTTCTTTCTGTTTTACAAGTAAGCTTATTTGTATCATTTCTTTTTAAATTCCACATATAGGGTTGTCATATGATATTTCTCCTTCTCTGTAAAGCACAAAAAGTTCATTTTTCTCTTTTGATTTTAAAAGAAGCTAAGACATTTTTATGGGTCCCTGAAAGTTCTATGGACTCCATGCACAGTAACTCATGTTCCTGGTGGGGAAGTCAGCCCTGAGGATGAAGGAAAAGGCATTCTAAGTAAGAATTCAAAATGACAAGTTCAATACGGCTAGAGCTACAGGGACACTAAGGGAAGGAGAAGAAGCTGAAGAGGCAGACCTGAGCCAACTAAGAAAGGTCTGGAATGTTACACCAAGGCAGTGCTGTGCTGGCAAATGCTTAACAACCAGCTCTCTGGAGAAAAAGCCCTGATTTGCAGTATTTTCCAACTTCCTGAGTATAAATACTCCTACAGTGGCCAATTTCAAGGGGCACCATGGCATTACCAAATGCAGATCTGAGAAGGGATATTTGCCATCAGCGCTTGCAAGTCATGCAGGCAGCCTCCAGTGCATTCTGCCCTGAAGCAGTGAGAAGGGATTTTGTCTCTAGGAGTGGAGAGCCTTCAAGTAGATTTATATAATATGATCTTTATGTTAAATCACTCTGTGATTCTGAGAATCATTCTGTGTTCTCTGATAGAATACATTTGGCTGTAAGTAACAGAAAAGCCAACTAAAATAGGCTTAAACTAACTGCATACATGCTTATCACTCGTCACGTACTGTGGGTGCCTTTCTCCTGGGTCTTCCCACTCGTGATCGCATCTCCTGCATGGTATAATGGCATTGCCCCTATATCCAGAGGTGAAGGGTTGTACTACAAAGCGGGTGGCCCCCTTCCCTGGTTTTCAACCCGCCCCCCCAAAAAACAAGATCCAGTAGCTTCATTTTCTCCTTCCTGTCTCATTTGGCAGTTGATTTCCTAATTTTTAACTCATTGCTACAATGAGGGGGAATACTTCCATATAACTGGACTAATTCTTAGAACTAGGACTGGGGTCAGTATCCCCCAAGGCACAGAGGTTATATGGGGAGGGGAGGATGCCCAAATTGGGTTCCCTTAAGAAGGAAGAAGTGAGTTAAGTCATCGGGAAGGAAAAATAAGCTAATGGATCTTGGGGGAAAACCAGTAATTGTATTTTCCATTCTGTTATAAGTATGAAAGATGGATTTGATCGGGGAGACAGGGGAGGCCAATAGGACTCTTTTGTAACTGACAGGGTAAGAGATGATGAATTCCAACAGTGATTACAGAGGAGGTAGAGAGAACAAGATGAATTTAGGGAATGTTTAGGAATCAATGGGACTCAGAGCCTGATTGGAAGGAGAAGTATTAAAAGACATCCTCAGCAGTTTGTGGAGACATTAACCAACACAGGGAACATAGGCAAACACAACTAAAGATGAAGATGATGCTTTTGGTTTTTCATTTTTGACTACATGGGGATGTTCAAAATGAGATGTCCAGTATCAAATTGAAAAAAGGGGGATTGGAGCTCAGAAGAGAGGCAGGAACCAGAGAGATTTATGAGTCATAATTACAGAAGTGGTTGCTGATGCTACAGACCTGGATGACAATTCCTTGGAAAAACATACAGACTGAGAAGAGAAGGGAGTAAGATGAGAACATTGTTTATTACCAGTATTTAGGATGTGGTGGGAAAAGATGATGCAACAAAGAAAAAACCAGATTTGGGGTTGAGACTCCCTGGCCTTAAGGATCTAGACAGAATTGCTTTGAACCTCCAGATTCCTGCATCCTGTACAAATTCTGAAAATTCCAAGGACTAAACTCTCTCCTGGCTGCATTTGACACCTAGCATCTTCATCTCTGAAGTGGTCTCCATGATTCATTGCATCCTTGGACTAGAAAATACAACCTACAGTGTCCTGCCCTAGACCAAAAGACTAACAAGAACACAAACTTTCCTGAAAATTTAGGAGAGATGACAGGGATTAGAAATCTACGTGGTAGTAGATATTTCTGTTCTCCTTAAGTCCTGTTGAGATTTACTACTATTAGCTCCAGTTTCTGGATATGACAAGAGCTCAATATATATTTTCTGAATAAATGAATTAATGAATAAAGTTTGTTCTTTGTGATCCTCCCCTAAACCAGGCCCTAGACTTTTCTTTCTCCTACCCACATTCCACCTTAGTTTTCAAAGTTATGCTGCTGCTGCTAAGTTGCTTCAGTCATGTCCAACTCTGTGCGACCCCATAGACCCACCAGGCTCCCCTGTCCCTGGGACTCTCCAGACAAGAACACTGGAGTGGGTTGCCATTTCCTTCTCCAATGCATGAAAGTGAAAAGTGAAAGTTAAGTTGCTCAGTCGTGCCCAACTCTTAGCGACCCCATGGATTGCAGCCTACCATCCATGGGATTTTCCAGGCAAGAGTACTGGAGTGGGTTGCCATTGCCTTCTCTAAAAGTTATGCTAAACCATACAAATTCAGTTCTCTCTGGCTTTCACTCTCAAATTTGCAATCACAAACCCATAATGCTGCTTAGCAAAGCTAAAAAGGGAAAGTGAAAGCCGCTCAGTTGTGTCTGACTCTTTGCAACCCCGTGGAGTACACAGTCCATGGAATCCTCCAGACCAGAATACTAGAGTTGGTAGCCTTTCCCTTCTCCAGGGGGTCTTCCCGAGCCAGGGATGGAATCCAGGTCTCCTGCATTGCAGGCAGGTTCTTTATCATCTGAGCCACCAGAGAAGCCCAATTAATGAATATTTAAGGATTTCCCCAATGGCTCTGTGGGTACAGAATCTCCTGTAATGCAGGAGACACAGGTTTGATCTCTGGGTCAGGAAGATCTCCTGGAAGAGGAAATGGCAAACCACTCCAGTATTCTTGTCTGGAAAATCCCATGGCCAGAGGAGCCTGGTGGCTACAGTCCATGGGGATCACAAAAGAGTTGGACTGGGGCTTCCCTGGTGGCTCAGAGGTTAAAGTGTCTGCCTGCAATGCGGGAGACCCAGGTTCAATCCCTGGGTTGGGAAGATCCCCTGGAGAAGGAAATGGCAACCCACTCCAGTATTCTTGCCTGGAGAATCCCATGGAGGGAAGAGCCTGGTAGGCTACAGTCCACGGGGTCGCAAAGAGTCAGACATGACTGAGCTACTTCACTTTAACTTTCTTTAGGGACTAAACAACAACAACAATATTTGCCTAACGTAACCTACGAATTCTCTGCCTATGAATTCCTATGTGCCTTCTCGAAGTTCAACTTCTATGACATGTTCCTCAGCTCTCCCAGACAGATTTGTCTGCTTCCTTCTATGGGATCCTGTATTACTTTGTATATAATCCACTGCTGCTGCTACTGCTGCTAAGTCGCTTCAGTCGTGTCTGACTCTGTGCGACCCCATAGATGGAAGCTCACCAGGCTCCCCTGTCCCTGGGATTCTCCAGGCAAGAACACTGGAGTGGGTTGCCATTTCCTTCTCCAATGCATGAAAGAGAAAAATGAAAAAGTGAAGTCGCTCAGTCGTGTCCGACTCTTAGCGACCCCATGGACTGGAGCCTACCAAGATCCTCTGTCCATGGGATTTTCCAGGCAAAAGTACTGGGGTGGGGTGCCATTGCCTTCCCCAATATAATACACTACTATCTTCTAATTTCAATAACCCGTGAGAAACAGCATTTACTACACAGTGTTATAAAATTTTTTTGAGATATTGGTCTCTTCCAATATTAATAGTAGATCCTCGACAACTGCTTCTTGAATAATGACAGACATTATTATGTATGGGCAGTGTGTTTAACGCTTCCTGTGAAACAGAGGGATTTATGTGTATATGATTTATATCTCACACACAAGTGGCGTCCTTGGCTTTAGAAGGTTAGAAAGGCCTCTTCTCAGGCCATCTTCAGATGGGCACAGTTACCCTGGAACTGGTCATGGATTGCTGGGGCAGTGATGTGGAGCTTGGGAAGTGGGGTTGGCCATGAGGACTGTTTTCTAAGCCACATTTCACCCAGTATCACCCGCACGTACAGTGAGCCTGTGCTTAGCATCCATTTACTTCTCCCTTTAGGATTTTGTATGTTTATTTTTGAAAATGCTATTAGCTGGTCTGGGCTTCCCTGGTGGCTCAGTGGTAAAGAAATCACCTGCCAATGCAGGAGACTCAGGTTTAATCCCCGAGTCAAGAAGATCCCCTGGAGAAGGAAATGGCAACCCACTCCAATATTCTTACCTGGGAAATCCCATGGACCGGGGAGCCTAGTGGGTTGTAGTCCATGGGATCACAAAGACTTGGACACGATCTAGCAACTAAACAACAACAACAGTTTCTTGATGTGGGGTACTTACCGATTTCCACCCACTCCAGTGTTCTTGCCTGGAGAATCCCAGGGACGGGGGAGCCTGGTGGGCTGCTGTCTATGGGGTCGCACAGAGTCGGACACGACTGAAGCGACTTAGCAGCAGCAGCAGCAGCACCTCATTAGTTGCTGCAGCTGCCATGTCAGCTCCATGAGGCAGGCAGTGCAGGGGAGGCAGGGGTGTGAAGTATTGGAAAACATGCTTAAATTCCACTCTGTGAGGAAGATCTGACTCAGAAGTGCGTCGTCTGAGCGTCAGCCTCCATGCGACCGGAGGGGCCGAGGAAGGTGGTCCAGGCAGTAGGCAGCCCACCACCCTACAGGGTCCACTCTGGGCCTGCCTGGGGCCTGGCTGTCGTGAACCAGGATGAAGGAGGGCATTGCTCTTCCTTCTGCAGGGGCGACAGGTCTTTGTGCTCGTTGTCTGTGAAATCCTGACTCAAAGCACAGGGAGAAGCTTGTCAGCGTCCTCTGCTGCGGTTTCACAGGGCCTGGAAAGGGCGTGTCCGCCCTACAGCTAGCTTATGGTCACAAAACCAAGTTTGGCACAAATCCCCCGTCCTCAACAACAGATACCATGCTGCTTTGGACTTGCTGGAGAGCTGAGCCTACAACGGACACATTTCCCAGACTATCTGGGATCTTGAAGAGATCTTATTTAAAACACAGGTATGAGTGAAGTCAGTTACACAGAAAATAAATTTTGCAGATTTTGTGGAGGTGGCAGGCCAAAAGGAAGGTGCGTGGTGGGTGGAGGAGGATATGCTGAGGTCAAACTCTGGCTTCCTCAGTTACTAGCTATATAAACTGCTGCTGCTGCTAAGTCGCTTCAGTTGTGTCCGACTCTGTGTGACCCCATAGACGGAAGGTCACCAGGCTCCCCCATCCCTGGGATTCTCCAGGCAAGAACACTGGAGTGGGTTGCCATTTCCTTCTCCAATGCATGAAAGTGAAAAATGAAAGTGAAGTCACTCAGTCGTGTCTGACTCTTAGTGACCCCATGGACTGGAGCCTACCAGGATCCTCCGTCCATGGGATTTTCCAGGCAAAAGTACTGGGGTGGGGTGCCATTGCAAGTTATTTAATTGCTCCTTGGTTAATTGTTCCATTCATTAATTCATAATTCTTTCATTCATTAATGAATTTCCCCATTCATTACCTTGCTTTTCTATAAAATGCCATCTATAAAAGCACCATATATAAAATGGAACTAGTAATGCTTCATTTGTGGTGTGGAAATTACACGAGAGGATGCAGCCACAGTTGGTCAGTAGTTTCCCCATTAGTGATAGTTATCACTATCAGAACAATTGTAACATCAAAATACAGTTTAGAGACAGAAATGTAGGTATGTATTGTTTAAAAACCAGTTTAGCTGCCAAAATGAAGGAAAGAAGATGCTTGACAGAAATCATTTTGTCTTTCCTTCCTTTTCAGTGTGGGTTTATTCAACCTTTTAAAAATTTTTATGTATTTTTGGCTGCGCTGGGTCTTCATTGCTGGGCTCGGGTGTTCTAGCTGCGAAGCCTGGAGACCATTCTTCACTGTGGTGTGCGGGCGTCTCGCTGCAGTGACTTCTCTTGCTGTGGAGCATGGGCTGAGGGCAAGGGGCTCACTAGGTGTGGCACATGTGCCTAGTTGCCCTGGGGCATGTGGAATCTTCCTGGACCAGGGATCGAACCCATGTCTCCATGATTGGCAGGCAGATTCTTATCCACCGTACCACCAGGGAAGTCTCATTTTGTCTCTTACCCATGTTTCCTCAAGAAGAAAGAAAACGAAAAAGGCTTATTTGGTCACAGTGTGTGAATTAATCGCTGAATATTATCAAAGGAAGGAAGCTGAAGTGCCCGGTTACCTGGTCACCTCCAACACAAAGGCAGCTAAGCGCCCCCTGACAGGTTAAGTTCTGGACACTGGCATTCATGCAGGCAGTCTGCTCCCAAGGCCCTAGGTGGTCAGTCTCTCACCTCTGTTCCCTCGTCCTGGGGGCAAGTGCTGCATAAATAAAATCACTAACAGCGTGAGATGCTTTCCTTTACCTCTCTCCCCGGAAAACCTCCTAACTGGGTGCTCTCATCCCCAGAGCAAGGGAAAAGGCATCCAGGAAAGCAATGCTGGTGGGCATTTCACCATGGAGGAGCAGATTTCATCACCAGCCTTCTAAGGCTGTCATAAAGAAGACACAGGGAATGCGCTTCACTCTAGAAGGAAAAAACCCAGGAACTCTCCTAGGCCTCCTGGCTTTACAAAACCCCCGCGCTTCTCTCCTGCCCCCTTGTTTTGCCAGGAGTCTGCTGGCTTCCTGAAGATGGAGCCTGCTCCATGTATTCCTGGGCTGCTCTGGGCAACTGGTGACCTCACGCTGCCTGTCCCAGGCTCCCATTCAGGCAGAAATGCCCAATAGACTCCAGTGGAAGACAGGACCTCATGGGAGATATTGTGCTCAGCTGAACTGACCCAGTTGCTCTGTGGCATTTTGATTAATGTGAGTCTGAATCAGATCAGATCAGTCGTTCAGTCGTGTCCGACTCTTCGCAACCCCATGAACTGCAGCACGCCAGGCCTCCCTGTCCATCACCAGCTCTTGGAGGTCACTCAGACTCACATCCATCAAGTCAGTGATGCCATCCAGCTATCTCATCCTCTGTCGTCCCCTTCTCCTCCTGCCCCCAATCCCTCCCAGCATCAGAGTCTTCTCCAATGAGTCAACTCTTTGCATGAGGTGGCCAAAATACTGGAGTTTCAGCTTTAGCAGCATTCCTTCCAAAGAAATCTCAGGGCTGATCTCCTTCAGAATGGACTGGTTGGATCTCCTTGCAGTCCAAGGGATTCTCAAGAGTCTTCTCCAACACCACACTTCAAAAGCATCAATTCTTCGGTGCTCAGCCTTCTTCACAGTCCAGCTCTCAAATCCATACATGACTACAGGAAAGACCATAGCCTTGACTAGGTGAACCTTTGTTGGCAAAGTGATGTCTCTGCTTTTGAATATGCTATCTAGGTTGGTCATAACTTTCCTTCCAAGGAGCAAGCGTCTTTTAATTTCATGGCTGCAGTCACCATCTGCAGTGATTTTGGAGCCCAGAAAAATAAAGTCTGACACTGTTTCCACTGTTTCTCCATCTATTTCCCATGTAGTGATGGGACCAGATGCCATGATCTTCGTTTTCTGAATGTTGAGCTTTAAGCCAACCTTTTCACTCTCCACTTTCACTTTCATCAAGAGGTTTTTTAGTTCCTCTTCACTTTCTGCCATAAGGGTGGTATCATCTGCATATCTGAGGTTATTGATATTTCTCCCGGCAATCTTGATTCCAGCTTGTGTTTCTTCCAGTCCAGCATTTCTCATGATGTACTCTGCATATAAATTAAATAAACATGGTGACCATATACAGCCTTGATGTACTCCTTTTCCTATTTGGAACCAGTCTGTTGTTCCATGACCAGTTCTAACTGTTGCTTCCTGACCTGCATACAGATTTCTCAAGAGGCAGATCAGGTGGTCTGGTATTCCCATCTCTTTCAGAATTTTCCACAGTTTATTGTGATCCACACAGTCAAAGGCTTTGGCATAGTCAATAAAGCAGAAATAGATGTTTTTCTGGAACTCTCTTGCTTTTTCCATGATCCAGCAGATGTTGGCAATTTGATCTCTGGTTCCTCTGCCTTTTCTAAAACCAGCTTGAACATCAGGAAGTTCACGGTTCACATATTGCTGAAGCCTGGCTTGCAGAATTTTGAGCATTACTTTACTACCGTGTGAGATTAGTGCGGTAGTTTGAGCACTCTTTGGCATTGCCTTTCTTTGGGACTGGGATGAAAACTGACCTTTTCCAATCTTGTGGCCACTGCTGAGTTTTCCAAATTTGCTGGCATATTGAGTGCAGCACTTTCACAGCATCATCTTTCAGGATTTGGAATAGCTCCACTGGAACTCCATCACCTCCACTAGCTTTGTTTGTAGTGATGCTTTCTAAGGCCCACTTGACTTCACATTCCAGGATGTCTGGCTCTAGGTCAGTGATCACACCATCATGATTATCTGGGTCGTGAAGCTCTTTTTTGTACAGTTCTTCTGTGTATTCTTGCCACCTCTTCTTAATATCTTCTGCTTCCGTTAGGTCCATGCCATTTCTGTCCTTTATCGAGCCCATTTTTGCATGAAATGTTCCTTTGGTATCTCTGATTTTCTTGAATAGATCCTTAGTCTTTCCCATTCTGTTGTTTTCCTCTATTTCTTTGCATTGATCGCTGAAGAAGGCTTTCTTATCTCTTCTTGCTATTCTTTGGAACTCTGCATTCAGATGTTTATATCTTTCCTTTTCTCCTTTGCTTTTCACTTCCCTTCTTTTCACAGCTATTTGCAAGGCCTCCCCAGACAGCCATTTTGCTTTTTTGCATTTCTTTTCCATGGGGATAGTCTTGATCCCTATCTCCTGTACAATGTCACGAACCTCATTCCATAGTTCATCAGGCACTCTATGAGTCTGAATGAGAGCCTTTAAAACTCAATTTCTTTTGGAAATGCAGTTTGGAAAATCACTTTGGCTGTGTGTATGTGTTCGTGTGGGTAACTTCCTTGGTGGTCTAGTGGTTAAGAATCCGCCTGCCAGTGCAGGGAACACGAGTTTGATCCCTGGTCTGGGAAGATCCCACACGCTGTGGGGCAGCTAAGCCTATGCTCCACAACAAGAGAAGCCACTGCAATGAAAACCCCACACACCTCAACTCAACGGTAGCTCCTGATCACCACAACTAGAGATCTTCACAGTGATGAAGATCCAGTGCAGCCAAAAATAAAATTATTTTTTAAAAAAAGAACTGAGTTTGATTCTGTGTTTCTATCCAGATTCTTTTCTCATGTATGTGCATATGTGTATGTACATATATGTATCATCACTAGTATCATACTGTTTCTTTAAAAAAAATTAGTCTCCAAGTACAATATCCATTGAATTTAATTGTATTCCATTAGTCTGAATTCATTTTGATAATCTTAAAAGGCAAAGACGAAAACTCCACATCTCTGGACTTTTAATGGAGGAGTGATCCAGGTCTTTCCATCCTAAAGCTTGCTAAAGGAACTTTTAATTTTACATGGAATCAAAATAAGCAGGTTTAGCAAATTTTTATGATGCCTCGAGTGTTTCCAACTTCAGAAGCTCGCTCACCTCCAGGCAAGTGTTAAAAAATACCCTATGGGACATCAGACAAAAAATGTAACTCCGCATCTGTGCCTGGCTATGCCAGAAGATAAGGCCCAGTGATTCTAGAATTCCACAGTCTACACAACAGCCACGAGGCCAGGACTCTCTGGGAATGTTGCACCTGTATGATCCAGTGACCCAGCCATTTGACACAAAAACCCGCTGGTAATCAGCTCAGCCCGTTCAAGTGTTTGCTTCAGGAAACTTTATCTTATAAAGGCACATGGTTCTGAGTAGTCTAATTATATCCTTTCACATCAGACTTTGGCATTTCTTTTGTAATAAGAAAGACGTGAGGGAGACTTCCCTGGTGATGCGGTGGCTGGGACTCTGGGTTCCCAATACAGGGGGTCTGTGTTTGATCCCTAGTCAGGGAACTAGATCCCACATGATGCAACTAAAAGATCATGCCTGCCTCAGATGAGGCCTGACACAGCCAAATAAATAAATCATAAATAAAACAAATGTTTAAAAAAAGAAAGACGTGAGGACATGCGGCAGGCTTTTCCCAGCCCATACACCTCTCTGGCTGCTGTGAGTTCCATGTTGTTAATTTCCATGCTTTGCACTCTCCTCCACTGAGGATACCACGCTCTGCACAGCCCTACCCAGCACCAGATCTCACAGGTGCTGACCTCATAAGGAGCAACTCTTGGGGCTTAGACAAAGTTTCTTTTGAGAGAGAAATGAGTGGATAACTAACCCATCAATGCTCTGGAAGAGGTTTTCTGCATTACTGAAATGCGCCCCACCAAGAGGGTGAGCAGTTCACATCCTCAGGACTGGAGTGACTTCTAACCTTGCCCTTAACATCTCTGTTGTTCCCATATTTGACTACAAGACCTGTTAACACAAGGAGTGATCTTCAAACGGGCTCTGAGAAACTGGGGAGGAAAAATGTCAGAATGCAGGTTTTCTGATCTCCTGCAGGGGAGGGCATCCTAATTCCAGAAGTGAAACTGAAGTTGTTCAGTCGTGTCTGACTCTTTGCGACCCCATGGGCTGTAGCCTACCAGGCTCCTCTGTCCATGGGATTTTCCAGGCAATAGTCCTGGAGTGGATTGCCATTTCCTTCTCCAGGGGATCTTCCCAACCCAGGGATCGAACCTGGGTCTCCCGCATTGTAGACAGATGCTTTACCGTCTGAGCCACCAGTGAACCAATAGGATTAGTTCCCTTATAAGAAGAGATCCTCTGTTGCCTCTTCTCCTCCTGCCCTCAATATTTCCCAGCATCAGAATCTTTACCAATGAGTCAGCTGTTTGCATCAGGTACCCAAAGTACTGGAGCTTCAGCATCAGTCCTTCCAATGAATATTCAGGACTGATTTCCTTTAGGATGGACTGGTTTGATCTCCTTGCTGTCCAAGCGACTCTCAAGTCTTCTCCAGCACCACAGTTCAAAAGCATCAATTATTTATGGTCCAACAGAGGACAAGATAGTTGGATGTTATCATCGACTCAATGGACACGAGTTTGAGCAAACTCTGAGAGATACTGAAGGACAGGGAAGCCTGGCATGCTGCCATCCATGGGGTCTCAAAGAGTCAGACACGATTGTGCGGCTAAACAACAACAAAGAAGAGCTAGCAGAGAAAGCACCCTCTCTCCCGCGTGTACACACACAAGAGGCCATATGAGGACCGGGAAAGAAGCAGTCATCTGCAAGTTGGGAAGAGAGCCCTCATCAGAAACTGAATCAGTCCAAACTTTGATGTAGGACTTTCAGCCTGAAGAACTGTGAGGAAACAAATTTTTGTTGTTTCAGCCACCCAGTCTGAGTATTTTGTTCTAGCTGCCTGAGCAGACCAATGCACAGCCCAGGTGCCCATCAACAGACAAACAGATAAATGAAATGTGCTATATACATGCAAAGGAATATTATTCAGCCTCTTAAAAGGAGGAAAATTTGTCATATGCTGTAATATGGCATATAATATGGTTGAAACTTGAGGGCATTATGCTAAGTGAAATAAACCAGACATTAAAGGACTATTGCATGAATCCACTTACACAGATCCCCAGAATAGTCAATTCCATAGAGATAGAAAGTAGAGTCATGGTTAACAGGGGCTTGGGGAGGGGAATGGAGAGTTGTTTCATGGGTCCAGAGTTTCAGTTTTGCAAGATGAAAAGAAGTTCTGGAGATGGATAGTAGGGATGGTTGCACAACAATGTGAGTGGACTTGATACTACTGAACTGTACACTTGAATTGTAAAATGTATGTTATATGTATTTTACCACAATTAAAACAAATTTTAACCGAACACATGCTCACTGCAGAAAATGTGGAAGGTTTAAAACAGACTAAGGAAACAGGTAAATGTTTACTTACAATCTCACCATCCAGATACCTTCATTATTAAAATTTCCTTCTAGCTATTTTATATATAACCTGGCAGAGGATGAGATGGTTAGATAGTATCATCGGTTCAATGGACAAGAATCTGAACCAACTCTGGGAGATAGTGAAGGACAGGGAAGCCTGGTGTGCTGCAGTCCATGGGGTCACAAGGAGTTGGACACAACTTAGTAACTGAATAACAACATATGTACATCACTGCTGGCTTAGAGAGTCAACCACGTCCTGGTGCAGGGCAACCACACTGTTAAACAACCTGAACTTCCCATTCCCCATTAACAGGAGTCCAGCCTTCCCACTGGGCTTCCCAGTGGTAAAGAATCCACCTGCCAATGCAGGAGATGCAGGAGACACAGATTTTATCCCTGGGTCAGGAAGATTCCCTGGAAGAGGACACAGCAACCCAGTCCAGTATTCTTACCTGGAGAATCCCATGGACAGAGGAGCTAGGTGGGCTATAGTCCATGGGATCACAAATAATCAGACATGACAGTAACTGAGTAGCCTTCCCACTACTATTCTCACAGTGCCTTTACTCCATAAAAGCTCCGGGAGTTTCCAAGAGATGTCTATGTCTCACATGCCCACCCTGGGGTCTTCTGTCCTGGTGGCCAGTCGCACTCACTCATTCGTTCACATTGAACTACGACTACTCCAGGCTCTCCAGTCACCTCCTGCACCTTCTTCTTCAACGTTTCTAGTCTATGGTTGCTTACAGTAGTTGTCTATTGCTGTGTGACAAAATTTTGCCAAAACTTAGTGGCTAGAAAAGGTTTACTATTTCAGTTTCTATGCTTCTGGAATTCTGGAGCAGCTTACATGGGTGTTTCTGGCTTAGTGTCTCTCATGAGATTGAAGCCAGGGTGTTGGCAGGGGCTGAAGTCATCTGAAGGCTTGACCTGTGCTGGCGGAGCTGCTTCCAAACGGCTCGCTTGCTCTCATGGTTAGCAAGGCTGACGGTCAGCACACACAGACCTCTCCATAGGGCCGCTCCTGTGTCCTGATAACGTGAGTTATTCGAGAGCAGCTCTCCATGAGAGAAAGGAGGGCAGAACGACAGAAGCTTTGTGACCTAGCCTCTGAAGTCACACTTTGTCCTTTCCACAATGTCCTATTACGTTTCCACCTCGTTTAGTGTGGGAGGAGACCACACAAGGGCATGAAACCAAGGGGCAAAGATCAGTAACACACACATGGATGGCTTAAAAACTACACATTATAACCAAGCTTTAATAAGCAATCCCTGTGCCCTCAGAGGACTGCAGTGCACACTGACTTCCTTCTTCTTGCTCCGGTGCCATCCTTACTCCCCACTCTTGTGGTCTCAGGTTCCATTCTGGCTGCTAAGTGAGTGTTGCTCGTCCACCTGCTTACCAGCTTTCAAAATGACATCCATGTTACTCATCTGCTTTCATGCCTTTCCCTGTGAGTTCTTTTTCATTACTTTTTGCAATTTTAACAGAGTATAGAAGGAAGCAAGGGGAAACACGTGTGTTTAATTTGCCATGCTTAAGCAGAAGTCTTTCCATTTGTTAAATGCCATTTTAATTTCATTGCTGTTATTCATATGCTTCCCCTATTTGTCAATAAGATTACTTACCTTTCTTCTCTAATATTTCAGAGCTCTTCATATAAAGAGATACGATTATTTTAAACATATTTTACCTTTCTCTCAATGATAACCTAAATAATAAAAGTATATTCTGGGTTATCTGGTGAACTAGATTGTAAATGAGGACTGGCAAGAATGTTTAGTTCTTGCATTTGCACTTGTGAAGTTTGTGAGCTTAAGCCCACATGCTATCATGGCACACTGTACCATGAAGGATTTTTATAACAGCTTGAAGAGATTGCTAGAAGAATAGAATCAGCTTGTGCATATGATGATGCGACCATGCTGCTTACAAAGATCCTGCTTCCACATTCATATTTAAAAGCAGTTGCATTGGGTGCCCATTATTTATATGCATCAACTAGAGCAGTTTATTTACAAAGAATTTTTTTTCTTCCCAGTTCCATCAATCATTGAGTTAGATAAAACTGTAGATTTAAGAAATTTTTATAGCTGTTATTCAGTCCTATCTGCCTCTTTGCAACCCCGTGGACTGCAGCACTTCAGGCTCCTCTGTCCTTCATTATCTCCCAGAGTTGCTCAAATTCAAGTTCATTGAGTTGATGATATTATCTAACCATTTCATCCTCTGCTGACCCCTTATCTTTTTGCCTTTGATCTTTACCAGCATCAGGGTCTTTTCCAATGAGTTGGCTCTTTGCATCAAGTGGTCAAAGTATTGGAGCTTTAGCAAAGTTCTTCTAATGAATATTCTGGGTTGATTTCCTTTAGGATTGACTGGTTTGATCTCCTTGCTGTCCAAGGGGCTCTCAAGAGTCTTCTCCAACACCATGGTTCAAAAGCATCACTTCTTCAGCATTCAGCCTTCTTTATGGTCCAACTCTCACATCCGTACATGCCTATTGGAAAAATCATACCTTTATCAGTAAAGTAATATCTCTATTTTTTAATATTCTCTCTAGGTTTGTCATAGCTTTCCTTCCAAGAAGCAAGAGTCTTTTAATTTTATGGATGCAGTCACTGTCCACAGTGATTTTAGAACCCAAGAAAGTAAAATCTGTCACTGAGTCCACTTTTTTCCCTTCTATTTGCTGAAGTGATGGGACCACATGCTCCCATCCCATGATCTTAGTTTTTATTTAATTTTTTAATGTTGAGTTTCAAGTCAGCTTTTTCACTCCCCTCTTCTACCCTCATCAAAAGGCTCTTTAGTTCCTCTTCACTTTCTACCATTAGAGTAGCACCATCTGTATATTTGAGGTTGTTGATACTCCTCTTGGCAATCTTTTTAATTTTTATTTATTTGGCTTTTTATTTTTATTAATTTATTTGAGTTTTAGTAGACATCTGGTAGCATCTTAAGGGTTTTCTATGTGTAGTATCTTGTCATCTTCAGACCATCACAGTTTTACTTCTTATTTTCTAATTCAGATTCCTTTTATTTCTTTTTCTTCTTTGATTGTTGTGGCTAGGACTTCCAAAGCTATGTTGAATAAAAGTGGTAAGAGAGGACATCCTTGTGTGTTCCTGATCTTAGAGGAAATGCTTTCAACTTTTCATTGTTGAATATGATGTTATCTGTGGGTTTGTCATATATGGCCTTTATTATGTTCCCTCTATGCCCACTTTTAGGAGGGTTTTTATGTTACCCTCCAATGAATTAAGGGCTTTCCAGGTGGTACAGTGGGACAGAATTCATCTGTCAATTCAAGAGATTCAAGAGACACAAGTTTGATCCTTGGGTTGGGAAGATACCTTAGAGTAGGAAAGGGCAACCTGGTCCAGTATTCTTGCCTGGAAAATTTCATGGACAGAGGAGTCTGATGGGCTACAGTCCACGGATTGCAAAGAGTTGGAAGTGACTAAGCATGCATGCCTGCCAGTGAATTAAGCAACCTTATAGAATTAGTTGTAGATTGCTTATTGTTAAAATTTTAATTAAATGTAAGGTCTAATTTTCCAGGACTTGCAAAAATAAATAAAACCTGGTGGCTCAGGAGTAAAGAATCCACCTGCAATGCAGGAGAGGCAGGTTTGTTCCCTGGGTTGGGAAGACCCCCTGGAGGAAGGCAAGGCAACTCATTCCAGTATTGTTTCTGAGAAAGTTCCATGGACAGAGGAGCCTGGCAGGCTAAAATTCATAGGGTTGCAAAGCGTCGGACACGACTGAAACTACTGAACAAAGTTATTTATGTTGTTTTCTACAATGCATTTATTTAAACAATGTTTCTTGGCATTAATATTTTTAAAGTCAAATATAGAAACAGATGAAAAAATTGAAGTAATTCCAAGAAGCCATATTTCCACCATGAAATGCAACATCAGACACCAGTAAACTGACAACATCTGTCACATTATATTAGAGTTGTTAATTTCAACTTTTATTGGTTTAATACTTTATGGTTACTTAATTTGTGGATCTGTGTATTAAAGTTCTCCAGAGAAACAGAACCAACACAGGACATGTGTATGTGTGTGTGTAGAGAGTGAGAGAGAGAGAGAGAGAGAATACAGATAGAAACAGAGAGAAAATTGTAATAAATTCATGAGGTTATAGGAGCTGGCATCTAGAATCTGCAGGATGGGCTGGCATGCCGGAGACTCAGGGAAGAGTTGATGCTGCAGGTTGAGCCCAGAGATTATCTGGAGGCAGAATTCCCTTTTCCTCAGGGTACCTCAGTCTTCTAAGGCCTTCAACTGATTAGATGAGGCCCACCCAGATTATGGGGGTAATCTACTGTATTCAGAGCCTACTGATCTAAGTATTAATCTCACCTAAAAATTCTTTCACAGGACATTAAGCCTGGAATTTGACTAAATATGTAGACATTGTAGCCTCACCAAGTTGACAAATGAAATTAAACATCACAACTTGTTTTGGCTTTGCACTTATACAACAGCCACAAAGATCAAGATTTTAAAACTTATTTTAAATATATACTTTTACAGTACTGAAAAAAATACTTTATATCAGCTCTGGGGAGTGGGGAAGGATATGTACATTTTTTTCTTTCAAAAAATTCTGAATTACCCTCAGATTTAATAACACTGTTTGTAGAACTGAAAGGCCTAGTAAAGATTTTTTTTTCCCAAAAAACTGAAAAACACTCTTTCATGAAAGATTAATTCTTCCAGTGAGGGATTTGCTGGCATGTCCATAGGTCCTGGATACCAGGGCTTCAGAAATGTGGGCCTGATTACTCACACAACATGTGTTCTACTTTTTTTCTCTTAACATGTAGTATAAAGGTCTAGATACTTACTGATAAAAGATTTTGTTTTTCTTATTGGTTTTATTTTTGTAACGATTTCAGTAAAACATAATACAACTATTTATGGTCATTTCTGGGGGAAAAAACAGCTGCTGCAGTATAACCTAAAAAGCCAGCACTGAGAAGAGGCATTAGGGTATGTTGAGGGTAATGGTGTGTGCTGAAGTTCACGTGCATTTAGCAAAACACTTTAAACAGAAAGATCCTTTTCCTGCTCTCCCCACCATCCCTGAATAGCAAGTAAATCCCATGAATGTCATCTCATACAGAAAAGAGAATGAACTAACAATTTCATTAAAATGGAAAAAGCATATGAATAAAAATATCCAACCTCATGAACACAGGAATGATTTATTAAGCAAGCATGAACCTACCACCTTAAAATCTTAGGTTTGCTATGCTTTATATCTCCTGTCAGGAATGTTCATATTTCAGCTATAAATAGAACATGGCAGCAGATAGAGTAGCTTTTTAATTAGGTCATTACCCAGTCTGCATGACTTATTTTCTTTGAGTCTTTGCCATTTTTTACTTCAGATTTGGTCTTTCCGTGATGGTGATGAAACATGACAGAATCATACCAGGCTTCCCAAGAAGCCCCTTGTGCTCACCACCGCCCCCACCGCCTCTCCCTCTCTTTCATCATATGTGCACTTGCTCTGTCAGAACCTCTTGCAAAGGGAAGACAGTGAGGAGCTTCTGCCATGTTCTGAGCAGACATTTGGTCTCCCCCCACCACTTTCCCATCTAGGACTAAATGTCCCAACCAGAGCTGGGCTTATGTCTGGCTCTTCAGAATAAGGATATGACCATCTTTCCTGAACTTTGTGACTGTTGATGAGGAATTGAGAAGCAGTGACAGATGACTGGGGCTGCCTATATAACACTAAAGCGTTGAAAGTGACTGAGTGAGCTAATAGTTTTCCCATCTTCCTTATTAAGCCTAATTCTATAATAGCTTTTACTACCTTCTGAAGGAATGACAAAAATGAAAAAGATGCTTATAGTCAGAATCCTTTCACCCTGTGGTTTTCGAGATGCCAGGAAGGGTCTTGTGTCTCCACATCCTCACTGTCCTGCCTCTGTGACAGGCACATGGTGACACTTTGTGCATTAGTTGCTCAGTCGTGTCTGACTCTTTGTGACCCCATGGTCTCTAGACCGCCTGGCTCCTCTGTCCATGGGACTTTCCAGGCAAGAATACTGGAATGGGTTGCCATGTCCCTCTCCAGGGGATCTTCCCGACTCAGGGATCGAACCTGGGTCTCCTGCACTGCAGGCAGGTTCTTTATCATCCGAACCACCAGGGAAGACCCAGTAAAGGACAAAAGCTTCATTCAGTGGTGGCACTGTTGGTGACTTTGGAGGTTTTGGCATCCCCACAAGTCTGTCAATGCCCTTCTAAAAGATTCACCAAAAGTCCTTTCTAATATCCACACTAAGTTAGAGCTCAGAGGGAAATGCAGCTTCACAAATCCTATTCTTTCCACCAGCCCTCCCCCATCCCTTCCAGTCAGATTGTTAGGGAACCATTGACAAAACCCGCCCACTTTGGCCAGGCATTAGGACAACCACTTGCCTGAGTTGTCTCACACAGAGATCACTACAAAGAATGAGGTGCTGCCACGGAAAACTAAGTGAGAGAGTTCAAGAGAGGCCAAAAGGAGGAGGGAGGTGTCTTGCCAACCTCCCAGAAACCCTCACACTTGAATCCATCTTGGCTGAGAGACGTGTGCACCAGCAGGAAGGACTCCAAGTCACCAAAGACAGACCAGCAAGATGACTGGCCAGAGACAACCCAGAAACTCACCCCATCACCATAAAACCTGAGACAGCAAGCCACGAGAGAGAGGGGTTCTCCTGCTGCTCTCCACCCAGGCACGCCTTCCCAATACAGTCTCTTGCTTTATCAGCATGTGTATCTCATTGGACAATTCATTTCCCAGTGTTAGACGAGAGTCCACTCTCAGGCCCCGGAAGGGGTCCACTTTCCTGCAGCAAGACCACTTCTGCATTGGTCCCAGGGTCATTGCACCTCTGTGGCAGGACACACAGCTGCGTTATTAAATGCAGACCTGTTTCCTGGTCTGGGAGCATGACCGGAAAAGGCTGGCTGCTGTTTTCATAACTCAATTTATTTGGCAGGATAACCAGACCTGAATCTTACTGGAGGAAAAATGGACCTGGCCTGATGTAAGTCTATTTTAGCCTATGGTACTTATCTACTATAGGACCAGTGGCAGTACCACTTTCCAGACTGGAAGCTACATAAGACTTCTGGCACTGTGCTTCTTAACCTTTGTACCTCCAGTGCTGGGCTGGCACATAGGTGAGTTGCCTATAAATGTTTACTGAGTTTATTGAACATGTATGCCTGAATTGTGGCGCTGGAGAAGACTCTTGAAAGTCCCTTGGACAGCAAGGAGATCAAGCCAGTCAGTCCTAAAGGAAATCAACCTTGATTATTCATTGAAAGGACTGATGCTGAAACTGAAGCTCCAATACTTTGACCACCCATAGTGGTCCAATGAGCTGACTCATTGGAAAAGACCCTGATGCTGGGAAAGATTGAAGGCAAAAAGAAGAGAGGGTGGCAGAGAATGTGATGGTTAGTTGGCATTACCACTCTCAAAGGTGGTGAATTTGAGCAAACTCTGGGAGATAGTGAAGGACAGGGAAGCCTGGTGTGCTACAGTCCATGGACTTGCAAATACCAGATAAGACTTAGCAAGTGAACACTGAACACTTAGGAAGTAAGCAAGTGATGCCAAGTTGGCCTGTCCTTCAGAATAAAAAGTCATGGATTAGTCATTCATTCGTTCATTTTGTCAGCCCTTCACTTAACTAACAAGTATTTATCGAAGGCCACCTATGTTTCAGGTTTTTTGCCACATTCCAGGATTTTAAGATGAGTAATAGGCAGTTCCCTTACTTGTTAAGTTCACAGCCAAGTAAGAAAGACAGATAAGTACATCAGGATTTTAATACAGTGTGATGAGTGCTAATAAAGGTATAAACATCACAAGGACACTGAGGTCAGGCATCCAATCCTGCCTGACAAGATCAGATTTGCACTGAAGAAAGATCACTTTAAAATTAAAGACATCACTGCTTGATCATAGCATAATTATTGCAAAATGGAGTGCAGGATTGTAGGTCTCCTCCACGGAGTCCTAGCTTCAAGCTGTAGGCAGTAACCGAAAGAGAAAGCCCTTCAGAGTAAAAATAAGATTTAAAAATGAACCTGAGTTCTATATAAAATCAAAGATGTTGCTTTATGATGACATATGGCTCCTGTCTACTCCCGCCAAAATGGCACACTTTCCTCTTCCTAAGGAAATCTGTCCAAGATAGCGGGAAGTGACTGTGTTACTTCTTTTCATCTTGTTAGAGGTCTTGGATCCATAAAGTGCAATTCCCCCCTAATTTCCTGATGAGGGCCTTTTTGAAGCAATAAAGGAAGAAGAAATTCTACTCCTGACCTCTATTAAGTGCTAAGTAGAAATCAGGGACTATAGGGCCGATGTTCATGAATATGAGACATGCATGCTGCAGAGTCAGTGACCAGAATGTCTGCAGAGCATTTGAAGATCCCGCTCTCCTTTTGCTCCCAGAAAATGAAGGTAGGAATCATGCTATGTGTTGCCAACCCCAGTGATGCTCTTTCAGCTCCAGACAGGCTTTCCCTTTTCTCTAGCCTGCTGCATGATCCTAACTCAAATGGGATGACAAGGCAGAAATCAGACAAGCTGAAGGACTGTGAGGAAACAGGACGTGTTGGAGTACTTCCTGCATAAAAATGATGTTTTCATTTTTAAAACCCACATTTCCCCTCTTGGCTGCAGCCCAGAGACTCAGACAAGAGCTATCATAATGACGAATGTGCTTCCCTTAATGCACCCGCTAACTACAAGTCAGGTCATTCCTACATCAATATCACAAATCTTGATGCTTCTGTAGCCACTTATATGACCAGTAAGAAAAGCAGCTTTTTCCAGGGGATATTCTCTCAGAGATACGTGAGAAATCCCAGGAATGCTCAGGGGAGTCTGCGGCTGGCTGCCTGGTGAGGGGTGAAGCAAGGGTGTGGGGGTGAGGCTTGGAACTTCACTCCAGTGCAGCTTCTCATGTCTGCTGATCTCAGCTTCATGAGCACCAGGGCTGTGTCTCCTGTGGCAGACCGTCTGCCGTCCCTTTGGCCAGCGCAGCAGGACATCTGCCATTGTCATAGGTGTTGCTGCATGAACCCTGCTGGCCTTGGTGCAGACCCTTGTCAGCTTGCCAAGGCAACAACCATGCAATCGGATGGGAGGTGGTTTCCTCTCTGTGTCACACTCTATATTGGGTGCCCATCCTCAGCAAAAGTTATGATTTTTCAGATTCACTCTAGAGCCATTTCCCAAGGTGAGCCCACAACACTAGGATGGGTGTCTTGAAGAAGTTCTAGTACTACGCTTAGAACCAAGACTTCCTTCATTCTCTGGCTAGTTGAAAACCTTCTGTTTTATCTCCTAAGCCACCTGGTACCTCACTTTTTACAACACTATTACTAAAATGCTCCCTGGGCTCTTGGACCTTAGTTCTGATTGTTTTTTGTTTTTTTTTTTCTGTCTGTCTCTCCCTTTATACCAGGTACTCTCCCAGGGGCTCCACTGCCCCTGGGAGAAGGGAGGAGCTCTGCTCCATGGCCTTAGTCCAGATCCTACCTCGGTCACCAACTATGTTTTAATGGTCTGACAACTGAATGGGGGACTGACTATTCCCTATTCCTCCCACTAAGGATAGCTGAAAACCCTGGATATTATATACAAAACAAACATAAAGGACTTATAAAGGTACAGAGAAAGAAGATAGGCCAGGAACCTTGGGATCCATATGTCACTGGCTGAATCCCCAAAACTCAAATGTTGAAATCTTAACCCCCACTTCCTCCAAATATGACTATATTTGGAGACAGGATTTTCAGAGATATAATTCAGGTCAAATGAGGTCATCAGGACAGGCTGTAATCCAATATGACTAGCATCTCTATAAGAAGAGAAAATTTGGACCCACACACCCCAGGGGGACGTGTGCACACATAAAGACACAACTAAAAGGTGGTTATCTACGGGCCAAGGAAGGAGAACATAGAAGAAACTAACCCTTTAGACACCTTGGTCTTGGACCTCTAGCCTCCAAAATTGTAAGCAAATTAATTTTACTGTGTGTGTCACTCAGTCTGTGGTGCTTCTTATTGCAGCCCCGACAAACTAGTGTACCAAGGAATTACACACTGCTGAGTTCCTTGAGTTTTCTTTTTGCCTCATATATTCTAGACTTGGGGAAAAGTCGGCAACCTGAAAACACTAATGAATGCAGATTAAAAAGACAAAACACCTAGCAGAAGCCTGCTCTCTCTAGGCAAAGGACAAGAAGGGGACAGGCTAACAAGACAGAAAATTTTTAGACAATCACAGCTCTACTTCAGCCAATCTCCATTGAAAAAAACTGTGGCCACACATATATACCCACGCCAACAAAGGCCAGACGGGGAGCTTAGACCTCGACCTTCACCAGCCTATACTGAAGCACCCCAGTTCCCACACTGGGGCTGTATAAAGGAAGGCTGAGAAGGGAGCAGGATTTCATTCCTGGCATCCCTGAAGGGCCTTAGAAAGCTTCCCCTCATCATGGTGTTATTGAAGGCCACATGGAGAGCAGTAACAACACTCTCACCCACACAGGGAGCAGTGGGGGCTCAGTGGGGAGCTGGGAGGCCCAGCACAGCCCAGAATAAATGTTCAGATTTCAACAGAAGTTAACTGGGCAACCTGACATTCTCCCTTACCCCTATCATAATAATGTCAGAGGAAGCCAGCTAAATCGATTTAAATAAAATTTAGAATCATAATAAATTTTTAAATGTTTGATTTTTAATAGGAAATCACTCAGCATACCAAGTCCCAAGAAGATCTCAAATTCAATGAAAACAAACTATCCATAGATGCCAGCACATCTGGCATGATAACATCTAACAGAGATATTAGAATTACCTGACAAAGACTTTTGACAGCAGTTATCATAAAAATTACAAGTAATTATAAACAAGTTTGAAATGGAAAAAATGGAAATTCTTAGCAAAGAATACAAGATACAGAGAAGAACCAAATGGAAATTTTAGAAGTTAAAAATACAATGACTAATATACAAAAACTCAGTGGATGGGCTCGCCAGAAGCATGGATGGGACAAAGGAAAGAATCGGTGAACTGGAAGACAGAATAACAGAAATTATCCAACCTGAAAAATTGGGGGTCGGGAGTGGGAAGGAAGAGAGCCGAAGGGACCTGTGGGACTAATAACAAAAAGTCTAATGTATATATCACCATAATCTCAGAAGGAGAGGAGAACAACAGAGTTGACCCAAATTTGGTAAAAGGTATAAATCTGCAGATTCAAGAAGCTAAGCTAAAACCAAACAGGATAAACCCAAAGTAATCCATGCAAAGACACATCGTGGTCAAACTTCTGAAAACGAAGGACAAAGAGAAGTCTTAAAAACAGCATGAGACTTTACCTTAAGTGAAAAACAAACTCATAGGATTCCTCATCAGAAACCATGGGTAAAGGATTGGCACAATATTTTAAAGTACTGAAATAAAAGAATTCAACCTAGAATCCTATATTCAGTGAAAATATATTTCAAGAAAGAAGGAGAAATAAAGACATTTTGAGATGAAGGAAGACTAAGAGAATCTGACACCAGCAGATCTACCCTTAAAGAATGGCTAAAGAAGTCTCTCTAAAGAGAAAGGAAATTATATAAGAAGGAATCTTCAGACATTAGGAAGGAGGACAGGATATAAGCAAAAGAGTGAATGCAATATACTTCTTTCTTCTCTTGAGTTTTCTATATTATGTTTGATAGCAGAAGCAAAATTTATAATAGTGCCTGTGTGTGCACGCTCAGTTGTGTCTGACTCTTTACAACCTCATGAACTGTATAGCCCACCAGGCTCCTCTGTCCATGAGATTTTCCAGGCAAGAATACTAGAGTGATTGCCATTTCCTTCTCCCAGACATCTTGACCTAGGGATCGAACCAGCACCTCCTGCATTGTCAGGCAGATTCTTTACTGCTGAGCCACCAGGGAAGCTGATCAGGACAGCAATCAGAGCAGAAAAAGAAAAAAAGGAATCCAGATTGGAAAAGAAGAAGTCAAACTCTCACTGTTTGCAGCTGACATGATCCTCTACATAGAAAACCCTAAAGACTCCACCAGAAAATTACAAGACCTAATTAATGAATATAGTAAAGTTGCAGGATAGAAAATAAACACACAGAAATCCCTTGCGTTCCTATATGCTAATAATGAGAAAATAGAGAAATCAAGGAAACAATTCCATTCACCATTGCAATGAAAAGAATAAAATACTTAGGAATATATCTACCTAAAGAAACAAAAGACCTATATATAGAAAACTATAAAACACTGGTGAAAAAAATCAGAGGACACAAATAGATGGAGAAATATACCATGTTCATGGATCGCAAGAATCAATATAGTGAAAATGAGTATACTATCCAAAGCAATCTATAGATTCAGTTCAGTTCAGTTCAGTCGCTCAGTTGTGTCCAACTCTTTGCGACCCCATGAATAGCAGCACGCCAGGCCTCCCTGTCCATCATCAACACCCAGAGTTCACTCAGACTCACACCCATCGAGTCAGTGATGCCATCTAGCCACCTCATCCTCTGTCGTCCCCTTCTCCTCTTGCCCACAATCCCTCCCAGCATCAGAGTCTTCTCCAGTGAGTCACCTCTTCGCATGAGGTGGCCAAAGTACTGGAGTTTCAGCTTTAGCATCATTCCTTGCAAAGAACACCCAGGGCTGATCTCCTTCAGAATGGACTGGTTGGATCTCCTTGCAGTCCAAGGGACTCTCAAGAGTCTTCTCCAACACCACAGTTCAAAAACATCAATTCTTCGGCACTCAGCCTTCTTCACAGTCCAACTCTCACACCCATACATGACCACTGGAAGAACCATAGCCTTGACTAGATGGACCTTTGTTGGCAAAGTAATGTCTTTGCTTTCAATATGCTATCTAGGTTGGTCATAACTTTTCTTCCAAGGAGTAAGAGTCTTTTAATTTCATGGCTGCAGTTATCATCTGCAGTGATTTTGGAGCCCCCAAAAATAAAGTCTGCCACTGTTTCCCCATCTATTTCCCATTAAGTGATGGGACCAAATGCCATGATCTTCATTTTCTGAATGTTGAGCTTTAAGCTAACTTTTTCACTCTTCCCTTTCACTTTCATCAAGAGGCTTTTTAGTTCCTCTTCACTTTCTGCCATAAGGGTGATGTCATTTGCATATCTGAGGTTATTGATATTTCTCCTGGTAATCTTGATTCCAGCCTGTGCTTCACCCAGCCCACCATTTTGCCTGATGTACTCTGCATATAAGTTAAATAAGCAGGGTGACAATATACAGCCTTGATGTACTCCCTTTCCTAATTGGAACCAGTCTGTTGTTCCATGTCCAGTTCTAATTGTTGCTTCCTGACCTGCATATAAACTTATCAAGAGGCAGGTCTGGTGGTCTGGTATTCCCATCTCTTTCAGAATTTTCCACAGTCTATTGTGATCCACACAGTAAAAGACTTTAGCATAGTCAATAAAGCAGAAATAGATGTTTTTCTGGAACTCTCTTGCTTTTTTGATGATCCAGTGGATGTTGGCAATTCAGTGCAATCCTTATCAAGCTACCAATGGTATTTTTCACAGAACTAGATCAAATAATTTCACAATTTGTATGGAAATACAAAAAACCTTGAATAGCCAAAGTAATCTTGAGAAAGAAGAATGGAATTGGAGGAATCAACCTGCCTGACTTCAGGCTCTACTACAAAGCCACAGTCATCAAGACAGTATGGTACTGGCACAAAGACAGAAATACAGATCACTGGAACAAAATAGAAATCCCAGAGATTAATCCATGCACCTATGGTCACCTTATCTTCGACTAACTAGACAAGAATATACAATGGAGAAAAGACAATCTCTTTAACAATGGTGCTGGGAAAACAAAGAAAAGAATATACAATGGAGAAACCTCCATGGGGTCGCAGACAATCTCTTTAACTACTTTCATGCATTGGAGAAGGAAATGCAACCCACTCCAATATTCTTGCCTGGAGAATCCCAGGGACTGGGGCCTCATGAGCCCCTCTGTAAAAGAATGAACGACTGAGAACAGCAGCAGCAGCAGCAGCAGAACACTTTATAACACCATACACAAAAATAAACTCAAAATGGATTAAAGATATAAGTGTAAGGTCAGAAACTATAAAACTCCTAGAGGAGAACATAGGCAAAACACTTTCCAACATAAATCACAACAGGATCCTCTATGACCCACCTCCCAGAATATTGGAAATAAAAGCAAAAATAAACAAATGGGACCTAATTAAACTTAAAAAGCTTTTGCACAACAAAGGAAACTATAAGCAAGGTGAAAGACAGCCTTCAGAATGGGAGAAAATAATAGCAAATGAAGCAACTGACAAAGAATTAATCTCAAAAATATACAAGCAACTCCTGCAGCTCAATTCCAGAACAATAAACGACCCAATCAAAAAATGGGCCAAAGAACTAAACAGAAATTTCTCCAAAGAAGACATACAGATGGCTAACAAACACATGAAAAGATGCTCAACATCACTCATTATTCGGATCAGATCAGATCAGTCGCTCAGTCGTGTCCGACTCTTTGCGACCCCATGAACTGCAGCACGCCAGGCCTCCCTGTCCATCACCAACTCCCGGAGGTCACTCAGACTCACATCCATCGAGTCAGTGATGCCATCCAGCCATCTCGTCCTCTGTCGTCCCCTTCTCCTCCTGCCCCCAGTCCCTCCCAGCATCAGAGTCTTCTCCAATGAGTCAACTCTTCGCATGAGGTGGCCAAAATACTGGCGTTTCAGCTTTAGCATCATTCCTTTCAAAGAAATCCCAGGGCTGATCTCCTTCAGAATGGACTGGTTGGATCTCCTTGCAGTCCAAGGGACTCTCAAGAGTCTTCTCCAACACCACAGTTCAAAAGCATCAATTCTTCGGCCCTCAGCCTTCTTCACAGTCCAGCTCTCACATCCATACATGACCACAGGAAAGACCATAGCCTTGACTAGGTGAACCTTTGTTGGCAAAATAATGTCTCTGCTTTTGAATATGCTATCTAGGTTGGTCATAACTTTCCTTCCAAGGAGTAAGCGTCTTTTAATTTCATGGCTGCGGTCACCATCTGCAGTGATTTTGGAGCCCCCAAAAATAAAGTCTCACACTGTTTCCACTATTTCCCCATCTATTTCCCATGTAGTGATGGGACCAGATGCCATGATCTTCGTTTTCTGAATGTTGAGCTTTAAGCCAACCTTTTCACTCTCCACTTTCACTTTCATCAAGAGGCTTTTTAGCCTCTCTCATTATTAGAGATATGCAAATCAAAACCACTATGAGGTACCATTTCACGCCAGTCAGAATGGCTGCTATCCAAAAGTCTACAAACAATAAATGCTGGAGAGGATGTGGAGAAAAGGGAACCCTCTTACACTGTTGGTGGGAATGCAAACTAGTATAGCCACTATGGAGAACAGTGTGGAGATTCCTTAAAAATCTGGAAATACAACTGCCTTATCACCCAGCAATCCCACTGCTGGGCATACACACCAAGGAAACCAAAATTGAAAGAGACACGTGTACCCCAATATTCATCACAGCACTGTTTACAATAGCCAGGACATGGAAGACACCTAGATGTCCATCAGCAGATGAATGGATAAGAAAGCTGTGGTACATATACACAATGGAGTATTACACAGACATTAAAAAGAATACCTTTGAATCAGTTCTAATGAGGTGGATGAAACTAGAGCCTATTATACAGAGTGAAGTAAGCCAGAAAGAAAAACACCAATATAGTATACTAACACATATATATGGAATTTAGAAAGATGGTAATGATAACCCTTTCGCAAGACAGCAAAAGAGATATAGATGTATAGAACAGTCTTTTGGACTCTGTGGGAGAGGGAGAGGGTGGAATCATTTGGGAGAATGGCATTGAAACATGTATATTATCATATGTGAAACGAATCACCAGTCCAGGCTTGATGAATGAGACAGGGTGCTTGGAGCTGGTGCACTGAGATGACCCAGAGGGATGGGATGGGGAGGGAGATGGGAGGAGGGTTCAGGATGGGGAACACATGTACACCCATGGCAGATTCATGTTAATGTATGGCAAAATCAATACAATATTGTACTGGAGTGGATTGCCATTTCCTTCTCCAGCGGATCTTCCCAACCCAGGGATTGAGCCGGGGTTTCCCACATTGTTGACAGACGCTTAACTGTCTGAGCCACCAGGGAAGTAAAAAATAATAATAATAATAATAATAAATAAATAAATAATTATTAAAGCCGCCCCCAAAAAGACATTACCAAAACAAAACAGGAAGTTATATAAAAACAATAGCAAACAAAACCAGACCAAAAAAAAAAAAAAAACCTCTTTAGGAACTTCCCTGCTGATACAGTGGCTAAGAATCCACCTGCCAATGCAGGGAACATGGTTAGATTCCTGGTCTGGGGAGGATTCCACGTGCTCCAGAGCAACTAAGCAGTTCACCGCAACTGCTGAGCCCACGTGCTGTAACTAGAGAGCAGCCCCCACTGGGTGCAGCTAGAGAAAGACCCAGTGCCACAGCGAAGACCCAGGGCAGGCAAATAAAAATACATAAGTTTTTTAAAAAACCCTTTGGGACTTTCACTAACGACTGTGGCATGAGGTTTTTCAGCAAGTGAAGAATGCGAAAGCGTTAGCTGCTCTGTCATGAACCATAACCCGCCAGGCTCGTCTGTCCATGGAATTCTCCAGGCAAGAATACTGGATTGGGTGCCCATTCCCTTCTTCAGGGCATCGTCCCAACCCAGGAATTGAACCTGGGTCTCGTGCATCACAGGCAGATTCTTTACCATCTGAGCTACCTCCAGCAAGCCTTCCCAGGAAAGTTTTTACAAAAACTGTTAAAAAAATTTTTTTTAACCATCTGAAGGCATTGGAAAGTGGCTGAAACAGGTAGAAACCGCAGGGGAATTTACTCTTAAAAGATGACTGTAAGAGCAAATTTACAAGTTTGTGGCTTACTGTGCCTGGGAGCATTTTCTATTCCAAGTCCAAAATCTTACTTCAGAAAATTACAGCTTCAAGTGGCTGAAAGAGGCAGAAGACAGAGTTTGCTATGCTATGCTATGCTAAGTCACTTCAGTCGTGTCCGACTCTGTGTGACCCCATAGATGGCAGCCCACCAGGCTCCCCCGTCCCTGGGATTCTCCAGGCAAGAACACCGGAGTGGGTTGCCATTTCCTTCTCCAGTGCATGAAAGTGAAAAGTGAAAGTGAAGTCGCGCAGTCGTGTCTTGACTCCTAGCGATCCCATGGACTGCAGCCTACCAGGCTCCTCCGTCCGTGGGATTTTCCAGGCAAGAGTACTGGAGTGGGGTGCCATTGCCTTCTCCAAAGACAGAGTTTAGGTTATCTTAAATTAAGAGAGTTTCAGAAGGAATGAATTCAAAATATGAGTATAAACTTTGCCCAAACTCCTGGTTAATAAACTGTGCGTGTCTGGTGGTAATAGGGGGTTGGGGTCAGGCAGTTGTCTAGGAAAACGACAGGCAGAATCAAGAGAGGAATCTATATTTGAAAGATAAAACTGAACCAGGTCAGATTTGTTATTCACTGTTCTTTTGACTCTGTGTATCCTCCAACTTGTGTTCAGCTTGAACAACAAAAAGTTGAGGGCTTCCTGGTCTAAAGAGTCAGAGGATGGGACTGAGGATTGCAGAGTACCTGGGAAATGCTGGAAGTGAAATAACCACAGAGAGGGTAGGTAACCAAATATGAGTATAAATTCTTTCCACATCCTTGGCTGACTGCTAACCTATGCATGTGTGAGAGAGACCCCAAGGGCCTCAAAGAAAAAGAAGGCAGATATGAGAGAGGAATATGTTCTCAAAAGCCAGAACTGCATCAGGTACAGTATGTGTTTTAATGCTTCTTTTTTTAAAAAGCGTTTATTACCCAGGTGGTGCTAGTGGTAAAGAGCCTTCCTGCCTATGTGGAGACTTAAAGAGACGCGGGTTAGATCCCTGGGTCAGGAAGATCCCCTGGAGGAGGGTATGGCAACCCACCCCAGTATTCTTGCCTGGAGAATCCCATAGACAGAGGAGCCTGACTGGCTAGAGTCCATAGGGTCACAAAGAGTTGGACACGACTGAAGGGACTCAGCACTCATGTGCATAGCATGCAAGGACTCAGCACTCATGTGCATAGCATGCAACACAGAGGAGATGCTGGGAGCCCCATGCAGGGCAGCCTGGGTGGTATGTGTGATTGGGGCCAGGGGACAGCAGGTGGGAACCCCATCCATCATGGCTGGGTAGTCTCTGGTCCAGGAGAATCTGGCTGGGCTTGTTTTGTGGAGCCTAGGGAGGTGAGCCTTGACAAGCAGGCTTTCTCCTGGACAAAACAAAGGACAGGCAGAACTAGGACATTTGTTACTCTTGACTGTGTTTCCAACTCATGAAGAGCTCATGTGGCATAAAGCTGAAGCCATAATGGCCTGTAGTGGTATCTGCCAGAGCTGGGCCTGGCAGATCAGCTGGAAGCAAGGAAAGCTCAGAGATAATGAGACTCTAAGTCTGAGTGTAAACTCTTTCTGAACTTCTGGCTTAACTACAGAGGTAGAGAACACCCCCAAGAGCAAGGCAGCCAGCTGATAAGTCTGAGCAGAAATTTCAGCTGCTGCCCTCTACAAGGGAGATAAAGTTCACAGCTAGGATTCAGGCAAGCCAAGGAGTTAACAGAACAAAATCCAACAATCATCAGATGAATGTAACAGAATGCAGTCTCCATAACGTATCATTCATAATGTTCAATTTTCACCCCCAAATTACCAAACATGTAAAGACACAGGAAAGCGTAGCCCACATTCAGGACAAAAGACAGTTTATGAGCTCTTGCTGAAATTGGTTTAGATGTTATATTTAGTACATTAAGATTTTAAAGCAGCTGTTACAATCATGGTTAAAGAATTAAAAGCAGCATGAGTTCAGTGAGTGAACAGAATGGGGATGTCAACAGAGACATTAAAATTATTAAAGAAAACCAAATAAAATAACAAAGCTAAAAGTACAATAACTGAAACAAAAAAAAATTGTTGAATAGGCTCAACAGAAGATTAGAGATGACAGAATAAGAAATCAATAAAGTGGCTGAAGATAAACAGAAATTATCCAACCTAAAGGGCAGAAAGAAAAGCAAGTGAGAAAAAGACAGATCCCCAGAGGCCTATAGAATAGTATCAAGCAGTCCAACATAATACTAAATTTCAATCTCAAAACTAAGAAGAGAGACAGAGAGAGAAAATACAAGAGAAAAATTACTAATTCCTCATATCTGGCAAAATATGAGTAATAGCTTGTTAAAAAAAAAAAAAAAAATGTGGTAAAGGGACTTTCCTGGAGGTTCAATGGTTAAGAATCTGCCTGCTAATGCAGGAAATGTGGGTTCAATCCCTGGTTAGGAAACTGAGATCCCATATGCTCCAGAGCAACTGAACCCATATGCGGCAATGAAAACCCAGTGCAGTAAAAGTTTAAAAACAAAAAGAAAAATCCGGTAAAGCTCCACAGTCTCCAAGTTGAACAAATACAAAGAATACCATGCTCTGGCACAGACATTCACACTGCAGAAAATCAAGGATAAATAGAAAACATTGAAAGCAGCAAGAGAAAAATTAGAAAATCAAGGGTAAATGACTTTCAGATTCAGCTCTGATGTGTGAAGTGCTTGGAAGTCATCACTTCCATCTTTACAACAAGAAAAAGTTAAACCAACTAAAACTTAATGACATTTCTTGGACTCATCAGAGAAATGAGTTTGCAGAGAAAACTGGCTCTCGCAAATCCATAGACATAGGGGAATCCAGAGAGTACAGTGAGATCTGCTTACCTGGAGCTGAAGCCAATGAAGTCATAAACTTAAATAATAATTTTGACAAATTGCTGGAGGCTGAGTGTGGGGGCCACAGTCTTGGGAGAGGGCCCTACCCTTTCATTATTATCTCTGGAAACTACAGAGTTCTCATGGTGAAGAGCCAAGAAAAGTCCCTATATGGCTCTGGCAGGGGTAGGGACGAAGTGAACATTGTGAAATATGCACAGAGTATTTTCCATAACAAAGCCCATTCTCCAGGGGGAAAGGCTTTACCAGAGCCTATCCCACCTGGTATAAAGAGAGAGCATTTCTTCCACTCCAGCCTCTTAGACTTCTTACCTCATTCCAGGGTGGAGGAAGAGAGAACTAAGAAATACTTGTGAAAATCACAGCCTAAAAGCACAGACCCACAAAGGACTAAGATTTAATCACAAGATTATAAAATGTTTTCCCTCCTCTACACACTATCACACATCAGTGGGGACCAGTACCATAAGAGTGGATTATAGCTGAAAGATGCAAACTCTCTCCAAGGAAGCATAGTTATGAAACTTGAAGTCAAAAGGCAAAAGCAATACAATATTGTAAAGTTAAGCAAAATAAAATTTAATTTAAAAAAATTAAAAAAAAAAAGAGGAGACATAAACAAGAACACTAGAATAATGTCAAGTCTCTGTCTCCTGCAGCTACAGCAAACATCAAACACAGCCCACCTTCTAGTTAGATTAATATAAGCCTCACATTAAATGCTTATCTGCCTCAATTATTACGTCCAGCTTCCAACCAAGGCATGCTAAAAAGTAAAAAAAAAAAAAAATTAGCACACACACAGAGTGAATATGAAGAGACAAAACAAGCATCAACATCAGATTAAGATCTTTTTTCCTCTTAAGAAAAATTTATTATATGAAAGTTTCCAAAGGCTTCAGGTCCTGTGTTGAGATATTCTCAAGAATCATCTGTAGTACTCCTACACTTTTACAGAGGATCATTATTCACACTTTTTTATTTTTGTATTTAAAATACCCCTATTTTGGTGTTAAGTAATTTGACATTAAGTATACTGTTATTTCTCTTCACTTTCTGTGATTAAAGTGATGTGATTAAAGCAGATATTCATCCGCATATCTGAGGTTGTTGATGTTTCTTCTGGCAATCTTGATTCCAGCTTGTGAGTAATCTAGCCTGGCATTTTGCATGATGTACTCTGCATATAAAGTCTTTCACTTTATGCAAAATCTTTCACTTTATATAAAGCCCTTCACTTTATGTAAAGTGTTTCACTTTATATAAAGTCTTTCATTTTACATGCAGAGTACATCATGCAAAAGGCTGGGCTTGATGAAACACAAGCTGGAATCACTTTCCTCCACTTTCATGGAGGAAAGTGAAGAGGAACTAAAGAGCCTCTTGATGAAGGTGAAAAAGGAAAATGAAAAAGCTGACTTAAAACAGCATTAAAAAAATTAAGATCATGGCATCTGGTCCTATCACTTCATGGCAAACAGGGAAAATGTGGAAATCGTGTCAGACTTTATTTTCCTGGCCTCCAAAATCACTGTGGACAATGACTCCAGCCATGAAATTAAAAGATGCTTGTTCCTTGGAAGAACAGCTATGACAAACCTAGACAGCATATTAAAAAGCAGAGACATCACTTTGCCCACAAAGGTCCATATAGTCAAACCTATGGTTTTTCCAGTTGTCATGTATGGATATGAAAGCTGAACCATAAAGAAGGTTGACCACCAAAGAACTGATGCTTTCAAACTGTGGTGCTGGAGAACACTTTTGAGAGTCCCTTGGACAGCAAGATCAAACCAGTCAATCCTAAAGGAAACCTACTCTGAATATTCATTGGAAGGACTGGTGCTGAAGTGAAGCTCCAATACTTTGGCCACCTGATGTGAAGAGAAGACGTTGATGCTGGGAAAGATTGAGGGCAGGAGGAGAAGTGGACAACAGAGGATGAGATGTTTGGATGGCATCACTGACTCAATGGACATGAGTTTGAGCAAAAGCAGGGAGAGAGTGAAGGATAAGGAAGCCTGGAGTTCATGGGGTTGCAAAAAGTCAGACATGACTCAGCAACTGAAAAACAACATACTGTTATATGTTCAGCATAAGGATAGCCCCTAGAGAAGCACCTAAAAAAAAAATAAGGCAAAATTATATACCTTAATAAGCCAATGGGAAAATTAAAATTTGGACTAAGAAACATCTGATTAAAAAAAGAAGGCACAAAAGGAAGAACTAAAAAAACAAAAATCAGATAAGACAAATAGAAAACAAAAAGTTAAGTGGCAAATCAAATCCAACTTTATCAAGCATCATGCTAAATATAAATGGACTAAGCACATTAATCAAAAGGCAGAAATAGTCAGACTGTGTTAAAAAATTAAAAACAACAAAAACCAAGAGCCAACTATAATGCTAGGTATGTCACACTTAAAATTCAGAGACACATATAGAGTTAAAATAATGGGAAAAGATATTTCATGAGAGTTCTAATGAAAAGGAAATTGGAGTTGCCATATTAATATCAGACAAGAATGATTTCAAGATCAAGAGTAGTATTATCAACAAAGAAAAACATTTCTATCTGCATATAGAGATTATTTAAGTTAGACAATTTCTTAACAGAGAGTCAAAAGAACCACGTAAAGCTGATACATTAAATAACGAAAGTGAGAATTCCCTGGCAGTCCCTTTGTTAGGACTGGGTGCTCTCACTGCTGAGGTCCCAGGTTCAATTCCTGGTTGAGGAACTAAGATCCCAGAAACTGGGTGACATGGCCAAAAACGAATGAAAGATAACAGTATAAATAAATGTAAAAACACAAAAGTAAAACACATTAAAATGTGATAAAAAAGATTGGCTGATAGAGAAGAAGAAGAAAAGGTGGAACGTATAGAATATACTTGCTTTACTCACAGCTGTGAGTTAGAATATATTGTCTTAGGACCTAGAGGGCTAAATATATTCTATAAAGTTATGAAGAAACTCACCAGGACAAACATTTTACATTTCCAAATTATCAGATAAAACGCCTACCTAGAATAAGCTAAGACAAATCATGTAGTAGAAGATATTTTAAAGGCAATGAAGACAGAAAACCCAGGATTAATAGAGATGCCAAGGTTAGGCCAACCACATCTGTAACACCAATCAATGTAAAGGGATGAAACTCACCTATTAAAGTAGACAGTAATGTTGTATCACAAGGCAAAGCATAACATTTTCTGTATCAAAAAGATAAACCCAAAACAAAGCACTCAGAATTTTTTTTAATGATTTTCAAAATCAGACATAGATAAAAGAATATCAGACCAATCAAAAGAAAGAACTCATAACCTCAAATATAACAAAAGATTGAAGTTAGGGGGAAAAAAAAAAGGAAGGAGAAAATAAAGACCTATTATTAATGATAGATGATGCAATCTACAGTGAAAATGTAATAATTTAAAATATCTATATAGCAAATAATTTTGTCAATATTCATAAAGGAAGAACTACAGGAGCTACAAAGAGAAATAGAAACACACTAGAAGTTGGAAAACTTAACTCATCTCTTTTAGATAGATCAAATGGATTAAAAATAAGCGACGATATGGACTTCCCTGGTGGTCTAGTGATTAAGAATCCACCTGCTAATGCAGGAGACACAGGTTCAATCCCTGGTCTGGGAAAACTCCATATGGTAACTAAACCTGTTAACCACAGCTGCTGAAGCTGGCGTGCACCTAGGGCTGGTGCTCTGCAACAAGAGAAGCCACCACATGAGAAGCCTGCGCACTGCAACTAGAGAGTAGTCCCCACTCATTGCAACTAGAGAATGCCTGCATGCAAAAACTAAGACCCAGTATAGTCAAAATAAATAAATTAATAAACACATATTTTTAAAAAGTGAAGATATACAAGTCCACCTGAGAAGAGACATTCATCTTATTTTTCAAATGCCCATGGAACATTCACACAAACTAACTATATATTAAACCACAAGGAAAATCTCAATAAATTCTAAAATATATAACTAATAAAATCTCTAATCATAATACAAAATAAAGTATATAAAAAAGTAAACAAAGCAAGCAAAATACTCTTCAACTTAGAAATTTTAAAACTATGTTTCAGATACATCTTAGATCAAAGAGGAAATTAGAGCTGAAACTAAGTAAAACAATGACTGTGAAAATAGCACATTTTAGGACCAAAATTCATAGCCTGAAATACGTAAAAACTAATTAATAAAGTATCTGCCTCAGTAAGTTAGATAAAGAACAATAAAATAAAGCCAAAGGAAGAATATAATGTAGAAATTAAAACAGAAAAAGGAAAACAATATATAAATAATAGTTTTTTTAAAAATCAACAAAATAGAGAAATAGCTAAACTAATTGTGAAAAGAAAAGAAAATACAAATTCACAAAATAAATGAAAAAGGAGAAATAGTCACAGTTACAGAGGAAATTAAAAGAATAAAAAATTACTTTTCTTAATTATATGCAAATAAATCTGAATTTCTAGGTAAAGTGGACTGTTTTCCAGGACGATGAAATTGATCTTAGGAGAGGAAGTAAATATAAGCAGATCAATCATCACAGAAGGAATAGGAATTTGTCCAGGAGCTTCTTCCTAACTATCATCTCTCCCCCCTGTTAAAAAATAAAATTCAAGTGAATAAATTTTAAATATCTTATTGACTTTATTCAACAATTTGTGAGTTGGACAACATTCAACCAAGCAGATAGAGAGAAACTCCAAGCAGATATAAAGAAGCTCCAAGCTCCTGTATAAAGACTTTTATAGGCAGAAGGGAACAGGAACAAGGAAATTACTCTAGGCAAAAAATGAGATTAGTTATTGCAAGATTGCTTTCCTTTAGGAGAGGGCAGAGGTCTATTGGGCAGATGACCTCCTAGTACTGGTCAGGTGATTTCTGATTAGTTTAAGAGTCCATTTCTGGAAAAAAAGTTGTAACTAAGGCTTGGTTTGGTGGCATGGGGCTTGGCATAAGCAGCCCCATTCTGGGCCTGTTGTTTTGTTTTTAACACTCATAACCCCCAAAGAACCAGGCTCAACGATTTTACAGGCAATTCTGCCAAACCTCTAAGGAGCAAGTGACTCCAACACAATTTCTAATGTTTCAGTGCATAGACAAGAAGAAAACCTTTTAAATTCTTTGTGTAAAGCTAGCAAACTCAAGCCTGACAATTGTAGCACAAAAAGAAAATTATAGACTAAATTTAAATTTATTTAAATAAACACTGATATAAAAATTGTGAATAAAATATTAAAAAGAAAACTCTGCAAATGTTGAAAGAGTAATCTTTTAACCAACTGAAATTTATTTGGGGAATGCAAGGATAGTTCAATAAAGATATTCAATATTAAAGCAATACCCCCAAAAGAAAAGTAATATGATTATGATTCATCCATTTATAAACATCCATTCTTAATAAAGATTTTGAATAGATTAAAAATTACAGATTAATTTTTTACCATGATTTTTAAAAAGTGTCTGTCTCACCCAAATTATCACCCAAATTATCAAGTTTATGGAAGAAAAAACCTAAAAATGTTCTATTAAAGTCAGGAGCAAGCCAGAAAGGTCCATCATGAGGAAAGAGAAAGTAAAATTATTTGCAAGAGGTACTTTATACCTAGGAAATCTCAAAGAATAATCTAAAAACTAGATCAATCAGAGAAATCAGTAAAGTAGATAGAAAACCATAAAAATAAAGTAACAGTCTTCAAAGGTACAAATAATATACAGTTAGAAGATATAATGAAAGAAAAGACCTTGATTACAATGACAAAAAAGATGAATTAAATAAGCCAAATACAAAATGTACAAGAACTGCAGAAAACTTGAAAATATTATTGCAATCCCTCCAAAGAAGACTTAGACATATGCCAAGGTGTATTATGTCCCTGAAGAGGAAGTTAACCTCATAAAGACACCAATTGTTGTTGTTCAGTCCCTCAGTCATGTGCTACTCTTTGCCACCTCATGAAGTGCAGCACATTGGGCTTCCCTGTCCCTCACTATCTCCCAGAGCTTGCTCAAACTCATGTCCATTGAGTCAGTGATGCCATCCAACCATCTCATCCTTTGTCACCTCCTTCTCCTCCTGCCTTCTTTTCCAGCATCACAGTCTTCTCCAATGAGTCAGTTCTTCACATGAGGTGGCCAAAGTATTGGAGTTTCAGCTTCAGCATCAGTCCTTCCAATGAATATTCAGGACTGATTTCCTTTAGAATTGACTGGTCTGATCTCCTTGCTGTCCAAGGGATTCTCAAGAGTCTTAGCACCACAGTTGGAAAGCATGTCAATTCTTTGGCACTCAACCTTCTTTATGGTCCAACTCTCACGTCTGTACAAAAAAAAAAAAAAAAATGTAACTTGGACTATTCAGACCTTTGTGGGCAAAGTGATGTCTCTGCTTTTTAATGTGCTGTCTAGGTTTATAATAGCTTTTCTTCCAAGGAGCAAGAGTCTTTTAATCTCATGGCTACAGTCACTGTCCACAGTGATTTTCGAGCCCAAGAGGAAACCAATTACCTCTAAGTTAATTTACATATTTACTGTGATCCCCATAAAAATGCCAACATGATTTTTTTAACTAGATAAACTGATTCTAATCACATAGAATAACAAAAAGTTATTGAAAGCCAGGGAAAGTCTATAAAAACAAAAGTGAAGTTGTGGAAACTTGTCCCACAGATACCAAACATATTTAGAAGTTCTGTATTTAGAACTGTGCAGTATTGGTATGAGAATCAACCCACTTTACTGTCCCTTTGAACACACTTCTTCATCCTTCCTCCTCTTAGTAAAGCACCTCTATTTACTTTGTTGCTCATTTCAGAAGCATACAGATTTTCTTTGACATGTTCCTACTCTTTATCCCTCACCATACATTTCATTACTGTATACTGTACCAATTTTCTCCTTGCAAATTCTACCTCTAAAAGTTGCCTATATCTCCCCAAATCACCCCCAACTATTACAGCATCCTTGTTCATCTGGACCATTGCAGAAGTCTCCCTTCTTCCACTCTCATCTACTTCCCAGCCATTCATCGTGAAGTCAGAGGTGTCTCTAAGTCACTGTCCTGTCTAAGCAGGACAGGATCACATCACTGTCCTGCTTCAAATACTTCAGTTGCACTTAAAATTCAAAATAGCTGACAGCGCTGTGAAGCCCATGCGCTAAGCCCTGTCTTCCTCCCCAGTCTCATCACTGGCCACATGCCTGCTTGCCGCCTGAGCTTCGACCACTATCTCAGTTAGCCTCCTGAACTTTTCAAGCCCTTTCCCTACCTCCAGCCGAGTGATTGATCCACTTTGCCTCGAGTATTCTCCACAAGGCTAACCACTTAATCATCTTTCTTCTTTTTTAAAAAATAAACTTTTAATTTTGATTCACATCAAGGTGTAAGAAATAATACAGAAAGGGGTGGGAGGGAGGTTCAAGAGGAAGGGGATATGTGTATATTCACAGTTGATTCATGTTGTTGTATGGCAGAAACAAACACAACATTGTAAAGCAATTGTTCTCCAATTAAGAAATAAAGAAATAATATAGAGATATTCCTTTACCCTTCACCTAGTTTCCCCCAATGATAACACCTCGTCAACATCACAACCAGGAAACTGATACGTGCCCCAATTCATTAACACTTAGATTTCGCCAGTTGACATGGAATCCTGTGTGTGCATTTTGTTGTTGCTGTTTTAGTTGCTAATTCATGTTCATCTCTTTGAAGTGTTCTTATCGGTGAGCAGTTTTTCTGTCTAGGCACTCTGCCCTCTACTCTGTCTCCAGTGAAAGTGGGAGGGTAGCTAGCATTTCAGAAAGGAGACTATAACGTAGGGGCAGTCCTGATACAACAGATAGGAAAGATGAGATAGCATTGGTTCTGCTCCACGGACTGGAGGAGAAGGAAGAGTGTGGAGCCCGCAGAAGCGTGTGGAGACATGTGTGTCTCAGCTTCCTTTCCTGGGCGAAGTCCCAGAGTGGGGAAGTAGGCTCCAGCAGAAAGCAGAGGGGATATGCCCAGGGTCCCATTTGGAACTCTGAGAGAAGAGGTCCTTGTTCAGCTTGGACACCTGCACCAGGTCATGCTCATGCTCGGTTACTTAGTCATATAGGACTTTTTGTGATCCCGTGAACTGTAGCCCAACAAGCTCCTCTGTCCATGGGGGTTCTCCAGGCAAGAATACTGGAGTGGGTTGCCATGCCCTCCTCTAGGGGATCTTCCCTAGAGGAAGAGATGGAACCCACCCAGAGGCCTTGGGAGCACACAGATGGAAGCTGCCACCCCAGTTAGGACGGTTTTATGAGCCTGTGCTATTCATGAACATTATTCACTCTAAGTGCAAAGGTTCCAATCCAAGTTATTTGTAAGCCTCTTGCTTCTATTCCCACAACTTGTGAAGTATTACGCCTTTGAAGGAAGTTCTATTCATAAAAATGAGTCCTCTTAAAAAAAATTTCTTTTTGGCAATAGGCGTTTGCCTCACAGGCTACTTCCCAAAGATAACTATTTCAGTCATTGTGCTTTGTCCAGGAGTGTGGTTGGGCCTTAATTAAATAATCAATTGATATTTTTAAAGGCACTCATATGCCAGGGACTGTGTCAACTCATGATCCAAAAGAATAGCCCTGCACCTCCTATAGTTTTAGTCAAAGCTATTTTGGTTGCCAGTCATGGAAACTCACTCAAATTAGCTTAAATGAAAAGAAGGGAATTGAGTGAAAAGATGCAAGAATATTCACAGAACCAAGTGCAAGATGCTTGACTTTACACGGGACTGGAACCAGCATTTGGAGAGCCAGAAAAAGTTCCTTTATATTTCTTTTTGGAAGTTTTTAGCCCCTCATCTCTGCTTCTCTCCAAGCATCTACCTGATTTTTCTCTCCACAAACTCCATTTCTTTCCTACCAGAAGAACAAAGTTCAATCAGCCCTCTCAATGTTTTCTCATTTCTGTTCTACCAACCACTAGGAATCCTTGTGATCCAATTGCAAATTCCAAGGATAGAGAAGATGGGTTCTCCTCTGGCTAGGATTGGTGCCCTTGGTCCATTAGGGAGAGGCCATCCCATCAGCTGAGGCTGGGTCAAGGAAACAGAAACTTTCATGTATGCAGGGATGAAGGGTTGATTACAGGGACTTGGAGGGTCACAGAGCCACTGGAGAGAATGGAGGATGACCAGTTAGACAAACAACTGCTGTATGGCACCCCACTCCAGTACTCTTGCCTGGAAAATCCCATGGATGGAGGAGCCTGGCGGGCTGCAGTCCATGGGGTTGCAGAGAATCAGACACAACTGAGCGACTTTTCACTTTCACTTTTCACTTTCATGCATTGGAGAGGGAAATGGCAACCCACTCCAGTGTTCTTGCTTGGAGAATCCCTGGAGGGCTGCTGTCTATGGGGTCACACAGAGTCAGACACAACTGAAGCGACTTAGCAGCAGCAGCAGCAGCTGTAATCTCATCCTGCACAATCAAGCAGTGATTTTTAAGAACTCATCCACAAACCACTGTGAATCTCATGAAATCTGGGCTCTGTTCCCCTGCTCCTTCTCTGTCTGCTGAAATCCCAGTTACTTTCACCACCAGGTCCAATGCCGTCTTCTTTTAATTGGAGCCTGCCTGCCCCCCCTTGCCTTGGGAGTACCATATTATTCAGCACCCTCTGTCTTGAATGAGCTATTCACCCGCATTTCCCCACACAAAGTGGATCACAGTGGTAGGGTGCACGGGAGCCCCTGCTCATTCATCCTTGTATTCCCCACTGACTTAAGTAGGTTCTTGCATGGTAAGCATTCGTTGAATTTCAAAATGCCTAAAATCAACAACAGTAACAAGCAACCCAATATAAAAATGGGCAAAGGACTTGAAAAGGCATTTCTCCAAAGAAGAAATACATGTGTTTCAGTAAACACATTAAAAGATGCTCAACATTATTAGATATCAGATCAGATCAGATTAGATCAGTCGCTCAGTCGTGTCCGACTCTTTGCGACCCCATGAACTGCAGCATGCCAGGCCTCCCTGTCCATCACCAGCTCCCGGAGGTCACCCAGACTCGCATCCATCGAGTCAGTGATGCCATCCAGCCATCTCATCCTCTGTCGTCCCCTTCTCCTCCTGCCCTCAATCCCTCCCAGCATCAGAGTCTTCTCCAATGAGTCAGCTCTTCGCATGAGGTGGCCAAAATACTGGAGTTTCAGCTTTAGCATCATTCCTTCTAAAGAAATTCCAGGATTGATCTCCTTCAGAATGGACCGGTTGGATCTCCTTGCAGTCCAACGGACTCTCAAGAGTCTTCTCCAACACCACAGTTCAAAAGCATCAATTCTTCGGCCCTCAGCCTTCTTCACAGTCCAGCTCTCACATCCATACATGACCACAGGAAAGACCATAGCCTTGACTAGGCGAACCTTTGTTGGCAAAGTAATGTCTCTGCTTTTGAATATGCTATCTAGGTTGGTCATAACTTTCCTTCCAAGGAGTAAGCGTCTTTTAATTTCATGGCTGCAGTCACCATCTGCAGTGATTTTGGAGCCCAGAAAAACAAAGTCTGACACTGTTTGCACTGTTTCCCCATCTATTTCCCATGCAGTGATGGGACCAGATGCCATGATCTTCGTTTTCTGAATGTTGAGCTTTAAGCCAACCTTTTCACTCTCCACTTTCACTTTCATCAAGAGGTTTTTTAGCCCCTCTTCACTTTCTGCCATAAGAGTCGTGTCATCTGCATATCTGAGGTTATTGATATTTCTCCCAGCAATCTTGAATCCAACTTGTGTTTCTTCCAGTCCAGCGTTTCTCATGATGTACTCTGCATATAAGTTAAATAAACATGGTGACAATATGCAGCCTTGACGTACTCCTTTTCCTATTTGGAACCAGTCTGTTGTTCCATGACCAGTTCTAACTGTTGCTTCCTGACCTGCATACAGATTTCTTAAGAGGCAGATCAGGTGGTCTGGTATTCCCATCTCTTTCAGAATTTTCCACAGTTTATTGTGATCCACACAGTCAAAGGCTTTGGCATAGTCAATAAAGCAGAAATAGATGTTTTTCTGGAACTCTCTTGCTTTTTCCATGATCCAGCGGATGTTGGCAATTTGATCTCTGGTTCCTCTGCCTTTTCTAAAACCAGCTTGAACATCAGGAAGTTCATGGTTCACATATTGCTGAAGCCTGGCTTGGAGAATTTTGAGCATTACTTTACTAGCGTGTGAGATGAGTGCAATTGTGCGGTAGTTTGAGCACTCTTTGGCATTGCCTTTCTTTGGGATTGGGATGAAAACTGACCTTTTCCAATCTTGTGGCCACTGCTGAGTTTTCCAAATTTGCTGGCATATTGAGTGCAGCACTTTCACAGCATCATCTTTCAGGACTTGGAATAGCTCCACTGGAATTCCATCACCTCCACTAGCTTTGTTCGTAGTGATGCTTTCTAATGCCCATTTGACTTCACATTCCAAGATGTCTGGCTCTAGGTCAGTGATCACATCATCATGATTGTCTAGGTCTTGAAGCTCCTTTTTGTACAGTTCTTCTGTGTATTCTTGCCACCTCTTCTTAATATCTTCTGCTTCTGTTAGGTCCACACCATCTCTGTCCTTTATCGTGTCCATCTTTGCATGAAATGTTCCCTTGGTATCTCTGATTTTCTTGAAGAGATCCTAGTCTTTCCCATTCTGTTGTTTTTCTCTATTTCTTTGCATTGATCACTGAAGAAGGCTTTCTTATCTCTTCTTGCTATTCTTTGGAACTCTGCATTTAGATGTTTATATCTTTCCTTTTCTCCTTTGCTTTTCGCTTCTCTTCTTTTCACAGCTATTTGTAAGGCCTCCCCAGACAGCCATTTTGCTTTTTTGCATTTCTTTTCCATGGGGATGGTCTTGATCCCTGTCTCCTGTCCAATGTCACGAACCTCATTCCATAGTTCATCAGGCACTCTATCTATCAGATCTAGGCCCTTAAATCTATTTCTCACTTCCACTGTATAATCATAAGGGATTTGATTTAGGTCATACCTGAATGGTCTAGTAGTTTTCCCTACTTTCTTCAATTTCAGTCTGAATTTGGCAATAAGGAGTTCATGGTCCGAGCCACAGTCAGCTCCTGGTCTTGTTTTTGCTGATTGGATAGAGCTTCTCCATCTTTGACTGCAAAGAATATAATCGATCTGATTTCGGTGTTGACCATCTGGTGATGTCCATGTATAGAGTCTTCTCTTGTGTTGTTGGAAGAGGGTATTTGCTATGACCAGTGCATTTTCTTGGCAAAACTCTATTAGTCTTTGCCCTGCTTCATTCCCTATTCCAAGGCCAAATTTGCCTGTTACTCCAGGTGTTTCTTGACTTCCTACTTTTGCATTCCAGTCCCCTATAATGAAAAGGACATCTTTTTTGGGTGTTAGTTCTAAAAGGTCTTGTAGGTCTTCACAGAACCTTTCAACTTCAGCTTCTTCGGCGTTACTGGTTGGGGCATAGATTTGGATTACTGTGACATTGAATGGTTTGCCTTGGAAACGAACAGAGATCATTCTGTCATTTTTGAGATTGCATCCAAGTACTGCATTTCGGACTCTTTTGTTGACCATGATGGCCACTCCATTTCTTCTGAGGGATTCCTGCCCACAGTAGTAGATATAATGGTCATCCAAGTTAAATTCACCCATCCCAGTCCATTTTAGTTCGCTAATTCCTAGAATGTCGACATTCACTCTTGCCATCTCCTGTTTGACCACTTCCAATTTGCCTTGATTCATGGACCTGACAGTCCAGGTTCCTATGCAATATTAAGAGCGACCTCGCCTCCCCGTGACCGGCGCGCCATTTAAGAGCCCTCCCCCCCCCGACCGGCGCGCCATTTAAGAGCGACCTCGCCTCCCCGCGACCGGCGCGCCATTTAAGCCCGACCTCGCCTCCCCGCGACCGGCACGCCATTTAAGAGCGCCCCGCCGCCTGCGTCCCGCACTAAGAGCGCCCCGCCGCCTGCGCCACGCACTAAGAGCGCGGCCGAGAGGAGCTACCCCACGACCGAGGAAGGACGGCGGTGAGGGCCAGCGCACTAAGCACGGCGGAGAAGAGCTACCCCACGACCGAGGTCAGGAAGGGCGGCGGTGAGGAGAGACCCCTCGTCCAAGGTAAGGTGCGATGGTTGTGCTTCGCTGGCCGGGAGCAGCCAGGAGCAGACGGGATGAGATACCCCACGCCCGAGGTAAGAGAAACCCAAGTAAGACAGTAGGTCTTGAAAGAGGGCATCAGAGGGCAAATACACTAAAACCATTCTCACAGAAAACTAGTCAATCTAATCACACAAGGACCACACCCTTGTCTAACTCAATGAAATTAAGCCATGCCCGAGGGGCAACCTGGGATGGGCGGGTCATGGTGGAGAGATATGACAGGGTGTGGTCCGCTGGAGAAGGGAATGGCAAACCACTTCAGTATTCTTGCCTTGAGAACCCCATGAACAGTATGAAAAGGCAAAATGATAGGATACTGAAAGAGAAACTCCCCAGGTCAGTAGGGGCCCAATATGCTACTGGAGATCAGTGGAGAAATAACTCCAGAAAGAATGAAAGGATAGAGCCAAAACAAAAAGAATACCCAGCTGTGGATGTGTCTGGTGATAGAAGCAAAGTCCGATTTTCTTTTTTTTTTTCTATTAGATATCAGGGAAATGCAAATCAAAACCACCATGAGATATCATCTCACGCCCTTTAGGATGGCTTGGGCTGGTGCACTGGGACCACCCAGAGGGATGGTACAGGGAGGGAGGAGGGAGGAGGGTTCGGGTGGGGAGCACATGTATGCCTGTGGCGGACTCATTTTGATGTATGGTAAAACCAATACAATATTGTAAAGTTAAATAAAATAAAAAAAAAAATAAGAAATGGAAAATGTAGAATCAAAGAAAAAAAGAAAGAAAATTTTCTTAAAAAAAACAAAATTATTATCATATCAACAGATAAAGTATGTGTAGGCGAGAAATGTAGAAAATTGTTATAGATGTGTAGCAGGTCAGTAAATCAAAAAAAAATACTGTGTGGTTATTTTTGTGTGTGTGTGTTTGATGAATTTGTGAGCTTTTTAATACTTGTGACTTTTTACTTCTCTTTAAGTTTTAAATAAACATTTATTTCTAACTAAAAAAAAACAAACAAACAATAAACCTGGAAAAAAGTAGTGTTGAAGATGATGTGGAGAAACTGGAACCCTTGCATGTTGGAAGGAATGTAAAATATTGTAGTTTCTTTGGAAAACAGTATGAAGATTCTTCAAAATATTAAGCATAGAACTACCTTATGAGCTAGTAATTCCATTCCTAGATACATACCCCAAAAAGTTGTAAGCAAGAACTCAAACAGATATTTGTATACCTTTGTTCATGACAACATTATTCACAATAGTCAAAAGGTAAGAATTACTCTAATGCCCATTGACAGGTGAATAGATGAACAAAATCATTACAATGAAATATTATTCAGCCATAAAATGGAAAGGAATTCTGACACATGCTACCCTGAGGACATTACACTATGTGATATAAGCCAGTCATAAAAAGACAAATACAAATACGTGAAATATCTATAGTCATGTATAGAGACAAATGTAGAATGGTTGCTGCCAGAATTTGGGAGGAAGAGGGAATGGGGAATTAGTGTTTAAAGGATACAGTTTCAGTTTGCAATGATGAGAAAGTTCTAGGAATAGACAGTGGTGATGGTGATACTTACAAGTGATTAAAATACAAGTGATTATATACTTAAAAATGATTAAAATCTGATTCTGAATTCCAAACTTTTTCTGCTGCTTCTCTCAGCATCAGTTAACTTTTGGTAAGTGTAAAAAACATCCACAAGCCAGAGCCTCACACATGTCATTTGCCAGAAGGGTTCCTGCAAATCTACATGACCCTCTTGTTATCAGTCAGTGGCACACAGGGGCACATATTCCCCTCAGGGAGCTATGTTGGTTGTTTTTTTTTTTTTTTTAAGGTGTTCCTGGGGTTACCAACTTTTATGGACTGAATGTTTGAGTCCCCCCAAAATTCATATGTTCATGCCTTAAAGTGCAGTGTGGCTATATTTGGAGATGGGACCTCCTAGTAAGAAATTAAGGTTAAATGAGGTCATAAGGGTGGGGCCCTAGTCCAAAGGGATTAATGCCCTCATAAGATCATGGCATCTGGTCCCATCACTTCATGGGCAATAGATGGGGAAACAGTGGAAACAATGTCAGATTTTATTTTGGGGGGCTCCAAAATCACTGCAGATGGTGACTGCAGCCATGAAATTAAAAGACGCTTACTCCTTGGAAGGAAAGTTATGACCAACCTACATAGCATATTGAAAAGCAGAGACATTACTTTGCCAACAAAGGTCCATCTAGTCAAGGTTATGGTTTTTCCAGTGGTCCTGTACCGATGTGAGACTTGGACTGTGAAGAAAGCTGAGCACTGAAGAATTGATGCTTTTGAACTGTGGTGTTGGAGAAGACTCTTGAGAGTCCCTTGGACTGCAAGGAGATCCAACCAGTCCATTTTGAAGGAGATCAGCCCTGGGATTTCTTTGGAAGGAATGGTGCTAAAGCTGAAACTCCAGTATTTTGGCCACCTCATGCAAAGAGTTGACTCATTGGAGAAGACTCTGATGCTGGGAGGGATTGGGGGCAGGAGGAGAAGGGGACGACAGAGGATGAGATGGTTGGATGGCAACACTGACTCGATGGATGTGAGTCTGAGTGAACTCCGGGAATTGGTAAGCTGAACTGAACTGAACTGAACTGAAGAGGAACACCATTGTCTTGCTCCCTCACTTTCTCAGCACGTGCACAAAGAATAGTTCATGTGAGCTCGTGGTGAAGTAGCAGCCGCCTCCAAACCAAGAGAAGAAACCTCAAAATGAACCCACGTTGATCTTGGACTTCCTGGCTCTAGAACTGTGAGAGACAAATGTCTGTTGGTGAAGCCCCTCAGTCTACAGTACTTTGTCACGGCCACCTCATCTACTAATAAAAGCAATATGACCCAAAAGAACATTCCTTTGTCCAGTACTCCTGGAAAACACACCCAAGAAAATCTCATGAGAAAAGATTTCTCTCGGCTTCTCTTGATGACCTCTATTCTTGTAGGGAGATTACTTCTAGTGCTGGCCGAGACTTCAGGCTCAGGCATCACAACACCAAAGCCCTCCTCCAGCAGAAAGATAAACAACTAGATCCCTGGACTTTGATCTAGGCAATTCTGCCTCTCCTAATTACCTCACCTCTGCTTCACCTGAATATTTTTGGCCTGCCGAAGGCGATGGCACCCCACTCCAGTACTTTTGCCTGGAAAATCCCATGGATGGAGGAGCCTGGTGGGCTGCAGTCCATGGGGTCGCTAGGAGTCGGACACGACTGAGCTACTTCACTTTCACTTTTCACTGGCATGTACTGGAGAAGGAAATGGCAACCCACACCAGTGTTCTTGCCTGGAGAATCCCAGGGATGGGGAGCCTGGCGGGCTGCCGTCTCTGGGGTCGTACAGAGTCAGACACGACTGAAGCGACTTAGCAGCAGCAGCAGCAGCACAACCTTGGCTGAGAAGCACCAGGCTTGGCTACTGCCAGTTTGGCTCTCATATCAGTGGCAGCATCTCCAGTCCAGTGGGTGCCACTCAACACCCACGTGCTGCGAGCAGAGTCTGAACGGCCTCAGCTGTCATCTGCACATCCTGGCATTCCTCAACATGGACTTCTCCCTTGAGACTCAGATGTGGGCATTATTGTCTGGATCTTAAAGGAAAATGTTTCAGTCTTTCACTATTGAGTACGAAGTTAGCCATGGGCTTTTCACATATGACCATTATCATGTTGACATAGTTCCTTTATATTCCTAGTTTGCTGAGCGTTTTCAATACACAAAAGGGTATTTGAATTTTGTCCAACGCTTTTTCCTCATCCAGTGAGATGATCATGTGCTTTTCCCCTCTTCCTTCTATTAATGTGGTATGTTGACTGGCTTTTGTATGTTGAACAGTTCCTGCATTCCAGGAAGAAATTCCAATTCGTTTTAGGGTATAATCCTTTCAATGTGTTTTTGAACTCTGATTGCTAGTGTTGAAACTTCCCCAACTTTTACAGAGGAAGAAATTAAACTCTGAAGAGGTGAGACAATTTCTCCATAGCTACTCATTTAGTAGGTGTTTAGAATTGGGGTTTAAACCTCAGCCGGTTTGATTCCAGAATCTATGACATATTCACTATGCCAGACTGCCTCTTCTTATTCCATAGCAAGGTCAAGAAGAGAAAATGTGGGCTACCTAACATGAGCTCTGTAACTTTATACACAAAAGAGATTTAGCCATTGCTAAATCTCAACTTGTGCATCTGTAATGTGAATGATGATGTCCACTTTCCAGGCATATTTTCAATGTTTAGATGAAGATAACAGATGTAATACTCCCAGAAGAGCCTGAGCTTTTTATTAATGATAGCATGAATGGCCTTCTGCCCCCTAGTTTGGTCTCCTGTCTTAAACACAGCTTGCTCCCCAACCTTAGACAGAGGCTTCATGTGCAGCCTTAGGCCCAATTACCAATTTTGTTTCTTTGCTATAAATATTACAGAAGCATTAAAACCATCAGTGAGTTGTCCTATGACTTTATATTTCTGGCCCATAAGGAATTTTCATTCCCCTTGCGACTCATCTGTTTCTTTCTGCAGCTAGCTTCTAAATACCTTGGGACACTGACATTTCAAATATCCTTGTCTTTTAGCTCTTCTTCAGTGGCCTCAACTCATGTCCTGAATTCTTTTTCTTCATTTTCTTCTTTTTTTAGGATGTGACCGAAGCATTGCTGGTGGAGATACCTAGCATTTTTTGGAGTGTTTTCTCCCATTTTTCACAATAGCTCCAGGCAGGTCATTTTTGGACCCAGCATGATGACAGAGTAACTTAGGATTTGTAGTGGTGATGAAATTTTTCCAAATGCCCTACAGGAAAAAGGAAGAAGACAGCAGGAAACCCACAAATTCTACTCTTGGTTTTGGGCTACACATTCTTCCACTTAGCAGGAATTGTCCCCTTTCCTTGGAAATAAAGAGCATAAAGCATGAATCCTGAGAATGCCGTTACAGTGTGTCTTGGAGAGGGAGCTGTGTGCTGACCACAGGGAGCAAGTTATAACATTTTCTACAAGGACTGCAGTCAGAACTGCTGCTAAACTGAGCTTTTTATGTAGTTACCTCATAGAAAACTCAACTTCGAGAGCTGAAGTTCACTTACGCTTTCCACCCCTAAAGGCCCAAAGCCCTCACTAAAGCTATAAATACCAGAATCCCTTCGTCTTTGAACTACAGCCAGTTCTAGGTCTTGCTTAAATAGCCTGAAGCTGGTACACACAATGCATGTGTGTATGGTGAGAAGCCTTTATGAGTTTCCCTCTGCTGGAGGCTGAAGAGAAGGGTAAGTGGAATGTTCTGGAATGTCTGGCAAACAACAGAGGCAGATTTGGGGGTTAAGCTGCTTAGTAGGCCCCTCGGGGCTCAGTTCTAATCCCTGCCATGTGTGGGTCTGCAGGCTGCCTGGCTCCCTGAACCTCCACACCGTCTCCACAGCCGGGAAGTGCAGTATGGGGAAGGGGACAGCTTTGTGGGAGTGAGATGAGGGAGCACTGCACCCCCATGATGGCTGGGCATGCACAGCCCTGGTGCTTGCCGGGCACCCTCCCAAACCAGAGTGGGCTTCCCTTCCTCCTAGACCATGCCCCGGCCTCCCACTTGTGCTCAAGAATGTAGATGACACGTAGCTTGAGCAAGACCGCAGGCCCAGCACTTCTTCCCACTTACTCATCTGTCTTAATTCACTGCTCCTTCAATAGTAAATGCCATTTAGGACCCACTGTGAGCCAAACGCTGTGCTAGACTCCGCAGAGAGAACAGTAAACAGGACTCTGCCCTCCAGAGCAGAATTTCAGTCGGGGGACAAACCACAGAGAAGTCAATAAATAGAAAGCAGATAACTGCAGATTGTGAAAACCTCTTTAAATAAAAAGAAAAACAAACAACGGGCCCACCACCACCACACACCCACACTGACACAGAAAATACACAATAAAACAAAACCAAAAGGTTAGGGTCAGGATCAGGGTTGCTGCTGCTGCGTCACCTCAGTCGTGTCTGACTCTGTGCGACCCCATAGACGGCAGCCCACCAGGGTAAAGAATTTGCCTGCAACGCAGGAGACTTGGGTTCGATGCCTGGGTGGGTACCATCCCCTGGAATGGCAACAAACTCCAGCATTTTCGCCTGGAGAATTTAATGGACAGTGGAGCCTGGTGGGCTACGGTCATGGGATTGTAGAGAGTCAAACACGACTGAGGGACTAACACTTTTACTTGCTTTTCAAAACAAACAAAATACACACACACACACACACACACACACACACACACACACACACACAAGATAAATAGTTTAAAAGAGGGACTGGTCAGAGAAGGCTCTCCAGAAGCCAGGTTGGGGTGGGGAATTCCTAGAAGGGGCCCCCTCCTTGCTAGGTGGGAGGCAGGAAGGGCTTGCAGTGTCCTGGGAGCCCCAAGGAGGCCAGTGGGGCAGGAGCTGGTGAGCAAAGGGGAAAAGGACTGGAGATCCAGAGTGAGTCAGCAGGGCTGAGTCCTCACCAGGCTGTGGCCCTGATAAGAAGTTGAAATTTATCACAACAGCAGAGGAAGCAATAGAAGGATTTCAAGCAGTGAGAAAAGTGACACAGAATGTGAGTGTGTGTGCTTTAAATCAATGTAGCAACTGAATTGGATTAAGGAGCAAGAGTAAACTAAACATCAGCTAAGAAGGTGCTAGACTAGTCCAGGGGAAAGTTGATGGTGGCTTCAGGTGGCGCTAGTGGTAAAGAACCCGCCTGCCAATGAAGGAGACATAAGAGACGCTGGTTCGATCCCTGGGATGGAAAGATCCCCCGGAGAAGGGCAGGGCAACCCACTCCAGTATTCTTGTCTGGAGAATCGTGTGAACAGTGGAGTCTGGCAGCCTACAGTCCATAGGGTCGCAAAGAGTCAGACATGACTGAAGCAACTTAACACCCTAGCGACTGTAGAAACGAGGCTGGAACTGAGGGAGAGAGGGCTGATTGTGGATCAGTTTTACAAGAACAAACAGGACCTGGTGGTGAATTGAGATGTGAGATAAAGGTGAGAATCCCAGGTGAATGCTAGGTTTTTTCCTAGGTGTGTGTGCATGCTGAGTTGCTTCTGGTCATGCAGGACTCTGTAACCCTGGACTATAGCCCACCAGGCTCCAATGTCCATGGGATTCTCTAGGCAAGAATACTAGAGTGGGTTGCCACGTCCTCTTCCAAGGGATCTTCCTAACTCAGGGATCAAACCTGAATCTCATGTCTCCTGCCTTGGCAGGCGGGTTCTTTACCACTAATGCTACCTGGGAAGCCCTTTTCTTTAGGCAGCTGGGTCCACAAAGCTTTCTTTTGATGTGGAAAACCTTGGTGGGGGTGGGGGATGGGGTTAGGAATATATCTCAGCAAAGCAGAAACTAGGGACAGGACAGCTTTGGGGAGGAAAGATAAAAGTCAGCAGTGGTTCTCTGGGGTGGGTGTCTCTACCCACTCCAACCCAAAGTTTCCCATTCTCCCAGGCACTTGCCTGAGGAGCTCCAGCTGAGGAAAACCTCTTCCTTCCCTAGTCACTGCCCAGTGCTGCTTCTCAGCCCGCTCTCTCTCCAGGGTGAGGATGGAACCTATTGGTAGCCAAGCATGTTAGTGTCACTTCACTTGCTTCCTGACCCTCAGCTGTTAGCACACAGACTAAACCATTCTGAGATCTGGCAGTGCAGGTTGCAGAAAAGGGGAAGAAACCGGGGCCAGGGGAGCTAATCCTGTGTAGCAGGGATCCAGAACTCCCAGGCCATGGGCTGGTACAGATATGGACTTTGGCTGCAAGGCAGGAGATGAGCAGCAGGAAGTGAGCAAAGTTTCATCTGCTGCTCCCTATCACTCACGTTACCACCTGAACCATCCCCTCGCCTCTGCCCTCCCCCATTCAGTGGAAAAATTGTCTTACTCTAAAGCAATTCCTGGTGCCAAAAATCTGGGGGATTCCAAATTTGGGAGCCCCCTTCCACTCTGTAGGGGGCTTCCCTGGTAGCTCAGCTGGTAAAGAATCCACCTGCAATGCAAGAGATCCCAGGTTGATTCCTGGGTTGGGAAGATCCCCTGAAGAAGGGATAGGCTACCCACTCCAGTATTCTTGAGCTTCCCTGGGGGCTCAGTTGGTAAAGAATCTGCCCGTAATAAGGAAGACAAGGGTTCGATCCCTGGGTTGGGAAGATCCACTGGAGAAGTGCATGCATCCCACTCCAGTGTTCTTGCCTGGAGAATCCCACAGAGGAGCCTGGCAGGCTATAGTCCAGGGGGTCACAAAGAGTCAGACAGGAATGAACAACTAAGCATAGCACAGCCCCTCCATAGGAAAGACCCCCAAATGTGCAGCCATCGGCAGAGTCCCATGAGCCAAGAGGTATGGCACAGCCTAGTCTTAGAACTGCAGGTATAAACCAGTGATGGAGTAAAGTCAAGGTGCAGTACCCTTTTGGATCTGAACAATGGTCCTTTTGGAAGAACACAGATGGCCGTCACAAGGACGAGGGATGGGATCCAACCCCCAAAGGGAGAGGAAAGGAAGCAAGCGAGAGTTGGACAGGGAAGAAAGTCCCAACAAACAGATTGGGTCAACCCAACAGAGGACAGGTATGTGGTCTCTCCCATCTCCAAAATGTGCCACACCCCCAGGCCACAATAATGCCAGGCCTCTACATCAGGCAGAACCAAGCTCCTGTTCACAGCGTGCCCACCACTTGCCAGGTGTTGAGGTAGACCACAGCTTGGTCCCATGCTCATCATCCTGTGAGCCTCTTTCTGTGTGTAGATGGACACAGCCTTAGAGCAGTGGTAGACTTTGCTGGGGCTCCAAGCTGGGAAGAGGTGGAATCAGGAATCAGGTGGAATCAGGAAGAGACATGAGTCTCCCTTTAGAATCCTTGGCCTGTCCACCACAGCCCCTCACCTGGGTTGGCTTAGCTCAGGACTGGGCCAGACTCATCGTATATACTGAGGCCATACTTTGGGGCCCTTAGGGACAGTGACCAGGCAGCAGCAGTAGCAGGCAGCTGACTATTCAACCTGCAGCCAGGTGGCCCACAGTGCCTGTCCTGGTCCTTCCTCTGTGGTCTACAATGGGGGAGCATCAATAACGTTTGGTCCTCCAACACTTTTGCTGTGCCAGCACTTCTGAGGGTTTGAAGGACTGATTCCACCCCAGAACGCGTCCTTGATTCTGTTCTGCCTAAGTCCTCTGTGTTCCTTCTCTTTAGGAATCTTGTCTTCTTTAGAAATTGCGTCTTCAACCCAGACCAGTGTTCCTCAAGCTGTTTTTTTTTTTTTTTTTTAAACCTGATATCACATTTTAAAAGTGGTGAAATTGGTATATCTAGCAGGTAAACTGAGAATGCTGTTCTGGTTTCTCCAGCCCCTGACATGTATAACCCATTCAAGACTCTCCACTGGGGGACTTCTCTGGTGGTTCAGTGGTTAAGAATTCACCTTCCAAAGCAGAGGACAAGGGTTTGATCCCTGGCTGGGAAACTAAGATCCCACATGCGCAGAGCACTAAGGCTGCTCACCATAAAAAGAGAGCCTGTGCAGCCAAAATTAAAAAGAGAGAGAGAGAGAGACCCTCCACTGGGAAACTCTGACCCCTAAGACACCTAGATGAGTGCTGCTTTTGGCTTTGCCTCTACCACATCTTCACCTGTGTTCCATTCTTTTCAGCCTTATTGAGGACAGAATCCCAGAATGACCTGGCCTTCCATTCTGACATCTTTACTTTCACAGCTCTCTGATTGGAAACCATGTCCAATCTCACCCTCCCACCTCCCCCTACACACACACCCCCACACACTATTCTCTTTGATTCAGAGGCCCTTTGTCACTTTTTTTTTTTTTTTGAGATGATCATATGACATTTAATTTTATTTTTTATATACTCTTAAGGTCTATGCTCCATTTACTGTTATCACAAAGTATTGGCTATGTTCCTCGGGTCTTACAGTTTATCTTTGCAAGCCAATCTTATACGCAACAGTTTGTATCTTTCAACTACCACACCCCTATGTTGGCCCTTCATAAAACGAGTGATAACCACTAGCTTTTTCTCTTTATCTGTGATTCTGCTTCATTTTTTGATGTATTTTCCAGTTTGTTGTTGCTGTTGTTTTGTATTTCACACATAAGTGATAGAATACAGTATTTATCTTTCTCTATCTGACATTTCACCTCATGTAATGCCTTCCAAGTCTGTCTATATTCCTGCAAATGGCAATATATTGTTCTTTTTTGGGTGAGCAGAGTACCACATCTTCCTTATCCATTCATTGCTGATGGACAGTTAGTTTTTTTCCCCCCATATCATGGCAGTTGTAAATAAGGTTACTGTGAACATTGCGGTGTGTGGATCTTTTCAAATTAGTGTTCTTGTTTTGTTTTTCAAATGTATACTGCGGAGTGGAATTGCTGTGTCATACAGTAGTTCTATTTTTAGTTTTTTGAGAAACTCCATACTGTTTTCAAACTTTCAAACATCGCAGTGAATCAGTTATACATATACATATATCTACTCTTTTCACATTTTTTCCCATATCGGTGGTTACAGAGCGTTGAGTAGAGTTCCCTGTGCTGCACAGTAGGTTCTTAGTAGTGATCTCTCCCGATTTATCCTTCCCCCCTTTTTCCATTGGTAAGCATAAGTTTTTTTTTCAACATTTGTGGCTTTATTTCTGTCTTATAAACAAGTTCATTTGTACCACTTTTTAAAAATTTCACATATAAGCAATATTATATGATATTTATCTTTTTCTCTGTTTGACTCGCTTCACTCAGTATGACAATTCTTTCATTCTTTTTATGGCTGAGTAGTATTCCATTGCACTTATTTACCACATCTTCATCCCTTTGTACACTGATGGATAGCTAGGTTGCTTCCGTGTCTTCGTGATTGTAAATAGTGCTGCAGTGAACACTGGGATGCAAGTATCTTTGCAAACTATGGTTTTCCCTGGATATATGCCCAGAAGTGGGATTGCTGGATTATATGGTAGCTCTATTTTTAGTTTTTAAAGAATCTCCATGCTGTTCTTAATAGTGGTGTACCAATTTGCCTTCATTTCAAAATTAATTTTGATCACTTATTTGATAACTTGGTATAAAAGTCAAATAACTTTTATTCTTGGAATTAAAGAAGTTAACTCTGATGTATTATACATCTATAGAATAGTTTAAAGCTATCATCTATTCTTTTAATAATTTATCTTACTAAAATTATGGGTTTTTTTAAGAATTTTATTTACTAGTATATTTTTGGCAGGTTTTGGAATCTAGCTTATTCTACCTAATAAAATGATGGCCAAGTTTTCTAACTTTGTACTGTATAGAAAAATTCATGTACACTGATTTTAGGTTTTTTTTTTTTTTTATATGTTTGGTAAATCTCTATGACATCGTATTTTTTTCTTTTTAATTTATTTTTTTATTGAAGGATACTTGCTTTACAGAATTTTGTTGTTTTCTGTCAAACCTCAACATGAATCAGTCATAGGTATATATATATCCCCTCCCTTTTGAACCTCCCTCCTGTCTCCCTCCCCATCCCACCCCTCTAGGTTGATGCAGAGCCCCTGTTTGAGTTTCCTGAGCCATATAGCAAGTTCCCATTTGCTATCTATTTTACATATGGTAGTGTAAGTTTCCATGTTACTCTTTCCATACATCTCACCCTCTCCTCTCCTCTTCCCTGCCCATAAATCTATTCTCTATATCAGTTTCTCCATTGCTGCCCTATAATGAAGTTCTTCAGTACTATTCTTGTAGATTCTGTATACATGTGTTAGAATATGATATTTATCTTTTTCTTCTGACTCACTTCATTCTATATAATAGGTTCCAGGTTCATCCACCTCATCAGAACTGACTCAAATGCATTCCTTTTTATGGCTGAGTAATATTCCATTGTGCATATGTACCACAACTTCTTTATCCATTCATCTGTTAATGGACGTGTAGGTTGTTTCCATGTTCCAGCTATTGTAAATAGTACTGCAATGAACAATTGGATATATGTGTCTTTTTAAATTTTGTTTTCCTCAGGGTTTATCCCTAGGAGTGGGATTGCTGGGTCATATGGTGCTTTTATTCCTAGCTTTTTAAGGAATCTTCATACCATCTCCCATAGTGGTTGTATCAATTTACATTCCCACCAATAGTGCAAGAGCATTCCCTTTTCTCCAGACCCTCTCCAGCATTTATTGTTTGTAGACTTTTTGATGAGAGCCATTCTGACCAGTGTGAGGTGATATCTCACTGTAATTTTGGTTTGATTTTCTCTAATAATAAGCAATGTTGAGCATCTTTTCATGTGCTTTTAGCCATCTGTATGTCTTCTTTGGAGAAATGTCTGTTGAGGTCTTTCCCCTACTTTTTGATTGGGTTGTTTGTTTATCTGACATTGACTTGTACCAGTTGCTTGTATATTTTGGAAATTAATACTTTGTCAGTTGTTTCAGTTGCTATTATTTTCTCCCATTCTGAGGGCTCTCTTTTCACCTTGCTTGTAGTTTCCTTTGCTGTGAAAAAACTTTTAAACAGGTCCCACTTGTTTACTTCTGGTTTTTTTTTCCATTACTTGAGGAGGTGAGTCATAGAGGATCTTGCTTTGATTTACGTCATCGAGTGTTCTGCCTATGTTTTCCTCTAAGAGTTTTATAGTTTCTGGTCTTACATTTAGGTATTTAATCCATTTTGAGTTTATCTTTGTGGTTGGTGTTAGGAAGTATTCTAATTTCATTCTTTTACATGTACCAGTCTAGTTTTCCCAGCACCATTTATTGAAGAGGGTGTCTTTGCCCCATTGTATATTCTTTCCTCCTTTGTCAAAAATAAGGTACCCATAAGTGCATGGGTTTATTTCTGGGCTTTCTATCTTGTTCCATTGGTCTATAGTTCTGTTTTTGTGCCTGTACCATACTGTCTTGATGACTGTAGCTTTGTAGTATAATCTGAAGTCAGGAAGGTTGATTTCTCCAGCTCCATTCATCTTTCTCAAGACTGCTTTGGCTATTCAGAAACATTTTGTGTTTCCTTATGAATTGTGAAAAATTTTGTTCTAGTTCTGTGAAAAATGCCATTCATAATTTTATAGGGATTGCACTGAATCTGTAGATTGCACTTGCTAGTAATGTCATTTCCACAATATTGATTCTTCCTACACAGGAACATGGAATATCTCTCCATCCATTTATGTTGCCTTTGATTTCTTTCATCAGTGTCTTACAATTTTCTGTGTACAGTTCTTTTTTCTCCTTCAGTTCAGTTCAGTTCAGTCGCTCAGTCCCGTCCAACTCTTTGCGACCTCATGAATTGCAGCACGCCAGGCCTCCCAATCCATCACCAACTCCCAGAGTTCACTCAAACTTATGTCCATCGAGTCAGTGATGCCATCCAGCCATCTCATCCTCTGTCGTCCCCTTTTCCTCCTGCCCACAATCCCTCCCAGCATCAGAGTCTTTTCCAATGAGTTAGCTCTTTGCATGAGGTGGCCAAAGTACTGGAGTTTCAGCTTTAGCATCAGTCCTTCCAAAGAACACCCAGGGCTGATCTCCTTCAGAATGGACTGGTTGGAAGTCCTTGCAGTCCAAGGGACTCTCAAGAGTCTTCTCCAACACCACACTTCAAAAGCATCAATTCTTCAGTGCTCAGCTTTCTTCACAGTCCAACTCTCACATCCATACATGACCACAGGAAAGACCATAGCCTTGACTAGCTGGACCTTTGTTGGCCAAGTAATGTCTCTGCTTTTGAATATGCTATGTAGGTTGGTCATAACTTTCCTTCCAAGGAGTCCAAATGTCACAGTAATGTCACAGTAATCCAAATTTCAATGTCAGTAATCCAAAATTCAATGTCACAGTAATCCAAATCTATGCCCCAACCAGTAAGGCTGAAGAAGCTGAAGTTGAACGGTTCTATGAAGACCTACAAGACCTTTTAGAACTAACACCCAAAAAGGATGTCCTTTTCATTATAGGGGACTGGAATGCAAAAGTAGGAAGTCAAGAAACACCTGGAGTAACAGGCAAATTTGGCCTTGGAACACGGAATGAAGCAGGGCAAAGACTAACAGAGTTTTGCCAAGAGAATGCACTGGTCATAGCAAATACCCTCTTCCAACAACACAAGAGAAGACTCTGTACATGGACATCACCAGATGGTCAACACCGAGATCAGATCGATTATATTCTTTGCAGTCAAAGATGGAGAAGCTCTATACAATCAGCAAAAACAAGACAAGGAGCTGACTGTGGCTCAGACCATGAACTCCTTATTGCCAAATTCAGACTGAAATTGAAGAAAGTAGGGAAAACCACTAGACCATTCAGGTATGACCTAAATCAAATCCCTTATGATTATACAGTGGAAGTGAGAAATAGATTCAAGGGCCTAGATCTGATAGACAGAGTGCCTGATGAACTATGGAATGAGGTTCGTGACATTGGACAGGAGACAGGGATCAAGACCATCCCCATGGAAAAGAAATGCAAAAAAGCAAAATGGCTGTCTGGGGAGGCCTTACAAATAGCTGTGAAAAGAAAAGTGAAAAGCAAAGGTGAAAAGGAAAGATATAAACATCTGAATGTAGAGTTCCAAAGAATAGCAAGAAGAGATAAGAAAGCCTTCTTCAGTGATCAATGCAAAGAAATAGAGGAAAACAACAGAATGGGAAAGACTAGAGATCTCTTCAAGAAAATCAGAGATACCAAAGGAACATTTCATGCAAAGATGGGCACGATAAAGGACAGAGATAGTGTGGACCTAACAGAAGCAGAAGATATTAAGAAGAGGTGGCAAGAATACACAGAAGAACTGTACAAAAAAGACCTTCAAGACCCAGATAATCATGATGATGTGATCACGACCTAGAGCCAGACATCTTGGAATGCGAAGTCAAATGGGCCTTAGAAAGCATCACTACGAACAAAGCTAGTGGAGGTGATGGAATTCCAGTGGAGCTATTTCAGGTCCTGAAAGATGATGCTGTGAAAGTGCTGCACTCAATATGCCAGCAAATTTGGAAAACTCAGCAGTGGCCACAAGATTGGAAAAGGTCAGTTTTCATCCCAATCCCAAAGAAAGGCAATGCCAAAGAATGCTCAAACTACCGAACAATTGCACTCATCTCACACGCTAGTAAAATAATGCTCAAAATTCTCCAAGCCAGGCTTCAGCAATATGTGAACCGTGAACTTTCTGATGTTCAAGCTGGTTTTAGAAAAGGCAGAGGAACCAGAGATCAAATTGCCAACATCCGCTGGATCATGGAAAAAGCAAGAGAGTTCCAGAAAAACATCTATTTCTGCTTTATTGACTATGCCAAAGCCTTTGACTGTGTAGATCACAATAAACTATGGAAAATTCTGAAAGAGATGGGAATACCAGACCACCTGATCTGCCTCTTAAGAAATCTGTATACAGGTCAGGAAGCAACAGTTAGAATTGGTCATGGAACAACAGACTGGTTCCAAATAGGAAAAGGAGTACGTCAAGGCTGCATATTGTCACCATGTTTATTTAACTTGTATGCAGAGTACATCATGAGAAATGCTGGACTGGAAGAAACACAAGCTGGAATCAAGATTGCTGGGAGAAATATCAATAACCTCAGATATGCAGATGACACCACCCTTATGGCAGAAAGTGAAGAGGAACTCAAAAGCCTCTTGATGAAGGTGAAGGTGGAGAGTGAAAAGGTTGGCTTAAAGCTCAACATTCAGAAAACGAAGATCATGGCATTTGGTCCCATCACTGCATGGGAAATAGATGGGGAAACAGTGGAAACAGTGTCAGACTTTGTTTTTCTGGGCTCCAAAATCACTGCAGATGGTGACTGCAGCCATGAAATTAAAAGACGCTTACTCCTTGGAAGGAAAGTTATGACCAACCTAGATAGCATATTCAAAAGCAGAGACATTACTTTACCAACAAAGGTTCGCCTAGTCAAGGCTATGGTCTTTCCTGTGGTCATGTATGGATGTGAGAGCTGGACTGTGAAGAAGGCTGAGCGCTGAAGAATTGATGCTTTTGAACTGTGGTGTTGGAGAAGACTCTTGAGAGTCCCTTGGACTGCAAGGACATCCAACCAGTCCATTCTGAAGGAGATCAATCCTGGAATTTCTTTGGAAGGAATGATGCTAAAGCTGAAACTCCAGTATTTTGGCCACCTCATGCGAAGAGTTGACTCATTGGAGAAGACTCTGATGCTGGGAGGGATTGAGGGCAGGAGGAAAAGGGGACGACAGAGGATGAGATGGCTGGATGGCATCACTGACTTGATGGGTGTGGGTCTGGGTGACCTCCGGGAGCTGGTGATGGACAGGGATGCCTGGCGTGCTGCGGTTCATGGGGTTGCAAAGAGTCGGACACGACTGAGCGACTGATCTGATCTGATCTGATGTAGGTTGGTCATAACTTTCCTTCCAAGGAGTAAGCATCTTTTAATTTCATGGCTGCAGTCACCATCTGCAGTGATTTTGGAGCCCCCAAAAAGAAAGTCTGACACTGTTTCCACTGTTTCCCCATCTATTTCCCATGAAGTGATGGGACTAGATGCCGTGATCTTCGTTTTCTGAATGTTGAGCTTTAAGCCAACCTTTTCACTCTCCTCTTTCATTTTCATCAAGAGGCTTTTGAGTTCCTCTTCACTTTCTGCCATAAGGGTGGTGTCATCTGCATATCTGAGGTTATTGATATTTCTCCCAGCAACCTTGATTCCAGCTTGCTCTTCATCCAGCCCAATGTTTCTCATGATGTACTCTGCATATAAGTTAAATAAGCAGGGTGACAGTTTGTCTCCTTAGGTCAGTTTATTCCTAGACATGTAATTCTTCTTCTTGCAATGGTGAATGGGATTGATTCCTTTATTTCGCTTTCTGATTTTTCATTGTTAGCATATACAAATGCAAGTGATTTCTGTGTATTGATTTTGTATCCTGCAACTTTGCTAAATTCACTGATTAACGCTAGTAATTTTTTGATACCATCTTTAGGGTTTTCTATGTACAGTATTGTCACATGAGTGTATGTTCCTTGGTTCTTTGTCTTGTCACAACAAAGATTTGGAGCAACGGATATTAAAGCCCTCAGCGCATCATAGCTCTCAGGTCTTGGACAAACCGTGCTACAGCTCTTAGGCAAATCAGTGTTACAGCTTCATTTTATTTAGAAGATAGCAGGAGAGAGAGAGAGGAGAGAGAGAGAGAGTGAGAGAGAGAGAGAGGGGAGAGAGAGAGAGAGAGAGGAGAGAAAAGAGCGCATGCACGCAGGAGAGTCCGTGAGAAAGCGCTTTGACTCCTCCTTTTATATGTTTTTTTCCTCCACCTGGGCCTGCCCTATGCAAACTGGGCTTAGCCAGGAGTGCTGTTTGTTCTGCCTGAAGTCTTCACACTGGTCCTCGGACCTTCCTTTGACCTTCCTTGTCTTTTAGCCACCGCCCTATTCTACCTACCTAATAGTATCATGTCATCTGCAAACAGTGAGAGCTTCTTTTCCGATCTGGATTCCTTTTATTTCTTTTTCTTTTCTGATTGCTGTAGCTAGAATTTCCAGAATGATGTTGAATAATAGTGGTGAAAGTGAACACCCTTGCTTGTTCCTGATCTTAGGGGAAATGCATTGTTTTTCACATTTGAGAATAATGTTTGCTGTAAGCTTGTCATATATGGCCTTGACCTCCGAGAGCTGGTGATGGATAGGGAGGCCTGGCGTGCTGCAGTTCATGGGGTTGCAAGGAGTCGGACACGACTGAGCGACTGATCTGATCTGATCTGATCTGATGTTGAGGTAGGTTCCTTCTATGCCTATTTTCTGAATAGCTTTAATTATGAATGGGTGCTGAATTTTGTCAAAGGCTTTTTCTGCATCTATTGAGATGATCATATGGCTTTTATCTTTCAGTTTGTTAATATGGTGTATCACATTGATTGATTTATATATGTTGAAGAATCCTTGCATACCTGGAATAAACCCAACTTGATCATGGTGTATGAGATTTTTGATGTGTTTCTGAATTCTGTGTGCTAAAATTTTGTTGAAGATTTTTGCATCTATGTTGATCAGTGATATTGGCTGTAGTTTTCTTTTTTGTGTGTTGTCTTTGTCTGGTTTTGGTATCAGGGTGATGGTGGCCTCATAGAATGAGATTGGACGTATTCCTTCCTCTGCAATTTTTTGAAAGAGTTTTAGAGGATAGGCATTAGCTCTTCTCTGAATGTTTGATACAATTATCCTGTGAAGCATTCTGGTCCTGATCTTTTGTTTTTTGGGAGACTTTTGATCACAGCTTCAAATTCAGTGCTTGTAATTGGGTTGTTCATAGTTTCTATTTCTTCCTGGTTCAGTATTGGAAGATTGAACTTTTCTAAGAATCTATCCATTTCTTCCAGGTTATCCATGTTATTGCCATATAGTTGTTCATAATAGTCTATTATAATCCTTTGTATTTTGGCATTGTCCATTGCAATCTCTCCTTTTTCATTTCTAATTTTGTTGATTTGATTCTTGTCTCTTTTTTTCTTGATGAGTCTGGATACAGTTTGTCAATTTTGTTTATCTTCTCAAAGAACCAGCTTTTAGTTTTATTAATCTTTGCTATTGTTTCTTTCATTTCTGTTTCATTTCTTTCTGCATTGTTTTTTTATGATTTCTTTCCTTCTACTTATTATGGGTGGGAGGTTCTTATTTTTCCACTTCCTTTAGGTGTAAAGTTAGGTTGTCTATTCGATGTTTTCCTTGTTTCTTGAGGTAGGATTGTATTGCTATAAACTGCCCTCTTAGAACTGTTTTTGCTGCATCCCATAGGTTTTAAGTTGTCATGTTTTGATTGTCATTTGTTTCTAGAAATTTTTGATTTCTGTTTTGATTTCTTCAGTAACATGTTAGTTATTTAGAAACGTGTTGTTTAATCTCCATGTGTCTGTATTTCTTACAGTTTTTTTTTCTTGTAATTGATATCTAGTCTCATAGCGTTGTGGTCAGAGAAGATGCTTGATATGATTTCAATTTTCTTAAATTTACTGAGGCTTGATTTATGACCCAAGATGTGGTCTATCTTGAAGAATGTTCCATGTGCACTTGAGAAGAAGGTGTATTCTTCTGCATTTGGATTGAATGTCCTGAAAATATCAATGAGATCCATCTCATCTAATGTATCATTTAAGACTTGTGTTTCCTTATCAATTTTCTGTTTTGATTATCTGTAGGGGTGTTCAGCTATTCTAGTATTGAAAGGTTGCTGTGAACCACGGAAAAGATGTCGGGATTCTTGGCCTCCAGAGGAGAAGAATTCAATCCGGGGCCAGAGATGAGGCTTGATCGCTCAGAGCTTTGTGTAATAAAGTTTTATTAAAGTATAAAGGGGATAGAGAAAGCTTTTGACATAGGCATCAGAAGGGGGTAGAAAGAGTACCCCCTTGCTAGTGTTAGCAGTGGAGTTATATACTCTCCAATGAATCAAAAGAATGTCTGGAAGTTGTAAAGACCTCACCAGACCTAGTCCCATAATTTACATTTTAAGATAACAGGATTAGCCAGAAGGTTTAATCCAGAGACTATCCTCGGGCAGGATACATTATTGTTATATAATCCTCAGCAAATTTGGAAAACTCAGCAGTGGCCACAGGACTGGAAAAGGTCAGTTTTCATTCCAATTCCAAAGAAAGGCAATGCCAAAGAATGCTCAAACTACCGCACAATTGCACTCATCTCACATGCTAGTAAAGTAATGCTCAAAATTCTCCAAGCCAGGCTTCAGCAATATGTGAACCGTGAACTTCCAGATGTTCAAGTTGGTTTTAGAAAAGGCAGAGGAACAAGAGATCACATTGCCAACATCCGCTGGATCATGGAAAAAGCAAGAGAGTTCCAGAAAAGCATCTATTTCTGCTTTATTGACTATGCCAAAGCCTTTGACTGTGTAGATCACAATAAACTGTGGGCAATTCTGAAAGAGATGGGAATACCAGACCACCTGATCTGCCTCTTGAGAAATTTGTATGCAGGTCAGGAAGCAACAGTTAGAACTGGACATGGACCAACAGACTGGTTCCAAATAGGAAAAACAGTACGTCAAGGCTGTATATTGTCACCCTGTTTATTTAACTTATATGCAGAGTACATCATGAGAAACGCTAGACTGGAAGAAACACAAGTTGGAATCAAGATTGCTGGGGGAAATATCAATAACCTCAGATATGCAGATGACACCACCCTTATGGCAGAAAGTGAAGAGGAACTAAAAATCCTCTTGATGAAAGTGAAAGTGGAGAGTGAAAAGGTAGGCTTAAAGCTCAACATTCAGAAAACAAAGATCATGGCATCTGGTCCCATCACTACATGGGAAATAGATGGGGAAATAATGGAAACAGTGTCAGACTTTATTTTGGGGGGGCTCCAAAATCACTGCAGATGGTGACTGCAGCCATGAAATTAAAAGATGCTTACTCCTTGGAAGGAAAGTTATGACCAACCTAGATAGCATATTCAAAAGCAGAGACATTACGTTGCCAACAAAGGTTCACCTAGTCAAGGCTATGGTCTTTCCTGTGGTCATGTATGGATGTGAGAGCTGGACTGTGAAGAAGGCTGAGCGCCGAAGAATTGATGCTTTTGAAGTGTGGTGTTGGAGAAGACTCTTGAGCGTCCCTTGGACTGCAGGGAGATCCAACCAGTCCATTCTGAAGGAGATCAGCCCTGGGATTTCTTTGGAAGGAATGATGCTAAAGCTGAAACTCCAGTATTTTGGCCACCTCATGCGAAGAGTTGACTCATTGGAGAAGACTCTGATCCTGGGAGGAATCGGGGGCAGGAGGAGAAGGGGACGACAGAGGACGAGATGGCTGGATGGCATCACTGACTCGATGGATGTGAGTCTGAGTGACCTCCGGGAGTTGGTGATGGACAGGGAGGCCTGGTGTGCTGCGATTCATGGGGTAACAAAGAGTCGGACATGACTAAGCGACTGATCTGATCTGATGTGAAGGAAGGTAGAGGGGAAAAGTTTGTCCTTTTTTCCTCCCTGAGAATTCCAGATCCCTCTCTCCTTGGGGACCCCTAGACTTCTTATCAACCTGCCTAGGAAATGACTCTCTCACTATTATTGTGTTCCTGTCAGTTTCTCCTTTTATCACTGTGTTTGACTCATGTATTGATGCACTCCTATGTGGGGTGCATAGATACTTACAATTGTTATGTCTTCCACTTGTATTGATCCCGTGATCATTATGTAGTGTCCTTCCTTATCTCTTTTTTTTTTTTTAATGTTAATTTTTATTTTAAGGTCTATTTTGTCAGATATGAGGATTGCTACTCCAGCTTTCTTTTGCTCCCCATTTGCATGGATTACATTTTTCCATCCTCTCACTTTCAGTCTATATGTATCTTTAGGTCTGAAGTGGGTTTCTTGTAGACAGCGTATATATAGGTCTTGTTTTTGTATCCATTTAGCCAGTCTGTGTCTTTTGGTTGGAGCATTTAATCAATTTACATTTAAGGTAATTATTGATATATATGTTACTATTGCCATTTTCTTAATTGTTTGGGGTTGATTTTGTAGATCTGTTTTCTTCTCTTGTATTTCTTGACTATATAAGTCCCTTCACTTTTGTTGTAAAGCTGCTTTGGTGGTACTGAATTCTCTTGACTTTCACTTGTCTGAAAACTTTTTATTTCTCCATCAATTTTGAATGAGATCCTTGCCAGGTATAGTAATCTTGGTTATAGATTTTTTCCCCTTCCAGTAGTTTAAATATATCCTGCCATTACCTTCTGGCCTGCACAGTTTCTGCTGAAAGATCAGCTGTTAAGCATATTGGGTTTCCCTTGTATGTTACTTGTTGCTTCTCTCTTGCTGCTTTTAATATTCTTTCTTCGTGTTTAGACTTTGTTCGTTTGATTAGTGTGTGTCTTGGCGTGTTTCTCCTTGGGTTTATCCTGTATGGGACTCTGTGCCTCTTGGACTTGATTGACTATTCCCTTTTTCAAGTTGGGGGAATTTTCAACTATAATCTCTTCAAAAATTTTCTCATACCCTTTCTTTTTCTATTCTTATTCTGGGATCCCTATAATCTGAATGTTGGTGAATTTGATATTGTCCCAGAGATCTCTGAGAGTATCCTCAGTTCTTTTGATTCTTTTTACATTATTCTGCTCTTCAGAAGTTATTTCCACCATTTTATCTTCCAGCTCACTGATTCATCCTTCTGCTTCAGACATTCTGCTATTGATTCCTTCTAGAGTATTTTTAATTTTAGTAATTGTGTTGTTTGTCTCTATATGTTTATTCTTTAATTCTTCTAGGTCTTTGTTAATTGATTCTTGCATTTCCTCCATTTTGTTTTCAAGGTTTTTGATCATCTTTATAAAACTAAAGCACAAACTGGAAAACAAAACTAAAGCAAGATGCCAAGAGAGGAATAAAGCAATGAAAACAAAACTAACAAATATGTTGAGAGGAAAGGAAAGAAAGAAAGAATAGGTATGCAAAGTTACATAGAGATAGTAAAGAAGATTTATATGCATTAAAGGTTTACTTCAAGGGGAAAAGAACAGTAAGAAAGGCACACAAAGGAATAAATGTAGAAAAAATATAATAAGCCTAAAAATTAAAATTATAAAAAAGAGAGAGAGAAAAAAAAGGAAAACTTCACAGAACTGCAAAAGCCCAATGTAGAGGCAGAGGTTTATAACAATAATAAAAAGTATGACTGAGGGGGGAAAAAAGGCTCAAAAGCTTAATTAGATTTCATAATGCCAATAAAATCAACAACTACAATGGGGAGGGGAGGAATCCAAGAGAATCTACAGAACAAGTCAAAACATAAGAATAGTAAATGTTTTTCTTGAGTCACTGCTGTCAGAGTCCTTCCCCTCACTGGAAGTCACAGTCCACCTCACCTCCCTAGGATGCTGTCCCACACTGTGCTCATCTCTGGACCTGCTGTGGGAGCAGCTCAGATTCTAATCTGGTCCTACTCCTGTGTGTTCTTGCCTCCAATGTCCACAGTTATCAGAACTAGGGTGTTTTCTTTTGTGGGAGCTCTCAATGGCCTTTTGTATATTCCACAGACACAGAGTCTGCCTAGTTGATTGTGTGGATTTAATCTGCAGCTTGTACAGCTGGTGGGAAGGTTTTGGGTCTTCTTCCTTAGCCACACTGCCCCTGGGTTTCAACTGTGGTTTTATTTCTAGCTCTGCATGTGTGTTGTCCACTGTGGTTTGCTCCTGAGGTTGCCCTGGAGGGCTTGGTTTTGCCATTGTGAGGGCCAGGTGTGGAGATGGTGCAGCTACTTGGGTTGCAGGGGTTCTGGAAGCACCAGGTACTCGGGGGGGGGGGGGGGGGGGGGTGGGTGGTGGCGGCTAGGGAAGCAGGAAATATATCACTCTAGAAGGGTATGGCAACCAGTATTGACCAATATGCTCCAGTATTCTTGCATGGAGAACCCCCTTCCCTGACAGAGAAGCCTAGGAGACCACAGTCTACAGGGTCGCAAAGAGTTGGACACTCCCGAAGCAACCCTGCGTGCACAGATGTATGACTTGTTTCACCTGTGGCAGCTCTGCCCCGGTGATAGATGAGCGTGAAGGTGGTCCAGCTTCTTGGCTTGCAGGGTGCAGTATCAAGTGTGCAGGGACGTGGACTATCTCTGCCGCAGGAGTTATGGCCCTATCAGAGTCTTTTTTCGAGCCTCTTGTAGCTGGCGCCCAGAAGGCCTCTTTGGCCAGTCTTTCTCCGTAGCCCCACCCATTCAGGCATTTAGAGGGCTCCCTTGCCTGGGGTCCTTCTCTGTTGTTCTGCACATCAGGCACATAGAGGGGCCCCCTAGGCTGGGGTCTTACTCTGTAGATCAGTGCGTCAGGCACTTAAAGGAGCACCCTGGGTGGGGTCCTACTCTGTAGCTCAGTGTCTCGGGCATTTGATAGGCCAGCCTCTCTATTGTTCAGCTGCTGATGCTGGTAGTGGGGCTAGAGTCTATGGTGATGGCCCCTCCCACTACATCATCTATGGTGATGGCCCCTCCCACTACACGTGACTCAGCAGTATCCTCTTGCTCCCATGGCTGCCTGGCCTTCCTCCACAGGCGTTTCCCACCACAGTCTCCTCCCTCACATCCCCTTGAGCCGTCTCTCTGCAGTCAACAGCTGCCCTTGCCCTGGGATTTCTCCACAATCCCTAATCTCCAGCTTCCAGCTCCTATGCCTTCCAGGGGACCTACATCACTGTCCAGGGTATGTATGGCTGTGGCAAGGACTGTCTGATTCTCGTTCCATTTAGGCTGCCTCAGATCAGCTGTTTCACTCTTAGCCTTAAATGTTTCTCCTCTGACTCAGACAATTGCCCCGCTTTAGGGATCGGACCCCTGCTTCCGTTCTGTCATCGGCTGAGGGCAGGTCCAGTCCTATCAACACTCCTGTTTTTTCCCCTTGTTGCTTCGTCCTACTGAGTTTTGCATGGTTCTATATATTCTTTTCCTCTGGTTGGGTACTCCTATCCGCTCTCAGCTGGTGTTCTGCATGCACGTCTGTGTCTGAAGGTTTATTCCTGATGTATCCGTGAAGAGATGTACTCTACATCCATCTACTCCTCTGCCATCTTGTTCTCCTATTGCTTTATTTATATAAAATGCCTAGCATGTGTCTGGCACTTGGTAGGCTTCAGGATATGATAGCTTAGTCCCCTTTTGTGCTATCCTAACATATGTGGCAGGAAAATAATTTTATCATATGGCAGCAACATATACCATATTTTTGGGGACAGTCCCAAACTTAAATCATTTAATTATTTTCAAAAAGGTAACATTGAATGTATAATTACATGAAATTTAATTTTTAAAGAAAGATTTATTTAGGTATGATAGCAGGCAGAATTCCATGATGGCCCCCAGGAATTCCTTAAAATAGGGATCTTAAAATAGGGACATTATGTAAGTGGACTTGTCCTTTGCACATAAGCCTTTTGAAGAGGAGAATTTTCTCTGGCTGGTGGCAGAAGAAGAACTCAAAGGGTTGGCATGCCCCTGCTGGCTTGAAGATGAAGACATCATGCTGCAAAGAGAACAGGTGACCTCTTGGACCCAAGAAATGACCCTCCTGACTGCCAGCAAGGAAATAAGGACCTCATTCCTACAGCTTCAAGGATTAAATTCTGTCAATGCCAAGAATGAGCTTGGAAACAGATTTTTTTTCCAGAGCATCCAGACAGGAACTCAGTGACTGCCTCCCTGGTTTCAGCCTTGTGATACCCTGAGCTGGGAAACCAGCCACAGCACACTCTAGTTCAACACACACAACTATTGAGTTCAGAGGGTGAGCTTCTGCTGATTGGTCAGCAATATAAAACTAACAGATATAACTTGCATAAATAAATTAGTTTTTAAGTGGTCAGCTCAGTGAGTTTTGATAAATTTTAAGTCATGCAACTACCACCATAATCAACATATAGAACATTTCCATATAGAGCTTTTCCCGAAGCTTCCTCTGCATTCAATTCTCTTCCTCAGTCCCCAGTTCCTGAATGATGTTTTGTTTTGTTTTGTTTTGCCTTTTCTGGAATGCCATACAAATGGAATGGTAAAGTATTTAGCTTTTGTATTTATTTCACTCAATGCAATGCGGTGTTGTTGCATGTATTAAGTCATTCTTTTATTGCTGAGTAATACTCCATTGTGGGTATATATCATTATTTATCTCTTCACCTGTTAATGTAGGTTTGGATTGTTTTCAGTTGTTGGTCATTATAAATAAAGATTCTCTGAATATTTCCTTGAAATATTCTGTGTAAACAATGTATTATTTATTTATTTGGCTGTTCTGGGTCTTTGCTGCTGTGCAAAATTTTCTCTAGTTGTGGCAAGTAGGGGCTATGCTTGGTTGCAGAGCATGAGCTTCTCACTGCTGTGTCTTCTTCTCTTGTTGCAGAACATGGGCTCTAGGCACACGAGCTTAGTTGCTCTGCTGCATGTAGAATCTTCCTGGGCCAGGGATCAAACTTGTGTCCCCTGAATTGGTAGGCAGATTCTTATCTACTGTACCACCAGGGACATCCTAGACAATATATTTTTATTTCTTTTAATAAATATCTAAGAATGGACTCTGTGCTATATTTGTGTTTAACTTATGAGAAACGGTAGGAATCTATTCCTAAGTGGCTGTTCCATTTCATCCTCATCAGAAACAGATACAAGTGTTTCATATTGTCAGATTTTTAAATTTTAACCATTTGTGTGAGTATGCAGTAGTATCTCATCAAATTTTAATTTATATTTTCCTAATGACCAATATGAAGCTTCTTTTTTATGTGCTTATTTGCCATCTGTGTATCTTCATTGGTAAAGGGTCTGTTCAAATCATTTGCCTATATTTTTTTTTGGGGGGGGGGGATGTTCTAGATATCAATCTTCTATCAGCTATGCATTTTGCAAATATTTTCTTCCAGTCTGTGGTTTGTCTTTTCATTTCCTTAACAGTGTCATTTGAAGGGCAGAAAATTTTCATTTCAAAGAAGCCCAATTTATCAACTTTTGAATGGTTTGTTCTCTGTCATATCTAAAAAAATTTTTTTCCCTAAATAAAGGTCACAAAGTTTTTCTTCTTATAGTTTTATCACAGTAGCTCTTATGTGATCAATTTGAAATTAATGTATTACATATGATACAAGGTAATGGCTTGGTTTTTGCATATGAATAGCCAATTGTTCCAGAACCACACTTAGTAAGAGTGTCCTTTCTCCATTGAATTGCTTTTGTAGCTTTATAAAAACTCAACTGACCATGTATATGTGAATCTATTCTGTTCTATTTGCCTACATACAAATTTTTAAAGCCACACCTATTATCTTGGTTACTATAGTATTATAGTCAGTCTTGAAATTATGTAGTTTGAGTCAAAACTTTCAACTGTTTTTGTTTTTCCCCTAAAATCCTTTTGGCTGTTCTAGATCCTTTGCATTTCTATGTGAACTTTAGAGTCAGCTTGTCAATTTTTTTAAAAATCTTTGGTGATGGACAGGGAGGCCTGGTGTGCTGCAGTTCATGGGGTCGCAAAGAGTCGGACACGACTGAGCGACTGATCTGATCTGATCTGATAGTTGATTAACATTGTTATGCTAGTTTCTAGTGGACAACAAAGTGATTCAGTTGTACATATGTATGTCTATTCTCTTTCAAATTCTTTTCCCATTTAGATTGTTACATAATATTGAGCAGAGTTCCCTGTGCTATATGGTAGGTTCTTGTTGGTCATCCATTTTAAAAACAGCATACATATTGAAATGTACCATGTCAATCCCAAACTCCTTAACTATCCCTTCCCCTAGAAGTGTGTATTCCTTTTTTCTTTCATCCTTTTTTTTTTTTTTTTGGACCTTGCCATGCAACATGTGGGCTCTTAGTTCCCTGACCAGGGATTCAACCCATGCCCCCTGCAGCAGAAACACAGCCATCTTAACTACTAGCCCACTAAGGCAATATTGGGAGTGTGCATTCTTAACTTTACTAAGTACTGTCAGATCACTCTCCAGACAGTTGCACCACTCAGCTTGTCAATTTCTATGACAAGCTGGAGTTTGAGTTTGCACTGAACCTATAGACTAATTTGGGAAGAAATGATGCCTTAACAATGCCCAGTATTATTGCCTGGAGAATCCCATGGGCAGAAGAGCCTGGGGGGGTGCTACAGTCCATGGGGTCACAAAGAGTTGGACACAACTGAGTGACTAAGCATGCATGCACACCAATTGGTCGTGAGGTACTGTGCTTTTTATATATTGAAAGATTCAAGTTAAAATTTTGTTAGAGATTTTTAGCTATTGTGTTTATAAGGGATATTGGTCTGCATATTTCTTTTCCTGTAAGATCCTTGCCTTGTTTTTGCATCAGGGTAAAAAGCTTATATAAAATTGCTATTTTTAGAAGTCAGTATCCATATGTGAACTCCTTCTATTGTATTGATTGTACCCTGTTTGAGTGTACCATGTGGCTTGTGGGATCTTAGTTCCCTGACCAGAAATTGAACTTGGGACATGGTAATGAAAGTGTAGAGTCCTATTCACTGGATCACAAGGGAATTACCCAAAATTGCTATTATTTTTTCAGTTTTTGGTAAAATTTCTTAAATTTTTGGTAGAATTTACCAGTGAAGCCACAGGGGTTTGGAGTAGCCTTTGTGAGAAGGTTTTTAACCAAGAGTTCTTTTCTTTTTTTTTCATTTTTTCAATTTTATTTAGGACTAATCAGCTTATCTGTTTCCTCTTGAGTAGCTTGAGTCTTTTAAAGAATTTATCCATTTCATCTAAAGTTATACAATTTATTGTCATAAAATTGTTCTTATTTCTTTTTCTTTCTTTCTTTCTTTCTTTTTTTAGTGACTAGGTCTCTATAATGATGTTCCCTCTTAATTCTTAGTATTGGTAATTCATTTCTTCTCTTTTTTGCTGATTAGTCTCACTAGGACTTTATTAACTTCATTGAGCTGTAAATCACCAACTTTTTGATTTATTAACTTCCTCTGTTATTTTTCTGTATTCTGTTTCACTGATTTCTGCTCTGATCATCATTATTTCCTTTCTTATGCTACTTTGGTTGTATTTTTCTCTTTAGTTATTGTCAAAGACACAGTTTTTCTGATGAGAATACTTTTAAATTTATTAAAGGTGTATTTAAATTTGTTTTCTATTTTCTGTAGCCCAGAGTATGGATTACTTTACTAAATGTTTTATGTGCAATTGAAAAAACTGTGTATTATGCTGTTGTTGGATGGAATGTTCTATAAATGTCAATTAGATCAACTTGGTTAATGGTATTGTTCATGTCTTATATAGTGTCTGATTTTTTTTTTTTTTGCCTATTTGTCATTGGAGGGAAGTGATGAAGCTTCCAACTATAATTAGACTTGACTATTTTCATTTCTTTCCATTTTTTTCTTTATATATTTTGAAGCTATTATTAATACACACAGCAAATACATTTAGGATTGCTGTGTTCTTAAATTTCCCTCTTTCTGGGACTTCCCTGGCAGTCCATAACTAAGACTCTCTGCTCTCAATACAGGGCGCAGGGGTTCAGTCTCCAGGGAACTAAGATCCCGCACGCAGCAAAGTGCTGCCCCTTCCAAAAATTTGCCCCTTCATAATTATATAATAGTCCTCTTTATTTCTGCCAACATGTCTCATTTTTAATGTACTTTGGATATATAATCCCTCTAGCTTTCTTTTATAAATATTAACACAGAAAATCTTTTTACATAATTTTACATTTTCACCTATTTGTGTCTTTACATTCAAAGTAGATTTCTTGCTTTTTAAAATTCAATCTTTGCTTTTTAACTGAAGTGATTAGATTATTGACATTTAATGTAATTGTTAATATGATTGGAGTTAGATCTACAATTTTCCTATTTGTTTTCAATTTATCAAATCTGCTCCTTAATCCTTTTTTCTCTATTATTGTCTTCTTTTGAATTGAGAATTTAAAAAATAATTCCGTTCACCTCCACTAGTGACTTAGCTATTCCACTTCATTTTACTTTTAATGATTGCCCTAGGTGAAGTAAAGTGAAAGTTGCTCAGTCGTGTCTGACTCTTTGCGACCCAGTGGGTAGTCCATGGAATTCTCCAGGCCCAAACACTGGAGTGTGCAGCCTTTCCTTTCTCCAGGGGATCTTCCCAACCCAGGGATTGAACCCAGGTCTCCCACATTGTAGGCAGATTCTTTACCAGCTGAGCCACAAGGGAAGCTCAAGAAAACTAGAGTGTGTAGCCTGTCCATTCTCCAGGGGATCTTCCCTACCCAAGAATCGAACCTGGGTCTCCTGCATCACAGGTGGATTCTTTACCAGCTGACAGAAGTTATCACCCTCTGTCCCATTCTCTCTCATGCACGCACCCTCTTCCTCCTGCAACTCTAAATACCTATATGTTAGATCACTTGACTTTACCCCATAGTTCTTAGAGCCACATCACCTGCCTCCAGACTCTTTGGCAAGCTTGTTTACATGGAGTGAACACAGATGAAAGGATCAGTCCAGCCATGGTAACACCAGCATTTGACGATTGGGGGCAGGTCAGAAGCTCAGAGTAGATATTTAGCCAGATTGCAAAGCTCATATCCAAAGAATTCAAGTCTTGGATCAAACTCTTAGAACAGAGTTGGAGACAGAAGAGGGTGAGCATTTAGGAAACTCAAAAAGAGTTGGGTATCCTCTCCAATTTGACACGGTAAAGAATAAGAATGCCTTGTGTCATAGCAGATGGTCACATTGAGACTGTTGGCACCCTGCAAGTTCTTAAAAGCTCTATGAAGAGGTGTGGAATCACCAATTTGAACCAAAATATCTAGATATCAAGGAACAAGAATGCCCCAGATTATATCTGTTACACATTTTAATTTACCATCTCTTCTACATGGCCTATGTGTATGCTGTGGCTATATTTTCATAGATGTATTATGAAAACAGAAATAACATCTTCATCAGGTGTGCTTGATATCCAGCAAGTATGCAAACATTTTCAAAGGAATGATGAAATCAGACAGTGTGGGTTAAATTTCAGTCCCACCACTCTGCAGCAGTTATCGATACTTAATGTTTTCCACTCTTTACATTCTCATCTAGAAATTGGTCATAATCCCACTTCACAATGTTGTTGTGATGGTTAAACTGGGGAATATAGGAATTGGGTATGAATCTCATGAGCTTCCTTCACAGCTTAGTTGGTAAATCATCTGCCTGCAATGCAGGAGACCCAGCTTCAATTCCTGGGTTGGGAAGATCCCCTGGAGAAGGAAATGACAACCCACTTCAGTATTTCTGCCTGGAGAATCCCACGGACAGAGGAGCCTGGAGGGCACGGTCCATGGGATCGCAAGAGTCGAACACAACTTAGCAACTAAACCACCACAACCATGAGTCTCATGCCAAAAACTGAGGGGAACATGAAATGTAATGTTTTATTGTCTCTCTGAGTGAATTCAGTTTTTATTTCAGCTACGATTCTTCTGATGATGGAAATTTGTTTTCTGTCTATTAGATGCTCTGGCAGTTATTTCTAGGCAAACACCCTTCCCCACCTCCTCTCATCCCCGAGGTGTGCTTGAGTTCTGGAGCACTTTCCATTGTGATAGCGTGTGTCTTGGATGAGAGACCCCTCATCCAAGGTAAGGTGCAATGGCTGTGCTTTGCTGGAGCAGCCGGGAAGAGATACCCCACGCCCAAGGTAAGAGAAACCCAAGTAAGACGGTAGGTCTTGCAAGAGGGCATCAGAGGGCAAATACACTGAAACCATATTCACAGAAAACTAGTCAATCTAGTCACACTAGGACCACAGCCTTGTCTAACTCAATGAAGTTAAGCCATGCCCGAGGGGCAACCCAGGATGGGCGGGTCATGGTGGACAGATCTGACAGGGTGTGGTCCGCTGGAGAAGGGAATGGCAAACCACTTCAGTATTCTTGCCTTGAGAACCCCATGAACAGTACGAAAAGGCAAAATAATAGGATACTGAAAGAGAAACTTCCCAGGTCAGTAGGGGCCCAATATGCTACTGGAGGTCAGTGGAGAAATAATTCCAGAAAGAATGAAGGGATGGAACCAAAGCAGAAAGAATACCCAGCTGTAGATGTGTCTGGTGATAGAAGTAAAGTCCGATGCTGTAAAGAACAATATTGCATAGGAACCTGGAATGTCAGGTCCATGAATCAAGGCAAATTGGAAGTGGTCAAAACAGAGATGGCAAGAGTGAATGTTGACATTCTAGGAATTAGCAAACTAAAATGGACTGGAATGGGTGAATTTAACTCAGAGGACCATTATATCTACTACTGTGGACAGGAATCCCTCAGAAGAAACAGAGTGGCCATCATGGTCAACAAAAGAGTCCGAAATGCAGTACTTGGATGTAATCTCAAAAATGACAGAATGATCTCTGTTCGTTTTCAAGGCAAACCATTCAATGTCACAGTAATCCAAGTCTATGCCCCAACCAGTAACGCTGAAGAAGCTGAAGTTGAACGGTTCTATGAAGACCTACAAGACCTTTTAGAACTAACACCCAAAAAAGATGTCCTTTTCATTATAGGGGACTGGAATGCAAAAGTAGGAAGTCAAGAAACACCTGGAGTAACAGGCAAATTTGGCCTTGGAATATGGAATGAAGCAGGGCAAAACTAACAGAGTTTTGCCAAGAAAATGCACTGGTCATAGCAAATACCCTCTTCCAACAACACAAGAGAAGACTCTATACATGGACATCACCAGATGGTCAACACCGAGATCAGATCGACTATATTCTTTGCAGCCAAAGATGGAGAAGCTCTATACAATCAGCAAAAACAAGACAAGGAGCTGACTGTGGCTCAGACCATGAACTCCTTATTGCCAAATTCAGACTGAAATTGAAGAAAGTAGGGAAAACCACTAGACCATTCAGGTATGACCTAAATCAAATCCCTTATGATTATACAGTGGAAGTGAGAAATAGATTTAAGGGCCTAGATCTGATAGATAGAGTGCCTGATGAACTATGGAATGAGGTTCGTGACATTGTACAGGAGAAAGGGATCAAGACTATCCCCATGGAAAAGAAATGCAAAAAAGCAAAATGGCTGTCTGGGGAGGCCTTGCAAATAGCTGCGAAAAGAAGAGAGAAGCGAAAAGCAAAGGAGAAAAGGAAAGATATACACATCTGAATGTAGAGTTCCAAAGAATAGCAAGAAGAGATAAGAAAGCCTTCTTCAACGATCAATGCAAAGAAATAGAGGAAAACAACAGAATGGGAAAGACTAGGGATCTATTCAAGAAAATCAGAAATACCAAAGGAACATTTCATGCAAAAATGGGCTCGATAAAGGACAGAAATGGTATGGACCTAACAGAAGCAGAAGATATTAAGAAGAGGTGGCAAGAATACACAGAAGAACTGTACAAAAAAGACCTTCAAGAACCAGATAATCACGATGGTGTGATCACTGACCTAGAGCCAGACATCCTGGAATGTGAAGTCAAGTGGGCCTTAGAAAGCATCACCAGGAACAAAGCTAGTGGAGGTGATGGAATTCCAGTGGAGCTATTCCAAGTCCTGAAAGATGATGCTGTGAAAGTGCTGCACTCAATATGCCAGCAAATTTGGAAAACTCAGCAGTGGCCACAAGATTGAAAAAGGTCAGTTTTCATCCCAATCCCAAAGAAAGGCAATGCCAAAGAATGCTCAAACTACCGCACAATTGCACTCATCTCACACGCTAGTAAAGTAATGCTCAAAATTCTCCAAGCCAGGCTTCAGCAATACGTGAACCGTGAACTTCCTGATGTTCAAGCTGGATTTAGAAAAGGCAGAGGAACCAGAGATCAAATTGCCAACATCCGCTGGATCATGGAAAAAGCAAGAGAGTTCCAGAAAGACATCTATTTCTGCTTTATTGACTATGCCAAAGCCTTTGACTGTGTAGATCACAATAAACTGTGGAAAATTCTGAGAGAGATGGGAATACCAGACCACTTGATCTGCCTCTTGAGAAATCTGTATGCAGGTCAGGAAGCAACAGTTAGAACTGGTCATGGAACAACAGACTGGTTCCAAATAAGAAAAGGAGTACGTCAAGGCTGTATATTGTCACTCTGCTTATTTAACTTCTATGCAGAGTACATCATGAGAAATGCTGGACTGGAGGAAACACAAGCTGGAATCAAGATTGCTGGGAGAAATATCAATAACCTCAGATATGCAGATGATACCACCCTTATGGCAGAAAGTGAAGAGGAACTCAAAAGCCTCTTGATGAAAGTGAAAGTGGAGAGTGAAAAGGTTGGCTTAAAGTTCAACATTCAGAAAACGAAGATCATGGCATCTGGTCCCATCACTACATGGGAAACAGATGGAGAAACAGTGGAAACAGTGTCAGACTTTATTTTCCTGGGCTCCAAAATCACTGCAGATGGTGACTGCAGCCATGAAATTAAAAGACGCTTACTCCTTGGAAGGAAAGTTATGACCGACCTAGATAGCATATTCAAAAGCAGAGACATCACTTTGCCAACAAAGGTTCGCCTAGTCAAGGCTATGGTCTTTCCTGTGGTCATGTATGGATGTGAGAGCTGGACTGTGAAGAAGGCTGAGCGCCGAAGAATTGATGCTTTTGAACTGTGGTGTTGGAGAAGACTCTTGAGAGTCCCTTGGACTGCAAGGAGATCCAACCGGTCCATTCTGAAGGAGATCAGCCCTGGACTTTCTTTGGAAGGAATGATGCTAAAGCTGAAGCTCCAGTATTTTGGCCACCTCATGCGAAGAGTTGACTCATTGGAGAAGACTCTGATGCTGGGAGGGATTGAGGGCAGGAGGAGAAGGGGACGACAGAGGATGAGATGGCTGGATGGCATCACTGACTCGATGAATGTGAGTCTGGGTGACCTCCGAGAGCTGGTGATGGATAGGGAGGCCTGGCGTGCTGCAGTTCATGGGGTCGCAAAGAGTCGGACACGACTGAGTGACTGATCTGATCTGCACAGGGGCATAAGCATCTAGTCTCACGTAATTGTCATTCTCACACACATTGACATCTGTTGGGATGTCAAACAGATTTCCAACTTGGCTTCTGGTCATATGGTTCTTGTAGATTCTGGTTACAAGGCGGCTTTAGCTTTGTCAGTGTTCCGGGGTGAACATGAGTCATAATAAGCTGTACAAAAAACATTTTATGCTTCTGGAGCACTTGCAGCGAGTACACGACCCAGCTGGGCTGCCTTAGCCCGTCTGTCTGGACACATTTCAGCTCCACTGCCTTTTCACCCACCAGCCCTCTGTGTGACGCTTGCAGCATTCTGTCCACTCCCAGGAATCAACACACTGACTCTCTGCTCTCAGGCCCCCTGACCCACACGAAGCATCTTTGATCCCTTATCCCTTCCCCCATGGCCAGTATGAGAACTGGGACTGTGACATCTTCCTGGTGACAAACCAGCATCTCAGCTCTCCTTCTAACACGTCCCTTCTTCTCCTAAGGGGTGCTTTTTTGGTTGGTTTTTATTTTCTCCTGATGCAGGAAAAACTGATTCTAACCAATCTTACAGTTTCTAAAACCATTATGTATTACATGGAGTATGTGTCCCGAGTTATTTAGAACTCAGAATTATTTTTATATTCAATATCTGAAAATTAATTTTTTTCTCTTAAAATGTTGTATTTGCCCTGAATTCAAAAATCTTATTTGAGAATCACATGCTAAGAACTGTCTCTTTTCTTACTCTCTGATTCTACTATGACAATCATTACTTTGCAGTGGGCATAGAGTTCCAGTAAGAGGATCTTGAGATAAAGAGAAATGAGTTAATAAAAAATTATTGACTGTTTTGATTACTATGTTGAAATACTATTCAGTTACATATGTCTAAAAGATGGGCAAGTATAAAAGCTGGTCATAATTTCTATATTTAGCATTGTTTCACTAAAAGGTTTTTTTAATATTCATTTTTATTTGTTGATTTGTTTGGCTATGCCAGGTCTTAGTCGTGACATGCAGGATCTTTGATATTTTGTTGCGGCACATGAACTCTTGGTTGTGGCATGGGGGATCTTGTTCCTTTACCAGGGATCGAACCCAGGACCCCTACTTTGAGGTCTTAGCCATTGCACTGACTACCAGGGAAGTCCCTCACTAAAAGTTTTAAAGTCAATGCTCAGCCCTTAACCTATGAATAGTGTAAATATTTAAAATCTCCCCTTGTTTCTTTTGTACTTTAAAACCCTTGTGTCTATTTTTAGCAGGTTTATTAGTTCTGTGTTTGCTCTGCCTGTGACATCTGCTTTAGACATTAAGCTCCTCAGGAGCACAGACTGTATTTTCCCAGGAACTACACTCATTTCCTGATAGATTAGATCTGACAGCTCTCCCGTCTCCTCCTGGAGCTCCTGCAAGATATGCGCTCATTTTTCTCACTATCCCCAAGTATAGCCCTATACTCTAGCCAAAATAGTCTACTTGTAGTTCATTCACTCACAAATATCTATTAGGATTCAACCATATGACCTTGTTGGAGGGCAGAAAAGTAGGAGCGTAATAATACATCATGTTTGTTGAGCACTCCATACTGCCCACTTTTCTTGATGCTTTGTATATGTAATTTCACTAAGTTGTCCCAACTCTCTGTGGACTGCCCAGGGTGCTCAGTGGTAAAGAATCCCCCTACCAGTGCAGGAGACACAGGTTCGATCCCTAGGTAAGGAAGATCCCCTGGAGAAGGAAATGGCAGCCCACTCCAGTATTCCTGCCTGGGAAATCCTGTGGACAGAGGAGACTGGCGGGCTACAGTCCATGGGGTCACAAAGAATCAGACATGACTTAGCAATTGAGCATGCACACACACTGTTATTATCTCCATTTTACAGCTGAGGAATATGAGTCTCTGAGAAGTTAGGCATCTTCCCAGAGTTCCCCTGGCTAGAGCCATGATTCCAAGCCCATCCAGTTCAGCTCCAAAGCCCACATTCCTCACCTCCATACCACTCCAGACCCCAGAAGTTTTGTCAAATTTCTACCAAAATTCAAAGGATTCTTTCATAGAACTAAGTCAAACACATCTGATGTTACAAAGCTACTTAAGTTGTCTACTGACTTCCCTGATCAAAGTAATGCTTTTGGTGAGTGAACTGGACCATGATATTGTTTTGGTTGGTCTTCAGCTCTCTCCACATGGAAGCTGCCGTGCCTGAGGGCTATGAGTTTCTTGTCCTTGGTGGTGTGTCCTTGCAGGGGCTTTGGGTAAATAAAGCTGTCAGGATTTGAAATCACTTACTCACAACGTTCCATAGCTTCTTCTGATCTTATTCCTACCAAGTAACCTACTTACTATTTCATATAGACACTGAACAGTTTACAAACCTTAAGGGTTTGTTCCCTGTCTTAATGTGGGAGGCTATTGGATTTACAGTGACCACAAGTACATTCTAACACCCCATTGATTCCCTGTCTAAGAAAATATCAACTGGAGAGAATAACACCACCATGGAGCCATGATTCTGACTGTGGTCAGGAAGAGGAAGCAGGGAGCTCCCCAAAGGGAAGGCAACGCCTAATACAATTGTGGTCAGATTGAGAGAAAAGAAGGAGCCAAAGCTTAGCAGACTAGAAAAGTCAAGCCTTTGGAAGAAAATAGCATCCAGGGATGAAATGAGAAAAACCATGGACTTCTCCAGGTAAGAATACTGGAGTGGGTAGACATTCCCTTTTCCAGGGGATCTTCCCGACCCAGGGATGGAACCCAGGTCTGTTACATTGCTTCGTGCATGGGCTTCCCTCGTGACTCAGCTGGTAAAGACTCTGCCTGCAATGTGGGAGACCTGGGTTCCGTCCCTGGGGTGGGAAGATTCCCCTGGAGAAGGGAAAGGCTACCCACTCCAGTATCCTGGCCTGGAAAATTCCATGGACTGTATAGTCCATGGGGTCGCAAAGAGTCGGACATGACTGAGTGACTTTCATTTTCACTTTTACTCCTGCATCGCAGCAGATTGTCCACCGTCTTAGCCACAGGAAAGCCCAAATCAATGAATAGTCAAAGCCAAAATCCAGCAGAATGAGAGCAGAACAATTTCAACACCCCCAAAGAGGCAACTAAAACATCGAATGAAGAAAAATAAAGCAATTCCTTGGTCCAGTGTTAAGACGCCACCTGCCAATGCAGAGGACCCAGGTTCAATCCCTAGTTCGGGAACTAAGATCCTACATGCCATGGGGCAACTCAGCCTTTGCCCCACAATTACTGAAGCCCATGTGTGCGAGAGCTGGTACACTGCTACGAGAGAAGCCAACACAATGTGAAGCCCGTGCACTACAGCTAGAGAGGATCCTCCACATGCTGCAACTAGATAAAGCCCGTGCTCAGCAGTGAAAACCCAGCGCAGCCAAAAATAAATGTAAATAAAATGTAAAACCTAAAATAATAATAATAAATATAAACTAAATAAAAATAAATTGTCCAAATAAACAAGAATATTACCTCAGTCCTTTAAATAGGCACATGGGTCAGCCCAATTTTATCTTTGTGAACTCCTTTTTGAACCCCTATCCTTTCTGAAAGGAAAATAGTGTCATAATATCGTTAGGTTAGAGGGATGTTTTATGGAACCCAAGGACAGGAATATAGCTGGGTCTCAGAAACGTGCCAGATTGTGGGACCCTCAGGCTGCCTCTTTGCTATCTCTGTATTTCTGCTTTATTTTTCACTCTCTGTTTCTAGGCTTTTTCTAGGACAGCTCCTTAACTTGGGTGTTAGAGGCCAATCTAGACTCTCTCTGGATTTCAATTTTAGAACAAAAAGATTCTGATCAGCCTCGTGTGGTCTGGTACCACCCTTGGACCAAACACCTGTGCCTAAGTTTGGGTCAAGTTTTAGTAGCATGGCTGGTGAGAACCTACCAGGGGGGTGGAGGCCCCTCCCCCAGTTTTACCATCTCTTAGACCAGTCTGTGTTGCTGTAAGGATCAGATTAGAGAAAATACATGAAAAGGTCCCATGAAAATGAAAAGCACTCCAGTTTTCATGGCTGAAATGTGTAGCCATAAGTATTTGAAGCTCAAATTGCTTTTGTGGTAATATTAGTTTCCACGCATTATAAAGATACCCTGGGTATATAGAGTCTTGTAAATTGGAGTGAATTTGCTTCATCTGAAATTTTATTCTAAACACTTTGCTTGCAAAGGATGCCATGAGAGAAGGGGAAGACTTTCCAAGAATGGGTCTTCTGATCTATAGAGAAGAAGATGCTCAGGATTGAGGGGGCGGGAGGAGAGACAGTCAATATTTGGCATCCGAAAAGGTAACACAGGAAACTGTTAAGCACCAGTCAAGGATGTTTGAAGGGGAAAGTGGGTGGGTTTTAAGTTTCCTCTATAGAGTCTACCTTCAGGAAAAGAAGCCAGTTGTAAACCCTGGAGAGGATGCTTTGTGTTGCTAGAGATAATTGCTCCTCATTAACTTCGCCATAAAGAAGCTTTGGTATGTGGGGCATAGAGGTGGGTATAGCTGCTTTCTTCTCATTAAATGCTAATTATTGTAGACCAGATGGTTCTTGAGCTGTAGATTTTTATTAAATTTCCTGACTTCTGTTACACTGTCAAAAACAAACAAACAAAAGGTAACTTAAAAGTTACCTTTTAAAGTAAAATATAAGTTTTCATTAAGGATATATTTCAGGGATTGTTATACTTGAGATTATAGCATCTGATTTTATCTGATATAGCCTTAAATTCCATTCTATTTTATACTTAAAATTCAAAGGGCAAAGCAGATTGACTGTTTTACCTGGAACTTGCTGTGTTATCCAGAGTAAATTATGTAACTGACTTGTGCTTTTTGAGGAGAAGTAATACCCTCTGTTTTGTCTTGAGTGTTTCTGGGATTTTAAGCATAAAAGTCATGCTGGAGCATAAAGTAACTCACAGCAGAGTGTTTTTCCTCTGCCTTGAAGACAGTGCATCACGGAATTTTAATTATTAATGTGCTGTTCAGATGTGTCCAAATGCTTCCCTTTTAAAACAAAAAGGGCCATGAAAAGTGGAGTAACTGGGATGACACTAGAAATTAAATATAGGGCCACCTTTCTGAGACCAGTAAGGAGTTCAGTAATTTTTTTAAGAGGGATAATTATCTTTTTAAAAATTATTTATTTCTTTTTGTCTGAGCTGGGTCTTCACTGCTGCACTCAGACTTTTGGCAGCCTGAGGCTACGCTCCAGTTGCGTTGAACCAGCCTCTCATGGCTGTGGCCTCTCTTGCAGAGCACAGGCTCTCGGCGCCCAGGCTCAGCAGCCCTGCTGCACTGGCTTAGCTGAGCCAAGGCATGTGCAATCTTTCCAGACCAGGAATCAGACCCAGTGTCCTCTGCACTGGCAGGCAGACTGGACCACCAGGGGTATGCAGTTTCGAACAGAGGAGAAGATGGTCCAGGAGGAAAGAACCAAGTAGGAATAATCAGGTTAAACACTAAGATTAGAATAAATAAAGAATTTTAGGAAAAGATCCACATGTACAAGAGAGCATATGTGCACACACACCCCACACAGGAAAAACTCAGTAACCGATTTGAACTTCAGAATTAAACAGAGAAAATTTCCTTGTGGATCTGTTGATATTTTCCACAAGGGGAAAAAAAAACGTTATTTCCACCAAAGTCTTTCAGGGAAGGTTAAGGGAATGGATATTCTCAAAGTGACAGCCAGCCAGTTGGTCTACAAAAATGGAAAACTTATTCAGAGCCAGAAAATAGCAGAGAAAACACACCTGGGAAACAATAGAGATACGGACACCATCCTTGAGAAGCTTCTTGTCTCGAGGAGAGAGATATACAAGCAAAAATGACAGGCAATGATACAGATATGACGAATAAGACAGAATACTTCCAGGAGCTTGTTAGAGATGCACCTAACCTGGAGGGGGCTTCCCTGGTGGCTCAGATGGTAATGAATTTGCCTGCAATGCAGGAGACCAGGTTCGATCCCTGGGTTGGGAAGATCCCCTGGAGAAGGGAATGGCTCCCCACTTGAGTATTCTTGCCCGGAGAATTCCCTGGACAGAGGAGCCTGGTGGGCTACCATCCATGGGGTCACAAAGAATCGGACACAACTGAGCGACTAACACTTGACCTGGAGGGTGGGGGAGCCTGGGAAGGCAGAGAGCTGCATATTCAATGGATCAAGTGAGGAAAGGGAGCATGGACGCCAGTATTCCTGACCTCCCCTTGACTGTCCATCAGAAACTGGGACACAAGTCTTCACTGGCAACTGTGGTTGAAAGGAAAATGCTTTGAACTTGAAGTCAGACCAGTTTTAGATCCACCATTAAAAGCCATAGTAAGACCTTGAGTGTCCTCATCTCAGTTTCCTTGTCTGTAAAATGGAAATAATAAAATATTCCCATGATTCTAAGTGACTGGAAGATGCACTATCAATTTAATAAGAAATTTTCCAGGCAAGCGTGGAGAGAGAAGTATGTGTCAGTTGTAATATGCTTACTGATTTCAGCAACATTAAAATGTAAAAATATGTTCATCATAAAATTAAGACTATGTTGGTGATTTTCCAGACTTGTTGTGAGGATTAAATCAGATTATATGCAAGAATATAATTTCCAGACATCCCTGGTGGCCCAGTGATAAAGAATCCGCCTGCCAATGCAAAGGACACAGATTCAATCCCTGGTCCGGGAAGATTCCACATACAGCAGGTGAACTAAACTTGTGGTCCACCTCTGCTGAGGCTATTTTCTGGAGCCCACAAGCTGCAACAAGAGAAGCCACCACAATGAGAAGCCCGAGCAATGCAACTAAAGAAAGCTTATGCAAAGTAACAAAGTCCAGTTCAGTTCTGTCACTCAGTCATGTCTGACTCTTTGCAACCCCATGGTTGCAGGAACCCCTGCAGAATGCCAGGCTTCCCTGTTCCTCACCAACTCCTGGAGCTTGATCAAACTCATGTCCATCAAGTCGGTGATACCATCCAATCATCTCTTTCTCTGTCGTACCCCTCTCCTCCTGCCTTCAATCTATCCCAGCATCAAGGTCTTTCCTAATGACGCAGTTCTTCACATCAAGTGGCCAAAGTATTGGAGCTTCAGCTTCAGCATCAGTCTTTCCAATGAATATTCAGAATTGATTTCCTTTAGGAAATTTTCTGGTTGGATCTCCTTGCAATCCAAGGGACTCTCAAGAGTGTTCTCCAACACCACAGTTCAAAAGCATCAATTCTTTGGCTCTCAGCCTTCTTTATGGTCCAACTCTCACATCCATACATGACTACTGGAAAAACTATAGCTTTGGCTATACGGACCTTTGTGGGCAAAGTGACGTCTCTGCTTTTTAACATGCTATCTAGGTTTGTCATAGCTTTTCTTCTAAGCATCAATCTTCTTTTAATTTCATGACTATAGTCACCATCCGCAGTGATTTTGGAGCCCAAGAAAATAAAGTATGTCACTGTTTCTGTTGTTCCCACATCTATTTGCCATGAATTGATGGGACTGGATGCCATGATCTTAATTATGCTTAATTAATGCTGAGTTTTAAACCAGATTTTCAACTCTCCTCTTTCACTTTCATCAAAAGGCTCTCTAGTTCTTCTTCATTTTCTGACATAAGGGTAGTGCCATTTGCATATTTGAGGTTATTGATATTTCTCCCAGCAATCTTGATTCCAGCTTGCGCTTCATTGAGCCTGGCATTTCTCATGATGTATTTTGCATATATGTTAATTAAGCAGGGTGACAATATACAACCTTGACCTACTTCTTTCCCAGTTTGAAACTAGTCCATTTTTCCATGTCTGGTTCTAACTGTTGCTTCTTTACCTGCATATAGGTTTCACAGGAGGCAGGTCAGGTGGTCTGGTATTCCCAACTCTTGAAGAATTTTCCACAGTTTGCTGTGATCCACACAGTCAAAGGCTTTGACATAGTCAATGAAACAGTAGAGGTTTTCTAGAATTCTCTTGCTTTTTCTATGATCCAGCAGATGTTAGCAATTTGATCTCTGGTTCTTCTGCCTTTTTCTAATCCAGCTTGGACATCTGGAAGTTCTCATTTCACATACTGTTGAAGGCTTGAAGGATTTTTGAGCATTACCTTGCTAGCATGTGAGATGAGTGCAAATGTGCAGTAGTTTGAACATTCTTTGGCATTGCCCTCCTTTGGGACTGGAATAAAAACTGACCTTTTTCAGTCCTGTGGCAAAACTTCTGAGCTTTCCAAATTTTCTGGCATATTGAGTGCAGCACTTTAACAACTTCATCTTTTAGGATTTGAAGTAGTTCAGCTAGAATTCCATCACCTCCACTAGCTTTGTTTGTACTTATGTTTCCTAAGGCCCACTCTACTTCATACTCCAGGATGTCTGGCTCTAGTTGAGTGATCACACCATTGTGATTATCACAGTCATTGAGATCTTTTTTGTATAGTTCTTCTGTGTATTCTTGCCACCTCTTCTTAATATCGTCTGCTTCTGTTAGGTCCATACCATTTCTTTTATTGTGCCCATCTTTGCATGAAATGTTCCCTTGGTATCTCTAATTTTTTTGAAGAGATCGCTAGTCTTTCCCATTCTATTGTTTTCCTCTATTTCTTTGCATTGTTCACTTAGGAAGCCTTCCTCATCTCTCCTTGCTATTCTTTGGAACTCTGCATTCAGATGGGTATATCTTTCCTGTTCTCCTTTGCTTTTCGCTTCTCGTCTTTTCACAGCTATTTGTAAGGCCTCTTCAGACAACCATTTTGCCTTTTTGCATTTCTTTTCTTGGGAATGATTTTGATCACTGTCTCCTGTACAATAATATTTCAAACCTCCGTCCATAGTTCTTCAGGCACTCTGTCTATAAGATCTAATCCCTTGAATCTATTTCCCACTTCCACTGTATAATTGTAAGGGATTTGATTTAGGTCATACCTGAATGGCCTAATGGTTTTCCCTACTTTATCCAACTTAAGTCTGAATTTTGCAATATTCAGATGCTCAAATATTCAAATGATTGTGATCTGAGCCACGGTCAGCGCCAGGTCTTGTTTTTGCTGACTCTATGAAGCTTCTCCATCTTCGGCTGCAAAGAATATAATCAGTCTGATTTTGGTATTGACCATCTGCTGATGTTCACGTGTAGAGTCGTCTCTTGTGTTTTTAGAAAGGGGTGTTCGCTATGACCAGTTTCTTTTCTTGGCAAAACTCTGTTAGCCTTCATCCTGTTTCATTTTGTACTCCAAGGTCAAATTTGCCTGTTACTCCAGGTAGCTCTTCCTACTCTTCCATTCCAGTCCCCTGTGATGAAAAGGACATCTTTTTTTTGATGTTAGTTCTGATGGAGGAGCCTGGTAGCTGCAGTCCATGGGGTCGCTAAGAGTCGGACACGACTGAGCGACTTCACTTTCACTTTTCACTTTCATGCATTGGAGAAGGAAATGGCAACCCACTCCAGTATTCTTGCCTAGAGAATCCCAGGGATGGGGGAGCCTGGTGGGCTGCTGTCTATGGAGTCACACAGAGTCAGACACGACTGAAGCAACTTAGCAGCAGCAGCAGCATGTGTGTGTGTGTGTGCACGCGTGCACGCTCTAAGTCATTTCAGTCCTATCCGACTCTTTACGACCCCATGGACCCGCCAGCCTCCCCTGTCCATGGGATTCTCCAGGCAAGAATATTAGAGTACCCTGCCCTCCTCCAGGGATCTTTCTGATCCAGGGATCAAACCCACATCTCTTATATCTTCTGCTTTGGCAGGCAGGTTCTTTACCACCAGCGCCACCTGGGAAGCCCAGTGGTTGGGACATAGACTTGGATTACTGTGATTTTGAATGGTTTGCCTTGGAAGCAAACCGAGATCATTCTGTCGTTTTTTAGATTGCATCCAAGTACAGCATTTCAGACTCTTTTGTTGACTGTGAGGGCTACTCCATTTCTTCTAAGGAATTTTTGCCCACAGTAGGAGATATAATGGTCATCTGAATTAAATTCTCCCATTCCCATCCATTTTAGTTCACTGATTCCTAAAATGTCAATGTTCACTCTTGCCATCTCCTGTTTGACCACTTCCAATTTGCCTTGATTCATGGATCTAACATTCCAGGTTCCTATGCAATATTGCTCTTTACAGCATCGGACTTTACTTTCACCACCAGATGCATCCACAACCGAGGGCTGTTTCTGCTTTGGCTCAGCCTCTTCATTCCTTCTGGAGCTTTTCCTCTGCTCTTCTCCAGTAACATATTGAGCACCTACCAACCTGGTGAGTTCAGCTTTCAGTGTTATATTTTTTTGCCTTTTCATACCGTTCATGGGGTTCTCAAGGCAAGAATGCAGAAGTGGTTTGCCATTCGGTCCTCCAGTGGACCGCATTCTGTCAGAACTCTCCACCATGACCTGTCCATCTTCAGTGGCCCTACATGGCATGATTTATAGTTTCATTGAGTTAGGCAAAGCTGCAATCCACCCAGCACAGCCAAAAATAAATTAAAAAACAAAATAAAAAATTTTTAATTATATAATTTCACACTGAACTGTGAACTAAATGTGTACATCACTCAAAATTCATATGTTTTTGAATATATGATATGATTTCATCATATATGATGAAATCCTATCATCATAATATATTTGGAAGAGGGGCCTTTTGGAGGTAATTAGGTCATGAGGGTGGCTCCCTTGTGAGTGGAATTAGTGCCTTTGTAAGAAGAGGTATGAGAGCTTGCTGGGCTCTCCCCTTCTCTATGTTAAGATCCATAAAGAAGGCAGGTCTGGCATCGAGGGGGAATATCTTCACCAGACATCAGATCTGCCAGTGCTTTGATCATTGACTTCTCAGCCTCTGGAATTGTGAGAGGTAAATTTAGTTGTTTAAACCACTCAGTCTATAACATTTTTTTATAGCAGGCTTAACAGTCGAGGACACACTGTCAAGTGCTACAATGGAAATATTCTTATTTTCCTCAATAACTAAATGAGGCCCAGATTTTCACTTGAAAAAATGGATATGCCATTCAATCTTGGGATTAAATGTCTTCATGAGAGTCATTTTTATTAAGGAAGATATATCATTCTTTTTAAAATTTTTATTTACTTATTTATTTATTGGGGCTTCCCAGGTGATGCTAGTAGTAAAGAATCCACCTGCCAGTGCAGGAGACACAGGTTCAACCCCTGGGTCAAGAAGATCCCTGGAGGAGGGAATGGCAACCCACTCCGGTATTCTTCCTGAAAGAAATCCCACAGGGTGGCGAAGAGTTGGACGTGACTGAGCATCACTCAGTTTATTCTGGCTACACTGAGCCTTCATTGCTCAGCATGGGCATTCCCTAGTTGAGGTGAGCGGGCGCTACGCAGGCTTCTCACTGCGGTGCCTTTTCATGTTGCAGAGCACAGGCTCTAGGCAAGTGGGCTGCAGTCGTTGCGCTTGCTGGCTCAGTAGGTGTGGCACATTATTGTGCTCTGTGGCCCCGAGGCATGTGGGATCTTCCTGGACCAGGGATTGATCCCATGGCCCCTGCATTTGCAGGCAGATTCTTAACCATTGAACCACCAGGTAAGCTCTATCATTCTTGTTGTTGTTGTTTGGTGGCTAAGTTGTGTCTGACTCTGGGATTCCATTCTTAACAATTATCAATAATACACAGACACTTTTAGAACCAATGAATTCTATCCTGAAATTTTATAATAGAAAAAAACTGAGGATCAGAGAAGTAAGATTATTTTCCTATATATGTATGTTACATGTCTCGGGACAGAAAGAGGGCTTTTTATACTAATGTTGACAACTATTAGTGATTATGGTTATGTACAGTAAGCTATTAGAACCACTGTGTAACTCCAGCTCCTACATAGCAGCTGAAGGATGCCAATCCCCCCGTGAGCAATGCCTTGGCAACAGCTGTACAAGGTTAAGCTGATTTAGACCATGGGATTGAGGGAATGGAAGGGGGCCGGTGGGAAAGGCACAGGTGGAAAATTCTGAATTCTGAGCTTCCTTCCCATGGAAAACAAAATCATGCTCAGTTTGAGTGACAGAGTTATTGGAATTTAGTCCTGATCAGGCATATTTCCATTCCCCTTCAAGAGCTCCCAGTGCTCAGCTGCCCTCCCAGCAGTTTACCTTGGTCTGAAAATGACAAAGTAGAGTGTGTCTTTCAGACACATGCACTGGTTGAGGATGGAGGAGCAGGCAGGCCTGTTCACAGTAGAATCATAAGAGATTATTATTTCCTCTGCAGTCACCAGGTGGCTGAGCTGGGCTGGGGTGAGAGATGATACTGCTAGCATCACAACAAATGCATCTTTGAATGGTTCGATCACATGACTTACCTACACCTATACACCCCCAACCAAATCCCCTCACCCCACCCCAGCCCACCCCACCCTACAGCAGTAGTAGCACTATAGAAACTTTCTTGAAGGCTTCTGAAAGCATTGCAAGCAAGATGCAGCACATGGTGACTTTATTATAGAAGGGAGATTAGAACAGGGTGGTCACCGGGCCCCATATGGGGATACTGTGCCTGGTTGAATCCTCCTTCTAAGCTCCCTGCTGCTGAGAATTCCAGTCAGGCTTTTTAACTCTGTGTTGCTCTGTGTACTCCACGCTGTGGGCCTGCTCTTCAACTTTATTTATTTTTTTTTTAACTTTTTATTTTATATTGAAGTATAGCCAATTAACAACGTTGTGATATTTTCGAGTGAACAGCACAGGAACTCAGCCATACATATACACACATCCATTCTTCCCCAAACTCCCCTCCCATCCAGGCAGCCACATAATATTGAGCAGAGTTTCCTCTGTGATAACATGTTTTTAGACTCTTTCAGACTGAAAGGAAAAAAGGCACATTTGTATTAATTCAGGTGACACAATTTTGTTATAAGGATATGGAGAAAATTACAAAAATAATCCAATGCTGCTGGAATATAAATCCACAGGGCTAAGAACTCTCCTGTTCATGCATATGCACTTGGCACAGAAGCAATTGATAAGTATCTGCGGAATGAAAAATGAATACTGCTGCTGCTGCTAAGTCTCTTCAGTCGTATCCGCCTCTGTGCAACCCCATATATGGCAGCCCACCAGGCTCCCCCATCCCTGGGATTCTCCAGGCAAGAACACTGGAGTGGGTTGCCATTTCCTTCTCCATACTCTTTAACTTTAAGACAAACTGGAAGCTGGCTGTTCAACAGTAGCCAAAGCCGAACTAAAGAATCACAGGATTTTAGAGCAGGAAGTAAGATATGCAATCTCTATTTAGGGCAACTTCGTTGAGTTCTCACACAGAGTATTATTGCCATTCTGTACAGGCTCAGAGACTAGGAAAGCATGAGCAGACTGCTCAGGGTGGAAGCGACTGATCAGGGAAGGAGCCGAGATTCCCACCTGGGATTCTGACTCGCAGAGTTAGGTCAAGAGAACGTCAGCACGCCTCTCCGTCGGGGGTCTACCTGCGCCGCCCCCAACCCCTTACTCCAGGCACCGGTCTCCCCAGGGTGGCGGCTTTCTCTCGTGGTCGCCCCGCCCCGGTGGGCGCGCTCCCCGCCCGGTGACTGGCAGACACCGAGGCTCCCCGCCTGGCGCTGCGGCGCCTCTCCTGCCTTTGTTTGGAGCGCGGGAGAACCAGAGAACAGGAGGAGGAGTAACTTCAATATTCTTGTCGTTTTTAAACAAACGATCTCCTAATTTGTGTCTGTTTCAGGCCAGCGTGAAGCGTCGGTAGGCAGAGCCGGCTGCGCCGCGAGCACTTGCTCCTGCCAGCCCCCAGCCCCCGCGTTCCCGGGGGACATCCCCACCCATCCTTCCCGGCGGTGGAGAGACAACAGCTACACAGACTAGCAGCCTGGCCTCCTGGTGGGAGGCTCTCCTCTCGGCTGGCGAGGCACAATGTGGAGATTTTTTCATTCATAAAACTAGCAGCCATGGTCGCTGCGTTCCCGCCTGCCCCTCGCCGCCCGCTCGGCGGCAGGGTAGGCCTGGGTCCAGGGAATGGGTTACGAGGGCCAACGGACATAGGTGTCTCGTCTTCGCGTTTCTCCAGGAAGTCCCATTTCATAAATCCCGTACGGGGTCCTCTCTCTATTAGACGACTGACATCGATCGTGCAGGAGCCCTCTCGACTGAAGAGACAAAATGGCTTGTGGTTTTGATCCATAAATAAAACCTCACCCTTTGACTCATGGTTGTCCGACATCTTGCTGCTGCATTTTTCGGTCTATCAGATTTAGGAAGCGACTGTCATTCGTGCTATCGGTGCATTTGTAAACAACTGGCTTTCTAGGATCCTGTTTTTACCCTTTTATGGTGGCGGGTGGGAGTAAGGGGGAATAGGCAGGGGAGATGATGGCAGGGACGGGACGGGTCGTCGTACTAATTGAAGATACAATTTCCATCCAAATAATAGATTGTTATTAACAATGATCCTCTCTGCGAACCCTTAAAATTGCCCCTTGCCTCCCCTAGCAGCAAGAGGCGAGCCCTCATTCGCCGAGCAGACTCCGCCTCCCTCCTCCTCCCCTCCTCCCCATCACTACTCCCGGCTCTGGAAATTACAACTCCTGGGCGCGCGGCGTCGGGAGGAGGCTGCGCGGGGAGGGAGACAAGAGGGGATTCCCGAGCCAGCTGGGCGCTCGCCCTCCGCCCGCTGGCTGCAGCGTCGCGCGGCCAAGGTCAGAGGCGCCGCAGGAGAAGAGGCTGCGAACCGAAGCGGAGGGTCAATCCTGCCCGCGGGGAGAGAGCCCCAGGGCGCGCTCGGGCCGCGGCAGCAGCAGCCGGAGAGAGAGGTGAGAGAAGGTCTCCGGGCCGGCACGGCCGCCAGAGGTAGTCGCTGGCGCAGAGACCCGGCAGGTGGCGGCCCCTGGATCCGCGCGCGAGAAGCTCGAGCTGCACCTTCGGTTCCCGGGCGCTGTCCGTCGCCTCGTGGTGCTGAACCCAGCCCCAAGACCAAGCGGCCTGCTCGCCCTCCTTCTCAAAGATCGCCCGGACTAGGGGCGGGGCGAGGGCAAAGGGGGGTCCTGGACAGCTGCCCACTGGAATCTGGAACCGAAGGGCTGAAACGGGAGAGCTAGCGATCCGCAACCCAGCAGCCGGTCCTGATGTGGAGAGGAGACGCCCGCTGCTGCCGGCGGCGGCGCTAGTGCTGATTCATCACCTAAAGCAACTCGCAGGCCACCGCGCGGGCAGCCCACCGGCCCCGGACTCTGGCCGCAGGTTGAAGCCTCTGGTGCAGGAGCCTCGCGGGCGGGAGGTGAGGACCCTCTTTTACCTCTTCCCCCTCACCTAATCGTCTATGGGCGGTGGCCCCAGGACAGAGAGAGGGGCGTGCCCATGGGTTGCAAAGTAGTCATGCCCGTGTGGTGCTCCCTCCTCCCATCTCACTGGTGCTAACCTCACTTATTCTCCTCTGCCCGTCTGCGGAGCTTGGGCCATTCCACCTTCCACCCTGAGCAGTTCTCCGCCGGCTCAGCGATGGAGGAGGAGCTGAAGTGCCCAGTGTGCGGCTCCCTGTTTCGGGAGCCCATCATCTTGCCGTGTTCCCACAATGTCTGCCTGCCTTGTGCTCGTACCATCGCGGTGCAGACCCCGGACGGTGAGCAACACCTGCCCCCGCCGCTTCTGCACTCTCGGGGCTCAGCTCTGTCCTCAGGCGCCGCCGCCGCGCCCCCTCTAGACCAGGAGGCGGCCGCTGGCCCGGCTTGCAGCGGCGCGGGCGGAAGCGCAGCTGGCGGCCTGGGCGGCGGTGCGGGAGGCGGCAGCGACCACGCGGACAAGCTGAGCTTGTACAGTGAGACAGACAGCGGTTATGGCTCTTACACCCCGAGCCTCAAGTCCCCAAACGGGGTTCGAGTGCTGCCGATGGTGCCCGCGCCTCCCGGCTCCTCCGCCGCTGCTGCCCGGGGCGCCGCCTGCTCCTCGCTGTCCTCGTCCTCAAGCTCCATCACGTGCCCGCAGTGCCACCGCAGCGCTTCCCTGGACCACCGCGGCCTGCGCGGCTTCCAGCGCAACCGACTGCTTGAGGCCATCGTGCAGCGGTATCAGCAGGGCCGCGGGGCGGCGCCGGGGGCGTCCGCAGCGGCTGCGGTGGCCATCTGCCAGTTGTGCGACCGCACCCCGCCGGAACCGGCCGCTACGCTCTGCGAGCAGTGTGACGTGCTCTACTGCGCTGCCTGCCAGCTCAAGTGCCATCCATCCCGGGGACCCTTCGCTAAGCATCGCCTGGTGCAGCCGCCGCCGCCGCCCGCGCCCTCCGAGGTTGCCTCCGGGTCCCCGGGCGCTCTCCAGGGCGCCCCCAGCGGAAGTGGCGGCTGCAAGAGCCCGGGAGCAACCGGGGCCGGAGCGGCGGGGGGCAACACCGCCCGAAAGTACCCTACGTGCCCCGAACACGAAATGGAGAACTACAGCATGTACTGCTTAAGCTGCCGAACCCCGGTGTGCTATCTGTGCCTGGAGGAAGGCCGGCACGGCAAGCACGAGGTGAAACCGCTGGGGGCCATGTGGAAACAGCACAAGGTGAGCGCCCGCTGGGCGGGGCACGGGTACACGGGTGTAAAGAAAAGGGCGCCCCCTCCCGTTGGTTAAATGAACAAGTACTCTGAGTTGGTGTTGGCAAAGGGAAGGGAATGGAAAGGTGACATACTAGGTCCCCTCCCCCTTGAGGCTGTTTTGATTCTACCCAAAAGTCATCCAGAATGCAGAAGCAGGTCGTAGGACTCTTTCACTCCCAAAGTTGACTAATAAGTTACGTTGATGACCCCTTTGGATTTATGGCACCTGGATTTATAGAGAGACTTTCTCTTACTGGGACTCTGGGTGATGGAAGTGTGGCAGGGTTGCAGAGTAAGCTCTTAGGAAGACAGAAAGCCACAGTCATCTTCAGGCTGCTTTAAGCCATCTTCCCAGGGACTTGCCTGGGGATGTCACCTCCCTAGTGGGAAGGAACAGCCTCTAATAGGCAACTCGCATACACTTGTGGCTGTCAGTGTATCTTCTTATCTGACACAGAAGGAGAAAAGCCTGCAAAATCAGGTGAGGCCCTTGATCAGACCCCAAGGCATGAGTGAGGTCATTTTTTCTAACAAACATTCACCTTAATTTCCTAATCAAAGGCCAGTCTGAGCAACTAGACTCACTGCTAAGGTCAATAATCCAAGTTCCTTGTTCAAAGAGTCCAACAGCAAATTTGTATGTTATCATTCAACGTCCTCTTTCCAGTAAACTTGCCCCACAGAGAAGCAGGAGGTCTCCAAAGAGCCCAACAGGAAGTATGTATTCTGATTGAGGAGGAAAGACACAGGAAAATAAGGCAGCTTGCCATGGTTCTCTCTTCATATCATCCAACTGGAAATGGACAAAACGGAGAGCACAGGGGGGAGAGAAGAAGGGGCCAACCATTTATACTATAGATTTATGACATACAGTTGCTATACAATTTCTGCTACGGTGTGCCAGTTATTTCTGTAACTCAACATTTTCAAAGAAAAAAAGTGAGGAACACTTCAGAAATCCACCTTGGAGGGAGAAATCTGCATTATAGGCCAGAAAAGAGAAATCTGGAGTCAAATCTCTAATTCTAGAGCAGTGAATCTCATTTGGGAACAATTTCACTCTCCTTATAGGACATTGTCAATGTCTGGAGACAGTTTTGGTTGTCACACTTAGGAAGTTGCCCCTGGCATCTAGGTTAGAGGACAAAAAGCTGAGAAATAGCCTACATTGCACAGACAACCTCCATCAAAACAATAACCCATAAAAATATCAATACTGTCTGTGGACTTGAAAATATTCACAACCTAAAAGTTGAGAGTTTTGTTTTATTTAGTGGAAATTTTTAGAACTTCATGCCCAAGAGGCAGCAGCTCAAGAAATCTTGAAAGAACTGCTCCGAGGAGGTGATGGGAGGAACCAGGTTATACAGAAATTTTGCAAATAAGGGCAAGTCTGAACATCAAAAGATTATCATTAATTGATAAAGAAAACCAGATAACCCAAATTGAGGAATTTAGGGCTTTTCTGTGTATGGGAAGATGCAAGAGCCTGGGCTCACTGAAATCATTCCTTTGATATGCACCTCAGCTATTGTGGGCCAATATCCTGTGTTTTCTTCACATCCTTAGTTTCCTCAAGGCTCACCACAGGGAGTGTCTGCAGTGATGGCTATTAGATGGCTGGTTTTCTTTCCTTCCTGAGTTCCCTCGGAGTTCACCAGCTCACCATCCATGGTGGCTGCAGTTGCTGGTGACCGTGACATCTTTGTATGTTGAAATATTCTATTTCTCATGTCTCTGAGAGAAACCATGTTGTAAGTTACACAGACCTAGATCCAACTCTCAGGGTTTGTAATTCACTTTCTATAAACATTTAGGCACAATTTTAAACTCAATGAATACTGTCTAACTCAGTTGTTGTTAGGGTAAGTATAATAGTGTATGTTTACCCTCTAGCACAGTATCTGACTCACAGTAACCAATATATATTTATTATTATTATTATTGCCTTCCCTGGTGGCTCACATGGTAAAGAATCTGGTTGCAATGCAGGAGATCCAGGTTTGATCCCTGGCTTGTGAAGATCCCCTGGAGAAGGGAAAGGCTACCCATTCCAGTATTCTTGTCTGGAGAATTCCATGGAGGAGTCTGGCAGGCTACAATCCATGGGGTCACAAAGAGTCAGACACGGCTGGGCAAATTATAGTCTTAATCCCTAAAAGCACTAAACTTGCAGAAAGCTATAGGGCAACAGCAAAGAGTTCTTATTTGACCACAGTGACTTGGTAATCTGGAGAAAACATGAACTGGTAGCATGTTGAGTCCTAAAATAGCTTTGAGCTAAATGAGAATGTCCGCTCCAGTGAGCTGTCATTCATATGACATTTTGTTGCATATCACTTTCTGTAGCTGCCTTGTTTATTTTATCTTTCAAGTGAAGAGACATTATTTTACAAATAAATCTTCTGCAAAGAAGTTGTGATCAATTATCAAGACAAGGTTCACATTCAGATTTACAAACTGGTAAATTTTCACAGCTTAGATAGCTAGAACTAATTTCAGACGTTGCCACCCAAATTTTTAGGCTTAGTGTAGAGTGGAAACCAAAATGAGTTAAGGTGAATCTGCAATTTTAAAAGATTAAGTCTCTTACCTGGAAAAGTGAGTTGGATAACGATCAATGGTTTCAATAACCAAGATCATGCAGGGAAAACAGTGGTCATCTTGATTTGGTGTCAACAGCAGTTTTACATCATTTCTATCTGAGGAAATATGAAAAGAATACATAATATTTGCTCAATAGAGTGGGACAGTTATCTGAGGAAAACACAGCTATGCAGAACCTAAGTGTCTCAATTTAATATCACATCTTCAGGGAACTAAGAAGGAATTCTATGAGATACTTTTGTGAAAACTTCTTTTCAAGAATGAGAAGAAGTTCTGCTATTCTTTCACCAGGTGCTGTTTTTCTACGGAACAGGAAATCTTTAAGTGCTCCTTATCATCTCAACTAGGGGTTGGAAATCTAAAGAAAAGATAACAGAGGGAGCCCTGATGGAAAGTTTGATCTTGCTTTGTGAGCAAGCATCTAGACCACCATTTTGAGCTGTGAAGGTGGCTACTTCTGTTTGTTTGTTTTTAAGATTATTTTTTTATATGGAGCATTTTTAAAGTCATTATTTGTTATGATATTGCCTCTGTTTTATGTTTTGGTTTTTTGGCCCTGAGGCGGGATCCCTGACCAGGGATAGAACCCCATGCTCTGGAAGGCAAAGTCTTAACCACTGGACTGCCAGGGAAGTCCCTAGATGACTACTTTTGAAAGATAAACTCAATGTTACACCCCCACCGTGGCTGTTTGAGTTCTTTAGTAAAACTTATTAAAGTCTCTGGATTTTGTTGTCATCATCATCATTGTCGTAGTCTGAAAATCCCAGGTGCCATGACAATCTTGGTACACTACCAGAACCAGAATCAGGACAGAAATATTTCTCTAATATTCCTATGACTGGAGAAGCCTTAATCAAAGCTTTGATTCCTCTCTAGTGCGACTGGAGCTTGCCATCTAATTAGTGATTCTTAGGCAAAGAGACATGTAAGTGACACTGAAATCTATTTTGAAACAAGGTTGATTATCACCTCTCAAAAACAGTGAAAACACTTCAGGTCTTGGCCAAACACATTTTTGAATGATTCTCCTGGAAGAGGCTTAATCATTTCAAAGAATCTGATGTGAAGAAGCAATATAGTGCAAAAGATAGGACAGAGAAGGGAGGCTTTCCATGAGAGATTCTGTCTTTTTGCTATTGGGTGGAATTCTAATTTTCCTGAAACTAGAAGGAGAGGGTCACTGTGGGATGGACCCCTTCCTAGTGTGCCATGTCACAGAATGTCAGCAACCACTGTAATTCCTGCTGAGTGCAGGACTCTGAATTAAAATGGTTAGAAGTTGATTCTTGAACTGAGGTAGGGACTGCTGGATAAGCCCTTCTTCAGAAATCTTTTGAGAATCATGAATAATAGAAGAGAATCAAAACAAAATCTCATTGTACCCCAGGAATACTGTTTCCAATGAGTCAGCATTTCACAAGAGCAAAGGAGACAGTAAGGTCTAAAAATCAAAGGACAGACAGGACTTCACATTACTCCCATGTCCCAAAGATCTGCCAGGCTTCTCAGCAGCCTGGCCCTACCTTATTTTTACAGAAGAGATAAAGAATGGGATTTAAACTTTAAAGTCTCAGAGGAAAGACTTTCTCCATTAAAAGATAACACATAAATGGCAAAAGCAGAACATGTAATCATAATTGTATATGATCATAAATATATTTATTAGGATATTTGTGGTACATTATAACGCAGGGAATAAATGCTCTTTGTTAAGCATTAGAATTACAGGTGTAGAGATGTAGAAATTAAATATCATCCCCAAATTTCAATTTGTTGAGAAAAACAAATTCTAACATTTTGGAGTTTTTTCCTTCTAGAATTCTATTATATATTTATTTTATAATTGTCTTTTTTTTCTTTAACAATACAATATGAATATCTTTCCTGTCAATTAATGTACATCATTTTGGATGGCTGCATGTTATTCCATTGTAAGGATTTACCTACATCCTGATGCTGGACTTTATCTAGGTGTTTTCAGTCTTTTGCAGATAGGAACATTTTTCAAGTTAAATCTATGCCTGTATTCTTAATAATCACCTGAAGTTCAATTTCTAAATATGGAGCTGCTATATCAAAGGAGATCTGGCTTTCAGACATCGATTAATGTTGCCAAATTGCTTTCCATAAAGTTCATACCTCTTTTCTCCCAATAGCAAAACTATATTAAAATTTTTTAATTCATGTTGACAAGGACCATGGAGGAAAACAAATAGATGGATTGTCTTGTTTCTAGTAACCATTGTTACTAGACAATCTAGTTACAAGACAATCTAATAATCATTACATTATTATTAGAACTATTTTTAAAGAGGATCACAGTATCTTACTTTTATAACTACCTGCATGTGATCCGTCTGCCCTCAAAAACTGGTTTAATATGTATAACTATTGCTTAAATATGTGCACATGTGCTAAGTCACTTCAGTAGTGTCCAACTCTTTGTAACTGTATGGACCATAGCCCACCAGGCTCCTCTGTCCATGGAGTTTTCCAGGCAAGAATACTGGAGTGGATTGCCATGCCCTCCTCCAGAGGATCTTCCCAACCCAGGGATCGAACCCGAGCCGCTTAGGTCTCCTGCATCAGCAGGTGGGTTCTTTACCAGTAGCACCACCTATCCCCTCTTGAATTAAGGCCCATGAAAAGACCAATGCTTCAGGGCCCATCTAAGACATTTTTGAGTGGGATTGAAAGAGGAAAAGAGATTTAGGTAAAGAGAAGTGTTTGGCAAAAATCTTCTGGGAGGTCTGAAGTTTCCAGCTTTCTGGCTAATTACTGCAAGCTGAGAGTTACTTAACAGAAATCTCTCAGAGCTGTCAGAGCATGTAGCATGGAAATATACACAATCTGAGTGGAAACATGGATTGTTTGAAATGATGAATCTTTCACCAACTCTGGAGCTCTGGGAAATGAATTGCGTAGGCTGGCTTCTGTTCCATCAGTCCCAGACTGGCTAAGAACCAGTGGCAAAACTGCTTAGACTCCTGGGAACACGAGCTGACTCTGATAAGCAGAGGCTACATCTTCTTCTGAAACCACCCTCTGTGTTAACATCACCACTGTCTTTAAAGCCACCAGGGCTGTAGCCTGCCCATGCTTGGATTTAATTCCAGGCAGGTCAGTAATTCAGGAACAACTATTAGAAAGAACCCCTGTGTTACACGCTTTGAAGTATCTTCTTTCCTCATCATTCCATACATCTGAAAAACAAAAAGTGTGTTTGAGAGAAAGCAAGAATCCATAAACTTGAATTGCTTTCTCTTCTCTTTGAAGACTATTTAGGGAGGATAGGGGTTCAGGAGAATTGAGAAGGACCTTAGAGACTGAAAGGAAAACCCTAGATTACTACAGAAGAATGTGTTTCTTAGTATAGTACTGGTGGTCACTCCATGGCTAAGGTGTTCTATTTTTAGCCTGCAGTGGGATGTCTTGTATCTGGGTCTACATTGGTGGAGACGGGACCTTGCTTGTAGATACCAGTGAGATAGATTGTTTTAGAAAGGAGAGATCTCCTAATCTCTGAGATGGATTAGAGGGGCTGACATGCTGGCATACCGCCTGTTTCTGTAAATAAAGTTTTCCTGGGACACAGCCATCCTCATTTGCCTACATTCTGCCCATGGCTTCTTTGGGCGATGGCCGTTTTTGGTAGAGGTAGGTAGTTGTGACCAGAGATCTATAGCCTGAAAAGCCAAAAATATTTACTGTCTGGCTCTTTATGGAGGGAAAAAGTGCCAACTTCTAGACTAGGATCTCGTGACACAAAGAGTGGTCTGCAGAGCAGCAGCGGCACTGGGAGCTTTTTGGAAATGTGGAATCTTGAAATCCGCCACAGCCACTGACTCATGATTTGAATTCAGCAACATCCCTAGTTGATCCAGACAGATGTTAAAGTTTGAGAAGCCCTGATGGGAATACTTTGGGGGCTCAAGGGCTCTGGGCCCAACACTCTGTGCACATCATCTGAGAAACAGTGTTAAGGGGACTCCAGGGAGGGCTGAGAGGTTTGAACCAGAGTCTTTATTACCCTGAGAATCTTCAAGCTCACCAGATTCTGGGTGCTAGGAGGGAAGCAGTGTGCTGCTCAAAAACCCCCTGGCCCAGAGATAGGCAGGAAGCTCAGAGGGGCGGTGGTGCTGTCTGAGCCCTCCTGGGCCAGAGCATAGGTGTCTCGTGAGAAGGGAACTTCAGACAGATGCTCTTCGCTGCTTCCCTGGTCTGAACAGAAACATGTTTACTGCTGTTTGTGTATCTGGGTTTCCTTTGGGTTTGTGTCTTAGTCCTTCTATAAAGAAGCAAAGAGGGTGCTTTAGCCACTCTTTAGGCAGTTTTGAAGGGCCTGCCCAGAGAATGAAGGAGGTTGGAGCTCTCAGAATCATGAAACCCAAAGGAGCAGGAGAAAATCCAGGCAGATACTGTGGGGCTCTCATGAATTCATACCTCCCTGCTTAGAATTTCCATTTTCTAGGGTAGGCTGTTTCCTAGCAGAGATCATAACTCCAGCCTCCTCCTTTGCAGATGAGGAACAGTGAGGTTGCGGGGATTGTCACAGTTGCACAGCAATTTGTGAAATGATTCTGTAAAATGATGATCAAGTTTCCCCCTTTGTACCTTTCAATTGACTACAAAAATGTAACAGGATACTCTGTGTATCTTAACAAAAACAGGTGGCATGCGGCATCCCCTAAAGAGTCATTAGGGATGGGGAAAAATAAAGGGTTGGCGGACACCTAGTCTAGAAAGTGGAGCAGCACGTGGGGCACAATCCCTCCCTCATTTGACTGCAATGGGCTACAGAAAAGGAGGATGAAAGGGTGAGAAGGAGACAGTGCATCCTCTTTAGAACAAATAGGATAAAAGAATCTGAGTGCTGGAGGAAATCTAGAAGATCAAATAGCTCTGTCTCCTCATTTCTCATGTGGCTACGGAAGGAAGAAGTGGTTTGCAGGAAAGAGAGAATAGGGAAGGATTCATAGGAGACAGGAACCGGTGAGGTGGGGGAGTCTAAACGGCAGGTGTAAGAGACTGGACTCTGGACCCCTCCAGCACTCATCCAGCAGGAGAATCTGGGCCTTGGTCACATGGCATCTGAAAAACCTGTCCAGACAGTGCATCGTTTTAAAAAATAGGTCAAGGTTGTGTTAGGAAATTTAGGCAAATATTTGTAATTGTCCAGTCTCCAAATTCTTCCTTATAATTTGATATCCATATATTCCGGGTGATATCTATAAAACCAGAAAACCAATAAAATATGAATAATCAGAAATGACAGTCCTCTTTGAAGCAGAGAATTGTGGCTAACATCACTCCATAAATCAGTTCAATTCAGTTCAGTTCAGTTGCTCAGTCGTGTCCAACTCTTTGCGACCCCATGAATTGCCGGGCCTCCCTGTCCATCAAGGAGTTCTCTCCCGGAGTTCTCTCAAACTCATGTGCATCGAGTCGGTGATGCCATCCAGCCATCTCATCCTCTGTTGTCCCCTTCTCCTCCTGCCCCCAATCCCTCCCAACATCAGAGTCTTTTCCAATGAGTCAACTCTTCGCATGAGGTGGCCAAAGTACTGGAGTTTCAGCTTTAGCATCATTCCTTCCCGGACACCCGGGAAGAACACCCGGGACTGATCTCCTTTAGAATGGACTGGTTGGATCTCCTTGCAGTCCAAGGGACTCTCAAGAGTCTTCTCCAACACCACAGTTCAAAAGCATCAATTCTTCAGTGCTCAGCTTTCTTCACAGTCCAACTCTCACATCCATACATGACTACTGGAAAAACCATAGCCTTGACTAGCCAGAACTTTGTTGACAAAGTAATGTCTCTGCTTTTGAATATGCTATGTAGGTTGGTCATAACTTTCCTTCCAAGGAGTAAGCATCTTTTAATTTCATGGCAGCAATCACCATCTGCAGTGATTTTGGAGCCCCCAAAAATAAAGTCTGACACTGTTGCCACTGTTTCCCCATCTATTTCCCATGAAGTGATGGGACCAGATGCCGTGATCTTAGTTTTCTGAATGTTGAGCTTTAAATCAACTTTTTCACTCTCCTCTTTCACTTTCATCAAGAGGCTTTTTAGTTCCTCTTCACTTTCTGCCATAATCATGTGTTATCAAATGTCTGGCTACCTCTTAGCTGAGCTGTGTACCCACATGACTAAAATTCATCTCTAGCACTCACTGAGGATAACTTAAAAGTTGATGACACCTCTTGATCTGTAATGGAGAAGGCAATGGCACCCCACTCCAGTACTCTTGCCTGGAAAATCCCATAGACGGGGGAGCCTGGTGGGCTGCAGTCCATGGGGTCGCTAAGAGTCAGACACGACTGAGCGACTTCACTTTCACTTTTCACTTTCATGCATTGGAGAAGGAAATGGCAACCCACTCCAGTGTTCTTGCCTGGAGAATCCCAGGGGCAGGGAACCTGGTGGGCTGCCGTCTATGGGGTCGCACAGAGTCGGACACGACTGAAGCGACTTAGCAGCAGCAGCAGCAGCAGCAGCTTGACCTGTAATTCTTTCCTCTAAACCTAAGCCACTAATGCATATTTATTCTTCAAACGACCTAATTGCTTATTCAATCAACACTGAAATCTTCAATGCCAGTATCATGCCAGGGACCATTGTAAGCGCCAAGGCCATGGTAGGGCATGTTTTTTCCTCCCAAGAGCAGAGATCTAGTCACAGGAGAGAGAAAATCAACATGTGCATAAACAAGTAAATACATTGGATAATTTCTGATAATAATAAGTACTACAATGAAAGTAGAAAATGTGATAAAAAGCAGTTAGGCAGACTTGTTCATAGGGAAAGTTGGAAAAAGCAAGATTTGAAGATCGGCTGAGAAGAGCCAACCCAGCACAGTTCTGAAGACAGCTCACTTCACGGGGAGAGCAAGACCCAAGAACCTTTAGAGTATACGAAAAAAGTGGATAAGTGGCTGGAGCAGATACAGACAAGATCCAGAGGGTGCAGGGAACATATGCGATTTTATGTTAAATGTAAAGGGAGATGACTGGGGGACTTTAAGCTGAGGAGTGATGTTTATTTTTTTTTAAGATTTTTTTACTGCAATTGGAAAATGTGTGGTAGTGGGATAAGAGTAGAGGAAGGAAGACCACTGAGAGGCACTGGGAGTCACTCGGACTGTAAATATGGACTTGAACTAGGAGGAAGGCAGCAGAAATGGGGAGAAGTTATTTTTTGTTGTTGTTTGTACTTGATATTCTTTGCTGTGCATGGGGTGTCTCTAGTTGGGGCAAGTGGGGGTTACTCTCTAGTGGTGGTGTGCAGGCTTCTCGTTGTGGTGGCTTCTCTTGTTGTGGAGCACAAGCTCTGGGAGCATGGGCTCTAGGCACATGGGCTTCAGTAGTTGCGGTGCAATGGGCTTAGCAGTTGTGGTGCATAGGTTTAGTTGCCCCACAGCATGTGGAATCTTCCCTGACCAGGGATCGAACCTATGTCCCCTGCATTGGCAGGTGGATTCTTAACCACTGGACCACCAGGAAAGTCCAGAAATGGAGAGAAGTTTATGCATTCATATGCCACTTAGCTCATTGGAAAAGACCCTATTGCTGGGAAAGATTGAAGGGAGGAAGAGAAGGGGATGGCAGAGGATGAGATGGTTGGATGGCATCGTTGACTCAGTGGACATGAGTTTGAGCAAGCTCTGGGGGATGGTGAAGGACAGGGAAGCCTGGCGTGCTGCAGTCCATGGGATTGCAAAGAGTCGGACATGACTGAGCAACTGAACTGAATGCTGCTTAGTATTCTCTGAGCTTCTTTGGTTCATGGTTTGATGTCTTACTATTTTTGGAAAATTCTCATCTATTATCTTCAGATTATTCTTTTGCTCTGCTCTCTGATTCTCTCTTTTACTGCCAGTATTCCAATTACATGTATGTTACACTGTTTGATATTGTTCCACAGTTCTTGAATGCTCTATTCTTCTCCCTTTAATCATTCTTTTTGTCTCTGTGTTACAGTTTCCTTAGTTTCCATTGATGTCTCTTTAAGTTCACTGATTCTTTCCTAGGCTATGTCAAGTCAACAGACTAGTCCCTTTTTGTCTTTCCTCTGCATCTTCTCAGTTGTCCTACCTTTCCCCAGCAGTAGGAAGCCTTGAATGATCTGGACCCATGACTGTCTCCTGCATCTTCTCCAGGAGGATTGGTATTTTTCTTTTCCCTGTCTCCAGCCCTGTGGGGTCTTCACTTTGCTTGGGGTGGTAGGGGAAAGGAACAAGTTTTGCTTTTTGTCCCCAGTGGATTAAGATTTTTATTTGGAGGGAGATAAGGGTCCTGGTAGGGCTTTGTATTTTCCTGTGGTGACTGTCATATCTCTCCTTCAAGTCAGCTCTGAGGTGCAGATGTCTCCCTTTTAAAATATAATAGATCCTTTAGATTAGGCAAATAGTCAGATTTCACTTTTCTCCTTGGTTGCCAAAATGCTTAGACCCAAATATTTGGTGTGTACACAATGGATACAGTTTGGTGTGAAATTTATGTTATAAATTTTGAACCTCATTTCCAGCTCCATTTTATGCTGCATCCTTTGTTTTTCTTTAAGTAATGCTATCTTGAATTCTATAAACCCTTGAAAGCTGTCTTAAATCTCCTTTGAACTAAATAGATTAATGAATAATCAAGCAAGTGGCTTGCTTGAATAAAGCAAAAAAGAAAAGGAAACTTCTGGGAAATCTTGTTAAGAAAGTCTTCTACTTTTCAATGGTGCCCAGTCACTGTTACAAAAGCAAAATATTGTTTGAAAATGTTCAGAACAAGAAATAGGGACCCTCCCAGTCACTGGGATGCATGACTGCTCCCCTCTCCCTTTTAGTCCCTTACAATAAAGAAACTCCAGAATGACTATGCCTGGTCTTGACTGCAGGATCATTTGTCCTGTTTTACAACTTTCCTGTGAATATCACCACATATCTCAGCTTGTTTGGAGGGTGTGATTATCACCTCTCAAATTGGCCTCCTGTACAAGTATTTGCAGCTTATTCCTGATGAATATTTGTCTTCCACATAGCTCAGCAGGGTTCCACTTCTGTAAGCTTGTTTGGAGGGGAAGATGCTCAGAGGGGAAGTCAAGGCCCAGTAGGGCCAGAAGACCTCGCTGGGGGGCTGTCAGGAACCATGAGAGATTTGAGATTTTAGCCTGTGTACAAGCTTACACGTGCATTTGCCACAGTTCATGGATGTAGACAGGAGACATGACACTCCTGGGTGAGAACTGAAGACAGTTTATTACTCACAGCAGTAGGAACTGAAGACAGTTTATTACTCACAGCAGTAGGAACAGTCATAGTATCAGCATGTTTGTGCCATTTCTGTGAGCCCAGTTCCCCCAAGGTGATGTGAAGATAGCCAGATGACATCGGCACACACAGTAAATTGCCTTACAGAAGAGAAACATGAGCTTAGGGAAGCTGAATCTTTGGTAAAAGGCATTAATTAAGCACAGGGCTCTTTGCTCCAGCGGGAGACAGTAAGTCCAGTTTCTGAGGTTGTTGTCTATGCAAACATCCTTGGAAGGACCGCCCAGGACAAAGAGCAATCAGTGCCTTACTGACAACACTCGGAAAGACACAAGAGAGCAAAATTACCTTCCAACAGGAAGATTAAAGCAAAATTCAGGTAGTTCCTCAAGTGATCTCTGCTTGTGTGCATTATGGGTAACTTCTTCAAGCTCCTCTGGTTCTCAGAACTTCTTGTTTCACTTGGGGTACACAGACTTCAGGGTTTTTCTGGGTGCTGTGATAGTGATGGTGGTGGCGATGGTGGCGGAATGTCTGTGGTGCGGTCCACAGGATGTATGAGTGCAGTTAGGGTGACTCATTCCTGGGTGCATTTGTTTCTCCTCCAGCATGGGAAGGACAAACACCATCTCACGGCTTCGTATTATGCAACTGAAACATTCCACTGGATAGGCATTCACTGGGCACCTACGTAACCCACAGGCTGCGTGAGGGTTGTGGATACACTTGAAACAGGCTACAGGGAGCTCACAGTCAACTGGAGGAGAGGGTAATTTTACTCCCCTGTAATATTTGTACAACTGATATTAAAAAGTGGAATAAGTGCCATATTTGTCAAGTGAATAAACTGATAAGAGAAGGGTGGTGGGGAAGGTAGTTAATTTTGCCTGGAGCTTGGGAAGGGGAAGGGTAGCAAGTGGGAGATTGAAGAGAAAATGGTGTTTGAGCTGCAGTCATGAATGATGAGTAGGAGACTTTTCAGCAGGGAAAGAAATAGTGAAAGCGTTAGTTGTGTCCGATTCTTTGCATCCCCATGGACTGTAGCCCTCCAGGCTCCTCAGTCCCTAGAATTCTCCAGGCAAAAATACTGGAGTGGGTCACCATGCCCTCCTCCAGGGGATCTTCCCTACCCAGGGATCGAAAGGGGAGACTTGAATATACAACATTGTGTGAGGTGTTAACAAAGATATTGAAAGTCAAGTTTCTACTTTGAAACACCAGGGATGAACATATATTCACACACGAGGGGCACGGAAAACTATGACACTGCTTCTGATCAAAGTGAGGGAACTTAAATTACCCACACAGCATCTGAGACTCAGAAAACATTCTGGATCTCGAGACGGTGGTGAGAGAATGATGGGATAAATGGATTCCAGAAGCAGCATTTAAGGGGACAGCTACTTTGGGAGCCTAAGAAAGATTAGCTGTTGGCTTCATTTAAATTTCAGTGAAGAAAATAGCCTGGCTATAATTCTTTTGAAGGTTCTTGTAAATTTTCATTATTTTCCCTGGGTTGTTATATTTATCCAGTTTGCTAGTAAAAGTTGGCAGCAAAAACCTTTTGAACATCTCAATTAGCTTTGCTGAGTTAAGAGGAGAGAGGGGGCAAAAAAAGAAGTGAGGAAACTATGAGAGAAAAGACTTGCAGGAGCAAGGCGGCAGTGAAAGGAACTTGGGGAAAGGTTGATAAAGGAGTCGATTTTGCACTGGTCATTAGTCTTTTAGACGAACAGAAAGGCCTGTCTCTCCACTTGCACACAAGAAATAAAGAACAGTGCCAGAGCACAGATGTGTCATTGGGCTCAGTCACTCCGTCATGTCAGACTCTTTGCGACCCCATGGACTGTGGCCCACCAGGCTCCTCTGCCCATGGGATTCTCCAGGCAAGAGTACAAGAGCAGGTTTCCTACTACAGGGGATCTTCCCAACCCAGGGATCAAACCCGAGTTTCTTGTGTCTCCTGCATTGGCAGGCAGGTTCTTTACCACTAGTGCCACCTGGGAAGCCCAGAGTACAGATAATTGGCACTAAACCCTAAGTGTGAACGGGTGCAGAGCAGAGTCAGATCAACAGCAGATGGCAGGGTAGGCTGCACGGAGGGGATTGGAGCTGAGTTGGGTTTCAAAGTGTTGGGAGGATTTGGAGAGCTGAAAGAAAGGAGGTATCCAAATGAAAAGAAAGTGTTCTCTTTTTTCTTAATAATTTGACCATGGATAGTGAAAGTCTCTCAGTCGTGTCCAACTCTTTGTGACCCTATGGACTATAGCCAACCAGGCTCCTTTGTCCGTGGGATTTTCCAGGCAAAAATACTGGAGTGGGTTGCCATTCCCTGCTCCAGGGGATCTTCCCCACCCAGGGATCAAACCTGGGTCTCCTGCATGTAGGCAGATTCTTTACTGTCTGAGTCACCACAGAAGCTTAACCATGAATAGAAAACTCTAAGATAAGTCCTCATCAGACATGATTGTCCCCAAAACCATTCTGTTATGGTTGCCAGTGACTGGGGCTGGCCTGATCCCAATAAAGAGGTAGTTTGGGTCATAGGTGATTAAAAAAAAAAAAAAAAAAAAAATCACCTGGCTTTGTCCTGCGAATGGCTTTTGTACAAAGACAAAGTCAGAATTATGACCCAGGGGTATGTAAAGCCACCATCCTGTCCCAGGCGGATATGCTACCTCTGGAACATGATCTCTTTGGTCTCTGGCCTTTCTTCAGGCAAGCACAATCTTGCTGTGCCCTGGTCTACTTTTCTACCAACTGGGTTTTCTCAGCGTCTCCATGATACTCATTCTCATGTGCTAAACAGCTTTAAATGTAAAATCCCACCTGACCGGACTTTTCTTATTTACACCTGTCAGTGCTATTTTGTGGGTGACAGAGACTTACCAGTTCTCTTTATTTAATCAACTTTGTACATCACATGCATGGGCTTCCCGGGTGGCTCAGTGGTAAAGAATCCACCCACAGTGCAGCAGATGCAGAAGACGCGGGTTTGATTGCTGGGTCAGGAAGATCCCCTGGAGAAGGAAATGACAACACACTCCAGTATTCCAAGGACAGCGGAGCCTGGAGGGCTACAGTCCATGGGGTCACAAAGAGTCAGAAACAACTTAGGGACTCAGTTCATTTCAGTCGCTCAGTCGTGTCCAACTCTTTAGACCCCATGGACTGCAGCACACCAGGCCTCCCTGTCCATCACCAACTCCTGAAGTTTACTCAAACTCATGTCCGTTGAGTCGGTGATGCCATCCAACCATTTCATCCTCTGTCATCCCCTTCTCCTCCTGTCCTCAGTCTTTCCCAGCATCAGCGTCTTTTCAAATGAGTCAGTTCTTTGCATTAAGTGGCCAAGGTATTCGAGTTTCAGCTTCAGCATCAGTCCTTCCAATGAATATTCAGAACTGATTTCCTTTAGGAAATTTCCTGGTTGGATTTCCTTGCAGTCCAAGGGACTCTCAAGAGTCTTGTCCAACACCACAGTTCAAAAGCATCAATTCTTTGGCGCTCAGCTTTCTTTATAATGCAACTCTCACATCCATACATGACTACTGGAAAAACCACAGTCTTGACTAGATGGACCTTTGTTGGCAAAGTAATGTCTCTGCTTTAAACAATACATCACATGCGTAAACAATGTTGTATTTGGGACATCTTGGCAGCAAGGGCTGTATCTTGTTCCTTTTGTACCCCCAGTACCCAGAAGAGAAGTTGGCACCCAGGAGGCCAGAGAAACATCTATTTAATATGTGAATGGTGACTCAACACCAAAATGTGTTCTAATATCAACAGAGTAAATGTTTCAGTGGGGTCCCTTTTAGCTTCATGGTTTCTCTTGGAACAGTGTGATTCATGCAGGAGGGGCAGTCCAGGGAACAGTGTGGAAATGAGGACAGGAAGAATTATGTGGTTTTTCCTGGCCCCTGATGGAGAGAGTCATTTGCATTCATTAGCATGGCACACCCCTCCCCCATTATATTCGCTCTTGGTTTTGGAAACAATCATTGGTTTTGGAAACAATCCATTGATCTCGTGGGATGACAGAAGCTAGCTAGAATTGTGGTTGAGACTTTTCCCAAATGTTTGCTCTTAACATCTTGTCCAGAGAACAGATTGAGTCTGTTTACTAGACTGTGATTCCTGAACTCTTTAGTGCTCCAGAAGTAGCAGAAACAGAATAAATAAAGTTCATTGTGTTTTTTTAATATTTTTTTTTCTTTTTAAAATTTTGTTTGTTTATTTTTGGCTGCACTGGGTCTTCACTGCTGCACGCGGGTTTTCTCTGGTTGCAGCGAGTGGGGACTGCCCTCTAGTTGCAGTGCACGTGCTTCTCATTGCAGTGGCTTTCTTGTTGTGGAGCATGGGCTCTAGAGCATGAGGGCTTCAGCAGTTGCAGCTCACAGGCTTAGTTGCCCCAAAGCATGTGGTTTCTTCCCAGACCAGGGATCGAACACAAGTCCCCTACATTGGCAGGCAGATTCTTAACCTCTAGACCACCAGGGAAGCCCTGAAGTTTTGTTTTAGAGATAACTATCCTAAAACTCTACCACTTTTCAGGGAATGAGATCATGCATTTTAAGCAGTGCACACCTCACAGTAATTGCTAGGAAAAGAAGAGCCAGTGTCACCACCATGATCATGATCATTGTGAGTGTCAAGGCCAAACACAGTGGGAAAGGAGGGGGAACTGTTTCAGGGTCCAAGATCTTGCAGGAGGCCTGAGAAGCAGCCATCACCCTAATGACGCACTTGTCTCCTTGGTGGGGCCATTTCACCACCCTACATGAATAGGTGCTAGAGAGACGATCTATCCTAGAACTACCTGGACCAACCTTCTGGTCCTGATATTATGGGAAGGATTTGGGTGGAAATCAAAAGCTCTGGGTTCAGTTTAGAGCTGTGTCTTGAGATAAGTTTCTTAATGTCCCTCAGCTTCAGTTTTCACACTTGAAAGGTGTGAGGATGAAGTGAGATGAAGTAAAGGAAGGTACCAATGATTACTGCAGGGCACTCAGTCCATTGTAGCCCCTGCTTCTTTCCTGAAGGTACAAGCAACTTGGCCATGTCCCCTCTTCTCTAAAGAACTTAAAGCCCATGTTATGGTCTAGAGAAAGAGTATGTGTCATATGATTCCATTCAGTGATTATATGGGCTTCCCTGGTGACTCAGACGGTAAAGAATTCACCTGCAATGCAGGAGACCCAAGTTTGATCCCTGGGTCAGGAAGATCCCCTGGAGAAGAGAATAGCAACTCACTTCAGTATTCTTGCCTGGGGAGTCCCATGGACAGAGGAGCCTGGTGGGCTACAGTCCATGAAGTTGCAAAGAGTCACACACAGCTGAATGATTAACACTTTCACTTTCAATGAATATATATGAAAAAACATTTTTTAGATCCCCTGGAGGAAGAAATGGCAGCCCACTCGAGTATTCTTGCCTGGAGGATCCCACTGACAGAGGAACCTGGTGGGCTACCAATAGTCCATAGAGTTGCAAAATGTCAGACATGACTGAAGCTACTTAGCACGCATGTTAGAATAGGGGAAAGTATACTAGTTTGCCACAGCTACCATAACAAATTATCACAAACCGGGTGGCTTAACACAACCAAAATTTCTTGTCTCACAGCTCTGAAGGCTGGAAGTCAGAGATCAGGGTGTCACAGGACCAGGCTCCCTCTGAAGGCTCTGGGAAGGGTTGATCCAGGCCTCTCTCCTGACTTCAGGCAGCTCCTTGGCTTGTGGCTGTGTAACTCCAATCTTCCTGCTGTGTGTGTCTGTCTCCAGATTCCTCTTTTTCTTTTCTTAATTAATGGATTAATTTTTGACTGCACTGGGTCTTCGTTGCTGTACGTGGGCTTTCTCTAGTCATGACGGGGGCTGCTCCTTATTGCAGTGCTCAGGCGTCTCACCGCAGTGCTTCTCTTGTTGGGGAGCATGGGCTCTAGAGTGAGGGATCAGTAGTTGTGGCACATGGGCTTAGTGGCCTGGAACATGTGAAATCTTCCCATACCAGGGACCGAACCTGTGTCCTCTGCATTGACAGGAAGATTCTTAACCACTGGACCACCAAGGAAATCTTCCCTTTTCTAAAGACTTCAGTCCGGGATAAGGGGCCACTTTACCCCACTACGACCTCATCTTAACTGAGTACACCTGCAGTGACCCTCTATATCACATTTGGTGGCACTGAGGATCAGGACAGTGAAAAACTATTTTAAGTTACTAACGAGCCAGAGGGAGCCAGTTGTCTTCTCATGAAAAAAAGTGGAAGTGTTAGCCACTAAGTCGTGTCCTACTCTGCAACCCCATGGACTGGAGCCCCACCAGGCTCCTCTGTCCATGGGATTCTCCAGGTGAGAATACTGGAGTAGGTAGATTTTCCCTTCTCCAGGGGATCTTCCTGACCCAGGGATCAAACTTTGCATTGCAGGCAAATTCTTTACCATCTGAGCCACCAGGGAAGTTGTCTCCTCACACCCTATAAAGATACTTGGCCAGGATGGATTTGAATTGTTTTCTAGCAGAGACTAGGCACATTGAGGCAAGTGGGGGTTCAGATCCTTGTGGTGGGTCAGGGAGAATGAAGGCTTTGAGGTGGGAGAGGGGCTGTGGGTGTTGGGTGGCAGCGAGGACCCTGTAGACTCTGGGCAGGAGCGAGGTGCTGGAGAGAAGGGCTTTCAAGGGGAGCCGTGTCATCCTTCGGCTTTCCACTGAGCCCTCGTGATGATCACCCAAATTGATTACATTGAAAATATTAGCCATCCATGGTTATCATAAGCAATGGTATTGTTGCATCAAGACACTGTTCTGAAGTCTAAATGTCTCGAATCAGAGGACATCTAGGGAAAGAGCATGTGATTGTTTTCACTTGTAAAATTGCTTAACTGCTCAGGGTAAAAAGTTCAAATGAGACCTTAGTAACATGAATTTTTTAGTGAAAATAACCCTATATTTTTTCAATTACATGATACTCATTTTTAAATATTTAGGCAATACAGACAAGATGCAAAGAAAAATGTGAAAATTCACGGGTACTCTTAAAATTCTTACATGTGTGCTACACACACACGTATATAATTACCTTAATAGTGACCACATACATGATTACACACATATGTATGTCACATTGATTCAATCATTACTCCTGGATATTTAAGGTTGTGTATGAATTTTTACCATTTTGAAATTCTATTTATTTATTTTTGGTTGTGCTGGGTCTTCATTGCTGTGCTAGGGTTTTCTCTAGTTGTGGCAAGTGGGAGCTACTCTTCCCTGTGCTGTGCAAGCTTCTCCTTGCTGTGGCTTCTCTTGTTGCAGAGCATGGGCTCTAGGGCTTGCAGGCTTCAGTAGTTGTGGCTCCTGGGCTATGGCACACAGGATCAGTAGTTGTGGCGCTGGCTCTCCACAGCATGTGGGATCTTCCCAGACCAGGGATCGAACCCATGTCCCCTGCATTGGCAGGCAGATTCTTAACCACTGGACCACCAGGGAAGTCCTGGTCCTTGCTTCTGATCTTTGGTTCATTTTATAAACTTCTCTGCCATATTGTCCAAAAAAAAAAAAAAAACTATTCAATTCATCTGTTCAGCAAATACTTATTGACTATACACTGGAAAGTCATACAGAGATGAAGCAGACAGAGTTTCCATCCTCTAAGACCACACAGTTGAGCAGAAGAAAAGGTAAATGCATGCTGGCTACTGTATAGTGAGATGTGGGCCCATACAGGAGCCCAGAAAAGTAGCCTTTCCACCAGCCATGAAGGGGTGGTGGAGAGAGGAGACAGCATGAGGGAGGGACATTTGGGCTGAGCTTTTTTTTTTTTTTTAAGATTTATTTATTTTTATTATTTTTTATTTATTTTTTGGCTGTGCTGGGTCTTCATTGCTGTGCTAGGCTTCCTCACTGCAGTGGCTTCTCTCATTGTGGAGCTCAGGCTCTAGGGAGCGAGGGCTTCAGTAGCTGCAGCTCACAGGCTCTAGAGCTCAGGCGCAGTAGTTGTGGCACGTGGGCTTAATCGCCCCGAAGCACGTGGGATCTTCTCGGATCAGGGGTTGAACCTGTGTCCCCTGCATTGGCAGGTGGGTTCTTAACCGCTGGACCTCCAGGGAAGCCCTGAAAGTTTGTTTTAGAGACAACGATCCTAAAACTCTACACTTGCCAGGGAATGAAATCCTGCACTGGAACTTCCAGAGTTGCAGTGCCTGGGCTCAGCAGTTGTGGCACAAGGGTTTAGTGGCCCTGAGGCATGTGGGATCTTCCCAGACCAGGGATCGAACCCATGCCCCTGTCTTGGCAGGGGGATTCTTAACCACTGAACCACCAGGGAAGCCCTGAGCTGAGTTTTGGATGATGAGGGTGGGCACTGGCAAAGCAAGGGGGAGACCACATCAGGCAGGAATACAGGGATGCGTGATGGAGCAAGACGGAGCAGCCTGGCAGGTGTGCTGAGGTTGTCTGTGTCTGGCTGCTGGCCTTTCCTGTTAACTCCTACATGAACCGACAAGACTATGTCCCTAGGGGGACATAGAATTTCCGATTAATCTGGGTCTGTCTGCACACGTGAACTCTTGAGGGTCATTTGGCACTAACTGACCCTCTTATCAGAATAGGAAGTGACCGTGTGTGCCCAGAGGTACATGTAGTGATTTAGCAAGTTCCCCTCAGGCCTGCCTCTTCTTATTTTGACCTCACCAACATTAAGGCCTAGCCAAGGAAGTTTGACTGGTGTCTCTGACAAATCAATGTTGGCAGCTTGAAGATACCTGTTGATAAATTGAACAGCTCCCCCTGCACACCTGGGGTAGGAGCTCATCAAGAACTCCTCAGCTGTCAGCATTTTGGGGAGTTGGACTCTGAAGCTGAGCTGTGGTTGGGAAGGAGAAACAGTTCCCACCATCCCCATCTCCAGAGGGACTGAACTTACCCAAGTACAGCATGAGTCGCTGATTACAGCATAGCTATCTCTGTGTGTGTTTGACCTCCCAGCCAGTTAGACTGACTTGTTGTGAGCAAAAAGAAACCAACTATGGCTCAGCCGAACTGAAGAAGATTTATTGGAAAAATTACATTTTTTACTAAGCACTCACAGAATCCAAGGGAACTTTGAGAGCCAGGTTCAAAGTCACGACAGGGACTACACACAGCACCGCATGTGTGCCAGCCTGTGCTCACAACACTGACATGCAGCAATTTGCTTAAGCCCACAACAGCATCACAAGGTTCCTCCTGCCACTATCCCCCTTCATACGGTGGAGGAAAACAGGGGCAGGAAGAGATTAAACAATTCACCCGAGGACACAGAGGTTTTGAGTTGGAATCCATACCTGGCATTTTGATTCCAAAGTCTTCCTCAAAACCTAAGACACAAGAGCTACAAGAATGGTCTACTTGCAGGAGTCTGGTCGGGACTTCTGCAAGTAGAACCGCAATTCCCAATCTTTTTAGCACCGGGGACTGGTTTCGAGGAAGATAATTTTCCCATGAATCGGGGTCAGGAGGGATAATTTCTGGATGATTCAAGCACATTATATTTCTCATGCACTTCATTGTTGTTAAGTCTCTAAGTTGTGCCCAACTCCTTGTGGCCCCATGGACTGCAGCATGCCAGGCTTCTCTGTCCTTCACTGTCTCCCAGAGTTTGCACAGATTCATGGCCATTGAATTGGTGATGCTGTCTAACCATCTCATCCTCTGCTGCCTCCTTCTCCTTTTGCCTTCAGTCTTTTCCAGCATCAGGATCTTTTTCAGTGAGTCAGCTCTTTGCATCAGGTAGCCAAAGTATTGGAGCTGCAGCGTCTTGATTTCCTTTAGGATTAACTGGTTTGATCTCCTTGCTGTCTAAGGGACTCTCAAGAGTCTTCTCCAGGACCACAATTCAAAAGCTTCAATTCTTTGGTGCTCAGCCTTCTTTATGGGGTAACTCTCACATCCATACATTACTGGAAAAATGGTGTCTCTGCTTTTTAATATGCTGTCTAGGTTTGTCATAGATTTTCTTCCAATCAGCAAACATCTTTTAATCTCATGGCTTCAGTCACCAGCTGCAGTGGTTTTGGAGTTCAAGAAAAGAAAATCTGTCACTGTTTCCATTTTTACCCCTTCTATTTACCATGACGTGATGGGACCATATACCATGATTGTAGTGTTTTTAATCTTGAGTTTAAAACCAGCTTTTTCACTCTCCTCTATCACTTTCATCAAGAGGGTCTTTAGTTTCTCTTCACTTTCTGCCATCTGGTATCTGCATATTTGAGGTTGTTAATATTTCTCTTGGCAATCTTGATTCCAGCTTGTGATTCATCCAGCCCAGCATTTTGCATTATGTACTCTGCATATAAGTTAAATAAACAGGGTGACAATATAAGTCTTGATATACTCCCTTCCCAATTTTGAACCAGTCAGTTGTCCATGTACAACTATTATAATTGTTATATAAGTTATAATTGTTGCTTTTTGACCCTCATACAGGTTTCTCAGGAGGCAGGCAAGATGGTCTGACATTCTCATCTCCTTAGAAATTTTCTACAGTTTGCAGTGATCTTCACAGCCAAAGGCTTTAGTGTACCTAATGAAGTAGACATTTTTCTGGAATTTCCTTGCTTTCTCTATGATCCAACAAATGCTGGCAATTTGATCTCTGGTTCCTCTGCCTTTTCTAAAAACAGCTTGTACCTCTGGAAGTTTATAGTTCACATACTGCTGAAGCCTAACTTGAAGGATTTTGAGCATAACCTTGCTAGCTCAAGGTTAGCTTGATTGTTAGATGATTATACAGTGGAGGTAATGAATAGATTCAAGGGATTAGACCTGATAGACAGAGTGCCTAAAGAACTATGCACAAAGGTTCATAAACTTGTGCAGGAGGCAGTGACCAAAACCATCCCCAAGACAAAGAAATGCAAGAAGGCAAAGTGGTTGTCTGAGGAGGCTTTACAAATACCTGAAGAAAGAAGAGAAGTGAAAGGCAAGGGATAAAGGAAAAGATATAGCCAACTGAATGCAGAGTTCCAGAGAATAGCAAGGAGAGATAAGAAAGCCTTCTTACAAGAACAATGTAAAAAAAAAAAACAAAAAACAAAAAAACGGAAAAGCAATAGGAATGGGAAAGACTACAGATCTCTTCAAGAAAATTGGAGATATCAAGGGAACATTTCATGGGAGGATGGGCACAATGAAGGATAGAATGGTATGGACCTAACAGAAGCAGTAGATATTAAGAAGAGGTGACAAGAATACACAGATGAACTATACAAGAAAAGATCTTAATGACCCGAATGTGAAATGAGTGCAATTGTGCGGAAGTTTGAATATTCTTTGTCATTGCCCTTCTTTGGGATTGGAATGAAAACACCTTTTCCAGTCCTGTGGCCACTGCTGAGTTTTCCAAATTTACTGACATACTGAGTGCAACACTTTAACATCATCATCATCTAGGATTTTAAATAGCTCAGCAGAAATTCCATCACCTCCACTAGCTTTGTTCATAGTAATGCTTCCTAAGACCCATTTGACCTCACATTCCAGGATGTCCCTCTCTAAGTGAGTGGCCACACCATTGTGGTTATTCGGGTCATTAAGACCTTTTCTTGTATAGTTCATCTGTCTTGTCTGTCACCTCTTCTTAATATCTTCTGCTTCTGTTAGGTCCATACCATTCCTATCCTTTATTGTGCCCATCTGTCCATGAAATGTTCCCTTGATATCTCCAATTTTCTTGAAGAGACCTGTAGTCTTTCCCATTCCTATTGCTTTTCCATTTTTTTTTTTTTTTTTTTACATTGTTCTTGTAAGAAGGCTTTCTTATCTCTCCTTGCTATTCTCTGGAACTCTGCATTCAGTTGGCTATATCTTTTCCTTTATCCCCTGCCTTTCACTTCTCTTCTTTCTTCAGGTATTTGTAAAGCCTCCTCAGACAACCACTTTGCCTTCTTGCATTTCTTTTCTTGGGGATGATTTTGGTCACTGCCTCTTGTATAAGTCTTTGAACCTTTGTGTATAGTTCTTCAGGCACTCTGTCTACCAGGTCTAATCCCTTGAATCTATTCATCACCTCCGCTTTATAATCATAAGGGATTTGATTTGGATCATACCTGAAAGGCCTACTGTTTTTTCCTACTTTCTTCAAGTTAAGTCTACATTTTGCAATAAGCAGTTCATGATCTGAGCCACAGTCAGCTCCAGGTCTTGCTTTTGCTGACTGTATAGAGCCTTTCCATCTTTGGGTGCAAAGAATATTATCAGTCTGATTTCAGTATTGACCATCTGGTGATGTCCATGTGTAGAGTCATCTCTTGTGTTGTTGGAAGAGGGTGTTTGCTATGACCAGTGGGTTCTCTTGGCAAAACTCTGCTAGCCTTTGCCCTGCTTCATTTTTTACTCCAAGGCCAAATTTACCTATTGTTTCAGGTATTTCTTGACTTCCTACTTTTGTATCCCAATCCCCTAAGATGAAAGGATATCCTTTTTTGTGTATTAGTTCTAGAGGATCTTGTAGGTCTTCATAGAACCAGTTAACTTCAGCTTCTTTGGCATCAGTAGTTGGGGCATAGACTTGGATTACTGTGGAGTTGAATGGTTTGCCTTGGAAATGAACTGTGATCGTTCTGTCATTTTTGAGATTGCACCTAAGTACTACATTTCAGACTCTTTAGTTGACTATAAAGGCTACTCCATTTCTTCTTGGGATTCTTGTCCACAATAGTAGATAATATTCATCTGAATTAAATTCTCCCATTCCAGTCCATTTTACTCCACTGATTCCTAAGATGTTGATGTTTACTCTTGCCGTCTCCTGTTTGACCACTTCCAATTTCACAAACCTAACATTCCAGGTCCTATGCAATACTGTTCTTTACAGCCCTGGACTTTACATTCACCACCAGACACGTCCACAACTGAGCATAGTTTCCTCTTTGGCTTTTTCACTTCATTCTTTCTGGAGCTATTAGTAATTGTCCCCTGTTCTTCCCCAGTAGCATATTGGACACCTTCTGACTTGGCAAGGAGGCTCATCTTCTGGTGGCATATCTTTGCTTTTTCACACTATTCATGGGGTTCTCGAGGGACGAATACTGAAGTGGGTTGCCATTTCCTCCTCCAGGGGACTGTGTTTTGTCAGAACTCTTCACTATGACTTGTCCATCTTGGGGGGGCTTACACAGCATGGCTCATAGCTTCATTGAGTTACAGATGTCCATGTGCCACAACAAGGCTGTTATCCAGGCAGGGGCTTGTGCACTTTATTTCTATTATTACATCAGCTCCACCTCAGATACGTCAGTTCAGTTCAGTCGCTCAGAGCTCTTTGCGACCCCATGGACTGCAGCACGCCAGGCTTCCCTGTCCATCACCAACTCCTGGAGCTTGCTCAAACTCATCAAGTCAGTGATGCCACCTCAGATCATCAAGCATTAGATCCTGGAAGTTGGGACCCCTGCTACAGAGCAAATGCCTGTATTTCTACATTTCTTGGTCCTTTTGCTCAATTTCGAACTCCAAGGAGCTGGCACATTCCCAACTAGAATAGGGCATGTGCCTGCCTCTTGTTGGGAGATGGCAGTAGTACTGGGGCGTGACTCCAGTCTTACCAGGTGGGACCTGATAGGAAAAGAGGCAATTTCTCAAAGAAAAATAAAAGTGCCGTTAGGAAGGACAGCAGACGGCCAACAGCAGGAAGCAGCAGTGCCTGCAATGGTCCCATTACGCGCAGAACCACCGTCACTAGACTGCCAGCCCCTGAGCCCAGGGCTCCCCATGCAGGCTCTCTCTTAAATCTTGAAATAGCTCTTGGAGAGCATATCATTACCCCCATTCCAAAGTGAGGACCCAAAGGCTCACAAAGAATCCTGGTCACATAAAATGAGGGTTTGAGTTCAGACCCCAACCCCAAAGTCCAGTTCTGGGGTCCCTGGGTGGATACAGCAGGGCTTCTAGCTACATGGCTGGCAGATCCAGGAGCTTAGGCCACTTTCCAGCCTGGTTAGTGCGGGGCTGAGCTGTGAGTTGAGCTTCTGGGGAGCAGAGCCCCCATCACTGCCTCTGGTCCGCCAAGGCCCCAGTGGCTGGCTCCAGGTGGGGGTGGGGACAATGTCAAACCAGCCATAGTGTAGTTGCACTACATCCTATCCTGACCCGTCTCCCCCGTTGTCAGGATTCACATGTTCATAATCTGAAACCTCTGTGAAGCAGGAGCCTTCCATTCCCAGGACCACCTGCATCCCACCCACCCATTATGGAGGGACTTAGGGAGGAAAAGAAAGGAAGGTCTGAGAGTAAAGTGGGGAAGGGGTGGCATAAAAAGTCACAAAAAGAGGGCAGGGTTTGACTGCCAGTGCCCAGGACCAGATGGGGTTTTGTGTCCTAGAAACAGCGGGTTCAGAGTGGCCACGTGGCTGTTTTAATTAAGCCCAGTTGGAGAGGACTGAGACAGAAGGAGTAGCTGGAGGCAGCTTGTCAGATGGAATCCATGACAGAATCTACTCACTGACTGGTCTCTGTGGAGCACTTTCTAGGTGGGCAGCCCTATGCCGCCCGCACAGAGGAGCATAGGACAGGCCTGTGGGGCAGCGGGAGCTGGGTCCGGGGATGCCATGGGGAGCCGATGCATCTCCCAAGGGCTTCCCATCTCACAGAGAGAGAGATGCACCCCGGAAGGAGTTCCAAGGACACATTTCATTTGGGGAGGGAAGCAGAAGATCTATAGGGGCCTTTAGGAGCCGTGTCTGGATCCTTGGTGTCTAACTTCCTGCACTTCTACCAGGTAATCCTGATATCAGAGAACAAACACCTAGTTTAAAAGGCAGCAACTTAGGGGCTTCTCCACAGAGACTGTGGCAAACATGAGAATTATCACTGAGGCTGTGTGAACTAAAAGTATAAATAGGTTCTAGCGGGGTAATTTAGATAATTCATGTCTTAGTCTGTTTGGGCTTCTATAACCATACCATATAATCAAGGCAGACTGGAAGTGGTCAAACAGGAGATGGCAAGAGTGAACGTTGACGTTTTAGGAATCAGCGAACTAAAATGGACGGGAATGGGTGAATTTAACTCAGATGACCACTATATCTACTACTGTGGGCAGGAATCCCTTAGAAGAAATGGAGTAGCCATCAGAGTCAACAAAACAGTCCGAAATGCAGTACTCGGATGCAATCTCAAAAATGACAGATGATCTCTGTTCATTTCCAAGGCAAACCATTCAATACCATGGCAATCCAAGTCTATGCTCCAACCAATAATGCTGAAGAAGCCGAAGTTGAATGGTTCTTTGAAGACCTACAAGACCTTCCAGAACTAACACCCAAAAAAGATGTCCATTTCATTATAGGGGACTGGAATGCAAAAGTAAAAAGTCAAGAAACACCTGGAGTAACAGGCAAATTTGGCCTTGGAGTACAGAATGAAGCAGGGCAAAGGCTAATAGTGTTTTGCCAAGAGAATGCACAGGTCATAGCAAACACCCTCTTCCAACAACACAAGAGAATACTCTATACATGGACATCACCAGATGGTCAACACCGAAATCAGATTGATTATATTCTTTGCAGCCAAAGATGGAGAAGTCAGCAAAATCAAGACCAGGAGCTGACTGTGGCTCAGATCATGAATTTCTTATTGCCAAATTCAGGTTTAAATTGAAGAAAGTAGGGAAAACTACTAGACCATTCAGGTATGACCTAAATCAAATCCCTTATGATTATACAGTGGAAGTGAGAAATAGATTTAAGGGCCTAGATCTGATAGAGTGCCTGATGAACTATGGAATGAGGTTCGTGACACTGTACAGGAGACAGGGATCAAGACCATCCCCATGGAAAAGAAATGCAAAAAAGCAAAATGGCTGTCTGGGGAGGCCTTGCAAATAGCTGCGAAAAGAAGAGAAGCGAAAAGCAAAGGAGAAAAGGAAAGATATACACATCTGAATGCAGAGTTCCAAAGAATAGCAAGGAGAGATAAGAAAGCCTTCCTCAATGATCAGTGCATAGAAATAGAGGAAAACAGTAGAATGGGAAAGACTAGAGATCTCTTCAAGAAAATTAGAGATACCAAGGGAACATTTCATGCAAAGACGGACTCAATAAAGAACAGAAATGGTAGGGACCTAACAGAAGCAGAAGATATTAAGGAGAGGTGGCAAGAATACACAGAAGAATGGTACAAAAAAGATCTTCATGACCCAGATAATCATGATGGTGTGATTACTCACCTGGAGCCAGACAGCCTGGAATGTGAAGTCAAGTGGGCCTTAGGAAGCATCACTACGAACAAAGTTAGTGAAAGTGATGGAATTGCAGTTGAGCCATTCCAAATCCTGAAAGATGATGCTGTGAAAGTGCTGCACTCAATATGCCAGCAAATTTGGAAAACTCAGCAGTGGCCACAGGACTGGAAAAGGTCAGTTTTCATTCCAATCCCAAAGAAAGGCAATGCCAAAGAAGGCTCAAACTGCCCCACAATTGCACTCATCTCACACGCTAGTAAAGTAATGCTCAAAATTCTCCAAGCCAGGCTTCAACAGTAATGTGAACTGTGAACTTCCTGATGTTCAAGCTGGTTTTAGAAAAGGCAGAGGAACCAGAGATCAAATTGCCAACATCCGCTGGATCATGGAAAAAGCAAGAGAGTTCAAGAAAAACATCTATTTCTGCTTTATTGACTATGCCAAAGCCTTTGACTGTGTGGATCACAATAAACTGTAGAAAATTCTGAAAGAGATGGGAATACCAGACTACCTGACCTGCCTCTTGAGAAATTTGTATGCACGTCCGGAAGCAACAGTTAGAACTGGACATGGAACAACAAACAGACTGGGTCCAAATAGGAAAAGGAGTACGTGAAGGCTGTATATTGTCACCCTGTTTATTTAACTTATATGCAGATTATATCATGAGAAATGCTGGGCTGGAAGAAGCAGAAGCTGAAATCAAGATTGCCAGGAGAAATATCAATAACCTCAGATATGCAGATGACGGAAATGGCAACCCGCTCCAGTGTTCTTGCCTGGAGAATCCCAGGGACAGGGGAGCCTGGTGGGCTGCCATCTATGGGGTAGCACAGAGTCGGACACGACTGAAGCAACTTAGCAGCAGCATGTATATGACACCACCCTTATGGCAGAAAGTGTGTAATGGAAGAGCCTCTTGATGAAAGTGAAAAAAGAAAGAGAAAAAGTTGGCTTAAAACTTAACATTCAGAAAACTAAGAAGACCATGGTATCTGGTCCCATCACTTCATGGCAAATAGGTGGGGAAACATTGGAAACAGTGGCAGATTTTATTTTTTTGAGGTCCAAAATCACTGCAGATGGTGACTGCAGCCATGAAATTAAAAGAAGCTTACTCCTTGAAAGGAAAGTTATGACCAACCTAGATAGCATATTCAAAAGCAGAGACATTACGTTGCCAACAAAGGTCTATCTGGTGAAGGCTATGGTTTTTCCTGTGGTCATGTATGGATGTGAGAGTTGGACTATAAAGAAAGCTGAGTGCCGAAGAATTGGTGCTTTTGAACTGTGGTGTTGGAGAAGACTCTGGAGAGTCCCTTGGACTACAGGAAGATCCAACCAGTCCATCCTAAAGAAGATCAGTCCTGGGTGTTCACTGGAAGAACTGATATTGAAGCTAAAAATCCAATAGTTTGGCCACCTGATGCAAAGAGCTCACTCATTTGAAAAGACCCTGATGCTGGGAAAGATTGAAGGCAGGAGGAGAAGGGGTGACAAAGGATAAGATGGTTGGATGACATCACCGACTCAATGGGCATGAGTTTGAGTAAACTCCAGGAGTTGGTGATGGGCAGGGAGGCCTAGCGTACTGCAGTCCATGGGGTCGCAAAGAGTCAGACACAACTGAGCAACTGAACTGAACTGAACCATACCGCAGACCAGGTGACTTAAACACCAGAGATTTATCTCGCACAGTCCTGAAGCCTGGACCTTATTGAGTCTTTACACGGCCTTTCCTCAGTGCATGTGGGAGGGGAGAGTAAGATCTTTTCTTTTAAGGACACTAATCCCATCATGGGGACTCCACCCTCAAAACCTAATCACATTCCAAAGTTCCCATCTCCTAATACCTCCATGCTGCTAAGTCACTTCAGTCGTGTCTGACTCTGTGCGACCCCAGAGACGGCAGCCCACCAGGCTCCCCCATCCCTGGGATTCTCCAGGCAAGAACACTGGAGTGGGTTGCCATTTCCTAAGGCCTCCATATATGGATTTTCGGAAGACACAAACATTCAGTCCATAACAACCCATATATAATAGACCCAGATCAAACAATGAAGAGGACTTTGGGGGACTTCCTTGGTAATCCAGTGGTTAAGAATCCACCTGCCAATGCAGGGGACATGGGTTCAATCCCTGGTCGGGGAAGATCCCACATGCTGTGGGAACAACTAAACCCATGCGCCACCACTACTGAACCCACCGTGTCACATCTACTGAAGCCTGAGCACCTAGAGTCCCTGCTCCACAACAAGAGAAGCCACCGCAAGAAGAAGCCTGCTCACCACGACCAGAGAGTAGCCCCCCACTTCCACAGCTAGAGAAAATCCTGTGCAGCAATGAAGACCCAGCACAGCCAAAAATAGATAAATAAATAAATTCTTTTTAATCTACAGGTTTCTTTTGTTTAAGAAAGTAATAGCATGAGTAATCTAAAAGGATAGTTATCGTTATTAATTAGGATGATTAAATATTTTAAACAGTGATATTTTTAATAAAGTTACCATGAAAACAATAGTTAAATTATTTTACAATTTACACTTTCAAAGGAACACAAATAGTTGTTATTATTTTAAAAGAACTGATGTAAGTTTAACAAATTAGAAAAATTTGCACAAAAAATTAGACTGTTTAAATTGGTTCAGCACTTCTTACAACACAGAAATCAAACTGAAAGCATTCTGTTAGATAAGTATCATTGCATTATTATCTCCCAAACATTCACTAAAGAAGAATATTTCTTTCTTTCTTTCTTTCTTTCTTTATTTATTTATTTTGCATCTACCATGGTTCTTTTTTGTGTTAAAACAACAACGAAGAACATTTAAAACATCCTGTTTTGGTGTGATCAGGTTTAAAAAGTAGCAAAAGAGGATTTGGGGAAAGCTCAAGCTATATTTCTAAGTATAATAGTGCAAACTCATATGAGGAGAGGACCCTCTCTAACAAAGAGATGAAGAATATTTCTGAGACACACAGCTAACAAACGACAGAGTCAAGATTTGGCTACATGCCCCAGAGTCCTCTTGCTTAATGCGCTGCGGTAGTCGCTCAGTCGTGTCTGACTCTTTGTGATCCCATGGACTGTGGCACTCCAGGCTTTGCTGACCATGGAATTCTCCAGGCAAGAATCCTGGAGTGAGTAGACATTTCCTTCTCCAGGGGATCTTTCCAACCCAGGGATTGAACCTAGGTCTCCTGGGTCTCCTGGGCAGATTCTTTACCATCTTAGCCACCAGGGAAACCAGCTTAATGCATTATGAGGCCCTATAACACTGTCTAGAAGGAGGCAGAAGTGGAGGCAGAAAACTACACCGTGTGTCTAGAAGCTACTCGTTCAGGCTACAGGCAAAGACATGATGCTAGGCCAGGAAGCAGGTGGTCTGGCTCTGTTGGAAATACTGACATTTTTAAGCTGTCTAAATTCAGAGACTCTATAGCAAAGTAATTCTAACCTTTTAAGAAATAGGAAGGCATAAAATACAATGTTTGATTCAAGTTAAAAATCTGTTCAGTCATTTTAAAATATTTATCTTCTGTCTAGATATTTCCTTTCTTTTCAAGAGTATTGTATGGTCACAGAGTCTGAACAACCCATTCTCATTTCACAGATGGCAGGGTCTTCCTCTGACCATGGAGTTCTCCAGGATACTGGAGTGGATTGCCCTTCTGTTCTCCAGGGAATCTTCCCGACCCAGGGAACAAATCTGGGTCTCCTGTATTGCAGACAGATTCTTCACCATCTGAGCCACCAGGGAAGCCCTTCTCTAGGACCAGAAGAACACAGTTTTCCATGTCCCCTGCTGGCCCTCCTAGACAGTCCTTGTGGAAAAGAGGAAGAGCATGTCTCAAAAAACTGCAGCCAAATACAATATGCTGTGAACCTGTAACATGTTGCCAATAAGTAATCTGTCCCTTAAGAAATGGTTTCCACCTTTGCCACCCAATCCCTGGCTCCTTTTCCAGTAGAACAACCATGGCCAGTTTCCACGGTGCTGTCACCTGGGCAAGGAGAGCTGACCTGTGGCCCCACCACATGGGAAGGAACTGGGGTCAGGAAAGGTATTAATACAAGTGTGTGCTTGTTGGGTCAGGACCAACCTTCGAGGGGGACCAGCTCTCACATGGGAGTCCGGGCTCTTCCTTCAGGCCTTTGCTGCACCCTGCTGGGCTGGGGTCACAGGCAAGTCTGAGCCTGGAGCAGTGTCTAGTGAGCTGTGAGTTCATTCCCCTTTCAGCTAGGTGTCTGCCTAAGGCCACTGGAACCTTTCAAAAATCACTTGTGCTGGGCTCCTTGCCAAGCTCCAGGATCTATTTGCCAAGTAGGAAGTAGGTCAAGAGGGGGCTGGGCTGCAGGAAGACCAGGGCTGGTGGGGGCAGAGCCATGCTGGCTCCAGTTTCCCAGGTGGAAGGAGGGGGACACTCACTAATACGGCTTCTTGTGGACAGATGTGCTGCCCGTGGATCTACAGGGATCTGTCTTGGTCAGCATCCACTTCTAGTGGAGCAATTGCTTTCTATTCAGCCAGTGAGCAGTTTTTGAGCCCCTATTTTGTGCCTGGCCAGAAAGACAAAGACGAAGTCCCCACCATGAAGGGGTGCATAGGTTCCCAGGAATGGGCCTCTCCTTGAAGAGAAAAGGCGTGCAGCCTCCGAGGGCCCTCTTCTTGCAGTGGGTGTGGTAGGGAGGGAGGAACCCCTTTTCTGGACACAGATGATGAGTCTGAGTGACGCTGACCTCTCCAGCTCCTCCTGAGTGAAGTTATCAGACACAGGCTGAGCTGCTAAGGATGAGTACAAAGATCTGTGCTGCCCAGGACAGCAGCCACTGGCCACACATGGGCTGAAAACTAAGTAAAATTTCAAGGGCTCAGAGCCACCCATACTGGTGGCAGCTGTATGAGACAGAGCAGGTGCAGAACACTCTGCTATTCTTGCAATTTCTATTGGCTAGTCTTCCTGCATAGATAATTGCAACAGAATTGTCCATGGTTAAGCATGGAGGGAAGGGCTTACACCAGCTGAAGTGTGTGTGGGGGAGGGGAGTGGAATTGGGAAGTCATTGGAGGCAGGAAGAGCTTCTCCAGGAGCCACCTCTCAGCTGAGCCACACCCGAGGCTCCCAACCATCTCCCAGAGCAGGACACAGCCCAGACCTCACCTTGAACATTGGTGACCCTGGTCACCTTCCATGTTCCTATGTCTTCTCATCCACTCCGTGGCTATGTTTGTACCATCCAATGGATCTCAGAGTGCATCAGACATCCCTGGATAGCTTGTTAAAAGAAAGATTCCTGGGCTTCTGAGCAGTGAGACTGGGGTGAGGCCAGAGAATTTGGATTTCTAGCAAATTCCTGGGTGATGCTGATGTTGAGGGTCCAGAGACCACACTTGGAACACCATGGATATGATCCAAAGAATCACATTCATTGACCCGTTCATTCCACAAATATCCACACTGTTTAATGCTGCCATGTGCCTGGTGCTCTTTCTGGATGTGAGCAACCAGAGAACGTACATTCTTGGGAGGAGAGACAGCAAACAAACCTGTGTTGGGTGGTTGAACATTGTGCAGAAGCACAAAGCAGGCAAGGGGAGAGGCCTCAGACAGATCATATTTGAGCAGAGACCTGAAGACAGTGGAGAGTGGGTAGGACCCAGCTTTTCTGGCCCCATTTTTTTCCTCTGCCCTCAGCTTTTTAACTTGAAACATGAGAGTATTGTGAAAAATCAAGGGCATCAGGAGATTTCCCTGGTGGTCAAGTGGCTAAGACTCCACACTTCCACTGTAGGGGATATGGATTCAATCCTTGGTTGGGGAACTAAGATCCCACAGGCTGCAGGGCATGATCAAAATATAGATAAATAAAATTTAAAAACAAAGGGCCTCGGTCTATTCAATAGTGAAGTTTTGAAGACAGATTCGATTGTGTGGGCATATGTTTCATTGAAAAGAAGCCTGGGGCTAAAAGCCATAGATGTGAAATCAGCCTGCAACTCTACCTTTGGGTCCCAGTAACTGAGCAGAGTTAGGAGTCTCGATTGCCAAGGAGGCCACCACCATCCCTTCTACATGGTGACTTGGGACCCTCCATCCACGTGGCTCAAGCTCATTTCCAGGTGTCTTTCCCACCCATCCCACTTAGGCCAAAACGCAACTGTGTACAAATGAGGTGGGCAGAGTGTGGCCTGGTACGTGGGGTGTCCACACATTGGCAACTGAGTGTCCTACTGATGGGGGTAGAGCTGCTGTGGGAGGGGCGGGGGCCAGACCCGGTCAAGTCTATACCTGCTTCTTGTCCTGGGTCCTGTCAGCCCCAACCAATTAGCTGAATGCTCCTTACTTCTATCCAGCTTTGGAGTGCAGACAGAAGAGAGCAGGTCAACCAACACTTTATCAGCCATTGCTGGAAAAACAAGCCCCTGCTGCAATGACCGGGCTCCCTCCATAGAGGAAAGCTCTTGGTTACACCCTGTTATAAACACAGTTTTCAGAGTGAATGGCAGACCAAATGCCTTTAACACCTAATTTTCCTTTTCAACCTGTAATATCTTTTAGGCCCAGCTGTCTCAGGCCTTAAATGGAGTTTCCGATAAGGCAAAAGAAGCAAAGGAGTTTCTGGTTCAGCTGAAGAACATTCTGCAGCAGATCCAGGTGAGCCCAGAAGCCACCCCTCCGCAGAAGGGATGTGAGACATGGATGAGGAAAGGGAAGGCCCCTGGCAGCGCTTTTCAGTGTTGAACACGGGAGGCCCAACTGCTCCGCTGCATAGCCTCAGGTGCGGCAGACACTACACACCCAACCCACTGGCAGCCATCCGGTAGGAAGGGGATTTCACTTGAACTCAGAAAGAATCATAAAAGAGAACCAGGCAGAAATAAAGCATGGCCATACAGTGCTACCAGTGTCTGTATACAGTGCTTTCATACCAAATGCATCATAATATAAAAGCATCAGTTACTAAATAAATGTATTTACTGAGTACCCAAGCTGTGTCACGTACAAGCCCGACACTGATCGATAAGGTGCAGTCTGTGCCCCCTGGAGCTCTGTCTGTCAGAGAGAGAGTGTATAAATGCACGCAGGGAAGAACTTTCACACAGATCACGAACTTCCTGGTGTCTGGGTGGAAAGAGGGGACTGAGGGCACTGAACTCTAAACCAGCCGATAGAAACCACCCTTCCTAATAAGCTAAAGAACAGGGTTCAGCCACCAGGCATTTCCTTCCCTGTTTCTGATGTTTCAGGACACCAGCTATTTGGTGAGGTTGCTATAACAAAGCACCATAGACTGAGTGGCTTCAACCCCAGTAACCTATTTTCTCACAGTTATGGAGGCTAGAAGTTCAAGATCGAGGTGTGGGCAGGGGTGGTTCCTCCTGAGGGCTCTCTCCTGGGCTGGCAGATAGCCACCTCCCCGCTGCGTCATCAGGGGGCCTTGCCTCTGTGCCTGTCTGTGTCCTGACCTCCTCTTCTAAGGACACAGTCACGTTGGATCAGAGCCCAGCCTAAGGACCTCGTTTAAGTTACTTCTTTCAAGGCCGTTTCTCCAAACACAGTCTTGTTCTGAGGTCATGGGGGTTCAGAGACTTCATCATAGGAGCTTGGGGCAGGGGTGGAAGAAAACACATTAGCCCATGACACGAGATCTGAATCCAGGCTGGTCTGAGAGGTGTTGAAGGATTCTTTTTCACAACTGAGAAAGACAGATCCTACAGCCAGACCACTGGGTTTTGTTTGTTTTACTGTTATCTGATTATGAAAAGTAAAAATATGTTCTAGAAACTGTGAAGAGTAGAAAATAGCAGACAAAAGTAACAGAGGTTCACCAATATCTCACCCCTTTAAGTAGCCACCCCACTATTTTGACACGCTCTTCCATTAGTTTACACACACACACAGTATGCAATTATGCCGCGCACACTTGTAGCTCCTTTTTTCTTGTTAGGCCTCTCATGAGTGTTTCCCATGACACTGAAAACCCTCACAAACCCGCATGGCTCAGGTGATGTTGAATATTCGTTCCATCCTCCAATGTGCTGAGAATCACATGCACGGTCTCCAATCTGGAAGCAGGAGCGCTCTCTCTGGGGCCCACTTGCTGACATGGCTGGGTCTCTAGCACCGGCCACGTCTCCTCACTAAAGCTCTCTGTGTCCCACAGGAGAATGGCCTGGACTACGAGGCCTGCCTGGTGGCTCAGTGTGACGCGCTGGTCGATGCTCTGACCCGGCAGAAAGCCAAGCTGCTCACCAAGGTCACCAAAGAGAGGGAACACAAGCTGAAGGTGGGTGCCCGGGCAGCCAGCGCGCCCAGTCCCATCCCCCTCCCTGCCCAGGGCGGGGGAACACGCGGTGTCGACACGGGGTTGGTGTTAGTTGAAGGTATGAATGAGTGAACGAGTGAGGAGAGGAAGCACTGAGCAGGTTCCCTGGGACTTACGTACCCTCGTGCCACTTTGCCTGTAGTCATCTCCATGCTTACTCTCCCTCCAAAGCAGGGACCAGACACCTGAATCCTGCTGCTTTCAGTCAGAAGTCCCACTCTCCCATCTGCCGGGCCCCTGCTTTCTGTGGAAAACACACACCCTGCTCCCATCTTGCAGAGCGGAGACAGCCTCGTTGGATGACGAGGGCTGTGCTCAGGGCCCCAGCTCGGCCCGTCCGTCAAGTTCTCTGGCGTCTGGTGCTCGTGTGGTCAGCACGGTGGCCAGTGGAAAGGCAAGACTTCCCTCACTCGCACCAGGCCCCTGGTCCAAGCAGCTGCCCCGTGAACACCCTGCCTTGATGAAAACTACTCACTTCATGGTCTGGGCTCAATCTATTTCATAGACATTTCCCAACTGAACCAGAAATATTACTGAAGAGCGAGAAGGAATGCGTGTTGGGGGTGGTCCATGGTTTACATGCAAAGCAGTTGAGCCCCTCATGTGATCACCCAGCAAGGGAGAGTGGGGGGCATGGACTGGTCACTTGGGAGGGTTCAGATTGTGTGTGTTCTCTGCTTTTTATCCAGAGTTCAGGAAGTGTGCTCTGTTGGGTGTGGCAGGCCTGCTTGTGGGGCAATGTGTCCAATTACTCCCCTGTAATGAGGGCACGTGGAGCTCAGGAACAGAGCAGCGGCAGGAGAGGGTACAAGGGAGTCGAGAACAGTGTTGCCTGCCGCTGCAGCCGAGCTGTTCTTCATCCATGAGACGGTTACCAGGGGTCCTTTTCATGGCAGATGGTTTGGGACCAGATCAATCACTGCACACTGAAGCTGCGCCAGTCCACTGGGCTGATGGAGTACTGCCTGGAGGTGATCAAGGAGAACGACCCCGCCGGGTTCCTGCAGGTGAGCGGGCGGGCGATCCTTCTTCCAACTCCATGGCCACATCCCAAACCAGCCAAGGTTCTAGGAAAGTCCCTCCCCGTGGCTTGGAGTTGAGCAGATTCTCCTGTGCTCAGTGATTCCAGAATACCTGAAATCTCATCTTGGCTGTTCTCACAAGCTCTGACCTCGCTCGGGGTCATCATTAAATGAGGAGGTCAAACATCACAGTCTCTAGGCCTGCAATGCCATGCTCTCATGGCTCGACTTCCTGGAACACCAGTGCAACATTTTCCCCACAGATGAAAGAAGACAGTCTGCCAGTCAAGCTGGAAAGATTGCACTGGAAGAAGTGAGTTAGCAGAATCCACATGACCCCCAGTGGGCAGAGTCCCACAGGTCTGGACAGAATACTGCAGCCCCAAAAGCCCAGGCTGCCTTGCTGGGCAACCCCCAGCAGCCAGGCTAAACCGGGTCACGGGAACACTTCTGTGACTCAAACACTCAACACTCCTCCGTCTGTGGGGGAAATGATGAATCTCCTTGATTGGTCCCCAGGAAGGGTGCATGGGCATCAAAGCTCTACAGGAACGTGTGCAAATGTTCTGAATGAGCAAGACTTTATCCAGCAGAGAACAGAGCTGTGGGTTTGATACAGTGAGAGTTTGGAGCAGAAGCTGCAGAACAACATGGGGGAAAGACAGTGGGAGGGAGGAAGCGGCCCAGTCCTGGGGTGAAGGAGATGCTTTCAAATGCTAGGACAAACCACTAGTGAGTTTCACTTTGCAAAGTGCGGGATCTAGCAAAAGAAGAATATGCAGTGTTTCTGCATATTTTAAAAGTATCGTGTGCTTCCAAACGAACTTAGTTACAAAACAGAAAGAGACTCACAGACTTAGAAAATGAACCAGTGATAACTAGGGAATTTGGCAGGTTCATGGACACACTGCTACATACAAAATGGATCACCAACAAGGACCTCCTGTGTAGCACAGGGAACTCTGCTCAGCGTTATGTGGCGTGTAGCACAGGGAACTCTGCTCAGCGTTATGTGGCAGCCTGGATGGGAGGGGGGTTTGTGGAAAAAGGGATACATGTGTATGTATGGCCGAGTCCCTTGGCTGTTCACTTGAAACTATCACAACATTGCTAATAGGCCATACCCCAATACAAAATAAGAAGTTCAAAAAAATAAATAAAAAGTATCATTTGCTTTACAAAAGGGTTTAGCCTAAAACAGCAAGTGCCTCTTTACAGGGAATATGCCCAACCTTTGCAGATGATTTAAACAATATAATGCATTTTTATTTACCCCCATACCAGCATGGGTCCTGACATCTCTGCCAGGGCTTGAGAGGGCATGCTTAACACAGCCACCCCCTGAGCCCATGGAGATGAAGCCCCTACCCTTTCCTCACCACCTGCTGTGTTATTTTTCCTTTGCATGTGGAGACCCTAAACTCTGTGCTTCCTTTAAGATCTCCGACGCCCTGATCAAGCGTGTCCAGGTGTCTCAAGAGCAGTGGGTCAAAGGCGCCCTGGAGCCCAAAGTGTCCGCGGAGTTTGAGCTGACCTTGGACAGCGAGCCGCTGCTGCAGGCCATCCACCAGCTGGACTTCATTCAGATGAAATGTAGGGGTGAGCCGTGGTTGGCCCAGTTCAGTTGTTGCTTCTTCTGGAAGAGGCATCCACTCTGCAGGGCAGCTCATGCATTGGAAGACTTGTGACCCTGGTGTGACCCAGATGGGGAGGGAGGGACTTCTGCAGCACAGACCTGGCTTCAGGTCCCAGTTCAGCGTCCTCGAGCTGGTGACCTCTGTGGGTAGCCCCCAGCCTGAGCCACAGTTTTCACATGTATGAAAGAGGATCATTCGTTCAGAGACACCTATTGAGTGTTTATCACCTGCCAGGCACCATCCTCGGTGTTGGGGACACAGCCATAAACAAGTCCACAGACTCCCTCACAAGACTGAGCTGGCATTCTAGAGAAGGCAATAGGCAGTGATACAACAGATAGTATAATATAACCCGATAGTGGTGGGTGTGACCAACAAGGTGCTTTTTGAGAAGTGAAAGTGTTAGTCGCTCAGTCATGTCTGACTCTTTCTAACCCCATGGACTGTAGCCCGCCAGGCTCTTCTGTCCATGGAATTCTCCAGGCAAGAATACTGGAATACGTAACCATTCCCTTCTCCAGGAGATCTTTCCAATTAGGAATCAAACCTGAGTCTCCCCACATTACAAGCTGATTCTTTACCATCTGAGCCACCAGGGAAGCCATTTTTTGAGAAGAAGGCATTAGTATAGGGGTAGTGTTTCGAGGTGAGAAGGAAAGAGGTGCAATATAAAGGAAGAAGGTTCCAGGCGGCAGAGGGCAGGTATAAGTTTGCTGTGTTCCAAGCAGAGCAAGGTCGGAGGTGACAGCAGCGTGGAGAAGGTGGTAGGTGGTAGAGGTGAGTTCAGAGAGCCAGGAAAACACAGGCTATGGGTTAAGAAAAGTTTGTATAACTTTCCCCAGGTTACAAAATTAGCATTTGAGGTCACCCTGCCTCTCCAGAGACATTAAGGGTACATTCAGGAGAAGGCGATGGCACCCCACTCCAGTACTCTTGCCTGGAAAATCCCATGGATGGAGGAGCCTGGAAGCCTGCAGTCCATGGGGTCGCTGAGGGTCGAACACGACTGAGCGACTTCACTTTCACTTTTCACTTTCATGCATTGGAAAAGGAAATGGCAACCCACTCCAGTGTTCTTGCCTGGAGAATCCCAGGGACAGGGGAGCCTGGTGGGCTGCCGTCTATGGGGTCACAGAGTCAGACATGACTGAAGCGACTTAGCAGCAGCAGCAGCAGCAGTGGAGGGAATAAAACTCTTTGGGGGTTTGTTTTTTTAACCAATATATCAAAGAGCTGAGCACCACAGTTCAGAAGCTGTGAACTCAGGAAAATGCTCACTTGCAAAATATGTGGCCATTTTTAAACCGAAGACACCCAGTCTCTGTGCTCACTCCCACACTCAGTTTGTACCTGAGGTAAGGTTTGGAAATGTCATCTGCCTCAGGTGTGAATGAGGCATGGTTCTGGGAACAGAATAAGCCTGGCAGAAGTTGGGGCTCTGGAAAGTGGGGGTGCTGAAAGAGGCTGCTTGAAGCTGCTCCTGACAGGGTGGGGTGGTGGAATTCACAGAGGAAGTGGAAAAGCGAGAAGCAGTGCCCAGGGATGCAGAGAGGACTCCTTCCACACTGATAACCCAGGTCCTGGGGCCAGTCTGCATGGAGCCAGCCCTGAGACGACATCCATAAGAGACAGTGCTCACACCCCACTAAACTGTCCACCAAAATGTGGAAGATGGTGCCCTAACATCTGGACCCAAATGGAAATCTGTAGTTTTTACAAAAACTCATGTTGCAGTGTTCCCTTTGAAAAATGTCAGCACGGACTATGCATGCATGCATGCTAAATCGCTTCAGTTGTGTCCACCTCTTTGCAACCCTATGGACCACAGCCCACCAGGCTCCTCTGTCCGTGGGATTCTCTAGGCAAGAATATTGGAGTGAGTTGCTGTGCCCTCTTCCAGGGGAACTTCCCAACCCAGGGATAGAACCCAAGTCTCTTAAGTCTCCTGCATTTGCAGGCAAGTTCTTTATCACTAACGTCACCTGGGAAGCCCCAGCAGAGACCATATTTCTAAAATCTCTGAGGCCTGAAGACACCTAGAGATTAAAAAGATACTCCCGAGCTCACTTTGATAGAACTGATGATACACTTGAATCCCTAATTCCATGGGTAGACTGTCCCATACTCTAAGATTGCCTCACCTTCCGGGATCTAGTTCCCTAGACCTTTAAAACGCTCCCAGACAAAGGTTTCAATATATCTTTGTGTTTTGCCTGTCCCCCACCCCCAACCACAACTTCACGGGCCCCACGTGTGAGCTGCATGTGACTCCATGCAGAGGGTCTGGAGAGGCCTTGCTGCGCCGGGAGGCACAGGCGATCAGGCTCTGCTGCAAGTCCTAGGGAGCCGCTCGTGGGAAAGAATCAAAACCAGTGACGCTCAGTGGGCCTGTGGGGAGAGGACACTTTGTCCTCAAGGCTCCAGACTCAGAGGGGTGGCGGCGACTGCCACGTCTCTGCGTCTCTCCCGGCCTCAAATCCAAGGACCCCCTCCCAGGCTAGGAGGTCCACGGAGTGTGCATACAAGCGGCAGGGAGCGGCGCAGGAGGCCGCCTTCGCCCTGGGGTGGGCCGGCCCGCAGCTTGTCCCTGCGCCCTGCAGGGTGTGCACACTGAAGCCCGCCTGTCCCGTCACAGTGCCGCCAGTGCCCCTGTTGCAGCTGGAGAAGTGCTGCACCCGGAACAACAGCGTCACGCTGGCCTGGAGGACACCGCCCTTCACCCACAGCCCCGTGGACGGCTACATCCTGGAACTAGACGACGGCGACGGGGGCCAGTTCCGGGTGAGGCCTGCTGCCTGCTGCAGGGGGTGGGGGGCGAGGCTCGCACTTGTCCTAGCCCCTGGGTCAGTCTGTGTGGCTGCCCCTAACTCTAATACCACTAACGGGGGTGTCAGCCCCAACGACGCAGGACTGGCGGGCCTGGGCTCATGGGACACACAGGGGGTTTCTCTACCGAGAGCTAGGTCTGGGCAGGCAGAGAAAGTTCAGGATGGCTTTTCTGTGAAGACTGGCACAGGTCGGAGGCCAAGGCAGAGCTCAGAAAAGGTGTCCCCCACACAGACCTGCTTCCCAGGTGACCCAGCAGTATCTAGTCAACCCCCTCCCACACATCCCCCCAAAGCAGCCTCCTACTCCCTCAATGTTCCCACACAGCTGCCCTGCCCCGTTCACTAATCAGCTCATCTGGCAAGGTGATCTGCACGGAAAGACACATCAAAAACAGTTGTAGGGTTTGGGTGATGGTCTACGTTCAGGTCCCCAGTGATGAAATACATGGGGACTGTAAAGACCCTTAGTGAGTCAGAAACGTATCTTCCAGTCTTACCCTGTGGTAGGAACCCTGACACCTCCCCACCCCAACCCAGACCCCCAACAGAGCTCTAACGAGACGTTACAGTGGAGTTCAGACTCCTGTCCAGTAATTTGGTTGACAATAAACTCCAGGGAGCACAAACTCTGGCTCTTCTTAGAGCTTCACCTTTCTGTCCCCAGGAGACTAAATAAAGACTCATTCTAACAAACCAGAGCAATCCTAACAATTCTCATACTTCTTCTCCCGGAACTGGTACCCATTCAAGGAATCTTACCAGAGTCAGTGTTCCTTTTGTTCCCCTCAACGGGATTTACGCCTCTGTCTTTTCTTTTTTTTTTTTTGTGAATGCCAGAGTTGTAGTACTCCATGAGGAAAAATTGAGTCCCTGGGAATATGGGCTCTTTAGGGAAGAGAGAAGCTGAAGTCACATTGGTCAGGAAGAGCAGGTCATACACTGGGTCCCGAACCCCAGCCATTCTGGTCATGCAAATGAGTGAGGAACTGAGACAATTCCTTGACTAACCAGAGACCAGGAAGACAGTTTATGGTTTTGAAATGGGATGAAGGAGGATATTAAAAGAAGCCGCCAGGACTGCCCTGGTAGTCAGTGGTTAGGAATCTGCAGGGGACACGGGTTTGATCCCTAGTCGGGAAACTAGATCCCACATGCTGAGGAGCAGCTAAGCCTGTGAGCCACAGCTGAAGATCCCACGTGCCACAACTGGCACCCAGTGAAACCAAATAAATACGTAAATAAATATTTAACAAAAAGAGAAGAAGCCACAGAGCTCAGTGGCTTCTCCCCTTTGAGACGTGACCATTAATAGAAGCTGGAGCCAAGGGCTCGAGTTTCTGAGGGACAGTGTGTCATGGTGGGAAAATCGTGGACTTAACGCAGACAGACCTGGATTTAAACCCTGGCTTCTAAATGCATTGACTGTGATCTTGGGCAAGTTTCCTGCCCTCTCTGAGTGTCCTTGTGAGTAAAACATAAAAAATAATAGCAATGTCCCAGGGTTGTGTAAGGATTAAGATGCCTTATGCAATAATAGCTGGCACACAGCTATTATTATCAATAACTTGAAAAAACAAATGAAGAATAACACCCCAAGTAATCAAGCAGGAATAGTGTTTTATAATTTTATTTAATCGGGCTGTGCTGGGTCTTCCTTCTGCACAGGCTTTCTCTAGTTGTGGCGAGCAGAGGCCTCTCTCTGGTTGGGGTACACCGGCTCTCACTGCACTGGCTTCTCTTGTTCTGCACGGGCTTTCTCTAGTTGTAGGCTTTCTCTAGTTGTGGTGAGCAGAGGCTTCTCTCTAGTTGGGGTACACCGGCTCTCACTGCAGTGACTTCTCTTGTTGTTCTGCACGGGCTTTCTCTAGTTGTGGCGAGCAGAGGCTTCTCTCTGGTTGGGGTACACCGGCTCTCACTGCAGTGACTTCTCTTGTTGTTCTGCACGGGCTTTCTCTAGTGGTGGTGAGCAGAGGCCTCTCTCTGGTTGTGGTACACCGGCTCTCACTGCAGTGGCTTCCCTTGTTGCAGAGCACAGGCTCTGAGGCATGTGGGCTCAGGAGCTGCAACACGTGGGTTCTAGAGCACAGGCTCAGGAATTGTGCACACGGGTTTAGTTGTTCCACGGCATGTGGGATCTTCCCAGACCAGCGGTCGGACTCGTGTTTCCTACATTGGCGGGCAGATTCTTCATCACTGAGCCTAAGGGAGGCCCAGGAATGATGTTTTATGTAATGACAAAAATGAGGTATAAGACTATGTATTTGGGGGCAGTTAACAGGACAAATTAAGTTTGACATAAAAGTTCTAGAAAAGGACCTTTGGGGTCCAATGCAGAAATGCCCCACCCTCTGGGAAACCAGGAGAAAAGCAGCTCCAGGAGACCCAAGGAGTTGGAAGATGCCAGCCTCAGCAGTGGGAGAGGTGGGAGGAGGAGGAGTGGCCCTCTCACTCTGGAAGTGGCCAAATCAACTTGAACCACCTGTGCTTGACCACGCCCTTCCTCTGTCTGCTTTTTCCCATCATGTGTGATGATGATTCCTTTTCAAATATTGTTTATTTTGTCTACTTCGATGCTTAGTTCATGTTTTCCAGCTTAAATTCCCATTGAAAACCGACGATGTCCTCTTGCTCCAACCGTTTTGTGCACCCCCATCTTTGGGCTCCAGAGTCCTATCCATGAGAACCACCCTCTGAAGAGAGGCAGGACATTCTCAGGCAGCATCACAGCTACTGCACCCCATACCTTCACAGCAGAGGGGCCCATCAGCCACCAGTAAGGGTTTGTGTTCAACTTGGACGTGGCCTGAAACCCAGCCACCACTCATCCCAAATCTACTTATTAATATCACTCTTGGGTAATGGAAATAAAAGGAAAAATAAACAAATGGGACCTAATTAAAGTTAAAAGCTTTAGCACAACAAAGGAAACTATAAGCAAGGTGAAAAGACAGCCTTCAGAATGGGAGAAAATAATAGCAAATGAAACAACTGGCAAAGAATTAATCTCAAAAATATATAAGCAGCTCATGAAGCTCAATTCCAGAAAAATAAATGACCCAATCAAAAAATGAGCCAAAGAACTAAACAGACATTTCTCCAAAGAAGACACACAGATGGCTAACAAACACATGAAAAGATGCTCAACATCACTCATTATCAGAGAAATGCAAATCAAAACCACAATGAGGTACCATCTCACGCCACTCAGAATGGCTGCTATCCAAAAGTCTACAAACAATAAATGCTGGAGAGGGTGTGGAGAAAAGGGAAGCCTCTTACACTGTTGGTGGGAATGCAAACTAGTACAGCCACTATGGAGAACAGTGTGGAGATTCCTTAAAAAACTGGAAATAGAACTGCCATACGATCCAGAAATACCACTGCTGGGCATACATACTGAGGAAACCAGAATTGAAAGAGACACGTGTACTCCAGTGTTCATCACAGCACTGCTTACAATAGATAGGATATGGAAGAAACCTAGATGTCCATTGGCAGATGAATGGATAAGAAAGTTGTGGTACATACACACAATGGAATATTACTCAGCTATTAAAAATAACTCACTTGAGTCAGTTCTAATGAGGTGGATGAAACTGGAGCCTATTCCATTCAGTTCAGCTGCTCAGTCACATCCAACTCTTTGTGAACCCATGGACTGCAGGATGGCAGGCTTCTCTGTCCATCACCAACTCCTGGAGCTTACTCAAACTCATGTCCACTAAGTAAGAGGTGCCATCCAACCATCTTGTCCTCTGTCATCCCCTTCTCCTCCTACCTTCAATCTTTCCCAGCATCAGGGTCTTTTCAAATGAGTCAGTTCTTTGCATCAAGTGGCCAAAATATTGGAGTTTCAGCTTCAGCATCAGTCCTTCCAGTGAATATTCAGGACTGATTTCCTTTAGGATGGACTGGTTCGATCTCCTTGCAGGCCAAGGGACTCTCAAGAGTCTTCTCCAACACCACAGTTCAAAAGCATCAATTCTTCAGTGCTCAGCTTTCTTTATAGTCCAACTCTCACATCCATACATGACTACTGGAAAAACCATAGCTTTGACTAGTCGGACTGTTGTTGGCAAAGTAATGTCTCTGCTTTTTAACATGCTGTCTATGATGATCATAACTTTTCTTCCAAGGAGTAAGCTTCTTTTAATTTCATGGCTGCAGTCACCATCTGCAGTGATTTTGGAGCCCCCCAAAATAAAGTCTGTCACTGTTTCCATTGTTTCCCCATTTATTTGCCATGAAGTGATGGGACCAGATGCCATGATGTTAGTTTTCTGAATGCTGAGTTTTAAGCCAACTTTTTCACTCTCCTCTTTCACTTTGATCAAGAGGCTCTTTGGATCTTCTTCTCTTTCTGCCATAAGGGTGGTGTCATCTGCATACCTGAGGTTATTGATATTTCTCCCAGTAATCTTGATTCCAGCTTGTTCTTCATCCAGCCCAGAATTTCTCATGCTATACTCTGCATATAAGTTAAATAAGCAGGGTGACAATATACAGCCTTGACATACTCTTTCCCAATTTGGAACCAGTCTGTTGTTCCATGTCCAGTTCTAACTGTTGCTTCTTGACCTGCATACAGATTTCTCAGGAAGCAGATCAGGTGGTCTGGTATTCCCATCTCTTGAATAATTTTCCACAGTTTGTTGTGATCCACACAGTCAAAGGCTTTAGCATAATCAATAAAGCAGAAGTTGATGTTTTCCTGGAACTCTCTTGCCTTTTAGATGATCCAGTGGATTTGGCAACTTGGTCTCTGGTTCCTCTGCCTTTTCTAAATCCAGCTTGAACATCTGGAAGTTCATGTACTGTTGAAGCCTGCCTTGGAGAATTTTGAGCATTACTTTGCTAGCATGTGAGATGAGTGCAATTGTGCAGTAGTTTGAACATTCTTTGGCATTGCCCTTCTTTAGGACTGGAATGAAAACGGATCTTTTCCAGTGTTATGGCCACAGCTGAGTTTTCCAAATTTGCTGGCATAGTGAGTGCAGTACTTTCACAGCATCATCTTTTAGGATTTGAAATAGCTCTACTGGAATTGCATCACTTCCACTAGCTTTGTTCATAGTGATGCTTCCTAAAGCCCACTTGACTTCACATTCCAGGATGTCTGGTTCTAGGTGAGTGATCACACCATTGCGGTTATCTGTGTCATGAAGATTTTTTGTATAGTTCTTCTATGTATTCTTGCTACCTCTTCTGAATATCTTCTGCTTCTGTTAGGTCCATACCATTTCTGTCTTTTATTGAGCCCATCTTTGCATGAAATGTTCCCTTGGTATCTCTTATTTTCTTGAAGATATCTCTGCTACTGCTAAGTCACTTCAGTCATGTCCAACTCTGTGTGACCCCATAGATGGCAGCCCACCAGGCTCCCCCATCCCTGGGATTCTCCAGGCAAGAACACTGGAGTGGGTTCCCAGTGTTCTCTAGATATCTCTAGTCCCATTCTATTGTTTTCCACTATTTCTTTGCATTGATCACTGAGGAAGGCTTTCTTATATCTCCTTGTATTCAAATAGGTATATCTTTCCTTTTCTCCTTTGCGTTTCACTTTTCTTCTTTTCACAGCTATTTGTAAGGCCTCCTCAGACAACCATTTTGCCTTTTTGCATTTCTTTTTCTTGGGGATGGTCTTGATCACTGCCTCCTGTACAATGTCATGAACCTCCAACCATAGTTCTTCAGGCACTCTGTCTATCAGACCTAATCCCTTGAATCCATTTGTCACTTCTACTGTATAATTGTAAGGAATTTGATTTAGGTCATACTTGAATGGTCTAGTGGTTTTCCTCACTTTCTTCAATTTGTCTGAATTTGGCAATAAGAAGTTCATGATCTGAGCAACAGTCAGCTCCCAGTCTTGTTTTTGCTGACTGTATAGAGCTTCTCCATCTTTGGCTGCAAATAACATAATCAATCTGATTTTGCTGTTGACCATCTGCTGATGTCCATGTGTAGAGTCATTTCTTGTGTTGTCGAAAGAGGGTGTTTGCTATGACCAATGCGTTCTCTTGGCAAAACTCTTATTAGCCTTTGCCCTGCTTCATTCTGTACTTCAAGGCCAAATTTGCCTTTTACTCCAGGTATTTCTTGACTTCATACTTTTGAATTCCAGTCCCCTATAATGAAAAGGACATCTTTTTTGAGTGTTAGTTCTAGAAGGTCTTGTAGGTCTTCAAAGAACTGTTCAAGTCCAGCTTCTTCAACCTTACTAATTGGTGCTTATTATACAGCATGAAATAAGTTAGAAAGAGAAATACCATATACCCTTATGGCAGAAAGTGAAGAACTAAAGACCTCTTGAATAAAGTGAAAGAGGAGAGTGAAAAAGTTGGCTTAAAATTCAACATTCAGAAAACTAAGATCATGGCATCTGATCCCATCACTTCATGGCAAATAGATGAGGAAACAGTGGAAACAGTATCAGATTTTATTTTGGGGGCTCCAAAATCAATGTAGATGTTGACTGCAGCCATGAAATTAAAAGATGCTTGCTCCTTGGAAGAAAAGTTGTGACCAATCTAGACAGCTTATTAAAAAGCAGAAGCATTACTTTGCCAACAAAGGTCCATCTAGTCAAGGCTATGGTTTTTCTAGTAGTCATGTATGGATGTGAGAGTTGGACTATAAAGAAAGCTGAGCGCTGAAGAATTTATGCTTTTGAACTGTGGTGTTGGAGAAGACTCTTGAGAGTCCCTTGGACTGCAAGGAGATCCAACCAGTCCATCTTAAAGGAAATCAGTCCTGAATATTCATTGGAAGGACTGATGCTGAAGCTGAAACTCCAATACTTTGGCCACCTGATAGGAGGAGCTGACTCATTTGAAAAGACCCTGATGCTGGGAAAGATTGAAGGTGGGAGGAGAAGGGGATGACGGAGGATGAGATGGCTGGATGGCATTACTGACTTAATGGACATGAATCTGAGTAAACTCTGGGAGTTGGTGATGGACAGGGAGGCCTGGCGTGCTGCAGTCCATGGGGTCGCAAAGAGTCGGACACGACTGAGTGACTCAACTGAGCACAGTGTATATATATATAGGGTTTAGAAAGATGGTAATGATAATCCTGTATGCAAGACAGCAAAAAAGAAACAGATATAAAGAACAGACTTTTGCAATCTGTGGAAGACAAGGGTGGGATGATTTGAGAGAATAGCATTGAAGCATGTATATTACCATATGTGAAGTAGATGTCCAGTCCAAGTTTGATGCATGAAACAGGGCACTCAAAGCCAGTGCACTGGGACAACCCAGAGGGATGAGATGGGGAGGGAGGCGGGAGGCGGGTTCAGGACGGGGAGACACATGTACACCCCGTGGCTGATTCATGTCAGTGTACGGCAAAAACCACAATAGTGTAAAGTAATTAGCGCCAATTAAAATTGAATGTGAAGTCGCTCAGTCGTGTCCGACTCTTTGCGACCCCATGGACTGTAGCCTACCGGGCTCCTCTGTCCATGGGATTTTCCAGGCAATAGTACTGGAGTGGATTGCCATTTCCTTCTCCAAGGGATCTTCCCGACCCAGGGATCGAACCCGGGTCTCCCGCATCGTAGACAGACGCTTTACCGTCTGAGCCACCAGGGAATTATTAATTAATTAATTATTTTTAATTAATTTAAAATTTAAATTAATTAAATTAAATTAAAATTAATTTAATTAATTTTAATAATTTAAAATAATTTATTTTAAATTATAAAATAATTTAATTTAAAATAATTTAAAATTTAATAATTAAAAATTAATTATTTTTAATTAATTTAAAAAATAACACTCTTGGGATGATAGCACTTTCGATGCAACATGTGGCTAAGCGAAATTTCCCACATAACAGGGGCACCTGATGAGTGGTCTGTGTCTCTTCCAGGAGGTGTATGTTGGCAAGGAGACCCTGTGCACCATCGATGGCCTTCACTTCAATAGCACATATAACGCTAGGGTCAAGGCTTTCAACTCCTCCGGCGTTGGGCCCTACAGTAAGACTGTGGTCCTGCAGACATCCGACGGTGAGCACTGGGGTGTCTCAGGGGAAACAGATTCAGGCCCAGCCCACGTATCAGATGGGCAGACAGGTGGGCAAGGAATATCTGTGAGTTGCTGGTAAAGGAAGCATCGGGGTAAAGGAAAGAGGTGGCAGCTGGGTGAGTCCATCCCCTCCAGCCCTACCCCCTGATCTGCTCACCTTGCTTCCTGCCCACCCATCACAAAGGAAGGAGACATTCCTTCACCCCACTTGCTGGATCTGGAAAGTGAGACTGGAGGTTGAGAGGCACAGGGAGATTACACTCCCTGTGTAGTCTCACTTCCAACGGGCCAAGAGTGGGTGGGATGTCCCAGAGCAAAGAAGGCAGGAGGCTGCCAGGAGGAACTTGCCCCTCAAGCACCCCGTACCAGAGCTCAGATCTGAGTGCTGCAGACCTTGCTGTGTCCTTTCAGGACTCAGGCAATCAAAGCACATCCACACGCCGCTGGATTTTGATCATGTGAATCCTAAGCATCGAGGGGTGATGTAGGGTCTGGTCTGCTACATCGAACATGTACCTGTCGGGCCTCAGGGGTCCCTGGAGGGTACCAGCCCTGTGTTACTGTCAACGTTTGTTCCAGGGCTTCCCTGATGGCTCAGCGGGTAAAGAATCCACCTGCAGTGCAAGAGACACAAGAGATGCAGGTTCCATTCCTGGGTCAGGAAGATTGCCTGGAGGGAGGGCATGCCCACTGCAGTAGTCTTGCCTGGAGAATCCCATGGACAGAGGAGGCTGGTGGGCTACAGTTCATATGGTCACAAAGAATCGGACGTGACTAAGCAACTAGCACTTTCACTTATCCCAGCCCATCCTCTGGCTGCCCTGAGGAACACAGGACAGCCTGAACCGCCCCCCAGGGACGGGCAGATGGTGCTGTCCCAGGGGTGGGCTCCCCAGCTGTGTGCCCCGAGAAGCCCTCACCTGCCAGCAGGCTGTGGGTGGAGGATAGAGCGCGAGAGCTTTGGTGACCCCACTTCACCCCTCTGCCTCTTGAGTCTCTCTCCCATGACGCAGGGCTGGATGTATATTCTCACTCCTAGTAGCGCCCAAAATGTGCATGAGTGCTATAGAAACCAAGATTCCATGAGAGCGTGTAGATGGGGGCCTGGATGTCTGTGTACTTGGCCCAGCTGGGGTCATGGGATTGGGCACTTGTATGAACACAGAGGAGAGAGCATGAATGTGTATATGCATGCGTGTGTGTGTGAATTGAGCAGGGAAGAACACTCAACACCATGTGCCCACTTCCTGAGAGATGCCAGTGAGTCTGTCTGCGAGCCCAGGTCAGAGGCTGCCGGCAAGCTCACCCCAATCCTGCCCCTCTCACCCGCCCCTTCCTTTCCAGTGGCCTGGTTCACGTTTGACCCCAACTCTGGGCACCGGGACATCATTTTGTCCAACGACAACCAGACAGCCACCTGCAGCAGCTATGACGACCGGGTGGTGCTGGGCACGGCAGCCTTCTCCAAGGGTGCGCACTACTGGGAGCTTCACGTAGACCGCTATGACAACCACCCGGACCCCGCCTTTGGGGTGGCCAGGGCCAGCGTGGTCAAGGACATGATGCTGGGCAAGGACGACAAGGCCTGGGCCATGTACGTGGACAATAACCGCAGCTGGTTCATGCACTGCAACTCTCACACCAACAGGTGCGCGCCCCCGCCCTCCCCCGACATGAGGCTTGGGGCCCGGGTCCTCCAACAGGTGCGCGCCCCCTGCCCTCCCCCGACATGAGGTTTGGGGCCCGGGTCCTCCTGCCCCTCCCAGATTCATCAGGATGCGGTGGGGGGCAGTACTCTTGATCACTTTGGTGTCCAGTTCCCAGGGAGATGTGACCGCTGGCCTGCAGCCCAGATGGGAGCATATGACGGAGTGTGGAGCTGGTGGGTGTGCAGGCTGCTCAGCAAGCCCCGAAGCCGGGCTCACCAGTCCTGGGCCCCAGTTCTCCTCCAGGCTCTACTCCACTTTCCTCCACACCCCTCAGCCCAGCCTGAGTTACCACGGAATTCCCCACACACAACCGCAGGGCCTTGAAACAGGCAAGCAGGGGGTTGCAGCGCCCCCGGGGCAGTCACTGTGGCCAGCTGTGACCCGGGCAGCCCCAGCACTGCCTTGCCCTGAGGCTGGCCTAGGAGAGTGGGGTCACCAGGCCAGACACGGGAAACTCGAATCCTGGGGGAGACCCTGGCCCCAGTACTGGAGGGTTGTGGCCCTCCAAGCCATCTCCTTGCTGCGGGGTCTCCTTCCCGGTCTGCTGAGGGCCGTCACCCCTGCTGGGAGAGGCGAGAGGCGCCGAAGAACCAACGCCCCCTGGACTGCAGCACTGGGCTGGGTCAACTCCAGGGGCTCTCAGAGCTCCAGGCCCACCTCAGTGCTCCTGCAGATGGCCCCAGGAGTCGTGGCCTGGGACAGGGACTTGCTGGAGGGTCCCCGGGGGCTGAAGGCAGATGGGACCCCTACTGTCGGTCTTATCAGCGGCTGTGACCCCCTCTCCACAGACATGGGGTAACAGCAGGCAGCTCCTCCCCAGGGGCTGGGCGGCCTGGCCCTGCGCCTGCCCAGCCGTCTGCTCACAGGCTGCCCGAGGACTGGGTCCAGGCCCAGCAGCGCCCTCTCTGCTTGCTCAGGCCAAGCGGGAGCCTAGATACCCTGGGGTGAGAGTGACAACAAGGAGCATCTATCAAGAGCCTACTTTGTGCTGTGGGAAGCACCTGGCTCATGGGATTTCGTTTGGGCTTCAGGAAAGTTTGATTGTTATCACCATTTGGCAGATTATGAGATCAGGGCTTAAAGTTAATGTCCAAGTCTTGGGGCTAATTAGGCATGGTGTCTTCTCTACTACATGACTCTAATTGGTTGCCCCTGAGAAAATTGGAGAAGGAAATGGCAACCCACTCCAGTGTTCTTGCCTGGAGAATCCCAGGGACGGCAGAGCCTGGTGGGCTGCCATCTATGGGGTCGCACAGAGTCGGACACGACTGAAGCAACTTAGCAGCAGCAGCAGGCATGGTGTCAGGGTTTAACTCAGTACCCAGGCTCCAGTTCCAGGGGAAGGGTGGAGACGGGGCTGGGCTGGGCCAGGAGACCCAGGGGGCACTGGGTGGGCCTCCTTCCTGTGCCTCAGGCAGGTCCTTACCGCCACCTGTTGGTCAGTGTCTGAACAGCACCACAGGCCCACTTGCAAGTCCCTCCCACCAGCAGTGTCCCGCCCTGGCTCCGGCCCTGCCCTCTGACAACACCCGCCCAGCACTCCTCGCCGTTTTCCGTGCCCTCAGCCCACCATCCGCTGACCAGCTCTCCAGCTGACCAGCTCGTTCCCCATCAGGAAAGGACAAAAATGGTTTTCTGATCAGAGCAGAGCCTCCTGTGTCAAGGCGGACCTCCACCTCAACTAAGGGAGGAGAGAGTCTAATAGACTCGGCCTGCCCACCCCCGGGAAGGAGACAGGTGAGGGTGACGCCCACCCAGAGACTCGCCCCACCCAGTGGATGCGAATCCAAACCACCTTGAGATGCAGTGTCACAACATTCACCACGAGGGTCCCGATTTGAGTCCTCTGCTCTACGGCGGGTTCTGGGGATGACCGGCTCCCTGCTCCACTGGGGGCACTGTGTCTCCAGGCGAGGGGGTCCCCAGCAGCCCTCAGCTGATCCTCCTGTCCTCACCTCCACCCTGGCTTCTCTCCCCAGGACGGAAGGCGGTGTGTGCAAGGGGGCCACCGTGGGCGTGCTGCTGGACCTGAATAAGCACACTCTGACCTTCTTCATCAATGGGCAGCAGCAGGGCCCCACGGCCTTCAGCCACGTGGACGGGGTCTTCATGCCAGCCCTCAGCCTCAACCGCAACGTTCAGGTACCACGCACCTTCCAGGCTAGGGCCCCTGGCTGGCCCCATCCCCTGCTGCCCGTGGGCCTCCAAGGTGTACTGGACAAAGATGGCTCTAAAGAAGCCGACGGCATGCTGCCCAGCCAGGAGCTTACCTACTGCCCACCCGGGCCTCGCCTGGAGACCGTCTCCTCGGGCATGATGAATCCTTACTTGGCCCCTTGAAAGCAGCAGAGCGGGGGTGGGGTGGGGGGTTGGGGGTGGGGCAGCAAGGGTGCAGGAGGCGGGCAAGTCCTGATGACATGCTCTGGGGAAGCTGCCAGACTGGAAAGTCTGGCAGACTGGCTGAGGCCAGTCCTGGGGGGCCATCTGCTCAGGAGCCCCATGAGGGCGTGAAGGACAGACAGGAGCGTGGAGGGACGCGTGGGCAGTGTGCCAGCCTTTGTTTCCCACACACGGCTCCTCCCCTGGGAAGTATGGGGTTTGGGGCAAAGCTCTGTTTCAAGGTGTCCACTGACTCTGAGTATTATCCTTTATTGATTGATTTGTGGGGTGGCGCAGTGGTAAAGAATCCACCTGCCAATGCAGGAGATGTAGGTTTAATCCCTGGGTCAGGAAGATCCCCTGGAGAAGAAGGGAGCAGCCCACTCCAGTACTCTTGCTTGGAGAATCCCCATGGTCTCAGAGGAGGGGACTGACTGGCTACAGTCCATGGCGGTGCAAGGAGTTAGACACGACAGAAGGAACTTGGCATCCACTCACGCACAAATCAATCAATGCATGTGTGTGCTTAGTCTCTGAGCTGTCTGACTGTTTGAGGCTCTATGGGATATAGTCTGCCAGGCTCCTCTGTCCATGGGGATTCTCCAGGCAAGAAGAGTGGAGTGGCTTGCCATGCCCTTCTCCAGGGGATCTTCCCATTGAACCCACATCTCTTATGTCTCCTGCATTGGCAGATGGGTTCTTTACCACCAGTGCCACCTGGGAAGCTCTTGATTTTTGTCCCTCCATTCATTTGCAAAAGAGCTCTGAGGCAGCCTGAAGTATGGGCTGTTCTTACACAGGGTAAAGAAAACAAATGCAGGAAAGGAAAGAGGGCCATGGAAAGAAAGCAGAAACAAATATAAACCCTGAGCCAAATTTCTCCTGCAGCAAAGAACCTCAGCCTTGCTGAGGCTCCTGGAGGCTGGGGCAGCGTGGGAACCAGGCAGTACGCGGTTCTCACTGTGGGGAAAGAGCTGTGAACAGCTCCTCAGAGTAAGCTCCTGGGCCTGATGGTAGTGATGCCAAGCATAAATAGCAGATTCCACAACACAGAGAAGCCGGGCCGCTGCCCGTGGTGATCCTGGAGCAGAGGGCAGGGCACGGCTGCTGAGCTGCGTGCGTTGAGGGCTCACAGAGCCGCTCTGCCCCTGATCACCACGTCTTCTTTTCCAGGTCACTCTGCACACGGGACTGGAAGTGCCAACGAACCTGGGGCGGCCAAAGCTGTCAGGCAACTAGCCTGCCAGGTCCTGCTCCGCGTGGCCATCCCTCACTGCACTCACATAACCCCTGAGGGAGCACAGCCACATCCCGGGTGCAACCCAGCAGCTGCTGAGCATCTTAGAGATCTGCTTTCTTTGAGGGATGGAGAATGTCTCCAGGCCATGCTCATTGAGGCCACGGAGGGTGGTGAACATGGGTGCTTCCTGTCGTTCCACCGGGCATTACAGACACGAAGAAGGACGTTTGTCAAGACAGCGAGGAAGTATTTGGGGTTTCGTTTGGTTTCCTGCCTTCTGTTTTCAGTGCTTGTCTTTTGCAGGGGGCAGGGAGGGGGACAAGGGGAGAGCAGACCCTGTAATGAGCATCCTGAGAGCAGGAGTCGGGGGACACTCAGAAATCCTGTATCCTTGGTGTCAAGTCTTTGCTGGATGCACCACTTCAGAGAACAAAGGGTGCCGGCTCCCACCTCTGCCAAGAAGTATCATCCGTTAGGTTCTCAGTTCTGGCATATCCAGTGTGTTACGCCACTTACAGACGAAGCCAGGATGCACAGAGAGGGACGTTAATTATTCATCTTGCTCTTTGCCGCTCCCACTGAACTGTGAGAACTTTTTCAAATAGTTTCCTTAGGTCCTTCATTAATCAACCAGTCTCTCTCCCCTCCCCACCCCCTCACACACACGTGCACACACACACACCAGTCTCCGAAGATTCATTCACTCAGTTCTTAAACACAAAACCGTGGAATCTGAAACACTGTGTGCTGAGTCTCCACCTGGTGATGGCTTTTTTTGGGAGCTGGCTCCCCCAGAAGTTAGCTGCAAACCCGTTAACTCTTCTGACACGTGAGGCCCTGGGGAAGCCTCTTATACCCAGTCTACCTTCACTTTGAGACCATCCACAGCCAACATGACAGCACCGTGAGAACAAGGAGTGCCCCAATGGCAGGGAGGCTGTGCCCTGGGGGCGGGCAGGACTCTGCAGAAGGCAGGAAACAGTGGACGCTGCCGAGTTCCTGGCCTTCACCATTCCTCCGTGTGAGGGCTCCACGTGGCCGCGGGGGGCTCCGGGATGAGCCCGCCCCTCCCTGCTGGGAATGCTAACCTTCTCCCTGGAGTCCGCCTCTCGAAAAGAGCCTGCTCCGGGGTCTGAGCCCAGCTGTGCCCCTCTGCTCTCCTCCCCGTCTCTTCTTCCTTGTTGCCTGCCACCTCCCTGTCCAACTGATAGTAAGCCTTTCTCTCCCCTTTTTAAAAGAATATATTTTATCAAGCATTATTTTTGAGGTTGAGGAGTAACTTGCTGGCTTGGATTTTTATAAAACTTAGCCCGTAAACCGGCACCGACTGTGTCTACTTGGTCCTACCTGCTCGTTTAGACGCTGCACTTGCTTTCCGAGTCAGCCCGGCCAGCGCTGTGCAGATCCTACTAGCCTCTATTCAGCAGATGCGACAATCCTACCTCAAGCCCCTGCTCCCAGACGAAGACTGCCGGCCCAACTGTGCCCACCAAGGTGGCCAGGGAGACTGGCCGCCCATGTCTGCAGGAGCCTCCTGGTGCTGTCTAAGCCCCTGCTGCCCAGGTCCCGGCAGCCACCCACTCAGTCGAGGTCCAGCCTCCTCCTTTCCATCCAGCAGGTGGTTCCCAGGGCACATGGAGGTGCCCCGCACCCCGCAAAGCTCCAGCCAGAGCCCAGCAGGCAACTCACACGGCATCCGAATCCTCGCAAGCTGCCTGTCTCTTCTCCGTCCCCAGCATCCTTTCATCTCACTCCGGGGCCACGGCTCTGGGGGACTCCACGTGGAGGGTGGGGAAAGTTCTTGAAGACTGGAGGCCCCAGAGGATCCCCCTGCCTTCCCAGGGCAGGAAGCTGAGGCCGGCAGGTCCAGAAGCATCGGCACTGGGAGTTATCTTTGGAGAAAGACGAGCCCAGTGAGCTGGGAGTGAGGTGTGGCTGGGAAGGCAGCCACAGACGGCCTGGCGGAAGTGGCTCCTTTGAGTGGAGTCTGGGTGAGAGGCTGGGAGCTCCCAGGATCATTGAAGCTGGGTGACCCTGCAACCCAGGCTCTGCGTCTTCAGGGAGGAGCTCCTTGGGATCAGTCTGCACTTGGCGGCACCCTTGGAAGAGCAGTATCTGGGTCAGAAGGAGATGGGCAAGGGAGGAGGAAGGCCTCCTGAGGAATAACATGACTTCCTTCCCACCAGCAGCAGCAGTGGCCCTAAAGCCCTGTGAGTGCAGGAGCAGGCGAGCACCTGCCTTTCCCGGCTCCTCCGGGGCCAGAAGCAATACAGCTGAAACCGAGCACCGCGTCAGGTGGTCCGACAGGCACTCTCCTGTCCTCAGCACAAAACAACTTCTAGGAGCAAGAATGGGCCACAGGGAGAAGGCAGGTCCACGTGTTCTTGAGGGACCAACAGAATGAAGGAGGGACTCAACAACAACTCATGGTTCGTGTTATGCTCTCAAGAAGCCTGGGGTTCAGAGCTACTGCAGGGGTTCTCATCTGCCATCGGATTCCCTTTCCTTTACAACGTGGTGTCGTCTCTGTACATAAGGTGGCATCAAGATGATGCTTTGGTTGAAGGATAACTTGGTATTTGTCTATTGAGCAGTTTCCGGTGAGAAAGGAATTCAAACTAATTTAAGATGTCAAGTTCCATTTCATTGTAAATAATGCCCCAGCCACGTAGATCTGCAGTTTGTTCTTTGCTAGTGAGCAGGTTTGGTCAAAGTGTACGCCTTTCCTTTTAGAATTAATCTCCTTAAAAATTATCCAATAGCATCTCACTGCGTAGCACCCAAGCTCCTAATTCAAAGCAAAGTAAGACATCACACACAGCCGCTTTTCCTGCTCTGTCCTATTTGGGAAAATAACGATCCCACCTGCCGCACAGAGTAACCAACCTGAAACCCATCAAACTGTACATAGTCCAGGATGAGTCCTCAGCACTATACATACTCTGTCGTTTCGACAGCGCCCTCGGGCGCCCCGTGGCTCCCTGCCCCTCTGGTGCCCCTGCCCTCTGCCCACCAGAGCATTCTCAGGAAGGGACCAGGATGCAGGAGCCATGTGTACTTCTTCAAGGGATATCTGCATCCAAGCCTTAGTTGAAAGGCTTGGTCCCCTGAGAGGGCACATTTCAAAACAGGTGAGTAAGTTGCTTATAGATGAAGCTGCTGCCAGCTGTGAGGTATCGTATCCACATACAATCCCCAAAGCACTCAGCACGTCAACACCGAAAAACTACTGCAAGGCTGTGGGTGATGCCAGGAGTTCTTAGTCTCGGCACTCTTGATATTTGGCACAGCGGGGGCCTGTCCTGTGCACCATAGGATGTTTAGAAGCATCCTTGACCTCCCCCCAGTAGATGCCAGCAGTGCCCCAAGTTAGCTGTGACACTTACAAGTGTCTACAGGACTTCCCTGGTGGTCCAGTGGTTAAGAATTCACCTGCCAATGCAGGGGACACAGGTTCAATCCCTGGTCTGGGAAGATCCCACATGCCGCAGGGCAACTAAGTCCAAGAAGCCTACACACCCTAGAACCCATGCTCTGCAACAAGAGAAGCCAGTGTAGCGAGAAGCCTGCGCCCCGCTAGAGAGTAGCCCCCACTCGCTACAATCAGAGGAAGTTCGAACACAGCAACAAAGACCCAGTGCAGCCAAAAACAAATAATAAAATATATTTTTAAAAAACAACTAATTAAAAAAAAAAAGCTTCAAAAGGATCCACAGATGTTGCCACGTATGCCCAGGGAACTCCCTGGCTGAGAACCACTGGGTTATGCTAGCGGTTGGTCATGGGTTGACACGCAGAGTGGTGTGTGGGGCGTCCACGCTGTGGTCCCCAGAAAGGCTGAACCACAAACCTGTGGGGTTCATCCTAACACCCATGACCAGGCCTTCCCAAGTCTGCAGTGTCCTGTCATAAGGGACAGGGCAGGAAAAAGGGGGAGCCTCTCACCGAAGCCAGCCCGTCAGGTCTCACTTTGTATTCCTGAAGGGTCTCCAACCCACCACCATTCCCAGAAAGCCACACTCTACATCTGCGTTCTTCCCAGCCCACTTCTGACTAGAAGCTGCAGGAACGTCTTAGTAGGTGTATGGCCTTCAACTGGTCAAAACGTCAAATCAGGCATCATCAGGAAGCTACTCAAGGCCTATGCAAATCCTGGAAACCACAGTGTTTCTTTCTCGAGCAAGCCAGGAGCTCCTGGCTACTCATCAGTCACATTCATTGATCCACGGCTTGAACTTTAAACAGACTATAAAACAGAGAAGAGTGGGTTTGGGAGAGAATGCCAGGCTCAGCCATCAGAAATGCCTCTCTTTCAACCCAGTACAGGTGGGGCCAAACCTCTTCAGTCTCTCTGTGCCTCAGTCTCCCCACCTGGATGTGGGCGCGGTCACACTAACCTACCTCATCTGGTGTGGTGATGATCGTAGAGTAACGCTTCTTCAAGAACAAAGTGGAGACTTGCATCTACTGAGTCCAGGCCAACGGTTCACACTTGGAGGACAGAGCCTGCGTGGTGACTTTCCTGAGCCTTGTCTGACATGTCTTCCATCCAGAAGCATGTGTTGATTACACAGCTGCCTGGCCAGGAGTGCGTAAAACCGGATTCACCTGAGCATAGAGACAGGACAACCGCTCCTGTTCTCAGAATGGCCTGCTTTGATGGCCCTGTGTGAAGCGCTGCATGCAGGCTACGCACCTGCCTGCAGAAGCTGCCTTGAAACATGGAAAGAGTGACCACTTTCCTGCCTTTGCAGTTATCTTAGCTCTCTTTTAAGGGGACCTTCAGCTGATGATGTTTCTCCTGTTTTCAAAGATCTCTGCAGAACGGTTTTGAAAACCAACATCTAAGCATGAGAAGGCATTCAACCGAACTACCATCTGGAATGCAGGTTGGCCTAAAAGGTGGAGGGCCCGGTGTCCCCACAGGCTGGGACTCACCTGCACTACCTGTTGGGGGGGTGGGGTTCATGGATTTCTTGATGAATGATGTTGACTTGAGTCAGAGTAGCTGGGAGCTGAGACTGCAGGCAAGTCCTTAAGCAGGGAGGCATTGCTTTCTCTCAAGGGGAGCAGAGGGCTGCCTGGCCCGGGTGCTGGGAGACCCAGGGAGCTCCTGGGTGCCATTCCCCAGACTAGGACCTCAGGAAGCCTCCAAGGAAAGAATCCAAGACAGGCTTCAGGTCTGGAAAAGTGACTGCTGGCAATTGTGGACACAGGAGTGCAGTGGGCGTTTCCTGGGTGAGGCTGCAGCTGGGGAAGGGCCCTTCCAACTCCTCAGTGGTGACTGGATGTCCCAGGACCTGGGGTTTTCTCAGCACCAAGAGGAAGTGCAGAGTGAGCAAAGCAGAAAACATTAAATGCATGATGTAGAATTGCTGCTTTCACACTCAGCTGTTGTATTAAGCATGAGAGATGTGTGTTTAACGTTGGCAAAGGAATTTTCAAAGTAGCAAAAAGCTTCATGTCCTTGTTTTAGCTGTCGATGATGGAAGCTCCGTCTTCCTGTCTTTCTTTACCCTGCTTTCCCCCTCCCCCACTCCTCCCCAGCTAGGGCGGGAGCTCTTGGTCCTGATGGTGTTCACATTCCACTGGAAACCCGGAGGAGGGAGGTGGGGGGACGGTATGCAACTTTTTTCTAATTTTTGTATTGGTATGCCAAGCGTTTGTATTTTTTGAATTGCAAACACTGTGCTTTCTGGTCTTCGGGGGTTGGTTGGACTTTGTGTATCGCCTTTTGGAAAACTTGAGTTTTACCACAACCTTAAGCAGATTTGAAATAAATTCTTTTGACACTGCCAACAGCTGAAAGACAAGGTCTGATCTGTGCTTACTGATCAGCAGCTACGTCTGCCTCTCTTTAAAGTTGCCCAAGTGCCAGCTGGATGGGGCAGAGGCTGCAGTGGGGTGGGGTGGGTCAATGTGCTTCTCGGCGTGTGCTCAGGAAATCATGAGGTGATTACATATGCTGTGTGCTAAGTCGCTTCAGTTGAGTCCGACCCTTTGTGACTCCATAGCCTGCCAGGGTCCTCTATCCATGGGATTCTCCAGGCAAGAATACTAGAGTGGGTTGCCATGCCCTTCTCCAGGGGATCTTCCTGACCCAGGGAACGAACTCATTTCTGTCTCCTGCGTTGGCAGGTGGGTTCTTTACCACTAGCACCATATGACTCTCAATTACAAGGAACCATCTCAAACGGTTCATGAAACTCATTTTTGCAAGTAATTGTTAAGAGTTAACACGTGGTTGAGATAAATTCATGAATGAAAAGTTGATCATGGGCTGCAAGTGGAAGCTAACTAAGATTTGGGGAAAATGTCCTAATTGTCCTGGGAGGATGAAGGAGACTGACCAGCCCCTTCACCCACAGACTGAGCCTGGTGTCTGACTGAAAACGGTCACTTTTCTCAAATTGTGCTTCCCAAGAACAGCTGTCTCCTGTGCCCCCACAGCCAGTGACCTGGTCTCAGCCTTCTGTCACCTGCTGGACCAGCGAGTGGTTTAGCCAAGTTTGGGGCCAGTCGCCGACTCTGAGAGCAGAGGGCAGGACACCCCTTAGAGGGAGCTCTTGGCATCGACACAAAGAGAAGGCAGCAGAACGTGGTCAAGGGAGACCCAGCAAAGGCCTCGCCATTCAGCTCAGTCACCCAGAGAGGGGACGTCAGTCACCACTGCCTGGGACGTTACAGGGGGCGGGCAGCCCTGAGAAGGGCTCACTGCTGAAGCAGGTACCTCAGAACTCTTGGCAGAGGGCCTGGAGGGACACGGCAGGGCCCACCAGTCCACGCCCTGTGCCACACACAGGCTTCCCCTCAAGTTTAGGGAGAGGCTCCTCCGGAGTCACGGAGAGGGAAGCTGAGATGAGGCAGGCTGGCTGGTCCTGGAGCTGCACAGACCCTCACTGTTTGCCTGGACTCCGTCAACTCCCCCACCCCAGCATCCCTGATCCCGACTCCCATCCCCTGGGGGGCGAGGCGGGGAAGACCTGAGCTTCAGGTTGCCAAGGCCCTTCTCAGTCCAGGCTTTCCGCACTTGTCGATTTACCACCAACACTGGGGACAGGGAGCACCGGAGACATCTGGGTGACCACCTGGGAACAGACTCCCCCCTGCCCCCTGGGTGACTGTAGCCCTGCCTCTGCTTGCCGGTCAGGGTCAGTTACCTCTGCAAGCTGGTACCCACTGCTGCCTGGGCAAGAGCCTTGGTTCAGTGAAACACAGCTGTGCTCTCTACTTCTTTGTCCACAAGGCCAAGTGCTGTGGGGACGGGAATCAAGAATTCCCTAAGCAGGTGCCTGAGATTAAGGACAGGCTGCTGCTGCTGCTGCTGCTAAGTTGCTTCAGTCGTGTCCAACTCTGTGCAACCCCAGAGGCGGCAGTCCACCAGGCTCCCCCGTCCCTGGGATTCTCCAGGCAAGAACACTGGAATGGGTTGCCATTTCCTTCTCCAATGCATGAAAGTGAAAACTGAAAGTGAAGTCGCTCAGTCGTGACCGACTCTTAGCGACCCCATGGACTGGAGCCTACCAGGCTCCTCCATCCATGGGATTTTCCAGGCAAGAGTACTGGAGTGGGGTGCCATTGCCTTCTCCTAAGGGCAGGTGGTAGTGTTGTATGGCACCAGGACTGATCCACCCAGGTGTATCCATGATCAGGGAGATGCCCTGTGAAGGGGGAGGGCGCTGAGTATGGAAGACACAGCAAGGAAGAACTTAAGCTCCCCCCAGGCGCGGGCTCCTTCCACGGCAGCTCTGCTCTCCACTGTCATTCTCTCTACCGCTAGCCTGGCTGGAGGAAGCCTCATGAACGGGGAAATAAGCAGCACGGTCTTACACGTGATCATCAGTCCTGATCGTGCAGGCTTGCTTGTCACCCTTAGACCTGACTACTTCCAGAGCACCCAGTGGTTACATGGCTCTTCTGTATTTACTCCATAAATTAAAAAGTGAAACAAGAAATAAGGAAAGCAACTTACACTAGAAGCTTGCATGCTTTTCCAGAATTGACTAGCCTGGGACTCTGGTCGAGAGTTGGGCCAAGTGCTCCAGTTATCTGAGCCACAAAGGCTCACGGGAGGTGGGGTGAGGTGGGACTGCCAGGTTTTCTGGCTCCCCATCAATAAGAAAAGGAGTTAAACTGACCAGGTACCCACTCCAATAGGTCATTTCCAGCTCCTCAGATTTTTCCTAGGGCTTTGTCATGTTTGGTGGGCTTCCTTGGTGGCTCAGTCAGTAAAGTGTCTGCCTGCAATGCAGGAGACTCAGGTTCAATCCCTGGGTCAGGAAGATCCCCTGGAGAAGGAAATGGCAACCCACTCCAGCACTTTTGCCTGGAAAATCCCATGGACAGAGGAGCCTGGTGGGCTATAGTCCATGGGGTCACAAAGAGTTGGACACTACTGTTTCACACCTTCTTAAAAAAAAAAAGAGAGAAAAAAAACATTTAAAAACTGCCAAGAACTTCACTGGTGGTCTTAGTGGTTAGGAATCCACCTGCCGATGGTTCCATCCCTGGTCCGGGAAGATCCCACATGCAGTAGACCTAAGGCTGTCCTCCACAACTACTGAACCCATGCATCTAGAGCCCATGCTCTGCAACAAAAGCCACCACAACTGAGAAACCCTTGTACTGCAACCAGAGAGTAGCCCACACACAGCAATGCAGGGACAGAAGACTCAGCTCAGCCGGAAAATGAACTAATTAAAATAAATCTGCCAAAATATAGACCCTAATGAACACTGCCTTTCAAAATAAACCAGAAAAAAAAAATACTTCCAGTGTTTTAATTTAATAAAACATTTCCAATTTTGCTTCAATTCAAAATATATTTTGAACAATATAAATGCCTTCCAAGTCAACTTATGAATCACTTAAGAGAGTCAGCCAGTGGTGAAAAGTACCTCTGTTTTCCCCAAAACTTTATTATTTATTAGGTTTAGATCTGAATTTTTGGACAGTGGGGGGAAAAAAAACCAGAAGACCAAAAATGAAGACCTTTTTTTTAAGTCACAAGCTTTAAGAAGTTCCAATACTTTCAATAAGGGCAATACTATTTAAAAATATATGTATGGCTGCCCCAAGTGATGACTTTGAAGGAGACAAGTTATATTTAACTTATTGGTTGTGTTTTTTAATAGTCATGTTCATTTTTATCAAAAAGTTGTGTTTTATTTATACAGCTTCTTAGAAAGTAGATTTTATACACCTTAGGTAGGCTGAAAATTTAAACTGCTTTTCCCACAAAACAACTGACAAATGATCACATTCTTAATTCTTTCATGATTAAACATTTTTAGAAAATTGAAAACCAATTTTAAGCTAATTATTAGCACCTACAAATCTGTTAAATTATGAAATATCTGCAAGTAAACGCACACGGCACCAGTGAAAAGGAACCTCGAGTGAGCCTCGCTGGAGAATATTAAACATTCTTCTCAATAATTTGACTTCAGATTCACATTGCAGTTGGCCCAATGTGGTTATCATAAAAAAACAGATACTTCAGCAGCTAGAAATTATTTCTTTTCCTTAAGATAAAAAAGTCTGTGAAATACAAAATAAATAAGAATAATCTGGAAGTCTTGTAGGGGTCCAGTTTCGGTCCATTTGGCAGTTTCCCATTTCTCTATTTTATAAAGTAACGTCATTTAGCCACTCTGGAAGAATTTATTTTCTTGATATCAACTTGGCTCAGAATCAGTGTCCCATTTTTGAATTTTCCAACCTGTCCAATCCGTCCACTTGACAAAATACTTGGAGCAGACTTCTTCTTTTTTGATTTCCTACATTTAAAGTGGGAGAAAATTACTATAATCAAGCTTTAAACAAATGATTCCAGCACCACAACCAGGCCACCTGGGTCTGCTCCTGTGAACTCTCAGCTCTTCCCAGGCATGGCCCCCGACCCAACGTAGCACCACCCTCCTTCCTGCGGCTCCTGAACTGCCTCCTGCCTCAGGGCCTTTCCACTGGTTTCTTCTACCCTGAATAATCTGCTATCAGGTCTTTCCAGATCGTCCTCTTTATTCAGTTCTCAAGACTCAGATGTGGCTTCCTTAGAAGAACACACCAGCCCACCCTCAGTGACATTCCCTCATACTGTGCTAAACTCAACCTCCTCACGAAGACTGCCAGTTTCCCTGGTGGCTCAGATAGTAAAGAATCTGCTTGCAACTGGGTTCGATCCCTGGGTTGGGAAGATCCCCTGGAAGAGGGCAAGGCAACCCACTCCAGTATTCTTGCCTGGAGAATCCCATGGACCGAGGAGCCTGGTGGACTACAGTCCGTGGGGTCACAAAGAATCGACACAGCTGAGAGACGAACACTTTGACGAAGCCTGCCCGGACCTGACAAGCCCTGTGTATTTGTTTATCGGTTTTAATGTGTTTCCCGCCCTAAAATGTAAGCTCCTCCAGCGCAGAGACCCTCAATGTGCTCATGGCTGTGCCCCCAACATCTATGTGCCCAGCACACAGCGGAAGACAGACCACATAGCCAGAAACAACTGATCAGCTTCCAGCTGTAGACAAAAGTAGATTTTGAAACAGTAATTTCAGAAGAGACAAAGAGGTACCTGAATGAAAGCTAAGAAATAAGCAGAACGGCAGAAAATCAAGGTTCCACCGCTCACACCCCAGTACTCTCCCTTGTCCGGCTGTGGACAGGCAGGCAGCACAGACCCCGGCCGGTCATGCTGACCCAGCAGTACCTCTCTTAGGAGGGAACAGAGGTCTTGTTGGAAACTTCAGTCCCAGCTTTTCCATCGGTCACTGCACATGTCTGGTGCTTGAAAATAGGTTCCTTATTCAATTCTGAGGGAGTCACCTCATCTTGGACAATTCACTAAATCCTGTATTCCCCCCTCAAGGGCCTGATTTAGGATAAAAGAAGGATAGTGCAGCGCTGCACCAGGCTAGAAACACCACATCCATTCAAGGTATCACCTTCAGAACTAACCAAAAGGTTTATCCAAATCATTCCACCCCAGTGCCAAACTATCACTTACCTGTCTTCCTGCCCTTTCCTCTTCTTTTTCTTGAAAATATCTGTGTCCTTGGCCTGATTTCAGAATCAAAGAAAAAATATGTATCCATAATGGATAATGGAGATTCAAAAAAAGGCAAGAGATTTGTCACCAAAAGCCACAGAGATATCATTTATTTTTAATATTTTTTTCAAGTAGGCACATTAAATGTAACAGACTCAAAGTTTCATCCTAAAACCCTTTCAAGACTGTGAAAGGCCATTCAGAGAAAATGAACAGAAGAAAGGTCAAACCTTCCATTTTAAGCAAAAGGGAAGGGAACACAACATCCGCATACTCTTGTGGTTTGTCATAAGTCCATGTGCTCTATACAACGCAAAAGGCAAAAGAAACAACTTGATATAGCAAAAGGATCAAAGTAGCTCATAATATCTGAACAGGAGTCAGCCATTTCAAAGCAAACCTTTCATGTAAATGAGTCAGATTACGTGGCTGGTATCACAAAATGCAGCTGACTCAAAGAAGTAGACAGAATGGTTATTTAACTTTAGGCTTGTTGTTGCCTAGACTGCTTTCCAAGCAGAGGGGTCCAGCACTGCACTGCAGCAGACTGAACCATCTGTCCATTCTAGTTTAATAAAGAGGCTATGACACCTACCATTCTCTTTTCTTCTTCCTTTGCTGCCTTCTTTTCTTTGATGTGCTCCTGCAAAACCTTGTAATTCACATAACTGTTTTTGGGAGGCTGAAACGAGAAAGTACACTTATCATTTCTTATCTTGCAAACACTTCCCAACATCCCCCATCCTGCCTTGGTCAGGTGTTCCCCTCTGCCGTAACCCGGCTGGGGGTGGAAGGCAGAGGCAGCCGCTCACCCGAGCGCCCAGCATAATGGCACGTTCCTGTTCCAGGACTCTCTCCTTTCCTTTTCCATAGCCTGTGATCCCAAACCGGTGTACTTCCAAGCGAGCCTGCAGACACAAAGCACAATCAGACCCAAGTGCCTTCCAGAGACTCCACAAAGGGAACACAGCCCGAGGGGTACTGCCCATCAGACACGACACACTACACTCTCAACGCTATTATGTGTGACCTGCAGTGGCTGGCTACACCGCGTAAGAGTTCTGTCATGGTGGCAGGTAAGCAGCTTTGTGGAGCTCTCACAAAGGTTCGTGAATTCCCCACACCATTCTCCCACATTTAATGCAGGCAGCTGAAGCTGAGATTTCTCTGCACACAAACCAGTGACAAAATGAGGATGACCCACAGAGCTCTGTGGTGCTGTGAAGTGAAGTGAAGTCGCTCAGTCGTGCCTGACTCTTTGCTCCAGGGAATCTTCCCGACCCAGGGATCGAACCCAGGTCTCCCGCATTTTAGACAGATGCTTTACCGTCTGAGCCACCAGGGAAGTCCATGTGGGGCTTTCAGATCAGACCAGATCAGTCGCTCAGTCGTGTCCGACTCTTTGCGACCCCATGAACCGCAGCACGCCAGGCCTCCCTAAAACAAGCTGTTACCCGCAAAGGCAACAAAGCACCTCCCCAGACATATCTACTCACACCAAGAAACCCTTTATCACAGCAGCTTCAAACACAGGTTCATTTTCTTTAAAAAACATTGTTGGAACTTCCCTGGTGCAGTGGTTAAAAAATCTGCCTTGCAATGCAGGGGATATGGGTCTGACCCTGGTCAGGGAACTAAAATCCCACAGGCCAAGCAGCTATGAGCCTGAGCACGCCATACCCTGTGCACCACAACCAAAGATCCCACACAACACAATTAAGATTCAGTGCAGCCAAATAAATAAATACATTAAAAAACCCAACAACTTAAAAAAACCCATTATATATAAAAAACATATTGTAAAACAGAAAAAGACACCAATATCCACTCTTGGCAGCTGAACTACTTCCTATCTTTTTCCTCACATATTTTTTTTAATTGGAGGCCAATTACTTTACAATATTGTAGTGGTTTTTGCCATACATTCACATGAAACAGCCATGGTTGTACATGTGTTCCCAATTATGAACCCCCCTCCCATCCCATCCTATCCCTCAGGTTCATCCCAGTGCACCAGCCCTGAGTACCTTGTCTCATGCATCGAACCTGGACTGGCGATCTGTTTCAAATATGATAATATACATGTTTCAATGCTATTCTCTCAAATCATCCCACCCATGCCTTCTCCCACAGAGTCCAAAAGTCTGTTCTTTACATCTGTGTCTCTTTTGCTGTCTCGCATATAGGGTCATCATTACCATATATCTAAACTCCATATGTATGTGTTAATATACGGTATTGGTGTTTCCTTCTAGCTTACTTCACTCTGTACAATAGGCTCCAGTTTCATCTACCTCATTAGAACTGATTCAAATGCATTCTTTTTAATGGCTGAATAATATCCCATCGTGTATAGGTACCACAGCTTTCTTATCCATTCATCTGCTGATGGACATCTAGGTTGCTTCCATGTCTGAGCTATTGTAAACAGTGCTGTGATGAACATTGGGGTATACATGTCTATTTCAGTTCTGGTTTCCTCAGTGTGTATGCCCAGCAGTGGGATTGCTGGGTCATAAGGCAGTTCTATTTACAGTTTTTTAAGGAATCTCCACACTGTTCTCCATAGTGGCTGTACTAGTTTGCATTCCCACCAACAGTGTAAGAGGGTTCCCTTTTCTCCACACCCTCTCCAGCATTTATTGCTTGTAGACTTTTGGATCACAGCCATTCTGACCGGCGTGAGATGGTACCTCATTGTGGTTTTGATTTGCATTTCTCTGATCATGAGTGATGTTGAGCATCTTTTCATGTGTTTGTCAGCCATCTGTGTGTCTTCTTTGGAGAAATGTCTGTTTAGTTCTTTGGCCCATTTTTTGATTGGGTTGCTTATTTTTCTGAAATTGAGCTGCAGGAGCTGCTTATATATTTTTGAGATTAATTCATTGTCAGATGCTTCATTTGCTATTATTTTCTCCCATTCTGAAGGCTGTCTTTTCACCTTGCTTATAGTTTCCTTTGTTGTGCAAAACCTTTTAAGTTTAATTAGGTCCCATTTGTTTATTTTTGCTTTTATTTCCATTACTCTGGGAGGTGGATCATAGAGGATCCTGCTGTGATTTACATCAGAGAGCATTTTGCCTATGTTTTCCTCTAGGAGTTTTATAGTTTCTGGTCTTACGTTTAGATCTTTAACCCATTTTGAGTTTGTTTCTGTGTATGGTGTTAGAAAGTGTCCTAGTTTCATTCTTTTACAAGTGGTTGACCAGTTTTCCCAGCACCACTTGTAAAAGAGATTGTCTTTTCTCCATTGTATATTCTTTCCTCCTTTATCAAAGATAAGGTGCATGGATTTATCTCTGGGCTTTCTATTTTGTTCCACTGATCTATGTTTCTGTCTTTTTGCCAGTACCATGCTGTCTTGATGACTGTGGCTTTGTAGTGCAGCCTGAAGTCAGGCAGGTTGATTCCTCCAGTTCCATTCTTCTTTCTGAAGATTGCTTTGGCTATCGAGGTTTTTTGTATTTCCATACAAATTGTGAAATTATTTGTTCTAGTTCTCTGAAAAATACCGTGGGTAGCTTGATAGGGATTGCATTGAATCTATAGATTGCTTTGGGTAGTATACTCATTTTCACTATATTGATTCTTCCGATCCACGAACATGGTATATTTCTCCATCTATTTGTGTCCTCTTTGATTTCTTTCATCAGTGTTATTTATTCCTAAGTATTTGATTCTTTTCTTTGCAATGGTGAATGAAATTGTTTCCTTAATTTCTCTGTTTTCTCATTGTTAGTATATAGGAATGCAAGGGATTTGTGTGTTAATTTTATATCTTGCAACTTTACTATATTCATTGATTAGCTCTAGTAATTTTCTGGTAGAATCTTTAGGGTTTTCTATGTAGAGGATCACATCATCTGCAAACAGTGAGAGTTTTACTTCTTCTTTTCCAATCTGGATTCCTTTTATTTCTTTTTCTTCTCTGACGGCTGTGGCTAAAACTTCCAAAACTATGTTGAATAGCAGCAGTGAGAGTAGGCACCCTTGTCCTGTTCCTGACTTTAGGGGAAATGCTTTCAACTTTTCACCATTGAGGATAATGTTTGCTGTGGATTTATCAAATATGGCTTTTATTACGTTGAGGTATGTTTCTTCTATGCCTGCATTCTAGAGGGTTTTTATCATAAATGGATGTTGAATTTTGTCAAAGGCCTTCTTTCCCATCTATTGAGATAATCATATGGTTTTTATTTTTCAATTTGTTAATGTGGTGTATCACATTGATTAATTTGTGAATACTGAAGAATCCTTGCATGCCTGGGATAAGGCCCACTTGGTCATGATGTATGATCTTTTTAATATGTTGTTGGATTCTGTTTGCTACAATTTTGTTAAGGATTTTTGTATCTATGTTCATCAGTGATATTGGCCTGTAGTTTTCTTTTTTTGTGGCATCTTTGTCAGGTTTTGGTATTAGGGTGATGGTGGCCTCATAGAATGAGTTTGGAAGTTTACCTTCCTCTACAATTTTCTGGAACAGTTTGAATAGGATAGGTGTTAGCTCGTCTCTAAATTTTTGGTAGAATTCAGCTGTGAAGCCATCTGGACCTGGGCTTTTGTTTGCTGGAAGATTTCTGATGATAGTTTTAATTTCCATGCTTGTGATGAGTCTGTTAAGATTTTCTGTTTCTTCCTGGCTCAGTTTTGGAAAGTTGCACTTTTCTAAGAATTTGTCCATTTCTTCCACGTTGTCCATTTTATTGCCATATAATTGCTGATAGTAGTCTCTTATGATCCATGAAATTAAAAGACGCTTACTCCTTGGAAGGAAAGTTATGACCAACCTAGATAGCATATTCAAAAGCAGAGACGTCACTTTGCCAACAAAGGTTCGCCTAGTCAAGGCTATGGTCTTTCCTGTGGTCATGTATGGATGTGAGAGTTGGACTGTGAAGAAGGCTGAGTGCCGAAGAATTGATGCTTTTGAACTGTGGTGTTGGAGAAGACTCTTGAGAGTCCCTTGGACTGCAAGGAGATCCAACCAGTCCATTCTGAAGGAGATCAGCCCTGGGATTTCTTTGGAAGGAATGATGCTAAGGCTGAAACTCCAGTATTTTGGCCACCTCATGCGAAGAGTTGACTCATTGGAGAAGACTCTGATGCTGGGAGGGATAGAGGGCAGGAGGAGAAGGGGACAACAGAGGATGAGATGGCTGGATGGCATCACTGACTCGATGGATATGAGTCTGAGTGACCTCCAGGAGCTGGTGATGGACAGGGAGCCCTGGCGTGCTGCAGTTCATGGGGTCGCAAAGAGTCGGACACGACTGAGCAACTGATCTGATATGATGATCCTTTGTATTTCTGTGTTGTCTGTTGTGATCTCTCCATTTTAATTTCTAATGTTATTGATTTGCTTTTTCTCCCTTTGTTTCTTGATGAGTCTGCCTAATGGTCTGTCAATTTTATTTATCCTCTCAAAGAACAAGCTTTTGGCTTTGTTGCTTTTTGCTATGGTCTTTTTTGTTTCTTTGCATTTATTTCTGCCCTAATTTTTAAGATTTTTTCCTTCTACTAACCCTGGTGTTCTTCATTTCTTCCTTTTCTAGTTGCTTTAGGTGTAGAGTTAGGTTATTTTTTTTGACTTTTTTCTTGTTTCTTGAGGTATGCCTGTACTGCTATGAACCTTCCCCTTAGCACTGCTTTTACAGTGTCCCACAGGTTTTGGGTTGTTGTGTTTTCATTTTCATTCGTTTCTATGCATATTTTGATTTCTTCTGGGATTTGTTGGTTATTCAGAAGCATGTTGTTCAGCCTCCATGTGTTGGAATTTTTAATAGTTTTTCTCCTGTAATTGAGATCTAATCTTACTGCACTGTGGTCAGAAAAGATGCTCAGAATGATTTCAATTTTTTTGAATTTACCAAGGCTAGATTTATGGCCCAGGATGTGATCTATCCTGGAGAAGGTCCGATGTGCCCTTGAGAAAAAGGTGAAATTCGTTGTTTTGGGGTGAAATGTGCTATAGATATCAATTAGGTCTAACTGGTCTATTGTATCATTTAAAGTTTGTATTTCCTTGCTAATTTTCTGTTTAGATGATCTATCCATAGGTGTGAGTGGGGTATTAAAGTCTCCCACTATTATTGTGTTACTGTTAATTTCCTCTTTCATACTTCTTAGCATTTCCCTTACATATTATTGTGCTCCTATGTTGGGTGCATATATGTTTATAACTGTTATATCTTCTTCTTGGATTGATCCTTTGATCATTATGTATGTCCTTCTTTGTCTCTTTTCACAGCCTATATTTCAAAGTCTATTTTATTTGATATGAGTATTGCTACTCCTGCTTTCTTTTGGCCTCCAAATTTGCATGGAATATCTTTTTACAGCCCTTCACTTTCAGTCTGTATGTGTCCCTTGTTTCAAGGTGGGTCTCTTATAGACAACATATATAGGGGTCTTGTTTTTGTATCCATTCAGCCAGTCTTTGTCTTTTGGCTGGGGCATTCAACCCATTTACATTTAAGGTAATTATTGATAAATATGATCCTGTTGCCATTTACTTTGTTGTTTGGGGTTCGAATTTATAAACCTTTTCTGTATTTTCCATCTAGAGAAGATCTTTTGGCATTTGTTGAAGAGCTAGTTTGGCGGTGCTGAATTCTCTCAGCTTTTGCTTGTCTGTAAAGCTTTTGATTTCTCCTTCATATTTGAATGAGATCCTTGCTAGGTACAGTAATCTGGGCTGTAGGTTATTTTCTTTTGTCATTTTAAGTACGTCCTGCCATTCCCTCCTGGCTTGAGGAGTTTCTATTGAATGATCAGCTGTTATCCTTATAGGGATCCCCTTGTGAGTTATTTGTGTTTTTCCCTTGCTGCTTTTAATATTTGTTGTGTTTGATCTTCGTTAATTTGATTAATATGTGTGTTGGGGTGTTTCGCCTTGGGTTTATCCTGTTTGGGACTCTCTGGGTTTCTTGGACTTGGGTTGCTATTTCCTTTCCCATTTTAGGGAAGTTTTCGACTATTATCTCCTCACATATTTTCTCATGGCCTTTCTTTATGTCTTCTTCTGGAACTCCTACAATTCACATGTTGGGGCATTTAACATTGTCCAGAGGTCTCTGAGGTTGTCCTCATTTAATTCTTTTTTATTTTTTCCTCTCTGCTTCGTTTATTTCTACCATTCTATCTTCCACCTCACTTATTCTATCTTCTGCCTCAGTTATTCTACTGTTGGTTCCCTCCAGAGTGCTTTTGATCTCAGTTATTGCATTACTAATTATTGATTGACTTTTTTGTTTCTTCTAGGTCCTTGTTAAATGTTTCTTGCATCTTCTCAAAACTTGTCTCCACACTATTTATCTGTAACTCCACTTTGTTTTCAAGATTTTAGATCATTTTTACTATCATTATTCTGAATTCTTTTTCAGGTACGCTCCCTATCTCTTCCTCCTCTTTTGTTTGGTTTGGTGGGCTTTTATCATGTTCCTTTACCTGCTGAATATTTCTCTGCCTTTTAATCTTGTTTAGGTTGCTGTGTTTGGGGTGGCCTTTCTGTATGCTGAAGTTTGTGGCTCCTCTTTATTGTGGAGGTTCCTCCCTGTGGGTGGGGTTGGACGAGTGGCTTGTCAAGGTTTCCTGGTTAGGGAAGCTTGCGTTGGTGTTCTGGTGGATGGAGCTGGATATCTTCTCTCTGGAGTGCAATGATGTTTCCAGTAGTGAGTTTTGAGGTGTCTATGGGTTTGGTGTGACTTTTGGCCACCTGTATTTTTGTGCTCAAGTTTATGTTCCTGGGTTGTTGGAGAATTAGCTTGGTAAGTCTTGCTCTGAAACTTGTTGGCTCTTGGGTGGAGCTTGGTTTCAGTGTAGGTATCGAGGCTTTTGGATGAGCTCTTGTCGATTAATGTTCCCTGGAGTCAGGAGTTTTCTGATGTTCTCAAGTTTTGTATTTAAGCCTCCTGCCTCTGGCTTTCAGTCTTATTCTTACAGTAGCCTCTAGACTTCTCCGTCTATACAGCACTGATGATAAAACATCTACGTTAATGGTGAAAAGATTCTCCACAGTGAGGGATACCCAGAGAGGTTCACAGAGTTACACGGAGAAGAGAAGAGGGAGGAGGGAGATAGAGGTGAGCAGGAGGAGAAGAGGGGGAGTCAAAAGGAGAGAGACCAATGTAGCTTGTAATTAGTTCCCTAAGTGTTCTCCACAGCCCGGGACACGCAAAGAGATTCACAAGAGTTAAGCAGAAAAGAGAAGGGGGAGGGAGGAGATAGAGGTGACCTGGGGGAGAAAAAGGAGTCAAAACGGGAGAGAGCACTCAAGCCAGTAATCATACTCCTAAGTAAAAATGGGTACTGAAGATTGGATTCTTTAAGGTACAGAATTGATAACAAATACCAAAAAAGCAAAGATTAAAAATCTAGAGTAGACATTAGACTCTCAAAAATATAATATTAAAAAAAAAACAAAGTCACAAAGGTTATAAAAATATATATGAAATTTGCTTTAAAAATAGGGTCTTCTTTTTTGCAAGGTAATAGGTTTTAAAAATGAAAATTAAAGGAGTAATAAAGAACTTAAAAATTAAAAAAAATTATAAGTGATAATAGAAAAATCTATATAGGAATTTCTCTGGAGCTGTTGAGGGCAATGTGGGGTCAGTTCAGTTTCAGCATATACTTCTTCTCAAGGTCTACAGGTCCCTTCCAATGTAGCCAATGCTGCTGCTGCTGCTGTTGCTGCTAAGTTGCTTCAGTTGTGTCCAACTCTGTGCAACCCCATAGACGGCAGCCCACCAGGCTCACCCGTCCCTGGGATTCTCCAGGCAAGAACACTGGAGTGGGTTGCCATTTCCTTCTCCAATGCATGAGAGTGAAAAGTGAAAGCGAAGTCGTTCAGTCATGTAGGACTCTGCGACCCCATGGACTGCAGCTTACCAGGCTCCTCCATCCATGGGATTTTCCAGGCAAGAGTACTGGAGTGGGGTGCCATCGCTTTCTCCTGTAGCCAGTGCTAACAGGGTTTTAATCTGTTGCACCTGCCACTTCCAAAGTGGTTCCCTCTTCTTCGTTTATTTTGGCTTCCTCTGTTTGCAAGTCTTTTCAGTATCTAACTTCCTCCTTGACACAAGGGGGCAAAGGTGGTCATTTATTTAGGCTCACTTGTTCAGTTGTGCTGCGGGGAGGGAGGAACACTGCAAACAAATATCACTGGCGTATGTGGGGAGTGCTTGCAGTGTCTGGGCTGCACTGGGTTTGCCCCTGCTCACGGCGTGTGTGCTTTCCTGGTCTACACTGCTCAGGCTCCAGGTTGTTCTGCTGGAGAACCATCTAAGGCGGGCCCTGGGATGCGTGCACTTCCCAGGTATAAGCCGCTCAGGTTCAGGTTCTCAGGTACTCCGCAAGGGCACAGACTCGGTTGGGTCTGCGTTTTGTGCCCTTCTGAGGTCCTAGCAGCTCAGGCGACCAGGTGCTTGGCGAGCACACTCTCCTCAGGTAGGGGTGCATCTTATCACCTCCCTGGTCCCAGCCGCACGGGAGTGCCATCTCAGGTGTGCCGTGTGTCTCCTCTGGGGAGCTGATCTCTGTCTGCGACCCTTCTGGTGGATGTCAACCATCTAGGATCCCAGGAAGACTTGGTTTGCAACTGGGAGCCTGCTTGTAGTTTGGTAGAGGATGCTGTCTCTCAGGGCCGAGTTTGTCCCTTTCCAGCTCTGGCTGTCGCCTGCCTGCCTCCCTACCTCTGGCGGGGGATGGGCCAGTCCGCAGCCGGCTAGCTCTCCTCAGGTATTCATTCAGTCCTTTGTTCTGTGAGCGGGTCTGGCAGTGCCTTAGGTTAGAGCTTTTTGTAGGAAAGTTCTCTCTCTCTTTTCTCTTTTTTATTTTCCTCTTTCTCTCTCTGGCTATTCCACAGTTTGGGTTGCTGTCTCACATCAGCTCCCTCAGATCGCCCTCAGGGCATTCGGGCCCGGACCTTCCCTAAGCAAAGCAGCCCATGCCTCCCGGTTAGCCCCCGCTTGCTGGTGGCAGACGGGAGCATCTGGGCTACTTCTCCACTGGGAATTGCAGTTAGGCGCGCAATCTGTGGGTTTTATTTATTTATTTATTCTTTCCTCCAGGTTATGTTGTCCTCTGAGATTCAAAACTCCCCACAGACCCGCAGGTGAGATGGTTTACTGGTGTTTGGAAACATCTCTTTTACAACTCCCTCCCTGGGACAGGTCTCCATCCCTAACTCTTGTCTCTCTTTTTCTCTTTATATTTTGTCCTACCTCCTTTCGAAGACAATGGGCTGCCTTTCTGGGGGCCTGGTGTCCTCTGCCAGCGTTCAGAAGTTACTTTGCGGTATTTGCTCAGCATTCAAATGATCTTTCAATGAATTTGTGGGGGAGAAAGTGGTCTCCCCATCCTGTTCTTCCGCCATCTTAGGACTGCCCCCTTCTCACACATTTTTAAAACCAAGTTACAACCAGAGAACACAAACATCCCTGTTTTTCCTACCACTATATCATGGACACTATAATCATAAAACCCGCGTGTTTTAAACGACTACACAATGTTCAATCCAGTAAATGCAGTGTGCCCTGCGTCACCGTTCCCCGACCATTGGACAACATAGAAACACATGCATTTGGGGTATTAAAAGATGAAAAAATAATTTCAAAACACCTACCTTTTCTAAGTTAAATTCTTGTATATCCACATCTTTATCAAGATGGTTTTGGTCTTTAGTTTTGGTCTGAAAAGAAAAAAATAATTATTAAGGTCATCTGTTCCTTACAGTATCCATCCACCAAGAGAGTAGTCATGTTTTTAAAAGCTGTGAAACTGGCCCAGATGCCTAGATAACAAACAATAACATATGCTTGTGGCACAAAAGCCTAATTAACAGCGAATGGAAGAAAAACGGAGAAAATAAATTTAAGGTTTCAAAGTTTAAGAAAGGATTGATGAGAAACTAAGAAAAAAGAGGAGTGAGTAAGGGAGAGACCAGTGTCTGTATCTCACGCAGTGTATGGGGGAAGCTCTGCATAGTGAGGGGTTTAGAAAGGGATAACTGCCAAGCAGGAATGCTAGAAGGTAAAAAGTCGTATTTAAATAATTCTCAGGACTCAGGACTTGGTGATTTCATTGCTGTGGCCGGGGGTTCAATCTCTGGTTGAGGAATTAAGATCCCACAAGCCATGAGGGAGAAAGTGAGGGAGGGCGGTTGGAGGGGAAGGAAAGGGAGAAAGGAAGGAAGGAAGGAAAAAAGGCATAAAGGAACAAATTTCTTTCAGGAACATCAGGAATCTAGAAATGATGGGAGATGGGGATTCATAATTCCCAATAGAAAATAATGATACTGCAAATGCCATCAAGATATGTGACTCTTTACATCAATATACCCCCTGGTTATGGTTACCAATCCATGCAATTAACCAGAAGTTTGAGACTTCAAGGAAACTCTCTTGTCAATCTGGCCAAGGACAGAGGTCACTATTCAACCCCCAGGCCATCCTAGCCATGCAGCATTTTGAAAAGTAGTTCTGGCCTCCGGCTCCACAGGGCAGGGCCAGTGCAGGGTACAGCTGTCTTGTGTGGACAGCAATGGACAGGGGAGCGGCTTGTTAAAACCCCTCTGCTGGTCACCTGCCTGAATGGAGTAGGCTCACTTTAGTTATTCTTCCCTTTTTCCTCTCTTTAACTGCACATCTTCCCAGCTTCTTGTAGCCCAGCTGTTCTACAAGTATGTAGTATCAGCTCCAGCCCTGTGAGAGGTGGCTAAGGCTAGCTGGGATCACCAGCCCCAAACTGGGCCCTACTGGGCCCGCACAGGGCCCAAGGAAGGGCCTTTCAGGGTCAGGTGCAGAAAACTCAACCCCCAGATCAAGTTGAGCAACTCAGTTTTGAACACACTGAAGCCCGTAACCCAGACACACCTGCACAGAACCCTGATTACCTCACCTTTCCCTCTTCCTTCAATAACCTCTCCCCATGCCTAAGATCATCGTGCTTATCCCATGAAGACCCCAACTCCCTCACTTTTGAGAGGCAGACTGAGACTTGTCCTCCCATCTCCTCGTTTGGCTGCCTAGTGAATAAATTGTACATCACAGGATCTCAGTGGCCGGTTTGCTGCACGTTGGGCAAATGGATCTGGTTCGGTAACAGATCCTTCTTCATAGTAAAAACAAACATCTGGGAAAAATTCTTGGCTAATTATTTCACGATGCTGACTCTATTACCATGACCCCACCACTACCTTAACTTTCGTTTCTATTTTTAACTTTAAAACCACGTTAGCACATTAATCAGTGGTCTCTCCTGTTTTCTTTGCTCCTATCCTCACTGTGGTAGGAGGCCCTACTGTCTGCAAGCAACACTCAGTCCTTCTCTACCTCTAGGCTCACAAGAGAACTGGGCTTTGCTCCCTACTTGGAGTTAGGGACTCTGACTTGACTTGTTTTAGCCAAAGACATGAGAACAGAAGGAAGCATATCCCTTCCACAGAGAACCTTTAAGAGCCTTTATCGACTTACCTTCTTCAGCAAATGGTGGAGCCCCTATCACCCTGACAATCCTGATGAACACATTCTGCTACTGCTGCTGCTAAGTCGCTTCAGTCGTGTCCAACTCTGTGCAACCCCATAGACGGCAACCCACCAGGCTCCCCCGTCCCTAGGATTCTCCAGGCAAGAACACTGGAGTGGGTTGCCATTTCCTTCTCCAATGCATGAAAGTGAAAAAATAAAGTGAAGTCGCTCAGTCGTGTCCGACTCTTAGCAACCCCATGGACTGCAGCCCACCAGGCCCCTCCGTCCATGGGATTTTCCAGGCAAGAGTACTGGAGTGGGGTGCCATTGCCTTCTCCAGATGAACACATGACGTGAGAACAAAATTAACTTCTGCCTTTAAACCACTGAGGTGTAAGGGACTACTTGTTACAGAACCACCGTCTCACCTATGCTCACTGATAAAGCCTCCCTGTCCCACACACAAGAGAGAGAAATGTCTGGAGATTCTGAGAACTTGTGTGTGAGGTTATGAAGAAGAGAGCAAGCTATAAAAAGAAGCTGGGACTTCCCTGGCAGTGCAGGTGTTGAGACTTTGCCTTTCAATTCAGGGGCTGCGAGTTTAATCCTTGGTCAGGGAACTAAGGAAACCAGATCCCTTACCCTGGCCTCCAAAAACTTGAAACATAAAATGGAAGCTATATTGTAACAAATTCAGTAAAAACTTTAAAACTGGTCCATATTGAAAAAAAAAAAAAGAGGAGGAGCAGTTTGGGAGGAATGCGTGGGATGAGGGGGGACGGCAAGCAGGTTACCAGGCTCAGTGATCTTTCTGATGGGCTGACCAAAAGCATTTTCTCCTGCACTGGTGAGATTTTGATCTATTAGTTACACTGTCTGATCTTTGTCCAATTAGAGAAGAGTTGGGTAAATAAACACTCTCTCTTTAATATGCCAGCATTTCTGGGAATATTGAGAATTTTATACATGTCTTCTTGAGTGTAAATTATTATTTCAGGGGGCAGGAGGAGGTCCCAAGATGGTAGAGGAATAGGACAGGGAGACCACTGTCTCCCCAACAAATTCATCAAAAGTTCATCTGAATGCTGAGCAACTTCCACAAAACAACTTCTGAACGCTGGCAGAGGACACCAGGCACCCAGAAAGGCAGCCCATACTCTTCAAAAGGAGGTAGAACAAAATATAAAAGAAAGAAAGACAAAAGAATTAGGGATGGAGACCTGTCCTGGGGAGGGAGTTGTGAAGGAGGAGAAATTTCCAAACTGTAGGAAACCCTCTCACAGGTGGGTCTGTGGGGAGTTTTGGAAACTCAGAGGGCAACATAACTGGGAGAAAAAAAAAGCCCACAGCATACGCGTCTAACTGCAACTGCCAGTGGCCACGTAGCCCAGAGGCTCACGTCCACCACCAGCGGCGGGGGCTGGAGAGGGAGGTGCAGGCTGCATAACTGGTGCTTAGGGTAAGGACTGGGCTTGAATGGCCTGAGGACAATCTGAGGGAGCTAACGTGAGATAACTTTCCCATGAAAGGCTCTAACTTGCAGCCTGACAAAGGACACGACTCACACACGCCAAAGGCTTGAGCGAATACCAAAGGACAGCTGGCCAGCTACAGACCGGTCCCTCCCCGCTGCCAGAGGCAGAGAGGCAGAGAGGCAGGTGGGTGACAGCCAGAGCCGGAAGGCAAGGGACTGCTCCATTCTCAGCCCCAGAGACCAGCATCTTCCACCAAACTGTGAGTAGGCTCCCAGTTGCTAACCACGTCTTCCTGGGATCCTGGATGGTTGACATCTGCCAGGAGGGTTGCACCCTGAGATCAGCTCCCCAGAGGAGACACACGGCACACCTGAGATGGTGCTCTCCCAGCGCACCCAGGAAACCAAGTGGGTGGGACCCGGAAGGTGATGAAGATGCACGGCCTACCTGGGACAGCGCGCTCGCCACGCACCCGGTTGCCTGAGCTGCTCGGACCTGGGAAGGGCACAAAACACACACCCAGCCGAGTCTGTGCTCCTGTGGAGTACCCGAGAACCTGAACCTGAGCAGCTCAGACCTGGGAAGTGCACAAAACACAGGGCCCGCTTTGGACAGTGCCCCTGCAGAGCACCCTGGAGCTGGGGCAGACCCAGTGTGGTCCACACACTGCGAGCACTCCCCACACACGCCAGTGATATTTGTTTGCAGTGTTCATCCCTCCCCACAACACAACTGAACAAGCGAGCCTAAATAAGTGACCACCTTCGCCCCTTGTGTCAGAGTGGAAATTAGATACTGAAAAGACTTCCAGAGGAAGCCAAAAGAAACAAAGAGGGAACTGCTCTGGAAGTGACAGGTGCAACAGATTAAAACCCTGTAGTTAATAACACTGACCATGCATTGGAGGGGCCTATAGACCTTAAGAACAAGTACAAGCTGGAACAAGCAACTATGTGAAACAGAACTGACCACACACTGCCCAAACAGCTCCAGAGAAACTCATAGGTATATTTTTACTATTATCATTTTTTAACTTTTTTTAAATTTAAGTCCTTTATTACAATTTTAATTTTCATTAGTATAACCTACTATTACCTTGCAAAAAAAAAAAAACTCTATTTTTAAAGCAAATTTCATATATTTTTAAAATAATTTTTGTGATTGATTTTGTTTTTGTATTTTTGAGAGTCTAATCTCTACTGTAGATTTTTAATCTTTGCTTTTTGATATTTGTTATCAATTTTGTACCTAAATTTAAGAATCTAATGTTCAGTATTCATTTTCACTTAAGGGTGTGATTACTGGCTTGATTGCTCTCTCCCCTTTTGACTCTCCCTTTTCTCCACCAGGTCACCTCTATCTCTTCCTTCCCCCTTCTCTTTTCTACTTAACTCTGTGAATCTCTCTACGTGTTCTGGGCTGTGGAGAAAGGTTGCTGCTGCTGCTAAGTCGCTTCAGTCGTGTCCGACTCTGAGCGATCCCATAGACGGCAGCCCACCAGGCTCCCCTGTTCCTGGGATTCTCCAGGCAAGAACACTGGAGTGGGTTGCCATTTCCTCCTCCAGTGCATGAAAGTGAAAAGTGAAAGTGAAGTCGCTCAGTTGTGTCCGACTCTTAGCGACCCCATGGACTGCAGCCTACCAGGCTCCTCTGTCTATGGGATTTTCCAGGCAAGAGTACTGGGGTGGGGTGCCATTGCCTTCCCCGGGAGAAAGGTTAGGGAACTGATTACTGGCTAGATTGGTCTCTCTCCTTTTGACTCCCCCTCTTCTCCTCCTGGTCACCTCTATCTCCCACCTCCCTCTTCCTCTTCTCCATGTAACTCTGTGAACCTCTCTGGGTGTCCCTCACTGTGAATTGTTTCAGCATTAACCTAGATGTTTTATCATCTGTGCTGTATGAATGGAGACATCTTGATGCTACTCTAAGAATAAGACTGAAAGCTAGAGGCAGGAGGCTTATCTCCAAAACTTGAGAGCACCAGAGAACTGCTGATTCCAGGGAACATTAGACCAGAGCTCACCCAAAACCCTCCATACCTACACTGAAACCAAGCTCCACCCAAGAGCCAACAAGTTCCAGAGTAAGACATTCCATGCAAATCTCCAGTAAAGCAGGAACACAGCCCTGAGCATTAAAAGACTGGTCAACCACCTGCAAAAGAATGAAACTAGAACACTTTCTAACACCATACACAGAAATAAACTCAAAATGGATTAAAGAAAGACCTGAAACTATAAAACTCCTAGAGGAAAACACAGGCAAACACTATCTGACATAAATCACAGCAAGATCCTCAATGACCCACCTTCCAGAGTAATGGAAATAAAAGCAAAAATAAACAAATGGGATCTAATTAAATTTAAAAGCTTTTGCACAATGAAGGAAACTATAAGCAAGGTGAAAAGACAGCCTTCAGAATGGGAGAAAATCATTGCAAATGAAGCAATTGACAAAGAATTAATCTCAAAAATATACAAGCAGCTCATGCAGCTCAATTCCAGAAAAATAAATGACCCAGTCAAAAAATGGGCCAAAGAACTAAACAGACATTTCTCCAAAGAAGACATACGGATGGCTAACAAACACATGAAAAGATGTTCAACATCACTCATGACCAGAGAAATGCAAATCAAAACCACAATGAGGTACCATCTCATGCCACTCTGAATGGCTGCTATCCAAAAGTCTACAAACAATAAATGCTGGAGAAGACGTGGAGAAAAGGGAAGCCTTTTACGTTGTTGGTGGGAATGCAAACTAGTACAGCCACTATGGAGAACAGTGTGGAGATTCCTTTAAAAACTGGAAATAGAACTGCCAAATCACCCAGCAATCCCACTGCTGCGCATACACACGGAGGAAACCAGAACTGAAAGAGACACATGCACCCCAATGTTCATTGCAGTACTGCTTACAATAGCCAGGACATGGAAGGAACCTAGATGTCCATTGGTAGATGAGTGGATAAGAAAGTTGTGGTACATATACAGAGGGGAATATTATTCAGCTATTAAAAAAGATCGCATTTGAATCAGTTCTAATGAGGTGGATGAAACTGGAGCATATTATACAGAGTGAAGTAAGTCAGAAACACCAATACTGTATATTAACGTAAATATATGGAATTTAGAAAGATGGTAACGACAACCCTATATGCAAGGCAGCAGAAGAGACACAGATATAAAAAACAGACTTTCGGACTCTTGGGGAGAAGGCGAGGGTGGGATGATTTGAGAGAATAGCACTGAAACATGTATATTACCATATATGAAACAGATGACCAATCCATGTTGGATGCATGAAACAGGGCACTCAAAGTTGGTGCATTGGGACAACCCAGAGGGATGGGATGGGGAGGGAGGTGAGAAGGGGGTTCGGGATGGGGAACAAATGTACACCCATGGCTGATTCATGTCAATGTATGGCAAAAGCCACCACAATATTGTAAAGTAATTAGCCTCCAATTAAAATAAATTAATTCAAAAATTATTTCAACTAGATTAGTTTCTTCCTAATACCTCTCTGACTGGATCAACTAAAGAGCAGGGGACTTGGTACAGCTGAAGGGTGATGCTCAAGGGTAGCCCTGGAATACTGCAGGCTTCCCAGGTGGCTCAGCAGAAAAAGAATCATCCTGCAATGCAGGAGACAGACTATGGTTTGATCCCTGGGTCAGGAAGATCCCCTGGAGGAGGGCATGGCAACCCAATCCAGTATTCTTGCCTGAAGAATCCCATGAACAGAAGAGCTTGGCAGGCTACAAGGCTGCAAAGAGTCGGACATGACTGAAGCAACTGAGCGTGCACGCAGGCTGGGATACTACAGACTATGAGGGCAGTAAGAAGCGGGGGCAGTAACCGGGCAGAATGTCTTTAGGGCTAAGGACACTTCTGGCGCAGTGCACTCATGTTCCTAAAGGGACAAACAGCCTAACTAACCTACACTCCCCCCACTAGTGTCGCAGCTAGGCAACACCTTTGAAGCCAGAAAGCCTGGGGTCAGAACTTGAGCACTTTTATCATACCACAACACTTCATCTGGAATCCTAAGAAAATTCAGAAGAAAATAATGTGAATATACTGAATACTGTGTACATTTCCGTCCTTTGTTTTGCCCATCTTTGCATGAAATGTTCCCTTTGTATCTCTAACTTTCTTGAAGAGAGCTCTATAATCTTTCCCATTCAATGGTACACAATGGGATATTGTGTACCATTTCCAGTGGGGTTTAAGACAGCAACTCATAATTAAGCACAGTCACATTTCTGTAGCAATGCCTATAAATATTTATGTCAAATGGAACCAACAAAAGTAACTCTTAAGCCTCACATCAGTTCAGGTCAGTTTTGCTGCCAAATAAATCTGTACCAAAAAAAAACCCAAAAAAAATCTAACCTTGTGCTTTCCAAAGCTCTAGGGTATTAGAGTTGTATATATGGGATGGTGGGGTGACTGTTTATATGCAAGCAAATCATTAAATCTCTCTAGGCATCAATCCCCTCTGCAAAAGGAAAACAGGTCACATGAATTGTGAAGATTCACTGAAATACTGAACTAGTTAAGGAACATAAATAATCACTTTTAGTCCACAGCAACCACTCAGGAAATGGGGCTTCCCTAGGGACTTAGATGGTAAAGAATCTCCTGCAATGTGGGAGACCTGGGTTGTATCCCTGGGTCATGAAGATCCCCTGGAGAAGGGAATGACTACCCACTCCAGTGTTCTTGCCTGGAGAATCCCATGGACAGAGGAGCCTGGTGGGCTACAGTCATGGGACTGCAATGAGTTCGACATGACTGAGCAACAAATATACACAGTAAGCTTTCAGGAAATACTGGCAAATCTTTACCCAGCAATGCATTACATGCTCAGAAGCAGCATATGTGTACCACAGCCCATGCCATAGGATCCACGCGTCCCTTCTGATCTACGGTACACTGCTCTATTGTTTTTACTATGTCTTTCTTGTCTCTTTTCTACAGAGGCCACAGAGGAGGCTAAGGTTCATGAGATGGACCCGTGCTATGCGTGGAGAAATAGGCTTATCAGATACAGCCCTGACGGCCGAATAATACTTGGACCATTTAAGCTACATCTGACCCTTTTTTCGGAGAAGGCAATGGCACCCCACTCCAGTGTTCTTGCCTGGAGAATCCCAGGGACGGCGGAGCCTGGTGTGCAGCCGTCTATGGGGTCGCACAGAGTCGGACACGACTGAAGCGACTTAGTAGCAGCAATAGCAGTGACCCTTTCTTAAGAGCACAGGAACTTTCTTCCTCACAGGCAGCCTTGCACTCATTAAAGAGTGGGCTCATCCACTCCACTCTCAAATCACAAGTCTAGGCCACCCCATTTTGAACCTTGTCCCTGCAGTAAACACCTCACCCAGTCCCCTCATGCCTCTGGCTACTGCTTTACCTATAATCCATTTACCATGCAGGGGACACAGCAATCTTTTAAAATATAAATCAGATCATTTCATGCCCCTGCTTAAATTCTTCCATGTGGTTCTCCATGCACTTTAAATCCGAAGGCCCCAAGCCTCTGGGGCCTGGTGTGACTGGTCCCAGCCTATCTCTCCAACAGCTCACACCTGCTCCCCTCTGTCCTCCTCCTGCAGGCCTCAATACAGCTCAGGACATCAGCAGAGCCATCTTCTGCCTACACTGCTCTCTTCTCTCCCATCCCTGGCACCCTTCAACACAGTGTCAGCCTAGAGTCACCTCCTCGGACACTTCCAACCACCTACTCCAATGGAGGTTCTGCCTTTTACTCTCAGGACCCTGCATCTTTCCTTCAGAGTGTTTATAACACTTTTAAAGTATATTATTAATTTATGCAGGGTTTGCCTGACTGCACTAACAAACAATATACTCCATGAAAGCTGAGAACTATTATCTTGTTTACTGTGGCATCTCCTGGGTTTGGCAAATAGTAGGCACCCAATTACTTACAGAAAAAATGAATGAACAAATCAATGTAAAGGTGATCTCTGACCTACTATTTCTTGTCAAATTACTTCTGTAATCAGAACTTTACAAATGGGACATGATCAGGAAGTTTATTTACAGGTCAGATATCTGGAATGGGTTAAATATACAAATGGTGGCTGCTGCTGCTGCTAAGTCGCTTCAGTCGTGTCTGACTCTGTGCGACCCCATAGACAGCAGCCCACCAGGCTCCCCCGTCCCTGGGATTCTCCAGGCAAGAACACTGGAGTGGACTGCCATTTCCTTCTCCAATGCATGAAAGTGAAAAGTGAAAGTGAAGTAGCTCAGTCATGTCAGACTCTTCACGACCCCATGGACTGCAGCCTACCAGGCTCCTCCGTCCATGGGAGTTTCCAGGCAAGAGTACTAGAGTGGGATGCCATTGCATTCTCCGACCAATGGTGGCCAAGTTCCCAAATGAGTCCATTAAAAGGGGTTCTGATCACCAACTCCAATGTAGGGAAGAAGGTTGCCTCACATGCAGGAGCCACTGTACAATAAAGCAGTATACTGTAGATTAGAACACACACACAGAACACACAGCTGTGTGTTCACAGCTCAGTGCAATTCTGACACTATGTACCGGAGACGACACAGATTCCACAGGCAAAGGGCTCAGTCCGACAATACCATCCCCACTTCAGACCAGCTGCAAGCCCAGATTGTTACGTGTAGCACATCTGACCCACCACCTACAGACTGCAAGTTCTCCTGAGCCCCTTCTTGTGTTCAACTAATTTGCTCAAGTGGCTCACAGAACTCAAAAAACCCATTTACTTCCTAGATCACCAGTTTATTCTAAAAGGTTGTAACTTGGGAACAATCAGATGGAGGAGATGCAGAGGGCAAGGCATGTGGGAAGCAGAGAGGACTCTGCACCCCCTCTCTGGGCCCCACTCTCGCAGCACCTCCACATGCTCACCAACCCAGAAGCTCTCCAAACCAAACCCCATCCTCTGCGGAGTTTCAGAGGTTTCCTCACACAGGCATAATTGAGTACATCCACCCTCTCCAGCTGTGAAAAGAAGAGACACAAAGGAGAAAGGAAAGATACAAGCATCTGAATGTAGAGTTCCAAAGAATAGCAAGGAGAGATAAGAAAGCCTTCCTCAGCGATCAATGCAAAGAAATAGAGGAAAAGAACAGAATGGGAAAGACTAGAGATCTCTTCAAGAAAATTAGAGATACCAAGGGAACATTTCATGCAAAGATGGGCTCGATAAGGGACAGAAATGGTATGGACCTAACAGAAGCAGAAGATATTAAGAAGAGCTGGCAAGAATACACAGAACTGTACAAAAAAGAACTTCACGACCCAGATAATCACGATGGTGTGATCACTTATCTAGAGCCAGACATCCTGGAATGTGAAGTCAAGTGGGCCTTAGAAAAAGCATCACTACGAACAAAGCTAGTGGAGGTGATAGAATTCCAGTTGAGCTATTCCAAATCCTGAAAGATGATGCTGTGAAAGTGCTGCACTCAATATGCCAGCAAATTTGGAAAACTCAGCAGTGGCCACAGGACTGGAAAAGGTCAGTTTTCATTTCAATCCCAAAGAAAGGCAATGCCAAAGAATGCTCAAACTACCGAACAATTGCACTCATCTCACATGCTAGTAAAGTAATGCTCAAAATTCTCCAAGCCAGGCTTCAGCAATATGTGAACCATGAACTTCCAGATGTTCAAGCTGGTTTTAGAAAAGGCAGAGGAACCAGAGATCAAATTGCCAACATCCGCTGGATCATGGAAAAAGCAAGAGAGTTCCAGAAAAACATCTATTTCTGCTTTATTGACTATGCCAAAGCCTTTGACTGTGTGGATCACAATAAACTGTGGAAAATTCTGAAAGAGATGAAAATACCAGACCACCTGACCTGCCTCTTAGGAAATCTGTATGCACGTCAGGAAGCAACAGTTATAACTGGACATGGAACAACAGACTGGTTCCAAATAGGAAAAGGAGTACATCAAGGCTGTATATTGTCACCCTGTTTATTTAACTGATATGCAGAGTACATCAGGAGAAATGCTGGGCTGGAAGAAGCACAACCTGGAATTAAGACTGCCGGGAGAAGTATCAATCACCTCAGATATGCAGATGACACCACCCTTATGGCAGAAAGTGAAGAGGAACTAAAAAGCCTCTTGATGAAAGTGAAAGAGGAGAGTGAAAAAGTTGGCTTAAAGCTCAACATTCAGAAAACGAAGATCATGCATCTGGTCCAATCACTTCATGGGAAATAGATGGGGAAACAGTGTCAGACTTTATTTTGGGGGGCTCCAAAATCACTGCAGATGGTGACTGCAGCCATGAAATTAAAAGATGCTTACTTCTTGGAAGGAAATTTATGACCAACCTAGACAGCATTTAAAAACCAGAGACATTATTTTGCCAACAAAGGTCCGTTAGGTCTAGGCTATGGTCTTTCCTGTGGTCATATATGGATGTGAGAGTTGGACTGTGAAGAAGGCTGAGTGCCGAAGAATTGATGCTTTTGAACTATGGTGTTGGAGAAGACATCTAGGTTAATGCTGAAACAATTCACAGTGAGGGACACCCAGAGAGGTTCACAGAGTTACATGAAAAAGAGAAGAGGGAGGAAGGAGATAGAGGTGACCAAGAGTAGAAGAGGGGGAGTCAAAAGGGGAGAGACCAGTCTAGCCAGTAATCAGTTCCCTAACCTTTCTCCACAGCCCAGAATACCCTTAGAGATTCACAGAGTTAAATAGAAAAGAGAAGGGGGAGGGAGGAGATAGAGGTGATGTGGTGGAGAAAAGGGAGAGTCAAAAGGGGAGATAGCAATCAAGCCAGTAATCACACCCTTAAGTGAAAATGAATACTGAACATTAGATTCTTAAATTTAGGTACAAAATTGATAACAAATACCAAAAAGCAAAGATTAAAAATCTACAGTAGAGATTAGACTCTCAAAAATACAAAGAGGTGACTCATTGGAAAAGACTCTGATGCTGGGAGGGATTGGGGGCAGGAGGAGAAGGGGATGACAGAGGATGAATTGCCTGGATGGCATTACCAACTCGATGGACATGAGTTTGGGTAAACTCTGGGAGTTGGTGATGGACAGGGAAGCCTGGCGTGCTGCGATTCATGGGGTTGCAAAGAGTCAGACATGACTGAGCAACTGAACTAACTGACTGACTGCCCTCTCCAGAGGTCAGGGGATAGCACTGAACTATCCAGTCCTCTAATCACAAGGTTGGTTCTCCTGGCAACTAGTTCCCACTCAAGGATGCTTTCCAAGTCATTTCACTAACAGAAAAGACACCTTTATTTCTCTCATCTTTGAAGAAATTTTAAGAGTTTTAGGAGTTCTATGCCAGAAACAGGGGCTATGTTTAATGTAATATTTCTTACTATAAATCACCATATCACACCCAAGAATATCTTTTTCAATACACTGTGTAGTTGGATCATTTTTGATGGCACAACCTAATTCTGGGAAAAGGGAGTCACTTACTTGCCAGTACCTCTTGTGTTCGCAAGAGTACTTCAGACAACAGACAGCAACAGGAACTCACATGGAGAATCAACTAGTGGGGGGAGCCACATAAACGGAGAAATAAAAGGAAAACAGGAATAAAAAACACGTAATACTTCAAAGATGACCAGCTGTTCCTGTGATTGGTCAGTGGAAGCCACCATTATTTTATCATGTCTGTTTCCATGTCTGTTTGACTGTCTGATGGTGACTTGTAAGTTTTCAGAGAGCAGGAGCCACAACATGTACATTTTCCCGTGTTCTGCAAACTCTCAGCATAGTATTATTGTGTCCTAATTACATAGTATTATTGTGTCCTAATTACTCCAAAGAACTGGCCTTTGCCTGGTGTGCCTTATACCCAGGATATGCCACAATGACTAGCACTATATTAATTTGCAGTTATTTATATACTGCAATATCAACATTCTAAAGTCTTTTTATGGGCATATGTATTTTCATTGTGTTCACATACTGTCTCCTTAGCCAGACACATTTACATCTTCAGAAGATAAATTTTTAAAAGGAGAAAAGGGCAGAACACCAAGAAGAGCTAAAAAATTTCATCAAGATGAGGAAGTCCAAAATGTAAAACGAGGACTTCCCTGCTAGTTCAGTGGTTAAGAATCCATCTGCCAATGCAGGGGACCCAGGTTCAGTCCCTGGTCCAGGAAGATTCCACATGTCGCAGGGCAACTAAGCCCGTGCACCACAACTACCAAAGCCCATGCGTTCTGCAACAGGAGAACCCATGGCAACGAGAAGCCCACACACCACAACTGGAGAACAGCCCCGCTCACCACTACTAGAGAAAAGCCCTCGCAGCAACCAAGACTCAGCACAGCCCAGAATAAACAAATAAAGAAAAGGTCCACATCAAAAGGTAAAACGAGCTGAGGTTCCTGAGAAAAGCCAACTACAGTGAAAAGGGGATTCTGCAGAGCAGAAAGAAAAAGACTGCTGTACGTGTTCTATTACTAAAAGACAGGGAGATACAGAGTCACTCAATGACAACTTTTTTTGTCCTTTCTATTAGAAAAAAAAAAACAAAATAAAAGTCTATTCCAGAAGGATGAACTCAAGTGAATATAAGAGGAAACTAAAGACCAAGACATTTCAGGAAACGAGGGTATCTAGGTGCTTAGTGTCAGTTAAATTCCCCAAAGGCAGTACTGTATTTCACAGCACTGTTCTCCAACTTTCTTCATACCATGGCACACACAGAAAATACTAATATTTGTCTGGCCCACTGTAGTATCCTATGGTAAAGAATACCAGTCTTTGGAAGCTCCCTGGCTGGCCAGCTTGGGAGCTCTGGCTACAAGGGCCAAAAGAATCCATTTCTTATGTGCCTGTAAGAATTCCCAATGCCCCAGTACTTGGATACTATAAGCATTGGAAAGCTGACCTAGGATCAAAGGCGATATGGCTACATCCTAGCCTGTGTTCACATGTTCATCAAGAATATGCAAGCCTAGCTGTCTTTGCAGTGGATTGAATCATGGTCTTCAAACAGATATGACCATACACTAATGCCAGGAATCTGTGAATGTGACCTTCTCTGGAAAAAAGAATCTCTGCAGTGTTATCAAGTTAAGGATTTCATGATGAGATCCATCCCATATTTAGGGTGGCCCTACATCCAATGATGTATTAAAAAGCAGAGACATCACTTTGCCTAACAAAGGTCTGTTTAGTCAAAGCTATGTTTTTTTCCAGCAGTCATGTATTGATGTGAGAGCTGGACTGTAAAGAAGGCTGTGCACCGAAAAATTGATGCTTTCAAATTGTGGTGCTGGAGAAGACTCTGGAGAGTCCCTTGGACAGCAAAGAGATCAAACCAGTCAATCTTAAAGGAAATCAACCCTGAATATTTACCAGAAGGACTGACGCTGAAGCTGAAGCTCCAATACTTGGACCACCTGATGCGAAGAGCTGATTTTTCTTGGAAAAGACTCTGATGCTGGAAAAGACTGAAGGCAAAAAGAAGGGGACAGCAGAGGATGAGATGTTTAGATAGCATCACCAACTCAATGGACGTGACTCTGAGCCAACTCCAAGAGATAATGGAGAACAGAGGAGCCTGTCATGCTGCAGTCCACTGGGTGAAGAGCTGAACACGACTTAGCGACTGAACGACAACACATCCAATGATGGGCGTCGTTCTAAGAGAAAAGGCAAGAGATTTGAGACTCAGGCACCAGGAAGAAGGCCACGTACAGACGGAGGAAGAGTTCAGAGTTCTGTAACTGCCAGAAGACGAAGAAGCAAGGAAGAACTCACCCTCTGAAGAAGGGAGTAGGGCCCAGCCAACACCATAATTTGGACTTTGGGCCTCCAGAACTGTGAGAGAATTAATTTCCCTACAGCAGCCCCAAGAAACTAAGATAATCCTCTTTTTCTTTTGCTGACAGACAAAAGTTTATAGGACATGCGGAAAGCAACAGAAATGTAAACATCTGGATTTCTGCAATGAACTTGACAAAAACTTGTGAAAAAGTTTGGATAAGCAACCACACCTCTCTCGTGGACTGAATTCTGGGCCAGAATTACAAATGCAGCCTGAGACTGCTGTTCAGCAGAATCTCTGCTTTCCATCAGAATGGAAATTCCTTGAGAGAAGGCAGTTTCTGCCTGTTTTCTTCACTGCTACATCCCAGTGCCTAGAACTGTGGCAGGACAACATCACGGTTTTCACCATATGAGCCGATTCATTACCTTTGTGTTCTCGTCTTGATCTGGCTTCTGTTTTCTTTTTTTACTTCGGCTGTAAAACTGTACCACTTCTACCGGCTCCCTGTCATTCCTTGGGGGAGAGCAGGCTGCCGCAGCCCCAGAGACTACAGGTCCTGCAGGGGAACCATTGAGGGTCACAGCAGGAGTGCCCTGCAGCTCTTCCTGGAGCTCCTGGAAGAAGCTGGCAGCACTCTTCCTCTGGCCTCTGACAAGAGATTCGGGTTGGGAAGCTGGCTCTGTTGCCAAGGATGCCAGGGTCCCCGTGCCTCTCTTCTTCTCTCTCTTTTTTTGACTCTTTTCTCTTCTGTTTCATCCTCCATCTCTCCTGTTTGTTTGAACACAAAAAGGAAAAATAAGTATTTTGTGCTTCAGCTGTCACCAATATCAAATCATATGAATGCACACGTCCATATGTCACAGTTTACAAACACCCAGAAATACATACAAAGAAGATATTTGTTTTTCTTTGGAGGGTCGTATCCAATATCTGCACAATTCAGAGACTCCAAAGCACTTAGTCATCTTTTCCCAAGGTAATTACATTCATGTCTTTGACTCTAAGTACAATTACCTAGTCCTTACCTCGGTCTTGACTAAAAGTGTCTTCATGACAACACCCCAGGAACTGGTAATCCTAGCTGCCTCACAGTCTGTACCAAAAATGTAAGTACATCCACCACTGCTTTTTTTTAACACTCTAGGGTTACAGGTGGGTACCAGAGTCTTCCTATTTCCTTTCATGGTTATAAACTAAAATGAATCTAAGACAACTGGCTTAATTTGAAAGTCTTTGAAAGTGAAAAAGTAAAAGTCGCTCAGTTGTGCCCGATTCTTTGTGACCCAATGGACTCCTCCGTCCATGGTTTCAGGCAAGAACACTGGAGTGGGCAGTCATTTCCTTCTGTAGGGGATCTTCCTGACCCAGGCATCGAATCCGGGCCTCTTGCATTGCAGGCAGATACTTTACCATCTGAGCCACCAGGAAAGCCCAAGATGAACCTAAGACAATTGGCTAAATTTGAATCCCTTTATTTGCAACTAATATACCTCCCCTTTGTTTTAACTGTTTAAACTCTGACCAGTCACCTGAAGGTTCTGACAAGAATTCTAGGCCTCACTATGACTGACAGTATGAATATCACAGGGCTCTCTAAATATTAGCTGAGTATTTATGCTTGCTTGTATTTTCTCAGTTTTTTTATTCAGTAAATGTGTGTCAGACTTCTTTACCACTGGACCTGACCCCAGTGGTCCAGTGGTAAAGAATGCACCTTGCAATGTAGGGGACACATACTTGATACCTGCTTCTGGAAGATTCCACATGCTGTGGGGCAACTAAGTCTGTGGGCCACGACGACTGAGCCCATGAACTGCGACTACTGAAGCCTGTGCGTCTAGAGCCTGTGTTCTGCAACAAGAGAAGTCCCCACAAGGAGAAGCCAGCGCACCACCACTACAGAAGAGCTCTTGCTCATGCTCACCGCAACTAGAGAAAAGCCCAGGAAGGTGCAGCAATGAGGACTCAGTGCAGCCAAAAATTAAATTTAAAATACAAACCTTTAATAACAAAATATATGTATTAAGAGTTGATTAGAAAACCTTGGTCAAGATGTGGAGTAGAAGGATGTGTGCTCATCTCCTCCTGCAAGAGTACCAAAATTGCAACTAGCTGTTGAACAATCATTGACAGGAAGATGCTGGAACCCACCAAAAAAAGACACCCCATGTCCCAAAGACAAAGAAGCCACAGCGAGACGCAGGAAGGGTGCAAACACAATAAAATCAAAACCCATGCCCGCCGGGTGGGTGACCCACAGACTGGAGAACAATAAAACCAAAGACGTTCTCGCACTGCTGTGAGCAGTGAAGATTCTGAAACCGTCAGGCTTCCCAGCCTGAGGATATGACAAAGGGACATGGAATCCTCAGGGAATCTGGCCTGGAGGGCCAGTGGGATTTGATTACAGGCCTTCCAAAGGACTGAAGGAAACAGAGACTACAGTCTTTGGAGGTCAGAAACAAAATTTTGTACATACCAAGACCCAGAGGAGAGGAGCAATGACTTCACAGGAAACTGAGCCTAAACTACCTGCTAGTGAGGGAGGGCCTCCTCAGGAGGTGTGGGTTGGCAGGGCCTCACCACAGGGACAGGGGCACTGGAAGGTCTCCCTTAGAGCAAACCCTCTTGGAGTTTGCCATTAACCCTACAGTCCTCAGACCCCAGGGCTGGGATGCCCCAGGCCAAACAACGACCAGGGAGGCAGTGCAACCCTACCCATCAGCAGACAATTGGATCAAAGCTTTACTGAGCAAGGCCCTGCCCATCAGAGCAAGACCTAGCCCCTCCTATCAACAAAAGCTTGAGTAAGAGATAGTTGCTCAGTTGTGTTGACTCTTTGCAACTCCATTTTGTCATAATAAAAATGACAAATAATATACAAGGGAACTCCCATCAGGCTAGAAGCTGATTTCTCAACAGAAACTCTACAAGCCAGAAGGGAATGGCATGACATATTTAAAGTGATGAAAGAGAAGAACCTACAACCAAGAATACTCTATCCAGTAAGACTCTCCTTCAGATAGGATGGAGAAATTAAAAGCTTTCCAGACAAGCAAAAGTTAAAAGAGAATTCAGCACTAAGGAACCAGCTTTACAACAAATGCTAAATGAACTTTCGGCAGGAAACACAAGAAAAGGGAAAGACCTATACAATTAAGACAACGGTAATAATATAGGAGGATATTATTATATACAGTAATAAAATAATATGATCATACATATAGATCCTTCAATGTAAATGGATTAAATGCACCAACCAAAAGACACTGGGTGGGTGAAAATGTGCATGTATGCACTTCCACTTACCACATCACTCTACTTGATCCCCCCTAAATTCTATGTAAGTATTTTATATTGTTAATCATGTTCCCATTATGACTTGCAATTGTAATTATCTTTTACTTTTTGTCTGGCTATTGACTGTGAAAACAGTGTGGGGCTTAGAACCCAAGCTCTTCAAGTTACTAGCTGGGTGAACTTCCAAGTTTTTCAACTTCTAGTGCTTATTTCTACAATAATGCTATTTGTCTTGTAATAATAGTATCAATGACAATATCTATTTCATAGAATTGTTGTGATAATTAAATGAGTATATACATGTACCGGCGCGCCATTTAAGAGCGACCTTGCCTGCCCGCGACCGGCGCACCATTTAAGAGCGACCTCGCCTGCCCGCGACCGGCGCGCCATTTAAGAGCGACCTCCCTGCCCGCGACCGGCGCGCCATTTAAAGAGCGCCCCGCCGGCTGCGTCGCGCACTAAGAGCGCCCCGCCGGCTGCGTCGCGCACTAAGAGCGCGGCCGAGAGGAGCTACCCCACGACCGAGGAAGGACGGCGGTGAGGGCCAGCGCACTAAGCACGGCCGAGAAGAGCTACCCCACGACCGAGGTCAGGAAGGGCTGCAGTGAGGAGAGACCCCTCGTTCAAGGTAAGGTGCGATGGCTGTGCTTCGCTGGCCAGGAGCAGCCAGGAGCAGCCGGGATGAGATACCCCACGCCCAAGGTAAGAGAAACCCAAGTAAGACAGTAGGTCTTGAAAGAGGGCATCAGAGGCCAAATACACTAAAACCACTCTCACAGATAACTAGTCAACCTACTCACACAAGGCCCACACCCTTGTCTAACTCAATGAGATTAAGCCATGCCCGAGGGGCAACCTGGGATAGGCGGGTTATGGTGGAGAGATATGACAGGGTGTGGTCCGCTGGAGAAGGGAATGGCAAACCACTTCAGTATTCTTGCCTTGAGAACCCCATGAACAGTATGAAAAGACAAAATGATAGAATACTGAAAGAGAAACTCCCCAGGTCAGTAGGGGCCCAATATGCTACTGGAGATCAGTGGAGAAATAACTCCAGAAAGAATGAAAGGATGGAGCCAAAACAAAAAGAATACCCAGCTGTGGATGTGTCTGGTGATAGAAGCAAAGTCCGACGCTGTAAAGAGCAATATTGCATAGGAACCTGGAATGTCAGGTCCATGAATCAAGGCAAATTGGAAGTGGTCAAACAAGAGATGGCAAGAGTGAATGTTGACATTCTAGGAATTAGCAAACTAAAATGGACTGGAATGGGTGAATTTAACTCAGATGACCATTATATCTACTACTGTGGGCAGGAATCCCTCAGAAGAAATGGAGTGGCCATCATGGTCAACAAAAGAGTCCGAAATGCAGTACTTGGATGCAATCTCAAAAATGACAGAATGATTTCTGTTCGTTTCCAAGGCAAACCATTCAATGTCACAGTAATCCAAATCTATGCCCCAACCAGTAACACCAAAGAAGCTGAAGTTGAAAGGTTCTATGAAGACCTACAAGACCTTTTAGAACTAACACCCAAAAAAGATGTCCTTTTCATTATAGGGGACTGGAATGCAAAAGTAGGAAGTCAAGAAACACCTGGAGTAACAGGCAAATTTGGCCTTGGAATACAGAATGAAGCAGGGCAAAGACTAATAGAGTTTTGCCAAGAAAATGCACTGGTCATAGCAAATACCCTCTTCCAACAACACAAGAGAAGACTCTATACATGGACATCACCAGATGGTCAACACCGAAATCAGATCGATTATATTCTTTGCAGCCAAAGATGGAGAAGCTCTATACAATCAGCAAAAACAAGACCAGGAGCTGACTGTGGCTCGGACCATGAACTCCTTATTGCCAAATTCAGACTGAAATTGAAGAAAGTAGAGAAAACTACTAGACCATTCAGGTATGACCTAAATCAAATCCCTTATGATTATACAGTGGAAGTGAGAAATAGATTTAAGGGCCTAGATCTGATAGATAGAGTGCCTGATGAACTATGGAATGAGGTTCGTGACATTGTACAGGAGACAGGGATCAAGACCATCCCCATGGAAAAGAAATGCAAAAAAGCAAAATGGCTGTCTGGGGAGGCCTTACAAATAGCTGTGAAAAGAAGAGAAGCGAAAAGCAAAGGAGAAAAGGAAAGATATAAACATCTAAATGCAGAGTTCCAAAGAATAGCAAGAAGAGATAAGAAAGCCTTCTTCAGTGATCAATGCAAAGAAATAGAGGAAAACAACAGAATGGGAAAGACTAGGGATCTCTTCAAGAAAATCAGAGATACCAAAGGAACATTTCATGCAAAGATGGGCACGATAAAGGACAGAGATGGTGTGGACCTAACAGAAGCAGAAGATATTAAGAGGTGGCAAGAATACACAGAAGAACTGTACAAAAAAGAACTTCAAGACCTAGATAATCATGATGATGTGATCACTGACCTAGAGCCAGACATCTTGGAATGTGAAGTCAAATGGGCCTTAGAAAGCATCACTACGAACAAAGCTAGTGGAGGTGATGGAATTCCAGTGGAGCTATTCCAAGTCCTGAATGATGATGCTGTGAAAGTGCTACACTCAATATGCCAGCAAATTTGGAAAATTCAGCAGTGGCCACAAGATTGGAAAAGGCCAGTTTTCATCCCAATCCCAAAGAAAGGCAATGCCAAGGAGTGCTCAAACTACCGAACAATTGCACTCATCTCACACGCTAGTAAAGTAATGCCCAAAATTCTCCAAGCCAGGCTTCAGCAATATGTGAACCGTGAACTTCCGGATGTTCAAGCTGATTTTAGAAAAGGCAGAGGAACCAGAGATCAAATTGCCAACATCCGCTGGATCATGGAAAAAGCAAGAGAGTTCCAGAAAAACATCTATTTCTGCTTTAGTGACTATGCCAAAGCCTTTGACTGTATGGATCACAATAAACTATGGAAAATTCTGAAAGAGATGGGAATACCAGACCACCTGATCTGCCTCTTAAGAAATCTGTATGCAGGTCAGGAAGCAACAGTTAGAACTGGTCATGGAACAACAGACTGGTTCCAAATAGGAAAAGGAGTACGTCAAGGCTGTATATTGTCACCATGTTTATTTAACTTATATGCAGAGTACATCATGAGAAATGCTGGACTGGAAGAAACACAAGTTGGAATCAAGATTGCTGGGAGAAATATCAATAACCTCAGATATGCAGATGACACCACTCTTATGGCAGAAAGTGAAGAGGGGCTAAAAAGCCTCTTGATGAAAGTGAAAGTGGAGAGTGAAAAGGTTGGCTTAAAGCTCAACATTCAGAAGACGAAGATCATGGCATCTGGTCCCATCACTGCATGGGAAATAGATGGGGAAACAGTGGAAACAGTGTCAGACTTTGTTTTTCTGGGCTCCAAAATCACTGCAGATGGTGACTGCAGCCATGAAATTAAAAGACGCTTGCTCCTTGGAAGGAAAGTTATGACCAACCTAGATAGCATATTCAAAAGCAGAGACATTATTTTACCAACAAAGGTTCGCCTAGTCAAGGCTATGGTCTTTCCTGTGGTCATGTATGGATGTGAGAGCTGGACTGTGAAGAAGGCTGAGCGCCGAAGAATTGATGCTTTTGAACTGTGGTGTTGGAGAAGACTCTTGAGAGTCCCTTGGACTGCAAGAAGATCCAACCAGTCCATTCTGAAGGAGATCAATCCTGGAATTTCTTTAGAAGGAATGATGCTAAAGCTGAAACTCCAGTATTTTGGCCACCTCATGCGAAGAGTTGACTCATTGGAGAAGACTCTGATGCTGGGAGGGATTGAGGGCGAGAGGAGAAGGGGACGACAGAGGATGAGATGGCTGGATGGCATCACTGACTCGATGGATGCGAGTCTGAGTGACCTCCGGGAGCTGGTGATGGACAGGGAGGCCTGGCCTGCTGCGGTTCATGGTGTCGCAAAGAGTCGGACACGACTGAGCGACTGATCTGATCTGATCTGATCTGATACATGTTAAGTATGGAGTATATGATAAAACCGCAATGCTTTTTTAGCTATTATTTTTATTCCAAGCTATGTAATGAGCTTAGAACTTTGAGCAACTGGCTCCAAAATAAAACAGCAACATCACACTACAAATTGAAGAAATGTGTTTGACCTATAAGGCACTAATGCCTAATGATTTGTGGTGCATGAAGGACTGTCATCTTCCCTGGGGTAATTTCTTCAGAGTGTGTAGAACTGGCTCCTTGCTGAAGTGCCAGGAGTTCCCAGCCTTTAATGATGTTTCCTTTTCCGCAATCAAGATGAAGGAAGGCGAGCATAAATCAGCCAACTCAAGGCTGAAAGGTCGTGAAAAGCTTCATTTGAAACCGTTCTCTGAAGTCACTAAAAGACTGGGTCCCAACGCGACAAGGTGCCACCAATGCCCGAGGGTCAGGCGGATCTGGGGGTGCGTGGAGGAAAGGGGCTTGCCAGAGGTCGGGAGTGAGAACGGACGCTATTTCCAGAGCATGAGGTCCTGTGCACATCTCCTCGTTAAGTCTGAAAGCCTTAATGCTTTCGACAAGCAAGCCGGTTGGCCCCCTCACTTAGGAACGAGTTGGGACATCTGATTCATAGAAAGACTCACAAACCCCGGTCGTAGGCGAGGGGAGGGTGCAGGACCCATTATCTGAACCAGGTTGGACGAGCCGAGGGGTGCTCCGGGAGCCTGAGGCCAGCCAGGTCCGGGATCCCCAAGTCGGCTCTCCACGTGGGCTCCGAGGCCCCGCACTCACCAAAGTCGTAGAGGTTCTGGAGCAAAGAGTCCAGAACAGCCTGTGAACCGGGAGGACCGGAGATCGCCAACCGGGTCTCCTGAGCCATCGTGAGGCCAGCGGGCCGCGGCGAGACAGCGCAGATCTCGCGGGCCTCCCGCCGCTCGGCGTCCGCTTCCGGTTTCCGACGGGCTGCGCGCGCCACAAGTCCCCGCGCGGCTTCCGTCCTGGTTAAGATGGCGGCGCCCGGGGTCCTGTGGAGCGGCTGTAGAGGGTGCTGCCGCCCTAGGCGAGGTCGGGCCGCCCCGCGCGGAAGAACCGCCCACAGCAGCACCACCACCACTGCTTAGCAGAGAATCCCAGGCCACGCCCGGGACATCAGCCGCAGCATGGATCATTCCAGTTCATCCAACTCTTGTTTCTCCGTTGGCTCCACCAGTCCCGGGGCTGTCGTGCTCCTCTACTCGGTATGCGCCCAGGGGAGCGAGGCCGGGGCGGGGCTGCGAGAGGACCCGCTTCTCTTGGTCCCGGGTTCCTCCGGGCTGCGACCCGAGGTCCAAAGGAGTGGGTCCGAGATCCCCAGAGGAGGGACTAGGTGATAGATTTGGTTTCCAGGGCGACGGTGTATCTCGGTGTATGTGAACGTCAGTATGCTTTTAGAAGTTTGTGTTGGTGGTGGTTCCTCTGATTCCTGCCCGCTCGTTCCTTCCCTTTCACTCCACCAGGCGTGGGGCCTTCAGGAAGCCTCTGACACAAAAACGAGGGAGTAGAGTTGGAGAAGGCAATGGCACCCCACTCCAGTACTCTTGCCTGGAAAATCCCATGGATGGAGGAGCCTGGTAAGCTGCAGTCCATGGGGTTGCTGAGGGTCGGACACAACTGAGCGAGTTCATTTTCACTTTTCCTGCATTGGAGAAGGAAATGGCAACCCACTCCAGTGTTCTTGCTTGGAGAATCCCAGGGACGGAGGAGCCTCATGGGCTGCCGTCTGTGGGGTCGCACAGAGTCGGACACGACTGAAGCGACTTAGCAGCAGCAGCAGAGTTGGGAATCTCCCTCTCTAGCCAGGGCGTGTCGAACTACCTTTTGGTTGGTTTCTCGAACCGGAGAATCCTGCGGATCTGACCCAACCTGAGGTAGCCTGTGGTTCCCCATCCCGCTCTTTTGCAGGTGTGATATTCCTGGGAGAAAAAGTATTTGGCTTGTATGTGTGCATCAAGTTTCTAAGACTTTTAATCTCAGAAAATTTGGAGCTTCTGGAAATTTTTATTGTGTTTCTGTCTCTGTCCATCATTGTACTTTTCCCACAAGTCATGTTGAAAGACAGCTAATGGCACCCGACCTCCCTACAATTGGCCTTTTCACCGCCTAAACCCCTTCTCCTGATTTTAACTTTTTTGCCAACGGAATGTTGGTCACTCACAGTTTGTGAAGAAATTTTGAGGCAGAAATTTGTAGCTCTCAATATTGCACTATCCTGGGGCAATTGACTTAAAAAAATTAATTTTTATTTACCATAAGAAGAAATAAAAGTGCATATTTTAAAGTAATGTTATCTATGATCTGGCTTAAATCTAAGGTTAATTTATGTAGGAACGTGGTAACAGGGAAAACATGAAAGAGCAAAGTAAACAAGAAACTCAGTTTCAGAAAAGAATGTACATATGATAATCAACCTGCAATGCAGGTTGGATCCCTGGGTCTGGAAGATCCCCTGGGGACAGGATTGGCAACCCTCTGCAGTGTTCTTGCTTGGGAAATTGCATGGACACAGGAGCCTCGCGGACTAGTCTATGGGGTTGCACAGAATTGGACATAACTTAGTGACTGAACAACAAAACCCACCTCTAATTGGGAAATCAGTGGAACATGGGAAAAGGTCTGTTCCCTTGCTGTGAAGAGCCTGAGCTTATGCTGCTGCTACTGCTGCCAAGTCACTTCAGTCGTGTCCGACTCCTTGTGACCCCATAGACGTCAGCCCACCAGGCTCTCCTGCCCCTGGGATTCTCCAGGCAAGAAAACTGGAGTGGGTTGCCATTTCCTTCTCCAATGCATGAAAGCGAAAAAGTGAAAGTGAAGTCGCTCAGTTGTGTCCGACTCTTAGCGACCCCATGGACTGCAGCCCACCAGGCTCCTCAATCCATGGGATTTTCCAGGCAAGAGTACTGGAGTGGGGTGCCATTGCCTTCTCCAGCCTGGGCTTATAATTGCTGCTAATTGTCCACTCTCCTAAGGTTTATCACTTGTGCCTCTCTCTTCATTGACCTCACTTCATGGTTCAGTGAAATATTTCAACCTTGGAATGTAGTGAAGAGGGTTACAGTGTAGCTCTGACTCCCTATTGGTAGCTTTTTCAGCCCTAAACTGGTTTATGAATTAACAGCAATTTTCCACATGTGTATGAAAGGAAATAATTGATTTTTTATTTCCCCCACTCACCAAAGATAAGACTTTGGTCCACTTTTTCATGTGAAAAACTAAAGCAGTTGCATGTACACTGTTACTACTTTTGGAACTAGACAGCAACCCTCACTGCTCTTACGACTACAGTCTTTAGTTTCTTGTTAACCTGAACTTTTTCTTACTGGTTCAGACCGTCCTTATATATTTCCTCGCCATCCTCTTAATTGTGCAACACTCTGATCTTAAGAGGTGTTTTAGAAACCACTGATTGCAGCAGATGTTGCAGTCGTAGGTACCTAGTGTTCTAGTCAGCATTGACAGTGTCCAAGATATGGAAGTTAGAGATCCACCTCTTGCCTTTAAGGACTTCACAGGAGATCATGAAAATAAACAAATAATCATAATTAAGTGAGATAAGGGCTTTCCAGGTGGCGTTAGTAGTAAAGAACATGCCTGCCAATGCAGGAAACAAAAGAGATGTGAGTTGAATCCCTGGGTTGGGAAGATACCTGGCAGCCCACTCCAGTGTTCTTGCCTGCAGAACCCCATGGACTGGTGGATTACAGTTCATCCATGGGGTCATGAAGAGTCAGACACAACTGAATCAACTTAGTACCCAGGCAAGTGAGATAAGCGCAATGATTGAAGTATGCTGAGTATGCTGTGGGAGGGATAAGGAGGAGCACTCAACCTGTCTGGGAACTTGGAGAAGGCTTCTAAGAGAATATGACACCTGAAATGAGATTTTAAGATATGAATGGTAGATAAGGAAAAGGAAGACTACCCTAGATGCCAATGTAAGAAGACCACACCCTAGCATGTTTTAGGGAACCAAAATAGACAAGGGTAGAATAAAGGGAATATGAGAAGCACCGTGGGATCATGGAAAAAGCAAGAGTTCCAGAAAAACATCTATTTCTGCTTTAGTGACTATGCCAAAGCCTTTGACTGTATGGATCACAATAAACTGTGGAAAATTCTGAAAGAGATGGGAATACCAGACCACCTGACCTGCCTCTTGAGAAATCTGTATGCAGGTCAGGAAGCAACAGTTAGAACTGGACATGGAACAACAGACTGGTTCCAAATAGGAAAAGGAGTACATCAAGGCTGTATATTGTCACCCTGTTTATTTAACTTATATGCAGAGTACATCAGGCAAAATGGTGGGCTGGATAAAGCACAGGCTGGAATCAAGATTGCTGGGAGAAATATCAATAACCTCAGATATGCAGATGACACCACCCTTATAGCAGAAAGTGAAGAGGAACTAAAAAGCCTCTTGATGAAAGTGAAAGTGGAGAGTGAAGAAATTGGCTTAAAGCTCAACATTCAGAAAATGAAGATCATGGCATCCAGTCCCATCACTTCATGGGAAATAGATGGGAAAACAGTGGAAACTGTATCAGACTTTATTTTTCTGGGCTCCAAAATCACTGCCGATGGTGACTGCAGCCATGAAAGTAAAAGACGCTTACTCCTTGGAAGGAAAGTTATGACCAACCTAGATAGCATATTCAAAAGCAGAGACATTACTTTGCCAACAAAGGTCCATATAGTCAAGGCTATGGTTTTTCCTGTGGTCACGTATGGATGTGAGAGTTGGACTGTGAAGAAAGCTGAGCGCCGAAGAATTGATGCTTTTGAACTGTGACGTTGGAGAAGACCCTTGAGGGTCCCTTGGACTGCAAGGAGATCCAATCAGTCCATTGTGAAGGAGATCAGCCCTGGGATTTCTTTGGAAGGACTGATGCTAAGCTGAAACTCCAGTACTTTGGCCACCTCATGAGAAGAGGTGACTCATTGGAAAAGACTCTGATGCTGGGAGGGATTGGGGGCAGGAGGAGAAGGGGACGACAGAGGTTGAGATGGCTGGATGGCATTGCTGACTTGATGGATGTGAGTCTGAGTGAACTCTGGGAGTTAATGGTGGACAGGGAAGCCTGGCGTGCTGCAATTCATGGGCTCGCAAGGAGTCAGACACGACTGAGCGACTGAACTGAACTGAACTGAGAAGCACCGCTAAGCGAACTGAACTGAACTGAGAAGCACCGCTAAGCGAATAGGCAGAGGATATTTCCTAAAGGAAGTTTATATGTTTAAATGCCCTTAAGGATAAATCTTAACTTTATGAGGCAACCATTTATTTATTTTTTTGGCTGCACCATGTGGGACCTTAGTTTCCTGACCAGGGATCGAACTTATTCCCCCTGTGCAGTTTTAACCCCCAGATCACCAGGGAAGTCCCTACACGGCATCATTTAAAGATGATCAGATTTGTATTTTTTAAAGTCCAAGAGGACTACTGCTGCTGCTAAGTTGCATCAGTCGTGTCCGACTCTGTGCGACCCCATAGACGGCAGCCCAACAGGCTCCTCTTTCCTTGGGATTCTCCAGGCAAGAATACTGGAGTGGGTTGCCATTTCCTTCTCCAATGCATGAAAGTGAAGAAGACTACTAGGTTTCTCAAATGATTGTGTGGATGACCTCTCTTACTTAAGCAGAGACTGTAGAATTAGAATCTGGTTAGGGAAGGAATCTGATTTGGAAGCATGAAGATCAGTTAGGACTCTGTTGCCACAGTTGAGGGAAGTGATTGATGAAAGCCTGAAGTCAGGCAGTGGCAGTGAGTCTGTGGAGAAGGGAGATGAGTGAGTTTGTCTGGTGCTCGGGACAGTTTCATGTGGCGGCTAAGAGGCTGAAGCTGACTCCTGATTTCTGCGATAGGGCGCCTGGACCCATGATGCCACCTTTCACTGATAAGAAAGAGGAAGAGGAACAGGTTTAGTTGGGGTTATACAATAGTAATTTCAGTTTAGGATGTGGGGAGTTGGAGATGTAAGAGGCAACATTATGATTTTTAACTTGTGAGTTATCTTGTTATGGACCCAATACATCACAAAGTATTGGGGAAACATCCAAATACAGTTAGAAATATGATATTTCTAATGATATGATCTATAAATATATTCCATATGACATTTAAATATGATACCAGAGTGAAAGAGGATGATCTGGCCTTAATACATGGATATGACAGCAAGTAGGTTGTATCTGAAGCCATAGGTCTGCTTGGAATCTTCCAGTGATACCACAGATGGAAAGCAGACTGGGACTGAATGATTGCTGGGTGTACCCATAACCCAAATTAGAACTTCCTATTAGAGTCTGAATGAAAAGTCTAGTCCTTTTACAGTGTCCTACAAGACTACACAGTCGGGCAAGTGCTCTGTCTCTTATTTGACTCATCTTGCTTGCTGGTATTCAGCCACACTGGCCTTCTGTTTCTCAGAAGTAAGCATGCTCCCTCCTCAGAGTACTTAGAGTCCTCTCTGTACAACATGCTGTGTTTTCCCAGAACTTTGCGTTGCTGGCCTTTTATTATTATTATTTATTATTATTATTATTGTTATTATTATTGAGATCCCAGCTCAAGCATCATCTCCTCAAAGAGGCCTTACCCCCACCACACACTCAGTCTAAAGTAGCTCTCTAGTCACTCTTCATTAGTTACTGTTTTATTTTCTTTATATTCTCTCTTCAGTGTTATGCTACAGCAGTCTTATCCTGACTTTCAAAGCTCATTGTTTAACTTGTATGAAGTTTGCAACCCTATGGTTAAAACACTGCTTATTAAAAATTAATTATTATATAAATTTCCATTAAATAAATTCTGTTAAAAATAGTTAATGCAACTCAGCACTTCCTCATTAGTTTACTAAATTTCACTGTTATGCTCTTGAAGTTATTTATGTCACACTGTAAGGTAGAAATCCTGAAGTATAGTGGCTCCTTCCATCTCCTCCTAACTCTATGTTTAGTAAGGTTGTGTTGGTAGCTTGAGGCTTCCCAGGTGGCGCTAATGGTAAAGGACCCGCCTGCCAATGCGGGAGATGTAAGAGACAGAGGTTCCATTCCTGGGTTGGGAACACCCCCTGGAGGAGGGCATGGCAACCCACTCCAGAATTCTTGCCTGGAGAATCCCATGGGCAGAGAATCCCATGGCACATAGGTCCATAGGGCCACACAGAGTCAGATACGATGAAGCACCTTAGCACGCACACATGTATTGGTAGCTTAAAACTTGCCACAGTGGGAGGGTATAGACCACAGACACTGGCACATGCTATAAATCAAGGCTCTCCCATAGATGCACCTTTACCAATATGTTCCTGGTGGACTCCCTACGTGAACCTGTCTTGTTTCTTTGTTGTTTATCTCCTTAAGGGCAGGCACATTCAGCTCCCTCAGGGCACATTTCCTGTCTGCCTTGTTCAGGCTGTGTCCTTAGCCTGTAGAACAGTGCCGCGTATATTTGGGGCTCTCAGTCACTATTGAGTGAATGGGCCCACCAGAGCAGTTATAAGGGAGATACAGGGAGAGGCTTACTGTACAAAGTAAGTTAGGGAAGACAGTGGCGGAAAAACACTTCACCTCAGTCTTCTGACTTGGACTCCTCATTGTATTTTGCTCCTGTGAGTATTTTAGGATGGTAAATACTTGTCCAGCAAGACATGGGGAAGGCCAGTTAAGGAGCAGTAACACTCAATCTTGGCTGCATGTTGGAAATATTTAAAGTACTTTCAAAAATACTTCTGATACACAGGTAGCACTCACAGACCAGAATAATCAGGAATCTTTGGGAGGGCCTGGGCATCAGAATTTTTTTTTAAGTCATGTCATGTCGTGAAGTCGCTCAGTCGTGTCCAACTCTTTGCGACCCCATGGACTGTAGCCTACCAGGCTCCTCCCTCCATGGGATTCTCCAGGCAAGAATACTGAAGTGGGTTGCCATTTCCTTTTTTAAGTTCCCTGAGTTAATTTTAATATGCAGCCTGTGTTAAAAACCACTGTATTAGACATTGAGTTAGACCAGATTGGGAGAAGTTTGAGCTTTAGACTGAATATTGGAGAGCTGTCATCAACAGGGCTCAAGAAGTGGCTTCATTTAGTAATTTGTTATCATTCTACAAACAATGATTGGGTTCCTACTAGGGACTAGAAATACAAAAATGTATGATACATGACAAGGAGCTTCCCTGGTGGCTCAGTGGTAAAGAACCTGCCTGCCAGTGCAGGAGACACAGGTTTGATCCCTGATCCGGGGAGATAGCACATGCCGTGGAACAGCCAAGCCAATGCTCCACAACTACTGGGCTCGTGCTCGAGAGCCTGGGAGCCACAACTACCAAATCCTGTGCACCCTGGAGCCCGTGCTCTACAACAGGAGAAGCCACATCAATGAGAAGCCTGCACACTGCAACTAGAGAAAAGCCCTCACAGCAGGAACACCCAACACATCCAGAAAGAAAGAAAGAACAAATTTTTTTAAAAGACACATGACAAGAAGTTCACAGTCTTGTAGGGGAAACACCAAATACAAGTTTATTGAAGTTTTCTAGATGAAAATGTAATGAGGACTCTCTACAAACTCAAAGGAGAAGATGACCGTTTCAGTCCTAGGTTAAAGGAAAATCTAGAAATAGTACACAGAGGAGGTATACAGAAACTGTGGTTGAAGGCTGAGTACTGTCCAGGTGAACAGTGGGGGAGGGCCATCTGTAAGTGCCCTGTCTCAACAACTGGTACCACTGTGCACCTGGTTACCAACAAAAGAAGCTCTGGCTCTCTGGGTCACACAACTCATATCCCCGACATATACCACAATGCCAAGAATACTAATAACAGGTGCCAAATGTTTGATAAGGAATGCTGCTCCTGGAGGTAACTTGAACAAAGCTGTAGGAGCCATGGGATGTCATAGCTTGTTTAGGTAACTAGGTCTTTGTGTAGCCGGGTCAAGTGTTAAGAGGTGTGGGTTTGATCCTGCAGTTAACAGAACCATGGAAGGACTGTAGGTGAACATATCTCGGAAGTTTGCAGAGTACGCATACCTGCTGCTTTGCCTGGTGCGTTCTTGTTCTGAGGACTCCCTTTCTCCCCACTTCCCCGTCCTCTCTCTCTGTACCCCCCAACCCTATACACACGTCCCCAGCTGATTCTGATCCTTTTCTCTTCCCACACTAAATGGGAAGTCTCTTAAGATCTTTTTGTCCCTGAAAATTATATCATTTATAATGGTAATTTGTGGCATTCTACCCAGTCTGAGCCTATATAACTTATACTGGTACTTTATTAATGAGAAATGTGAGATTTAAGGTTCTTCAGCAGGAGTCTGTGATATGTTACAATGATTGCAGTTTTACACCGAAATTCCAACAGTTACAATATTTTGCTCTCATATATTTTCTTTATATATGAACATAAAAATGTTCATGTTTGCATATTTCACATGTTTTACATGCTACCCTTTCATACTTAAGCTCCCCATCAATGCTTTTTTGCTTCTGTTTATATTCTTGTTGTGCCTAATGGTGGTCTCAGTTTAAAATTCTGGATTTTTTTTTTTTAATTACCTTCAGTTCAGTCGCTCAGTTGTGTCCGACTCTTTGCGACCCCATGAATCACAGCATGCCAGGCCTCCCTGTCCATCACCAACTCCCAGAGGTCACTCAGACTCACGTCCATCGAGTCAGTGATGCCATCCAGCCATCTCATCCTCTGTCGTCCCCTTCTTCTCCTGCCCCCAATCCCTCCCAGCATCAGAGTCTTTTCCAATGAGTCAACTCTTCTCATGAGGTGGCCAAAGGACTGGAGTTTCAGCTTCAGCATCATTCCTTCCAAAGAAATCCCAGGGCTGATCTCCTTCAGAAAGGACTGGTTGGATCTCCTTGCAGTCCAAGGGACTTTCAAGAATCTTCTCCAACACCACAGTTCAAAAGCATCAATTCTTCAGCACTCAGCTTTCTTCACAGTCCAACTCTCACATCCATACATGACCACTGGAAAAACCATAGCCTTGACTAGACAGATCTTTGTAATTCAGAATATATATATTCCAAACACAGATGTTGGAAATACAAAGATGCCCTCAGGGTACTTGCATTTTAGTAGGGAGGCAGATGTGCAAATGATCACATATCATGTGATACATACCATAATAGTTGTATGTAGAAAGAAGTCCTAATGAGGAAGGCAGAGTGATTCCATCAGGGAATCTCGAGGAGAGTTTTCACAGAAGAGTGATACCTGAGCAAGGATAGGAACAGAAGGGCATTCCAGGCCAATGGACATGTGCAGAGGCCCAGAGGCATGTCAGCAATGGACTGTGTTGGGGAAGTCGAATCACTCACTGTTAAATGGACCATGAGTGTGGTGAGAAGTAAAAGCCAGATCTCAGAGGTTCTTGTATGACACCAGAAGTGGCTGAGGTCTTATTCTGAAGGAGATGGTGGAGGCGGGGGGAGTCATATTTTAAACCAGAATTTGGCCAGAATTGTGTTTTAAAAAGGGCATGGAGTGGGGACTTCCCCATTGCTCCAGTGGCTGGGACTCAGTGTTCCCAACGCAGGCAGGCCCGGGTTCAGTCCCTGGCCAGGAAACTGGATCTCACATGCCATAACTAAGACCTGGCACGGCTAAATATAAAAGAAAATAAAAAGGCATGTAGTGGCATGGAAGACTGATTCAGAGGGACAAAACACAGGCAGGGAGACCAGTGAGGACGCTGTTGTGATAAAGAGCACGGGCTGGACATGAATGAGAAGACAGGATTGATTCTTAAAAGCCTTGTTAACAGGATGAAATGGATTGGATGTAAAGGGTGAGGGAGGAGAGGTCTAGCATGATCTAAACAGAGGAGTGAAGATGGCATGGAGGTTATTGATTGATATTTCACGAAAATGATCAGGTTGTAGGATTGTTCAGAGGAGAAATGAATTCACTTTTGGAAAGGCCAAATCCAAGAAGAGAGAGGACAGTGCAGGGGATTCAGGAACAAATATTTGAAAGCAGTTGAGTAGGTGAGAGTACTCAACGCTGTGTGGAGTGAGGAGAAGAGGGCTGGAGAGGTTAAAGCATATTAAAGGAAGTGGGAGGGAAAAAGATATATTTGTAGTTTAGGGAGAAAATTTCCCCCAGGTTGAGAATCTCTGAATTAAAGAAATGAGATGGATTTTCTACTTGACAAGAATCTAGAATTAAAAAACCAAAGTAGGAACATTTCAGAATTGTTGTAGCTAAGGACAGGAGGGCATGCTCGAGAGTGGTGTCACACTTTGCAGAGGTTTAGGAGGATGAAGACTAGAAAGAGGCCAGGTCTAGTAATTAGATTTGAAAGAAATATTAGTGTTTGTTATACCTTTTATAGTAGCAATGAATGAAAAATAGGTAAAACGTCCGGCATTTAAAGTTATGTGGGAGAAACTTAAATTGACCTGGAGGAGTGTTTTTAACATTAAGTTTTAAAAATCAGGTGACAAAAATGTGTGTGATTGAGGAGAGACTGTGTCCACAGGCATAGAGACAAGCATTTGCTGAAATAGTATCTGGCTTATTGGGTGTCGATTTTAGTTTTCTTCTTTGTGCTTTTTTGTATCCTCTGAATTTTTATAATGAACATGTATCACTTTGATAATTAGAAAAAAATATATTAAGAAATTAAGGAATATAAAGGTGATTATGCAGCCCCTAAAATATTTTAAAACAATATTTATTAATAATGTAAGGAAGTACTCAGAATACAGTTGATAAGATAAACCATATTTAGTTTAAACCAAGATAAACCATATTTGGTATGGTCCGTGTTTTAAATTTAAAAATATGTACTTTTTAATCTATGAATGAAAAAAAATAAGGAAACTAGTAGTAAAAGTTAAGAGTAGTTTGAGTAGTTAAGAGTAGTTTGAGTAAAAGTTAAGAGTAGTGGGCAGTTTGTCTTTGCTTGTGTGTTTCTGTTTCCAAATTTTCCATAATTAACATGCTGAGTAGTATAGGATAGTGGTTAGAAACAAGGTCTGTGCCGAGATAAGGCTTGAGCTTGAGTCCTGCCTCTGCCCTTGGAGAGCTGTGGGGCCTTGGCAGAGTCCCTTCACTTCTCTGTGCCTCAGGCTCCCACTGTGGAACCGGGTAGTGATGCTGACTCCCTCCCAGGGTTGTTGGGAGGATCGCCCCTCTGTGGAGGTTAAGTTCTTAGAACACTGCCTGACACTTAGGAAGCAATGACGCATGTTAGCTGTACTGACCACTACTACTATTATTTTTATCATCAGAAAAACAAACTTTTAAGAATTAACAATTTAGAAGTCATTTAACGATTTAGAAGCTTAATAACAAGCAGTTTCGGGGGTGGGTTGGCTAGAAGCTGATTTGCAGTGGTTGAAAGGAGATAAGAAACTAATAGAACAAAATATGAACTGCCCCAGAGAGCTTATATGGGAGAACTTTTGTCTTGAGTTTACACCCGTGTACTCTTAATTTATTTGATACAATGGTAACTTTCTAATGTACGCTTTGATTTAATTTTTAAGACTAAGTGAACGGACTTCCCGAGTCAGATCAGATCAGATCAGTCGCTCAGTCATGTCCGACTCTTTGCGACCCCATGAACTGCAGCACGCCAGGCCTCCCTGTCCATCACCAGCTCTCGAAGGTCATTCAGACTCACATTCATCGAGTCAGTGATGCCATCCAGCCATCTCATCCTCTGTCGTCCCCTTCTCCTCCTGCCCTCAATCCCTCCCAGCATCAGAGTCTTCTCCAATGAGTCAGCTCTTCGCATGAGGTGGCCAAAATACTGGGGTTTCAGCTTTAGCATCATTCCTTCCAAAGAAATCCCAGGGCTGAACTCCTTCAGAATGGACTGGTTGGATCTCCTTGCAGTCCAAGGGACTCTCAAGAGTCTTCTCCAACACCACACTTCAAAAGCATCAATTCTTCGGTGCTCAGCCTTCTTCACAGTCCAGCTTCTTCTTCTACTTCCCCAGTAGTCCAGTGGCTAAGACTGTGCGTTCCCAATGCAGGGGGCCCAGGTTGGATCCCTGGTCAGGGAACTAGCTTCCACATGCCACAACTGAGTTCGCATGCTGCAAGTAAAGCCTGGCACAGCCAAATAAATTTTAAATGAAAAATTTTTTAAAACAACTAAGAGAGGCAGACAAAACAAGGATGATGGATGAAACCTGTAAAATAGATCAGATTTGCTTTAGACCTTAGTGCCCCACTGTGACTGTATTTGTTAACTTTCCCACAGGGACACTGGCTTTATAAAGATAGCAATCAAAAATAAAATATTACAATTTAATATCAATTCACTGATCCTAATAATAGCTACATTGTTTTTTTCTTACTATGTGAAAATCTAATCAGAACACCCTGTTCTTTTTTTTTGTTTTTCTTTTTTAGGCAAAAATTTATTTAGACCCACTCATTTCATGTATGGAATTTTCTCAGATACATATGGTGGTGGTGGTGGTAGTAGTTTAGTCACTAAATTGTTTCGGACTCTTGTGACTCCATGAACTGCAGCCAGCCTCCCCTGTCCATGGGATTTCCCAGGCCAGAATACCGGAGTAGGTTGGCATTTTCTTCTCCAGGGCATTTTGTTCTTACTCCATGTCAGAATAAAAATTTTGACAAAGATGAAACCTTACCAATGTAGCTCCTAACCTGTCTTAATTTATTTTACAGCATGTGCATGACTTTCTTTCCTTTGCCTTGTCCACAGAAAGAGCTCAAAAAGTGGGATGAGTTTGAAGATGTTTTAGAGGAGAGGAGGCATGTCAGTGACTTGAAGTTTGCAATGAAATGCTACACACCTCTTGTCTATAAGGGAATTACTCCTTGTAAGCCAAGTGATATTAAATGTAGTGTTCTCAATTCTGAAGAGATTCATTATGTCATTAAACAGGTAAGTGATTCCATCTTCAGCTATAGCCAGATTCATTCATTGTGTACAAGTTTCTTTCTCCTCTTGATTCTGTGAATTTATTTTGCTATTTTTAATACGTATCTTTTTGGATTTCACTATATTCAGCACATTCATCCAGTATTTATTTTACCTATAATGCATGCTAGCCTCTTTGCTAGACATTGTGTCTAATAGTGAGCTAGTTGAGCAGAGTCCTTGACCTCCTGAGTGTTTAGTCTCATAGGAAATGATGACCAGTGTGCAGTCAGTTGCCATGAAATACATACACAAGACATGCCAGTGGGAGGCCAGTGTGCAGGACGTTAATTAAGCATAGGGGCAATTAATTTTGTGCAGGGAGTAAGAGAAGTTATTTTTTACATGAGGCTCGAAAGATGTGTAGGGACTTTCCATGTGAAATGGATGAAGAAGAGTGTTCCTAGCAGAACAAATAACTTCTTTTCCTGTGGTTTTCAAACCTTGTGGCACATTAAAATTATTCAGGGAGCCTTTAAAAGTCTCTGTACCTCCATCTCACATTTGGGTGAATGAAATGAAGGCAAGGCAGAATCAAGGCTGATGGAGCCATTCACTGAGCTAGGGGCTTAGAGGAGGGGTGAGAAGAGGGCTGGAGAGAGAAGCTGTGCTCCGTGCTCTGGACACGCCACCTGAGCTGCCCAGGTTGACGTCCTAGGCTGGTGCGATCAGAGCTTCACGGTGGCGGCCCTTCACGTGGTCGTGAGCTTCCACACCTTGATGTTCATGGAGAGATCCTGCTTCTTTGACATTTAAGTGGAGGTGAGTCAGGTTTATGGAAAATTCTTAATTTTTTTTTTTTTTTTTTTTTTTGCTACACCACATGGCTTGCCAAATCTTAATTCTCTGACCAGGGGATTGAACCTGGGCCTATGGCAGTGAAACCACAGAGTCCTAACCACTGATCTGCCAGGGAATTCTCAGGAAATCTCTTTATTATCTTTATTATTTGCTGTCTGTTTTCCTCTGATTTAGACTTATGACCTATGCTGTTAATCATATTGTTTTCATCTAGCATGATCTGTCTTGGGGAAATTATTAATCTTCTCTCACTTCACATAAGTGAAGTCAGGTTTCCTCCTCTGTTAGAAGATAAAGACAGTTGTTCTCAATACTGACTCTTTGTGAGAATCACCTAGAGAACTTCTGCAGAAGTTAAACACAGTTTTCCACATGTATGTAAACTCGGTGAAGGCAAGAATTTTTTTGTCTCTTTCTCTTTTAAATTGCTATATTCCTGGTACCTAGCATATAGTGCACGTTCAATAAATACTTCTTGAATTAATGGAAAAAAAAATACTTTGGTCCCATCCATAGGGATTCTGACCTAATTGGTCTAGGTTAGGACCCAGGTGTTCTTCTCTTTTCTTCATCTCCTCCCTTTCTCCTAAATGGCACTTTTTAATTGCCCCGTTCTCCTTGAACCTCCAAATCTACCTCCACATAGTCACGACAGATGACTTTTCTTCCTACTTCACAAAGAAAATTTAAACCATTATGTGAGAACTCTTTGAACTTGCTGTGATCAGGCTTCTAATTTACCTGCACCTAATATACATCATTTTCTTAAATGGAGCCCCTTCTGTTTTAATTTAGTCCCTACCCTACTCCTTCACTCTGGATCCCTCCTCCCTCCTCCTCCTCCTCCTCACCATCAGGGACTTGGCTATCTTGCCTGTCCAGTCACATGTCTCAGCTTCTTCCTCTTTATCAGCTCTTTGCCATCAGTGTTTAATATGCTCACTGCTCTTCCAGCTTAAATAGACCCCCTTTGACCATGTTCCTTCTCTCCCTAGTACCCCTCCCTTCCTTTCCCACTTCTCTCCCCTTTGAAGAAGTTGGCTGGTTTCTATGCCTCTTGCCCTACTTTCTCACCCTTCATGGAGTGGCTTCCAACCCCTTGTGGTAGTTCTTCCCAAGCTGTGAATGACTTCCTTCCTTGTGACTAAAATCAACCTAGTTGAAATCCTGGCTAACTTTTGGCACATGCTTTCTCTTTCTTTCCGTGACACCATACTCTTCCGCTTACCCACTGAATCTGTTTTATTATTCCTCAGTTGTCTTTATGGGCTTCTTTTTTTTTTTTTTAACCTATCTCTTTAAATACTGCTGTTCCTCAAGATTTTGTTTTCTCCTCTTCTTATTCTACTCACTCACTGGACAGTTTTATTTAATGCCAGAATTTTAAGTACCGTCCTTACACTAATGTCTCCATATTATAATATTCAGTTCAGTTCAGTTTAGTTGTTCAGTCGTGTCCGACTCTTTGCAACCCCATGGACTGCAGCATGCCAGGCTTCCCTGTCCATCACCAACTCCCGGAGCTTACTCAAACTCATGTCTGTTGCGTCAGTGATGCCATCCAACCATATCATCCTCTGTTATCCCCTTCTCCTCCTGCCTTCCATCTTTCCCAGCATCAGGGTCTTTTCCAGTGAATCAGTTCTTCGCACCAGGTGGCCAAAGTATTGGAGCTTCAGCTTCAGTATCAATCGTTCCAATGAATATTCAGGACTGATTTCCTTTAGGACTGACTGGTTGGATCTCCTTGCAGTCGAAGGGACTCTCAAGAGTCCTCTCCAACACCACAGTTCAAAAGTATCAATTCTTGGGTACTCAGCTTTCTTTATAGTCCGACTCTCCTAGCCATACATGACTACTGGAAAAACCATAGCTTTGACTAAACAGACCTTTGTCACTGAAAGTAATGTCTCTGCTTTTTAATATGCTATCTAAGTTGGTCATGGCTTTTCTTCCCAAAAGCAAGCATCTTTTAATTTCTTGGCTTCAGTCACCATCTGCAGTGATTTTGGAGCCCTCCAAAATAAAGTCTGTCACTATTTCCATTGTTTCCCCATCTATTTGTCATGAAGTGATGAGACCTGATGCCATGATCTTAGTTTTCTGAATGTTGAGTTTTAAGCCAACTTTTTCACTCTCTTCTTTCACTTTCATCAAGAGGCTCTTTAGTTTTTCTTTTCTTTCTGCCTAAAGGGTGGTATCATCTGTGTATATGAGATTATTGATATTTTTCCCAGCAATCTTGCTTATAATATTACTATATAAAAATAGTATATTATAAATAATATAGATAATTAGTATCTATTGCTTCAGCCCAGATCTCTCTGGAGTTTCATATGTATATTTTTGTAGTTTATTGGATATCCTCTTGGAAGTTCCAAAAGCACCTCATATTCGAGATGTATAAATCAAAGTCTTTGATTCGCCTCACCCTCGTGCCATGGATATGCTCCCACCCCATCCCCCACCCCAGATTACCCTCTCTCCAAGAATGCTCCCCACCATGTGTTAGTTGCTCAAGCCAAAAATCTGGATGCCATCTTCACTTCTTACTTTCCTCTCATACGCTGTCAGTCACTGAGAGCTGCTGATGTGCTCCCCAAACAGTGAGGTGCTCGCCTAAAAATAGCACTTGTCTTTTCTTTCCATCTCTGCTCCCTCTCCTCCTCAGGCTCTGTTTATCTCGCAGAGTGCGGTAGCATGAAGTGATTATGTCTGCATTTAAGAGGCCATTCAGGTTTGTGAGATGAAGAATAGACTTAAGAGAGACAACACTGGGCACAAGCAGTTGGAAGACTAGCTTCTTTTAGGTTTCCAGGAAGAGGGATCTATCGGGATGGCATATCTGTTGGGCAAATAAGAAGCCCAGCTGCACAGAATAAGAGACCAGGTCATTCTCTGCTTCTCTGGTTTCCTCCAGTGCCTTGAAGAAGTCATTCGTCCTGAACAACAAGCTTGTTAACTTGCATTCTTCATCTATTCACATCCTTCTTGTCTCCAGGTGGCTTGTCTTGCCTACTCCCCAGCATTCTTTGCTGGCTCAAACTGGCATGTACATTTCCTATCTGGAGGAAGGTCCCCCTCCTGGCCTTGTATTCTTTCTTTTAAATCTCCAGTTCTCTTTCCCTTCTTATCCTGACTCGTTAGAAGTATAGGCTGCCCTCTTCAGTTCAGTTCAGTCGCTCAGTTGTGTCTGACTCTTTGTGACCTCATGGACTGAGGCACGCCAGGCTTCCCTGTCCATCACCAACTCCCGGAGCTTACTCAAACTCATGTCCATCGGGTTGGTAATGCCATCCAACCATCTCGTCCTCTGTTGTCCCCTTCTCTTCCTGCCATCAATTTTTCCCAGCATCAGGGTCTTTTCCAATGAGTTGGTTCTTTGCTTTAGGTGGCCAAAGTATTTAGAGTTTCAGCTTCAGCATCAGTCCTTCCAATGAATATTCAGGATTGATTTCCTTTAGGACTGACTGGTTGGATCTCCTTGCAGTCCAAGGGACTCAAAAGAGTCTTCTCCAACACCACAGTTCAAAAGTATCAATTCTTCGGTACTCAGCTTTCCTTATAGTCCGACTCTCCCAGCCATACATAACTACTGGAAAAACCATAGCTTTGACAAGATGGACCTTTGTTGGCAATGGTAATGTCTCTGCTTTTTAATATGCTGTCTAGGTTGGTCATAACTTTTCTCCCAAGGAGCAAGTGTCTTTTAATTTCATGGCTGCAGTCACCATCTGCAGTGATTTTGGAGCCCCCCAAAATAAAGTCTGACACTGTTTCCATTGTTTCTCCATCTGTTTGCCATGAAGTGATGGGACCAGATGCCCTCCTCACATCCCAGTTTCAGAAGTTCATTTGCTGAAATTCGTCCAGTAAAAGTTCCTGTGAGTCTCCAAGTAACCCGATCCCAGGGACCCGTTTAGTCCCCACTTGCTCAGTTATTGCTGTCACTGTTGGACACTCCTCTTCAGGCTGTCTTACCTGGACATCTGCGACATCACACAAATGCTTTTCTTCTTACATCTTCCTTGTTAATCTATTTTACGTGTTTTTACATCTGCCAATGTTTTTCAGGATTGAATCTTAACAACCTCTTTCTCTTCCTCTCTGTAGTCTCCCTGATCGATTTTATTCATTCTCATCATTTCAGTTTTCATCTACAGTCTGATGATATCCAAACGATATCTCTACCCTTGGCTAGATTATTGGCATCCAGAATTTTATCTCCGACAGCCCTATTCCCTGCTGGATATCTAATTTCTGTGTCTCACAAATACCTCAAAATCAGTATATCTGCCTTTTTAACCCCTGCAGTATCCCTGGTCTGCATTCTCTATTCAGAGGATGGCCCTACTATCCATTCTTTTGCCTAAAACTGAGCGTCACACTGCCCTTACCCTTCTCTTCAGCACCCATTATTACCTATGTTTGGGGCTCTTCTGTCTCTGGTCTGAACTATCTTGATAGTTTTCCAAGTTTGGTCCCTTTCCTAGGCTCATTTCCTGAAATCTATTCCCACCAAATCCTTGAGTCCTCCTTTTTCCCTTTTTCTAATTCTGCCTTTCTGTCCTCTCTTCCTAACTAGCCTTTCCTAGGATTACTTGCTTAATTATGTCACCAGTAACTGTAATTCTCATGTACCGCAGTCTGCCTTCCAGCCTGCCCAGGGTCTGTGTCAGTGTAGCTCTCTGTCCATGTCACCGGGCACAGGGCTGCTCCTGGGTGGATGGGCAGAGTTGTGCACATCCGTGATCTCCAGACTTGAGATCCCTTCTTACATCAGTCCCTTCCCGTCCCCTAAATCTGCCAAACCTTAAGCTCTTATTAGACTCTACCCTTCTTGCCATTAGCAAACAATCATATTTTTACTTTGAAATAATGAAAAAGATTAGAAATTATTTTCCTCAAATTCCTGTTCCTTATCTTGAGGTGTGTCTCTGTCTGCGCCCTCTCCATGTGTGCTTTAGTCTGGGCTCAGTGCCAAGGCCTCTGTGCTCCAGGCCAAGGTGAGCACACGTTGCTCTCGTCTGAGGCTTTGAGCAGAAGCCTCTCCCTATCTCTATCTTCAGCCTTTCTTTCTCTGTTGATTCTTCCCTTAATCTGACAACAGGTCCAATGCCACCAAACTTTACACTTAAAAATAGTTAAAATGGTAAATTTCATGTTACTATATTTTATCATAGTTTTTTAAATGCATGATGATAAAAAGACAAGAAACAGGGCTAAGGCTTTTCCAAGTTGGGAAACATTTTTACTGTAACTGTTGTCCTCTCTATTCTCCTCATTCAGACTTTTCAGTTATTCACTCTGTGGCCACTGTCTTCACTTTCCCACCTCCTGTTCATTCAGTCTCCAGTCTGTTTATATTCAGTGTTGGTTCTGTTCTGATCATATCACTAAACCTTTCTTGCTTCATCACTTTTCTGAGTATAAGGATAAACTCTGCATAAAATAAGAGAGTGCCGGTTAAGAGGAAGCAATTTATCTTGGTCCCACAGTCTTGGGCCTGTTGAACTGGCTCCTCAAAAGCTCAGATACAGGGACTTGCTGGCGATCCAGTGGACTTTGCCATCCAGTGCAGGGGCTAGGATCCCTAGTTGGGGACTTAAGATCCCATATGCCTCACAGCCAAGAACCAGCACATAAAACAAAAGTAATATTGTAACAAATTGATGAAGAATTTAAAAATGGTACACATTAAAAAAAAAATCTTAAAATGTTAGAGAAAAGCTGAGACGTGGAGCTAAGTAGAGGATAATTATCCATTTGTGAAAGTACTAAATGCCACTGACTTATTTCCTTTGATATGGCAATTTGTGTGTTAAATTCACCTCAGTTTTTTCAAAAAGTGAAACTCCTTAACTGCATGTAACTGGGGAGATTGCGGCTCTAACATCCCATCCTTGTCTTTAAGAGCATTCTCCTTTAGTGAGAACAAATATAATTTATTTGTTACATAGATTTCAGTCTTTTTCCAAGTGCTTCTTTAGGGAGAAGTTAAAGGAACAGATTAGGCTTCTTTGAGGATAGAAGCTGTGACTTGTTCGTCTCCAGGCACTTGACAGTCCTGGCACACAGCCAGCATTGTGTTCTCTGTACAGAAAGATGTGGCATGCCATGTGAATGAAGAGCATTCCATTGTGAGGTCATGAGTTTCACTAATTATCCTTTGATAGTTCAGAGATTTTTGTACCAGTGTCCTGCATGTCTGATACAGTGAGTGGTTATTTCAATAGAATCTTATCTTTTCACCTTGTATGTTGTTACCTTGTAATAGCACTAAGCAATGAAGAGGTACAATAACCTACTGAAAGTAACTACTCTCAAAGTATATGCTCTCAGACACTAGATTTTGAGCAGCAACTTAGAGAATTAGGATATAAATTTAAATCGGATCCATTTAAATTAGGAAGAAAACATGCCATTTGGGAGTTATATAACATTAGTCCGTTTGGAACTGGTCCTGCTGATTTGAGCAAAAAGAATTTGGACTTTTTTTTGTTTTCTCCCCAGAAATTTATCCCTGCTTTCCCTTTTAGCTTTCCAAGGAATCCCTTCAACCTGTTGAGGTCCTCCGAGAGGAAGCCTGTGAGATCCTGGATGAAATGAGCCACAAGCTGCGTCTAGGAGCCATTCGGTTTTTTGCCTTTGCCCTGAGTAAAATATTTAAACAGATTTTCTCAAAAGTGCGTGTAAATGAAGAAGGGATTCAGAAAGTAAGTATTGCTTGTTAAAAAACAATCTCTTCTTCAACCCCTCACAGTTTTTTCCACTCAGAGGCATCTCACTTTGCACTGGATGAGCAGCCCCTGGTTATCAGGTGGCATCCAGCCTGAGCAGAAAGCAGCTCTGCCTCTCTGATGGGTGTTTCTCCCTCTTCCCTTCAGACCTGCAGGCTTCAGACAAACCGACTTAGTCCCTTACTCCCAGACTTGACAGACAGCTCATGTCAGATGCTCACTGCTCAGTAAGAGAGTTTCTGTATGTGTCTCACCGAGGTTCTATAGCATTTTCTTGTTACACACCTTTCTGGCGTGTTTTTCCTGTAAACAAAGACATTCTCTTGTGGTGTAATTAGCAAAAGAAGCAAAGTAACATGGACACAACGCTGGTAATACAGATCTTTTTCATGTTTCACCAGCTGTCCCGGCTCTGTCACATGCAGGCAAGGAAAGTCCTGTGTCCTCTGTCACAGTCAGCTTCCATATCTCTTTGGAGTCTTTTAATCTAGAACAATTCCTTAGTCTTTGTTTGTGTTTCATGAAACTACTTCTGAAGGAAGCAGACCGGGTGTTTTCCGCTGCCCCTTGATCTGGTTGGAGCTGCTTTCTCATGCAGGCTAAGGCCATGTGCTCCGTGTGTCCGCCTGCGAGCAGGCGGCCTCTGTGTGCTGTTCCTGGTAATGTTCACATTCGTCAGTCGGTCACCGCTCTGCCACGTTTCTCCACTCAGTTACTCTCTGTCCCCTTGTAACTAATACACATCCTGGGGAGTGCTTCAGGTTCCTGTTTTTCCTCATACTTTCCTCTGTTAGTTTTTATACCCACTGATGATTTTTGCTTGAATCCAGTTATTACTCTTAGGATTGCCAAATGCTGGTTTCTCTAATTCCATCACTCCTGTCATTTAATACTTTTTTTCTGGAAATAAGCTTTCTCTATGAAGATTATTTTACCTATTTATTTTTTAATACATTTTTTTAATCTACGTGGAAGGTCTTACCTTCATTGGCCTTCCTGCTCATGCCTTTTAATGCTGTGTTTTTGTTCAGTCATCTTTACTTGGAAGCAAAGTACTTCTATCTTTGCTTTCTTCTTTTTCCTCCTATGACTAATTTCTAAATTGCTGACTTACTATTTGGATGTCTGCAGGAGGGTGTGTGTGTACCATTACAATGCTGGGGGCAGGGGATGTTGCTGGCTAGATCCTAACTGATAACAAACTACCTTAACTCAGTTGATTGTGTACTTAGATTTCAGAAGACCAGACTGTATGTTGACACATTGGGTATTTTTGAGGTTGCTAGCCTGAGAAATGTATTGGGAAATTCATTTGCATTTGTCCCTACTGCTGCTGCTAAGTCGCTTCAGTCATGTCCGACTCTGTGTGACCCCATAGACGGCAGCCCACCAGGCTCCCCTGTCCCTGGGATTCTCCAGGCAAGAAAACTGGAGTGGGTTGCCATTTCCTTCTCCAGTGCATGAAAGTGAAAAGTGAAAGTGAAGTCGCTCAGTTGTGTCTGACTCTCTGCAACCCCATGGACTGCAGCCCACCAGGCTCCTCCGTCCATGGGATTTTCCAGGCAAGAGTACTGGAGTGGGGTGCTCTACTGCCAGGCATCCACTCTCCCCTGAGTCTAGTGTATAAGTAGAAAAGTACCATTCCTTTTCTTGGTCCTAACAATGTGTAATTTTTTTTTTTTAAATCTCTGAGAGAGAATCTCTTGCTCTCTCTTCCTACAAACCACCAGTCAGTCTAGTACAGCAGCTAATTGTTGACTTCTTAGTCTGACTTCAGATTCGTTCCCAGTTCCCCGTGAACATTAGTGGCATGACTATGTCACAACCAAGGAAGCTGAATAAGGCTTAGGCCTTATTTGCAAATATGTGTGTAATATTGAACAATGCATGTAAAATGCTTAATTGCTGCTCAACTAATATATGTTAGTGATCATCACCATTACTATTATTATGATCTGTAAACTTTAAATTTTTAATATTCTTGCATTATATGAGATTATTTAGCTAGAACTCAGAAATAAGTTTTGTGTATGTGGTCAGAGAGGCAGAAAAACATTGCTAGTGTTGCCCCGGTAGCACATTCTTCCACTTTCTGATATGAGGTACAGTTTTAATAATCATGAAAGTTGAAAGTGTTCTAAGTGTAACCTTTGTCTTACAGCTCCAGCGAGCCATCCAGGAGCATCCAGTCGTCCTGCTGCCCAGTCACCGGAGCTACATCGACTTTCTGATGCTGTCTTTCCTTTTGTACAACTATGACTTACCTGTGCCGGTCATAGCAGCAGGAATGGGTACGCTTCGCTCTTCTACTTTCCTTTTTTTTGTTGTTATAAAAATTAAAGCGTTCACTGGAACGATTTTAACAATTCCAAGGAAGTTGAAGAAAATGATGAAAATATAACAACCTCTCCCTCCTTCCTCCCAGTTCCAGGTGTAATAGTTGGATTGTGTCCTCTGTGTTGTGGTCTGCTGGCCTGGCCTGAACAGACATAAGCAAGCATATGTGCACGTAGGGGTTTTGGTTTAGATTGAAAAAGGAGAGTATACTACCCTACTGTTTATGTTTTTTTCGATAGTGCATCAGTGGCTATCTCTATAGGTCAATGCTGCTGCTGCTGCTAAGTCGTTTCAGTCGTGTCCAACTCTGTGTAACCCCATAGACGGCAGCCCACCAGGCTCCCCTGTCCCTGGGATTCTCTAGGCAAGAACACTGGAGTGGGTTGCCATTTCCTTCTCCAATGCATGAAAGTAAAAAGTGAAAGTGAAATCGCTCAGTTGTGTCCAACCCTCAGCAACCCCATGGACTGCAGCCTACCAAGCTCCTCCGTCCATGGGATTTTCCAGGCAAGAGTACTGAAGTGGGAAATAGATCTAAACTTTTTTTAAAAAGTAAAAATTTTTTAAATCTAAAGGGACTTCCATGGCGATCTGTTAAGACCTCACATTTCTAATGCAGGCGATGCGGGTTCAGTCCCTGGTCAGGGAACTAAGATCCCACATGCTGTGCAGTATAGCCATAAAATAAATATTTTAAATCTAAAAAAAAAAATAGATCTAAACTCTATTTACTATTTTTCAATTGTGTTAAAATGCACAAAGCATAAAATTTGCCATCTTCATCATTTTTCAGTGCACAGTTCAGTGACATAAAGTTCACACTGTGGTACTACAGTCTACCCACTGAAGTCTTCTCATCTGGCAAAAATGAAATTCTGTCTTCATTTAACACTTAACCTCTCATTCTATTCTCCCTGCATCCCCTGGCAGCCACTGTTAATGGTTTCCCTGTTAATGGTTTCTATCTCTACAAATTTGACTACCCACTACCTTCTTCAAGTGGAATTACACAGGATTTGTCCTTCTTTTGCCAGCCTATTTCACACAGCATAGTGTCCTCAAGGTTCATCCGTATTGTAGGGTCTGTCAGAATTTTTTTTTTTTTTTTAAAGGCTAAATAATACTCCAGTGTATTGTTGCTAAGTCATGTCCGACTCTTTGTAATCCCAGGGACTGCAGCATGCCAGGCTTCCCCGTCCTTCGCTGTCCCCCACTGTTTGTATAGACCAGATTTGGTTTACTCATTCGTTTATCCCTGGATACTCGGGATGCTTCCACTTTGTGGCTGTTGTGAATAGTGTGCTGCACTGAGTGTAGATGGATAAATACCTGTTTAAGTCTCTGCTTTCAGTTCTTCCAGCTATGTACCCAGAAGTAGAATTGTTGGGTTAGATGGTAATTTTATTTTTAATTTTTTGAGGAACTGCCATTTTGTTTTCTGTAGTGGCTGCACCCCAACAGTGTATGCAGGTTCAATTTCTCCACATCCAACCAACACTTATTGTTTTCTGGTTTTTTAGATTTTTTTGTTTTGTTGTTAATAATAGTCTTCATAATGGGTTTGAAGTGCTATCTCATCATGAGTATTTGTATTTCCCTTGTGATTAGTTACGTTAAGCATCTTTTCATATGCTTGTTGGCCAGTTCTGTATCCTCTTCAGAGGAGTATTTTAAGTCCTTTGGATTGTTTGTTTTCTTTGTTGATGAGTTGTAGGAATTCTTCGTATACTTTGTATCAGATATGTGATTGTAAATATTTTATCCCTTTTCACTCTGTTGATTGTATCCTTTGATGAATGGAAGTTTTTCATTTTGATTTACAGTTAGTGGTCTATATCCACAAGTTCTGTATCCATGGATTTAACCAGCAATAGATCAAAAATATGGTAACCCCCCTACCAGCACCTGCCCACCGAGGCCATTCTTTCCCATAATCCCAAAAAGCAATAATTGAACTTGCCATTCACAGGAAATTATTTGCATAGCATTTACAGTATGGTCTTTCCTGTGGTCATGTATGGATGTGAGAGCTGGACTGTGAAGAAGGCTGAGCGCCGAAGAATTGATGCTTTTGAACTGTGGTGTTGGAGAAGACTCTTGAGAGTCCCTTGGACTGCAAGAAGATCCAACCAGTCCATTCTGAAGGAGATCAATCCTGGAATTTCTTTGGAAGGAATGATGCTAAAGCTGAAACTCCAGTATTTTGGCCACCTCATGCGAAGAGTTGACTCATTGGAGAAGACTCTGGTGCTGGGAGGGATTGAGGGCAGGAGGAGAAGGGGACGACAGAGGATGAGATGGCTGGATGGCATCACTGACTCGATGGGTATGAGTCTGGGTGACCTCCGGGAGCTGGTGATGGACAGGGAGGCCTGGTGTGCTGCGGTTCATGGGGTCGCAAAGAGTCGGACACGACTGAGCGACTGATCTGATCTACAGTATACTTACAACTATTTACAAGCTGTTGTATTAAGAATTATAAGTAATCTGGAGCTGATTTAAAGTGTACTGAGGTGTGCTAGGTTGTATGCAAATACTCTGCCCTTTTATATAAGGGACTTGAGCATCCAGGTGTTTTGGTACCCACAGAGAGTCCCAGAACCAGTCCCCCATGGACTTCTCCCAACCCAAGGACAACTGTAGTCCAGTTTGTCTGTTGTTTCTTTTATTTTCTGTGCTTTTGATATCATACCAAGAAATCATTGTCAAATACAATGTTATAAAGCTTTCCCCCTATATTGTCTTCTAAAAGTTCTATAGACTTAGGTTTTGTATTTAGGTCCTTGATGTGTTTTGGTTTAATCTTTGTGGTGTGACTTTTCTGGTAAGATTCTAACTTCATGTCTAAGATTTTTATTGCTACATAATATTCAGCAGTGTGTATGTATCATAATGAAGTAGTTTTGCTGTAACAAACAACTTTTCAATATATTTTCGTATTAGTGCTTTTATTTCTGTAGAATTGATTCCAAGATCATCACACTTGGACCACAGCCTTGTCTAACTCAGTGAAACTAAGCCATGCCCATGGGGCAACCCAGGATGGGCGGGTCATGGTGGAGAGATCTGACAGGATGTGGTCCGCTGGAGAAGGGAATGGCAAACCACTTCAGTATTCTTGCCTTGAGAACCCCATGAACAGTATGAAAAAGCAAAATGATAGGATACTGAAAGAGAAACTTCCCAGGTCAGTAGGGGCCCAATATGCTACTGGAGATCAGTAGAGAAATAACTCCAGAAAGAGTGAAGGGATTGAGCCAAAGCAAAAAGAATACCCAACTGTGGATCTGTCTGGTGATAGAAGCAAGGTCCGATGCTGTAAAGAGCAATATTGCATAGGAACCTGGAATGTCAGGTCCATGAATCAAGGCAAATTGAAAGTGGTCAAACAAGAGATGGCCAGAGTGATTGTTGACATTCTAGGAATCAGCAAACTGAAATGGACTGGAATGGAATGGGTGAATTTAACTCAGATGACCATTATATCTACTACTGCGGGCAGGAATCCCTCAGAAGAAATAGAATGGCCATCATGGTCAACAAAAGAGTCTGAAGTGCAGTACTTGGATGCAATCTCAAAAACGAGAGAATGATCTCTGTTCATTTCCAAGGCAAACCATTCAGTGTCACAGTAATCCAAGTCTATGCCCCAACCAGTAACGCTGAAGAAGCTGAAGTTGAACGGTTTTCTGAAGACCTACAAGACCTTTTAGAACTAACACCCAAAAAAGATGTCCTTTTCATTATAGGGGACTGGAATGCAAAAGTAGGAAGTCAAGAAACACCTGGAGTAACAGGCAAATTTGGCCTTGGAATATGGAATGAAGCAGGGCAAAGACTAATAGAGTTTTGCCAAGAAAATGCACTAGTCATAACAAACACCCTCTTCCAACAACACAAGAGAAGACTCTATACATGGACATCACCAGATGGTCAACACCAAAATCAGATTGATTATATTCTTTGGAGCCAAAGATGGAGAAGTCAGCAAAAGCAAGACCAGGAGCTGACTGTGGCTCAGACCATGAACTCCTTATTGCCAAATTCAGACTGAAATTTGAAGAAAGTAGGGAAAACCACTAGACCATTCAGGTATGACCTAAATCAAATCCCTTATGATTATACAGTGGAAGTGAGAAATAGATTTAAGGGCCTAGATCTGATAGATAGAGTGCCTGATGAACTATGGAATGAGGTTCGTGACATTGTACAGGAGACAGGGATCAAGACCATCCCCATGGAAAAGAAATGCAAAAAAGCAAAATGGCTGTCTGGGGAGGCCTTACAAATAGCTGTGAAAAGAAGAGAAGCAAAAAGCAAAGGAGAAAAGGAAAGATATAAGCATCTGAATGCAGCGTTCCAGAGAATAGCAAGAAGAGATAAGAAAGCCTTCTTCAGCGATCAATGCAAAGAAATAGAGGAAAACAACAGAATGGGAAAGACTAGGGATCTCTTCAAGAAAATCAGAGATACCAAAGGAAATTTCATGCAACGATCGGCTCAATAAAGGACAGAAATGGTATGGACCTAACAGAAGCAGAAGATATTAAGAAGAGGTGGCAAAAATACACAGAACTGTACAAAAAGAGCTTCATGACCTAGATAATCACGATGATGTGATCACTGACCTAGAGCCAAACATCCTGGAATGTGAAGTCAAGTGGGCCTTAGAAAGCATCACTACGAACAAAGCTAGTGGAGGTGATGGAATTCCAGTGGAGCTATTCCAAATCCTGAAAGATGATGCTGTGAAAGTGCTGCACTCAATATGCCAGCAAATTTGGAAAACTCAGCAGTGGCCACAGGACTGGAAAAGGTCAGTTTTCATTCCAGTCCCAAAGAAAGGCAATGCCAAAGAATGCTCAAACTACTGCACAATTGCACTCATCTCACACGCTAGTAAAGTAATGCTCAAAATTCTCCAAGCCAGGCTTCGGCAATGTGTGAACCGTGAACTTCCTGATGTTCAAGCTGGTTTTAGAAAAGGCAGAGGAACCAGAGATCAAATTGCCAACATCTGCTGGATCATGGAAAAAGCAAGAGAGTTCCAGAAAAACATCTATTTCTGCTTTAGTGACTATGCCAAAGCCTTTGAGTGTGTGGATCACAATAAACTGTGGACAATTCTGAAAGAGATGGGAATACCAGACCACCTGACCTGCCTCTTAAGAAACCTGTATGTAGGTCAGGAAGCAACAGTTAGAACTGGACATGGAACAACAGACTGGTTCCAAATAGGAAAAGGAGTTCGTCAAGGTTGTATATTGTCACCCTGTTTATTTAACTTATATGCAGAGTACATCATGAGAAACGCTGGACTGGAAGAAACACATTGGAATCAAGATTGCTGGGAGAAATATCAATAACCTCAGATATGCAGATGACACCACCCATATGGTAGAAAGTGCAGAAGAACTAAAAAGCCTCTTGATGAAAGTGAAAGTGGAGAGTGAAAAGTTGGCTTAAAGCTCAACATTCAGAAAACGAAGATCATGGCATCTAGTCCCATCACTTCATGGGAAATAGATGGGGAAACAGTGGAAACAGTGTCAGACTTTATTTTTCTGGGCTCCACAATCACTACAGATGGTGACTGCAGCCATGAAATTAAAAGATGCTTACTCCTTGGAAGTAAAGTTATGACCAACCTAGATCACATGTTCAAAAGCAGAGACATTAGTTTGCCAACAAAGGTTCGCCTAGTCAAGGCTATGGTTTTTCCTGTGGTCATGTATGGATATGAGAGCTGAACTGTGAAGAAGGCTGAGTGCTGAAGAATTGATGCTTTTGAACTGTGGTGTTGGAGAAGACTCTTGAGAGTCCCTTGGACTGCAAGGAGATCCATCCAGTCCATTCTGAAGGAGATCAGCCCTCGGATTTCTTTGGAAGGAATGATGCTAAAGCTGATACTCCAGTACTTTGGCCACCTCATGTGAAGAGTTGACTCATTGGAGAAGACTGATGCTGGGAGGGATTGAGGGCAAGAGAAGAAGGGAACGACAGAGGATGAGATGGCTGGATGGCATCACTGACTCGATGGATGTGAGTCTCAGTGACCTCCAGGAGTTGGTGATAGACAAGGAGGCCTGGCGTGCTGTCGTCCATGGGGTCGCAAAGAGTCGGACACGACTGAGCAACTGATCTGATCTGATCTGATCTGATTCCAATAAGTAGGATTACCAAGGTGAAGAAATTGTTTTTTATCTTCCTTATAGGGAGCCAGGAAAGCTGGGATTCAACCATGAATGCGTGTGCTCAGTCATGTCTGACTCTTTGTGACCCCATGGATGGTAGCCCACCAGGCTTCTCTGTCTCTAGGATTCTCCAGACAAATACTGGAGGAGTGGTTTGCCATTTCCTTCTCGAGGGGATCTTCCCAACCCAGGGATCAAACCTGGGTCTACTACATTGCAGGCAGATTCTTTACCATCTGAGCCACCTGGATTTAATCAACACCTTTGTTAATAAACCCAGGTGGCACAGTGGTCAAGAATCTGCCTGCCAAAGCAGGAGACTAAAGAGATATGAGTTTGATCCCTGGGCCGGGATGATCCCCTGGAAGAGGAAGTGGCAACCCACTCCAGTATTCTTGCCTGGAAAATTCCGTGGACGGAGGAGCCTGGTGAGCTACAGTCCATGAGGGCGCAAAGAGTCAGACACAACTGAGCGCTAACAGTAAAATAAAAACTGCCAGGAACCTAAGCACTTTAAAAGTGTTTCCATCTATATAGACATGTGAAAAAGTTATTTGAAAATTAGGATAAAATGAAAAGAACTTGTTAAAAACTGATAGTGAACTCTTTCTTTTCATTGTTGACTTTTCTTTTCTAATCTGTGCTTCTAAAAGAATATCGATAGTTTTACCTGATGGGTAAAAAGGAAAGAAGAGAGTGAGTTAGTTTGGCCTACCTGTCCAGAGTATGAAGGATGTGTTGTTCTGTCGTCAAGGCCAGGCTTCCCAGGTGGCTCAGTGGGTAAAGAATCTGCCTGCCAATGCAGGAGATGCCGGTTTGATCCCCTGGAGGAGGGCATGGCATCCCACTCTAATATTCTTTCCTGGAGAATCCCATGGATAGAGGAGCCTGGCCAGCTACAGTCCATAGGGTCTTAAAGAGTTGGACACAAACAACTGAGCCCTCACTCACATCATTGAGGTCAGCAGCAGTATTGACTCAAAAGGTTGGCATGATGCCATAGTCGAGGCTGCTGCCCTGTCTCTTGCTGGTCTGGTTGTAGACGCAGAGGTGCATGGGATGGAGGGTGCACGAGGTAACCCCCCTACCAGCACTTGCCCACCGAGGCCATTCTTTCCCATAATCCCATTAGATGTTTCTCCTGAAGATGGGGAGTGTCTTACATACATAACACCTATCTTAATAGAATTTGACTTGAGATATTTATAGGAAGTTGCACTCTGTGGATAAATATTAACCAGCCTTTCATTGGTAGACTTCCTGGGAATGAAGATGGTTGGTGAGCTGCTGCGGATGTCGGGGGCTTTCTTCATGCGGCGCACCTTTGGTGGCAATAAGCTCTACTGGGCCGTGTTCTCCGAATATGTGAAAACCATGTTACGGGTAAATGCAGATAACCCAGTGCTCTCAAGCTGTGCTTTCTTTTCACTGAGGTTTTCTGTAAGGTCTTATTTAAATTCTTAACTTCCGAGCGGACCACTTAGCTGTTTCTTTCCCCTCGAGGAATGTACATAACCTCAGCAGTCTGTTTACTCTGCGTGGCTCCCTTGTTTAAGTTTCACTGTGAGCAGTGTTTGCTCAGAGGGCTGGGGAGGGAACTCGGGAAAAGGAATCAAAAGAAGCATTTATCACTTTAAGAGTAGGCAACGGGTTTTGTGTTTTGTTTTGTTTGTTTGTGTTTTCTCTTTAAAGAATGGTTATGCTCCTGTTGAATTTTTCCTCGAAGGGACAAGAAGCCGCTCTGCCAAGACATTGACTCCAAAATTTGGTAGGTTCCTTACAGATTGAAGGAAAAATACAAACCCAAAGACTTCAGATGTGGTGTTATCATAGCTGCTTAATAGAACATGATACTTCCTTTTTTTTTTTTTCCCCAAGATATTCTTTACCTTATAAGTGCAGGTGTTTCTTTATAAGTGCAATTGTCTATATTATATTTATGGGCTTGGTATATAACGTATACTCTTAGTATCTTCCTGTGCCCTTGTTTGCTCTCCTTTTCAATATGTATGAAAAGCTCTTTCTCTCTGTATTTACAGGTCTTCTAAATATTGTGATGGAACCATTTTTTAAAAGAGAAGTTTTTGATACCTACCTTGTTCCAATCAGCATCAGTTACGATAGGATATTGGAAGAAACTCTGTATGCATATGAGCTTCTAGGGGTTCCTAAGCCAAAAGAATCTACAACTGTATGTAAAGCTTGATAGCCAAGCTTGACTTTACTGGAATTTATAGAAAATGCTAGTTTATACATCGACTAATTTCTGGATTTATTCCTGTTTTCCCCCCTGTTGTGATCCTCATAGGGATTGTTGAAAGCCAGGAGAATCCTCTCTGAGAAGTTTGGAAACATTCATGTGTACTTTGGAGACCCTGTGTCGCTTCGATCTCTGGCCGCTGGGAGGATGAGTCGGAGCCCGTATAACTTGGTTCCCAGGTGCAAGGCCTGTGTTTTCGTAACTGACATAGAAACAAGGACAAAAATCTAAAAGTGTAAATTGTAATTCTCGAGTTGACCACTTGCAGAACTGAAACTTGCTTTTCTGAGATGATACCCTGGAGAAGAGAAAGCTTCAATTACTGTGTTTTCCAGACAGTTAGCTGCAGTGTGTATATTAAACGTGCCAAGCCAGACAGTGCTAAAACAAACACAAGACCCCAGTGCCTGCTCTCAAAGTGACAGATGTTTCTTCAGATTCCTTCTCCCCAGGCTCCCTCCCTAGTAACCTAAAAACTTAAAAGCACAGACAAGAAAAGTGTGTTAATAAGCACATGTATGCGAATTGTTGAACACTTTTGGTAGGCCAGTCAGAGTATTTATTTTTGATCCTGGAAAGGACTGTTTAGTGATAGTGAATGGGAGTGAGTCCCTGTTCTCAAGAAGGTTATAGTTTTATGGGCAAGGAAACATGTTAGGTTCTCTCAGGATGCAGCTGTAAACACGCATTTGGGGGTTTTCTTAATGCAGAGAAGTACACCTGCAGGAGTAAAGGAGACGGACCACCTGCTCAGCCAGGCCTCACGTGACTGCAGCATCATTCATAATTTATCTGCAGTGCCAGTGGTCCCACAGCAGCTCCAGCTTCATTAGCTATCAGAAGCAGATAGTTAGATTTTTGTGGCCACAAGCTTTTACTCTTTCGGTCTCAAATTGGCCAATTGTATCCATTACCAGGGAGTTCTCATTGGCTACAGCTTTTACATTATTTTGTGGGTTATTATGTGACTGCTGTCAGGTCATATGCATATCCTTGGTCCAACCAGCTGAGTAGGTTCCCGATATCATCCAATGCAGTGTTTAGTGATCCAGGCATGAGGAATGTGTCAGGTGAGGACCCTGACAACACCGGGCAGGTGCCCTGAAACTTCTCAGAAGGATGGTGTGGCAGTCAGGCCCACTGTACAGCCTAGCAATGCAGACATGAGCAGTTGTCAACAGAACATATACCTGTCATAACCTGATTGGTGTGTTCTACAAGAGACACGTTCAAAACACTATGGATTTGAACGAGGCATAGTAGTTCAGACCAGTGGAGGAGGTGTCAGTTTTCACAAAAGAAGTGATTTATCCCACTTACAAAGCAGCAGAAATGTTGTTTTGCCTGAAATCAGGGATAATAGAACCCTGTTAGCTTGAGTATTTTTAATCACCTGTCAAGAGCATGCTCTCAAGGTGAACAGACAGATCACACTTTAGTAAAGTGCAGGTATATTTTTTCAGTGTGACCTGAGAGAATTCAGTTGGCATAAAGCATGAGAATCCTCTAAAGGGTCTGTCTTCTCCTGTTCCCTTCTCCTCTCATGTTGTCTCAGTAGCAGAACTGTGATTGCTTGTTCTGTATTCTTCCTTGTAGGTATATTCCTCAGAAACAGACAGAGGAGATGCACGCCTTTGTCACTGAAGTTGCCTATAAAATGCAGCTTCTCCAGATTCAAAACCTGGTCCTGAGCCCGTGGCCACTAATAGTTGCTGTCCTGCTTCAGAACCAACCATCCATGGACTTTGATGCCCTGTTGGAAAAAACTTTATGGCTAAAAGGCTTAACCCAGGCCTTCAGGGGGTTTCTTACTTGGCCTGGTACGTATGTGGGATATATGTGGTGAGAATGCTTGCTTTTTTTATTTATTAAATTTGGAAAACTTGTAGCCTAAACATGAAAAAAAACCCATATAGGACTTTGAGCAAAGTATTACTCAGAGAAAGAAAGCTTAGTCTGTTTTTATACTATAGGACATTGACCATAGCTTGTTGATTACTTGAGAATAATTGTCTATATGTCATGTCTCACTGTGAGACTCCAAGTAGATAGAGGACTAGGACACCCTCCTTTGTATCCAGTGGAGTGGGGAATAAATAATGACTCTTCGTACTCCACATATTCTTCCCGCTACACCCACCTCTTTCTACCACATATTTGCAACCCTTTGCCTTACTGGATTGTAAGGATTAAAGGGCTAGTCTTGCAGAACTGTATACTATTCTCTGATAATAACAGCTTTAAAAACCTCATTGGAGTTGTGAATACTATGCTCAGAGTTTGGAATATTTATGACAGTAGTTAGCTTAAGTTACTTTCAATCTCTTTGATTTAAAATTGTAGCGACTGCAATTGAAAATGCAATCTTTTGGGGAGGGGAGCACAACCCATAACATACGGGATCTTAGTTCCCCAACCAAGGATCAAACCTGTGCCTCTACATTGGAAATATAGAGTTTTAACCACTGGACCTCTAGGGAAGTCCCAGGATGCAGTCTTTTTAAGGCCATATAATTATATATAGTCAAATACTTACTGTTCACTCATTAAACCTGGGAAGTACCAGGGGTACAAAGATGAACAAGATGTAAACCCTGTTCTGGATAGAAGGCGGGATGGGTGGTGATGTATGAACTAGTAGTTCGTTGAAATAAAGACAGAGAGCCATGGACAGACTGCTGAGGGTTACTGAGAATAGTGCGTGGGAAAGGGCGCACACTCAGGAAGGTGTGACTTGTGAACCAACCTTGAAGGGCAGTAGGAGCCCTTCAGGAAGATAGCTGGGGAGGAGCATGGCTAATGCAGGGAGTGGGAACATGCAGTGAGGGGGGCGACAGCACTGGGTGTCTCTTGACCCGCTGGTGACGGGTAACGTTCGAACGCTGGCTTTGGGGAAGGAGTGATGGAGATGGACGTGTAGACAAAGGCTGGATCCCAGAGGCCTGCTACCTTGGAGTCTGGACTAGAGTTTGAGGTCACAGAATGTAGTCGTGGATTTAGGCAGGGAAGTATGGCGGATTGGCCCTAGGAAGTAGCCGGATTTCAGTTTAAAGATGGACCACGGTGGGGAGGGACTAGAGTCAGGGAGACAAGCAGGAAGGCTGCCATTCAGAGATGAGCACTCAGGCAGCAGAGCCAGGCAGCCGCAGAGGGCGGCATGGCTGACAGAGGCCTGGAGGGATTACTCACAGGAGTGCTTATCAGCTGAGTGTTGATCACCAGTAGGGAAGTAAGGATGAATCATACATCTCTTCCCAGTATTGTAATGGTCTGATAGGAGCGACGAAGAATTGATGCTTTTGAACTGTGGTGTTGGAGAAGACTCTTGAGAGTCCCTTGGACTGCAAGAAGATCCAACCAGTCCATTCTGAAGGAGATCAATCCTGGAATTTCTTTGGAGGGAATGATGCTAAAGCTGAAACTCCAGTATTTTGGCCACCTCATGCGAAGAGTTGACTCATTGGAGAAGACTCTGGTGCTGGGAGGGATTGAGGGCAGGAGGAGAAGGGGACGACAGAGGATGAGATGGCTGGATGGCATCACTGACTCGATGGATGTGGGTCTGAGTGACCTCCGGGAGCTGGTGATAGACAGGGAGGCCTGGCGTGCTGCGGTTCATGGGGTCGCAAAGAGTCGGACACGACTGAGCGACTGATCTGATCTGATCTGATAGGAGGCAAAGGACATGTTGATTGTAATATAAGGCATAAAGTCGTGAAAGAGGAATACCCAGAAACATATGAAAATGGAGGCACCTGTCTTTCTGAGGTGTTTTGCTTTTTCAAGAGGGGATAAATATGTGGCTAATCCATAGCTAAAAGTACCTGTGCAGCCACCGTGACAGCTGTAGTTGTCATTAATACAAAGTGAGAGTCGGTTGGTAAGTTCCAGAAGTGAGGTACCAGAAATGATCAAACACAGTTTCTAATTTAGAACATGGTGTGTATATTTGGTTCCTTTTTCGCTTTTTTACCCAGATTATTTCATATTCTTAGGCATTCTCATGTCTAGGCTATGATATGCATATTATTATATATGTAAAACAAATCATGTTGTATTGTATACATAGTGTCACGCACTGCATCATTACCATGAGCTACCTGAGACAAGGTGGATTAGTCCAGAGTGAATGAGATTGAGTCTGGAAGGAAAGACTTCACTACCCACTTGTCCCTTCCATGAAGCATCAGCAGAACCTGTTGTCCTGCTTGAACAGCATGCCTTCTTTACACACCTGTCAGCCAGCTCTTCGGAGAAGGCGATGGCACCCCACTCCAGTATTCTTGCCTGGATAATCCCATGGACGGAGGAGCCTGGTAGGCTGCAGTCCATGGGGTCGGAAAGAGTCGGACACAACTGAGCGACTTTGCTTTCCACTTTTCACTTTCATGCATTGGAGAAGGAAATGGCAACCCACTCCAGTGTTCTTGCCTGGAGAATCCCAGGGACAGGGGAGCCTGGTGAGCTGCTGTCTCTGGGGTCACACAGAGTTGGACACGGCTGAAGTGACTTAGCAGCAGCAGCAGCAGCCAACTCTTTGTCTCAGGGTAACAATAAAATGAGTTCTCTTATCAAGAATATTGTTAAATACTCCCATCTCTTTTATCACACTTATTATTCTGACTCCTTAGCTATCTCTTGGCCGGTGGAGTGTCAGGTGCTGATGTACCAGAAATTGTTATGAACCCACTTCTTCAGTTACCTTTGATACAGGAAAACCAGAAAAGTCTCCTTCAAAAGTCTCCATGAAGCTTGGAGGGCGCCTCTTCGGGTTGCCCTTTGGTTTACCTCCAAAGTTATAAAGTGATATTCTTGCCATCTTGGAATTTAGGTGTGTAGCACATCATCTTTTTTTTTTTTTTTTTTTTTCAAAAAAAAAAAAATTCATTTATTTACTCTTGGCTGCATTGGGTCTTAGTTGAGTCTACAGGCTTAATTGACCTGTAGCATGTGGAATTTTAGTTCCCTGACCAGAGTTGAACCCACGTTAGAAGGGTAGAACCACCCATTAGAAGGCATGTTCTTAATCACTGGACCCCCCACCCCCCCAATCTCCCCAGGGAAGTCCCTAGCATGTCTTCTTGTCTTAATATTCTTAGATTCACATATGTGATTTTCTTGTCATGTAACTTGCTATTACAAAAATGTGATTCCTGAGAAAGTGCTGCTCCCATTTCAAAATGGGAGTTGATGTGTATTTCAGAATGGCTAACAGATTTGGGGTAGATGAAAAAGTATGTTATATGTCCTTAAAAAGAGTTGATTTATGATATACTGCTTTTAAAATATCCTTCCCATGTAGTATCATTACTTCATTTGGTGGGGTCTAAAACCAGTACCTGTACTTAACAGTAAATGTGTCAGTTCACTAGCGTTAATTCATACTGGGGGTAAGACACCCAGCAGTGACCCAGCCCATTTCATTGCCATTTACCTGAGTGAATTGTCCTTGCCTGTGTAGATAATGAACCTGCTGAAGCAGTTATCCAGTCCAGCATTCTTCTGCATTCCAACATCGTCAGCCTTGTCAAAGACCGGGTGATTCTGAAAATGGAGTGCGGAGACTCGGAACTGGTGGATGGACTCATTTTCCAACATGTCACCCTCCTCATGTGCTTGGCATACAGGAACCAGCTGCTCAACATTTTTGTCCGTCCTTCCTTAGTCGCTGTGGCATTGCAGATGACACCTGGGTTCAGGAAAGGTAACTTGTGGTACTGTGGTGTTGAATTCTGGAAGAGACCTGGCCATTCAGTCCCATGTAGGGAGCAACGTTTGAAGCTTTAAATGCCATGCCACGTGTGTGCAGCCCACACACCAGCAAGGGAAGGGCCTATACTCAGAATTAGTCAGGTTTTTCCTCCAATACATGACTAGCTGCCTAAAACTCGGGAATTGCAAAAGACCTAAAAAAATCATCTAATCTAAACATCTCCTTTTATAAATAAGGAACACAAGGCCTAGAAATTTCTGACTACTTAAGGGTACGGGATGAGAGCACAGCTCTCCATTGCCTGGTCTGACGTGCTTTCTCAGATGTCACTTCCCTCAGCCGACAGAAGCAGACGGGGTGGGTGAACAGTCCCAGCGGTGTGTGAGTGCTCATATACAAGAGCGTGCTGGTCGCACCGAGGAGTATAATAACAAGTGAAACCGTTTTTTTCACAGAAACCTGTAGTCAGGGCCAGGGGTTTTCTACACAAGGCTGCACTGTAGAATTTTTGGAGGCTGAGTTCCTTCCCTGAAGGCTTCTGCTTCAGTTGGTTGTTTTTGTGTTTGTTATTCAAAGCTCTGTGAATCATTTTAAGGAAAAGCCAGAGTGGAGGTACACTCGGCTGAGCTGCAGACCTTTAGCCTTGGAAGGAAATGTCATTTTGTGAATGAGGAAACTGGGGCCCAGAGGGTCAGACAGCTTAGCTCAGGACAAAGGAAACTCAAACCTTGATCCTAGTTCTCCTTGAGGCTTCTCACGTTAGGATTCATCCATATGTAGTCTTCTAGAGTATTTCAGTGTGAACACCCTGAAATTGGAGGCAACCGTTTGTGTCTGTATGGAGGTATATTTTTCTGATGAGAAAAGTCATACCAGAAAGATGAAGGTCTGTAGCTGATGGGCCAGGAAGACCCACACATCTGAGGGGTAAGACAGTAGTTTCTAGTGTTGTGTGCCAGTGTGTTCTAGTGCCACAGATGGGGTAGAGACATCGGCAGATGTTAATGTGGAAGGGAATGAAGGAAGCCATTCCTTTCCTTCTCTGCTAGGAAACCACATACAGGTGAAGTGAAGTGCCCTGGCTTTAAGGGCACTTGCTCATTCCCACACTCACTGATTAGAAGCCTGATTGTAATTCAGCTTCAACCATTGAAATCATACTAGACTGTAGTTTACTTCTGGGTAAAATTTAGATTGTTTATAGCTTCCTTCCCTGGTAGCTCAGCTGGTAAAGAATCCACCTGCAATGCAGGAGACCCCAGTTCTATTCCTGAGTCGGGAAAGTCCCCTGGAAAAGGGATAGGCTACCCACTCCAGTATTCATGGGCTTCCCTGGTGACTCAGATGATAAAGAATCTGCCTACAATGTGGGAGATCTGGGTTCAGTCCCTGGGTGGGAAGATCCCCTAGAGGGAAGGCATGGCAACCCACTCCAGTATTCTTGCCTGTAGAATCCCCATGGACAGAGGAGCCTGACAGGCTAGAGTCCTTGGGGTCACAAAGAGCTAGACACAACTGAGCCACTAAGCACACAGCATAGCTTCCTTGCCCCTGGTATATGAATAATATGCCTTTAAAATACTACATTTTTAGCTTCAAGAGGGACAGGACATGTGTATACCTATGGCTGATTCATGGCAGAAACCAAAGCTATTGTAAAGCAATTATTCTCAATTAAATAAATTTTAAAAAATAAAATACATTTTGGAGTATCATGAACTTCTTGGTACTCCCTGAATGTTTAAAAAGCTGAGTTGTAATTTTATATAATGAATTTATTTCCAGAGGATGTCTACAGTTGCTTTCGCTTCCTATGCAGTGTTTTTTCAGATGAGTTCATCTTTCTTCCAGGAAATGCACTAAAGGTAAATCCTTAACTGCAGAAAAGCTGTATGTAATTTGTGGTGTGAATTCTGAAAATATTAGGCTTGGTTTCACAGGTGTGTCTTCCCTTCCTTCAAGGCTATGTGCAGCAGAGAAAGAGCGCGCAAAAGAGAAACATGGACACTTACAGTTCAACTTCAACAAACTCGGTTTTAATTCTTCACGTTTAATCAATAATCTGGGGATTATTTGGTGAGAGGAACCAAATTGTTGAACTGTTAGTGCAGCCACTGTAAAAATAATTAATAACCAACTATTCTGTTAGAAAATTTACCAATCAGGACACGTTTTCCAGCACAACTTAATGGAATGATTAGGGTCTTTGCTTAGAGACTGGAGAACAGTGGTCCTGCCTGGTGGTGTGGACAGCTGGTGAAGGATCAGGCCCCCAGAGCTGGACCGCTGGCTTGCTGGCGTGGAAGCAGCACTGGCAAGTGGGTCTGGGGTCTGTCCGTTACACTGAGGAACACAGGTTTTGTTCAGTAGGAAATGAGGGCAGCCATTTTGAGCATAACATGAATCTCGGTGTTTTTCGGACTTGCCGCATGCACTTTTGTTTAAACGTGAGGAGAGTATGGCTGTATACAAAGTGAAAGAAGATCTATCGCCCAGGTAATGATTTCTGAGGCTTATCAGGTTTTCAGTGTTTACTGTATTTGAGGATCAACATTCTGAGTGTCGAAACAGTGCTGCTCTGGCTCCTAACAACCACAACCATGGGTCTGGGAAGGGCTGCAGAATTAGTTTGTGTTTTTCATGTTTCGAGTGTGCATGGCTGCATACACTGAGCCCAGCAGTGGATCATTGACCTAAATTACAAATTTGTGGATGAATTCTGTCTTATCCTCTCCCCTTCCAGGACTTTGAAGAAGGCTGTTACTTGCTTTGTAAAAGTGAGGCCATACAAGTGATGACAAGGGACATCCGAGTTACAGAAAAAGGAAATACTGTGTTAGAGTTTTTAATAGGACTCTTTAAACCTTTTGTGGAATCTTATCAGGTGTGTAAATCTGTGCAAGTCCTCCTTCATCCTCCCATAACAAACATAACTGAGACTGTCCTACCCTGTACTTACTTCTGGTCTGAAGAGCAAGTATCTTCCCCAAGGGAATGTAGAACTCTTGTTTGCAAGGGGAGGGGTCTTTATTCTGCCATAGAGGGGCAGAATACAGTGAAGAGGGTCAGTGTAAAATTTTTACTGTTCTGTTGTAGTTGGCTGCCCTTTGTCACTTTCTGTTCCTCTTATCCCCCCTCTTAAAAATCAGATAATTTGCAAATACCTCTTGAATGAAGAAGAAGACTACTTCACTGAGAAGCAGTACTTCGTAAGAGTTAGAAAATTCACAAGTCAGCTTCTCGATAAAGGTGAGTCACAGCCCTGAAGGCGGTGCTTTCTGTCAGCTGAGAACAAACAGGAGGTCACTCACTCCCTCATCCCTCTGTTTTAGGGGCCTCACAGTGTTACGATGTATTATCCTCCGACGTACAGAAAAATGCCTTAGCAGCTTTTGTGAGGCTCGGTGTGGTGGAGAAGAAGAAGGTGTAAGTAACGGAGCACGATGCCCAGGGTGGGCTCGGGGCAGCGACAGCTCAGAACAGTTGAGCACCAAGTCCACGGAGAGAACTGTGGAAACGCATGTGATCTAGGGAGCATCACATCATGCTTCACTTTTGCATGTTCTGAGTAGTGAGGTCACTCTGCGTTACCATGCAGATTTTATGTGGCTATGAATAAAAATTACATTGAAGCAAAGAAAAAATTTGCTTTAGGCCAGCATTTTGGCTTTGACCTAATTATTGAAATTTATAGGTTAATTCTGGAGTAGGAAATGGCAGCCCACTCCTTTATTGCCTGAAATATTCCCTGGATAGAGGAGCCTGGTGGGCGCAGTCCATGGGGAGCAAAGAATTGGACACACCTGAGCGATTGAGTACACATGCACACATATTGGTTAATTATAAGAAAATCCGAGTGGGGGGCATGTCATGTGTGTGTGTGTGTCCTTACATATATATTAATATACACACAACTTTCAACTATTTAAAACTACCCTTGAGGAATACTATTTATTACTATATAAAAAATGAATGTTGTCTTTTCGTCCTAATTTATGCAGTAAGAAAGCTTATTATTTTTTCTCCTAGAAATAATGATTATATATTTAACGTGAATGAACCTGCCACAACAAAGTTAGAGGAAATGCTTGGTAAGTACCATTTAATAAAATGTGATGGATTTTCACATTGCATTTAGCAACATATAGTAAAACAAGAAAGTACAGTACTAAATAATTTATCAAAATGAACAGCAGTCGAGCTTTGATACACACAGAGAACTATTTTGCTTTTGGTTTTGTTTTTTTATATTCATGGATAAGCTTTATTCCAATGTCTACATAAAAATGAGTTGATGTTAATTAGGAAAAAGTTTTTCCAAAGGGGTTAAGATTTATCAAACAACAGAATTTTGTCTTTCCCTTTAGACATAGAACTGTTTCTATCATCCAGAGTTTTCTTAAAGAACTAAGGAGAAAACTCACAGAAAACACACCAGGCATAAAATAGGCAGTCTTATACAGCATAAAAATGATCAGCTCCTAACATAACTAATCAGGGTACGTGATCTAGTCCTGATGACATCAAGAAGATTCCTCTTTTTCTAGTCCTTGGATTCATTAGCTCCCATTTCATTGCCAAGGACCTTAGTTTCTTGAACGCGGCCTGAAGCCAGGCCCTTAGCAATGAAAGCACGGAGTCCTAACCACTGGACTACCTGCTTAGGACTAAAATAGTCTTCTATTTATAGTATGTCTGAAATTTCAGAATATATAACCTTAAAATTCGATGTTGAATTTTGTGGTGGTGGTGTTCAGTTCCTAAATCATATCTGACTCTGCGACCCATGGACTGTAGCATGCCAGGCTTCCCTGTCTTTCACCATCTCCCAGAGTTTGCTCAAACTCATGTCCATTAAGTTGGTGATGCCATCCAACCATCTCATCCTCTGTCGTCCCCTTCTCTTTCTGCCTTCAGTCTTTCTCAGCATCAGGGTCTTTTCCAGTGAGTCAACTTTTCACATCAGGTGACCAGAGTATTGGAGCTTTAGCTTCAGCATCAATCCTTTCAATGAATATTTAGGGTTGATTTCCTTAGGATTGACTGGTTTGATCTCCTTACTGTCCAAGGGACTCTCAACAGTCTTCTCCAACACCACAATTCAAAAGCATCAGTTCTGTGGCACTCAGCCTTCTTTATGGTCCAACTCTCACATCCATGGCTACTGGAAAAACTATAACTTTGACTACATGGATATTTGTTAGCAAAGTGACATCTCTGCTTTTTAATATGCTGTCTAGGTTTTTCATAGGTTTTTTTCCAAGGAGCAAGTGTCTTTTTAAAAATTTCGTAGCTGCAGTCACCATCCGCAGAGGCCACTAAAATTAAGTGTGTCACTGTTTCCATTGTCTCCCCATCTATTTGCCATGAAGTGATGGGACCAGATGCCATGATCTTAGCTTTCTGAATGTTGAGTTTTAAGCCACCTTTTTCACTCTCCTCTTTCATCTTCATCAGGAGGCTCTTTAGTTCCTCTGCTTTCTGCCATTAGGGGGTATCGTCTGCATATCTGACGTTGTTGATATTTCTCCTGGCAATCTTGATTCCAGCTGTGCTTCATCCAGCCCAGCATTTCACATGACCTACTCTGTATATAAGTTAAATAAACAGGGTGACAATATACAGCCTTGACGTACTTCTTTCCCAGTTTTGAGCCTGTCTGTTTATTCCATATCTGGTTCTGTTTCTTCTTGACCTGCATACAGGTTTCTCAGGAGGGTAAGTTGGTCAGAATTCCCTCTCTTTAAGAATTTTCCCCAGTTGGTTATGACCCACACAGTCAAAAGCTTTAGCATAGTGAAGCAGGAGTAGATGGTTCTTGGAATTCTCTTGCTTTTTCTATGAGACAGTGGATGTTGGCAATTTGATCTGTGGTTCCTCTGCCTTTTCTAAATCCAGTTTGTACATCTGGAAGTTCTCAGTTCATGTACTGTTCAAGCCTAGCTTGAAGGATTTTGAGCATTAGCTTGCCAACATGCGAAATGAATGCAATTGTATGGTAATTTGAACATTCTTTGGGATTAGAATGAAAACTGACCTTTTCCAGTCCTATGGCCACTGATGAGATTTCCAAATTTGCTGGCATATTGAGTGTAGCACTTTAACAGCATCATATTTTAGGATTTGAAATAGCTCACCTGGAATTCTATCACCTCTACTAGCTATGTTCATAGTAATGCTTCCTAAGGCCCACTTGACTTCACACTGTAGAATGTCTGACTCTAGGTGAGTGACCACACCATCATGGTTATCTGGGTCATTAAGACCTTTTTTCATTCCAATCCCAAAGAAAGGCAATGCCAAAGAATGCTCAAACTACCACACAATTGCACTCATCTCACATGCTAGTAAAGTAATGCTCAAAATTCTCCAAGCCAGGCTTCAGCAATATGTGAATCATGAACTTCCAGATGTTTAAGCTGGTTTTAGAAAAGGCAGAGGAACCAGAGATCAAAATGCCAACATCCGCTGGATCATCGAAAAAGCAAGAGAAAACATCTATTTCTGCTTTATTGACTATGCCAAAGCCTTTGACTATGTGAATCACAACAAACTGGAAAATTCTGAAAGAGATGGGAATATCAGACCACCTGACCTGCCTCTTGAGAAACCTATATGCAGGTCAGGAAGCACCAGTTCGAACTGGACATGGAACAACAGATTGGTTCCAAATAGGAAAAGGAGTACGTCAAGGCTGTATATTGTCACCCTGTTTATTTAACTTCTATGCAGAGTACATCATGAGAAACGCTGGACTGGAAGAAGCACAAGCTGGAATCAAGATTGCTGGGAGAAATATCAATAACCTCAGATATGTAGATGACACCACCCTTATGGCAGAAAGTGAAGAGAAACTCAAAAGCCTCTTGATGAAAGTGAAAGAGGAGAGTGAAAAAGTTGGCTTAAAGCTCAACATTCAGAAAACTAAGATCATGGCACCTGGTCCCATCACTTCATGGGAAATATATGGGGAAACAGTGGAAACTGTGTCAGACTTTATTTTTCTGGGCTCCAAAATCACTACAGATGGTGATTGCAGCCATGAAATTACAAGACGCTTACTCCTTGGAAGGAAAGTTATAACCAACCTAGATAACATATTGAAAAGCAGAGACGTTACTTTGCCAACAAAGGTCTGTCTAGTCAAGGCTGTGGTTTATCCAGTGGTCATGTATGCATGTATGCATCTGAGAGTTGGTCTGTGAAGAAAGCTGAGTGCCGAAGAATTGATGCTTTTGAACTGTGATGTTGGAGAAAACTCTTGAGAGTCCCTTGGACTGTAAGGAGATCCAACCAGTCCATCCTAAAGGAGATCAGTCCTGAGTGTTTATTGGAAGGACTGATGCTAAAGCTGAAACTCCAGTACTTTGGCCACCTCATGCAAAGAGTTGACTCATTGGAGAAGACTCTGATGCTGGGAGGGATAACTGAAGACCTTTTTTGTACAGTTCTTCTGTATGTTCTTGCCACCTCTTATTATCTTCTGCTTCTGTTAGGTCCACACCACTTCTGTCCTTTGTTGTGTCCATCTTTTGTATGATACGTTCCTTTGGTGTCTCTAATTTTCTTTTTTTTTTTTTTTTTAAATTTCTCATTTGTAATTTTAATTGAAGCGTTGCTAATCATTTTTAAAGTCTTTCCTCATAAGCACCAAATTTTAATATCTATATCAATTTGGGTGGGAAAGAAACTCCATGAAGAACTCCCCTCCAGAAGAATCTAATTTTCTTTAAGAGATCTCTAGTCTTTCCCATTCCTTTGTTTTCTTCTATTTCTTTGCATTATTCATTTAAAATGTGTTTTTTTTTTTTTCTCCCTGCTATTTGGAATTTGGTGAGAGAGGCATAAAGCTAAAATAGACACCAAAACCCTCATTCTGAGGATGATGGAGTTGATTTCTTAATCTCAGAAGGCAACGGTGTGAATGTGGACATACTGGAACATGCTCGCCTTGAAGTTCAGGAAACGTGGCTGGGGGCACAGGGGCCATGCCCATCGCCTCTTTGAGACACTGCTGCTTCTATTAATGGTGCTGCTATCTCCACTGATTCTTTTTCAGTCTGTAAAACTCTGCACAGGTGTCGTGTGTTTTTCTTTTGCCAGTGCCCAAGCAGTTGTACGAGGAAGGGCAAACTCAGTGTCATGTCATGAGCCATCTCTCTGTTTTTACCTTAGGTTGTAAAACACCAGTAGGAAAACCAGCAACTGCGAAGCTTTAATGATTGCCAGATGGTTACGGAAAAATTGGTCGTGTAATTTCTGTCATTCACGGACTTGTATTACAACAAAGAGGGAAGTAAAGGAAGCGACCCATCTTCTCATCCTTTATAAGGCTTCGAGAACAGTGGACTCAGTACAGAGGGAAAGCCATCAATTTAAGCAGTGAAATCTCCTCCACAATGGTTAAAAAGACATTTGTGTCCAACCCTGTGTGTGTTTTAAAATAAAACAGGCTTTTGGAAACATGTTTGGAAATACAAAGCCTAGCTCCTGTTTCACTAACACTTTCAAGTTATTACATGTATTTAACTGTTATGTTGACTTCTGAATTAAAATGCAGCATCAACTCTACAAAGGCTCTGGCTATCAAAAGAAAACTACTAGAAAGGGCATGTCTTACGCTTCTCGTGACTTTCTTTAATTCAGGTTGCCTCAAACAAGTACACATTTGACAAAGATATATAATAAAGTAGCTCGTTTCCATTAAACTTTGTCACCCAAGGGCCTTAATCAGTAAAACTGAATAAGGGAAAGTACATGTGACAAAGAGAAGTTATGCGATATATCATAAATAGGCTTAACAATTCAAAGGAAGAAAAGTTTGAAATAAGATGGGCAAATAGCAAACTACTCGCCACTTCTGGAAGGGCATTTAAGCTGAGAATTTGGATGAAATCAGCCAGTGCTCAAAATGTGGGGCTGAGGTGACAGAGGAGAGGGCAAGGGGGGAGCATGCAGAGAACTGTAATCAGAATGTCCTGGGGTTGGTTCTGAAGAACCTGGAAGACCAATGTAACTGAAACAAGAGCCATGGAAAATGAAATTAAAAAGAAACGCAGGTATATTCATCTGCTTGGGCTGCCATAATGAAATACCACAGAGTGGGCAGCTTAAACAGCAGAAATCTGGTTTTTTACAGTTTTGGAGGCTCAAAGTCCAAGACCAAGGTGCCAGCAAGGTCGGTTTCACTCTGAAGCCTCTTTCCTGGGCTTGTAGGAGGCCACCATCTTGCAGTGTGCTCACCTTAACGTCTCTGTGCGTCTGAAGACAGAACAGTCTCTGGTATCTCTTCTTAGAAGGGCGTTACCCCATCAGACTAGGGCCCCACCCCATTTGCCCAGTCTAGCCCTAATTACTGCCAACGGCTCCAGATATGTCACATTGGGAATTAGGGCTTCAATATCTAAATTTCGAACTGTGGTGCTGGAGAAGACTGTTGAGAGTCCCTTGGATAGCAGGGAAATCAAACCAGTCAATCCTAAAGGAAATCAATCCTCAACATTCATTGGAGGGACTGATACTGAAGCTCCAATACTTTGGCCACCTGATGTGAAGAGCCGACTTATTGGAAAAGATCCTGATACTAGGAAAGATGGAGGGCAAGAAGAGAAGAGGGCAACAGAGGACGAGATGGTTGGAAGGCATCACCAACTCAATGGACATGAGTTTAAGCAAGCTCTGGGAGATGGAGAAGGGCAGAGAAGCCTGGTGTGCTATAGTCCGTGGGGTCACAGAGTTGCACACAACTGAGCAACTGAACAACAATAACATTCTGAATTTGGGGACCACCATTCAATCCATAGCAACAAGACTCAATTTCTGCAGTGCCTTAGAGACTTCTTATAAAATGTTTGAATAGGAATATAAGTCCCATGGGAAATGCTGAAACGTGGTTTCAGCATTTGTTTGTAGGACTGTCTGTATCCAAATCCCTGGAATGTGTGTTCGTTCCCCAGAGGCCCAGCTGTTTGTGCTGCACATCCGGATTGGAGAGTCACTCCCCTAGTCCGTGCGTTGGGGTCAGAGGGGCCGTCTGTGTGGCTCTGCTTGTTGGGAAGCCAGAGAAGACAGAGCTGAGGAGTCAGTTGAACAGTCCTTAGCTTGTATGGATCGTATGGCTGCCAGCTAAACGGCACTGAAACACTGCCCTCCAGGTAGTCCAGAGCAGTGGGGAAGCTGGGGCCCTGGCCAGTCCTTGCTGAGCGGGTGTGCCTTAGACAGACTCCCCATGCAGCCAATCTGGTTACTTGCTTTCTCGTGCTATGTATGTGTTGAAGACTGAGTAAGATGGCTTTTATTTACTTTTTGATGTGTTTGTAATGCATTTCCAGTTTGGGGACAAAGCTACTTGGGTGCAAATAGCTACAGACTTCTTTCCTGGCCAGTTCTGGCATCAGAGCCAGGCAAGTAAGCCCACAGTGGAGAGGCGGGAAATGGGGTACAGCCCAAACAGTTGAGATCTTGGCATAGGGGCAGCTGTGGGAGGTGAGTGGGTAGGTGGGGCTTTTCTCTCTCAGTCTTCTCAGACCCACCCAAGTCAATCTAAAGTCTTAGTCAAAGAACAGCGTGCCTCCTATGCTGATGGGGCTTCAAGGTGAGTGTCCTGTTCCCTGCCCCACACGAGCTCCTGCACACACCTGCAGTTACAAGCCACGCTGCTGTCCCTAAACTGCCCCTGCCCCCCATTCCATCTGAAATTGTGGAGCTGCCCTTGCTTTGAAGTTAGTAAAAGAAGGACCCATAGCATCTGGTTTTCCAGGACAGTCTCCCATCCTAACACCACACAATGTAGCAGCCAAGAAGGCAGAGTCTGAAGCCCAACTGGCTGTGAAATCCAGCAACCATACGTGAGCCCTGTGTGATTTGCTTAACATCTTAAAGCCTCAACTTCCTTATCCATAAAATGGGGATGATGAGAGTACCTCTTGAGTTGTAAGAAATAGCGTCAGTAAAATGTTAGATCCAGTCCTTGGCAGTAAGTATAACCTGTTGTTACTGTGACTGATGACTGGGACACACCCTACTTGGCTTCCAGAGTAAATGAGATTGGATGCTTCCAGAGTGGTCAGTATGGCCATAGGCACTTGCATCCCTGACTGACAACCTTAGGAGCCAGCCTCAGTCCACCTGTTTAGCCCAAGAGCATTACATGTGCCTCACTGGGCTCTCACAGACACCTGCCATCCTCCAAGGTCAGCTGGGCCATGGTGGAAGTCACAGCTTTCCAGATATCCCTTCTTCCTCTCACCAATAGGATCGAATCCTTCAGTGTTGGGTAGAAAACAGATTTTGATGTGTTACTTGACTCCATTCGTATCTTTTTTTTTTTTTTTTTAGATATATTTTATATGATAATTTTATTATTGAGTTACAAAAAGAAACAATCTTCTAGGTATAATGTGAATACATATTACACATATATGTAAGAATTGTACATTTTCCTTGATAACTTTTGTTTAGAAATGTTTGCAACTTTGGATAAAAGCAATAAAACATTTAATAGTTCGTGTAATTGTATAATTTTATTTTTATGTACATGTATGTAGTATAATCACTCAGTCGTGTCCAACTCTTTGCGACCTCACAGATGGTAGCCTGCCAGGCTCCGCCGTCCATGGGATTTTCCAGGCAAGAATACTGGAGTGGGCCATTCGTATCTTTACTTTATTGTTTTTCCTGATTAAAGTTATCAACTCTGACAGAAGAATGACTCCCCTTTCAGTAGGTTCGAACACATTTTTCTAGAGCCCGCCCTGGACTGGTTGCTTTCTAGGCCTGCATATAGCTGTCAACCAGGGGTTTCCCATCACTGGGAAACTGTTACCTTAACATTTCCCTACACTTTTCTGCATTGGATTCCCCTCTCTCTTGGATCCCATGTCTTTCTTTTTATCTGTTTATTAATTTTAGTGAAGCACATGTTCCAGGAGGTATGAAGGATTAATACTTTAGATTTCACCTGCTTAAAAATATCTTTCCACAGTCACAGTTGTCTGATGGCTTAGCTGGGTATAGAGTTCTAAGTTAGAGATAATTTTCCTTCAGAATTTTGAAAAGCATTTCTCCTTTATCTTCTGTTTTCTAAAGTTGATTAGAACATTCTGATGCCTGAATATAAACATTTGCTTTCTCAGAAAATCTTTAGGATCTCCCTTCTGAAATTTCAAGTGATGTGCTTTGTTCTCAGTGAGTTTCTGTTTGTGGCTCAAGTAAATTTATTATCTTACTGTTTAGGTCAGAAGTCTGAAAGGGAGTCTCAGTGGGCCGCCTTCCTTCTGAGGCTGTCATGGGTGCATGTTTCCTCGCCTTTTCCAGCTTCCAAAGACCACCGTGTGCCTCAGCTCCTGGGTCCCCTCAAAGCCACGGTGTCCAGCTGAGTCCTCACACTGCCTCTTCCTGCTTTCTCTCTTCTCTCTCTTTTCCACTTTTTAAAAAAATGGTGGTATTGGTATAATTGAAATAGCATTATATTAGTTTCAGGTGTAAATGTCATAATTCAGTATTTGTATACATTGCAAAATTATCCCCACAATAAGTCCAGTTATTATTCATCACCAAATATGGTTACAGAATTCTTTTTTCCTGTCATGGGAACTTTTAAGACCTATTCTCAACAACTGTCAAGTATGCAATACAGCCATGAAATTAAAAGACGCTAACTCCTTGGAAGGAAAGTTATGACCAACCTAGATAGCATATTCAAAAGCAGAGACATCACTTTGCCAACAAAGGTTCGCCTAGTCAAGGCTATGGTCTTTCCTGTGGTCATGTATGGGTGTGAGAGTTGGACTGTGAAGAAGGCTGAGCACTGAAGAATTGATGCTTTTGAACTGTGGTGTTGGAGAAGACTCTTGAGAGTCCCTTGGACTGCCAGGAGATCCAACCGGTCCATTCTGAAGGAGATCAGCCCTGGGATTTCTTTGGAAGGAATGATGCTAAGGCTGAAACTCCAGTATTTTGGCCACCTCATGTGAAGAGTTGACTCATTGGAGAAGACTCTGATGCTGGGAGGGATTGAGGGCAGCAGGAGAAGGGGACGACAGAGGATGAGATGGCTGGATGGCATCACTGACTCGATGGATGTGAGTCTGAGTGACCTCCGAGAGCTGGTGATGGACAGGGAGGCCTGGCGTGCTGTGGTTCATGGGTTCTCGAAGAGTCGGACATGACTGAGCGACTGATCTGATCTGATTATTAATTAGTCACCATCCTGTACATCACATCCCCAGGACAACTCATTTTGTAACTGGAAGCTTGTTCCTTTTGACCCACCCCACCCCCGGACCCATTTCATCCACGTCCAAACCTGCTGCCTCAGGCAACCACCAATCTGTTCTCTATATCCAGGAACTCAATTTTTTTTTTTTTTTCCCTTTAGATTCCACATGTAAGTGAGATTGTATGGTATTTATCTTTTCTTGTGTGACTTACTTCATTTAGCATAATGCTCTCAGGGTCTATCCAGACTGTCATAAATGGCAAGATTTCCTTCCTTTTTTTATGACTGAGAAGTATTCTACTGTATATAAATACCACAACTTCTCTATCCATTCATTTATTGGTGAACATTTAGGTTTCTTTTAATGTCTCAGCTATTAAGACTAGGGCTTCCCAGGTGGCGCTGGTGGTAAGGAACTTGCTGCCAATGCAGGAGACATAAGAGACCCTGGTTTGATCCCTGGGTCAGGAAGATCCCCTGGAGGGGTATGATAACCCACTCCAGCATTCTTGCCTGGAGAATCCCATAGACAGAGGAGCCTGGCGGGCTATAGTCTGTAGGGCGGCAAAGAGTCAAACACAAACTGAAGCGACCTAGCACACACACAGGCAAAGTCTTAGCTGCTTCTGTGTAGACTCTTGAGGCTTGAAACCTTTGATTTCTTTGGAAACTGAGCCATTAAATACTGAGAACCAAAAGGAAACAATTCCGCAAATAACTAACACATAAAAAACTAACTTTCTTTGAAAGTGTGATTCTGCCCCATCTATGTTATCTGGAAATGAAAAAATAAGATTTTCCATCTGTGTCAGTTTGACAAAGTAGAGACAAAGCAACTTGTTCAGCTTTCTTTTCCCATGGGAAACTCTGAAAGATTTATCAGTTTCTTCAGGCAAGCTTGGGGGTTAAAGCAGAACACATCTGTATGATCATAATTAGCTGTACTTATGTGTTAGTGGTTGACAAGTGTTGTCTCAGTCACCTGGAGAGCTGGCGGAACACACAGGTTCCCAGGTCACCCCACTAGGGTGGGCCTGGAGTCCCAAGCACAGTGTCTACATCAGATGGCTCTAGGAAGGCATGATCTTGGGGCCACTGGGCAGAAGTCAGTCAAGGTCACACAAGTAGCCAGATCTCAGGCTGTGATGAGCTGCCCCATGGACAGAGGGGCAGAGCCAGGACTTAGCCAAACGTGGAAGGCAGCAGCCCTGCCAGCAGGTACTCAGGGACAGCAATGATGCGGGTTTCCTATTAATAAAAATGATAGTCTGAAACAGGAGCACTTACTAATTTACTTTCGCTGGCCAAAGCAGTATCAACATCCACATCTTTGTTTTTTTCCCACTGCGCTGGGTCTTGGTGCTGCGCTGGGCTTTCTCCACTTGCATTGTGTGGGTTTCTCACCATAGTGCCTTCTCTTATGGTGGAGCGCAGGCTCTAGCACATGAGCTTAGTTGCTCATACGGGATATTAGTTCCTGGACCGGGGATTGAACCCAAGTCCCCTGCATTGGCAAATGGATTCTTAACCACTGGACCACCAGGGGTCCCTACATCTACATTTCCCCAGTGGCATTATTTTCCTTTCTTACCTGTTCATGATGTTTCTTTTGTAGGTTTGGACTAGACTCCTTCAGAAGTGCATTAAAGAGTGTGAAATTAGAAAAACCTAATCGCGTTGCAGGTCAGGAGGGCTGGATCACGTATGCTCTTCTGCAGGCTTCCAGCCCCCTGAACCAGTGCCGACATGGAGAAATCCTGGTGTGGACTAGGTGGGGATAAGACCAGTCCACAGTCTTGCCTCCGTAGGTGGGTCTTCTGGGCACACATTCAGGCTGCTGCCACCTGCCCCTTAAAACCCAACAGTGGTCATAACAGCTAACATGCATTAAGCACCTGCTGTGTGCCAGGCACCATCTTAAATCCCTTACATGTGCTCGCTCATTTACTCCTGCAGACAGCAGACTGCATGTTACTCTACCTCCACCATATGGCTGCCCAGACAGATTGAGGTTAAATAATTCACCCAGATTCACACAGCCAGAAACTTGGAACTAGATGTCAAGCAGTCATTTTACAGTGGAGCTGTCCCTGGGAGCCAGCTGTGCACAAGAGCAGCGATGACTGCATGGGGTCACAGGAGAGGCTCCACTTTGAAGGAGAAAGTTGGGGAAAGAGTGCCTTCCCAAGGGAAAAACGACCGCCTGTTCCTGCAAGTCCTGGTCCCCACAAAGGGGGCAGCTAAGGAAAGGCAGGCAGGCTGGAGCTGGGCTGAGGGCCCGCAGAGTCAGGCCTTTCTGCCCCAGGACTGGGGAGAGGCTGGGAAGGGCAGCTGGGGCATCAGTGCTAGCGGGGCCACATTCCCATCACTGGCCCCTGCTTCTTGGTGTCCAGAAAGCTGGGGGGATACCATGCCCTTCTGTCCGTATAGGCATGGCCAGGGCCCAGATCCGTGGCCTGTTCCCAGCTGGCCAGGGCACCAACCCAGGCCCAAGCCTGCCACTACCTTGTACCAACCCCGGAAGCCTCATTTTGTCCTCTCTTCCATGAGAATGAGGGGGTACCTGTTCACTCACGGAGCTTTAACCCACAGGAAGCATCCAGGAAAGATCAGATCATCGCTGGCTCTTACCTCTCCTCACACATGGGCATGTAGAGGCTAGGCCCCCTTGTCCCCAGCTTGTCCTGTGGGTAGTGGCCCTTGTGGCCACAGAGCGCTTCCCAGGGGTGGGTGTCAGTCACCCTGGCTGTGGGATGCTCATGGGATCTGTACTTGCTCAGTCTGTCCTTAGCTTGAGAGGAGGAAATTACACTCTTTACATGTAAAATTCATGAGTTGAAATTGAAGGTATCACTCTGCTTGAAAAACTGAAGCTTCCCATTGTGCAAGTTGTCAAGGGTGGCAGCCTCTGAACTAAAGAGCTTAAGGTCGGGGACGCGGGCAAGGCCTAAGTGGGCCGGTGTGTCTCCCGGAGTGCACCCAAGGCCAGACAGGGCCAGCTCTGTGCCACGTGCCCTCAGAAGAGCCCTAATATTGGCTCATTTGATCCTCAGGACAACTGTGAGGTTGTTACCTTTAGGTTAATCCTTTTATCCACAAGAAAGCAAGCTGCATGGATGTTCTATGACATGATTTAAATTATTTCCATTTACCGTTTCCATTTCATGAATGCTTTTGGTCAAACAACCACTGCCAACAGGACTATATAATGTTCAATCACAGGCCAGAGGCCAAAGGGATGGAGTTGCAGGAGCCCAGGCTATGGCCCAGAGCTGCTCAGAACAGGACCTGGGGAAGCAAAAGTGCTGGCCCAAGGGGTGGGGATGGGTCACTTAAGCTGCCCCGGGACTCAGCTGAGGACAGAATCTTCCTGGAGTGGAGACAGACTCCCACCTTGAGGCCACTACGTCTTCCTGCTGGGGTATCAGCCTTGCTGTCATCACTGAGCCCCACCGCCTCCTTCCTCTCTGTCTCTAATTCTTTATTTAAAATCACCATTCCGATATACATATGTGGATGAATATTTCTTTCTTGATGTTTCCGCTTTTCTTCTTATGTTTTTTCTTTTCCTTTTTCACAGTTCAAACAATTAAGCTTCCTTTTCTTTGTCTTAGGGGAAATTATTAATAGCAGTGGGATGGAAGGCAAAAAGAATTGCCAGCAAAATGTTTCCCTCTTAGGCTTTTAGCCTTGTTTTCAAGAGACTGCTGATGCCGCTGCTGCTGCTGCTGCAGCTGCTGCTAAGTCTCTTCAGTCGTGTCTGACTCTGTGTGACCCCATAGACAGCAGCCCACCAGGCTCCCTGTCCCTGGGATTCTCCAGGCAAGAACACTGAAGTGGGTTGTCATTTTCTTCTCCAATGCATGAAAGTGAAAAGTGAAAGTGAAGTCACTCAGTTGTGTCTGACTCACAGTGACCCCATGGATTGCATGCAGCCCACCAGGCTCCTCCGTCCATGGGATTTTCCAGGCAAGAGTACTGGAGTGGGGTGCCATTGCCTTCTCCTTTTCAAGAAACTAGGGATAAAACTACCATATGATTCAGCAATTCCACTACTGGGCATATATCCTGAGAAAATCGTAATTCAAGATGACACATGTCCATTGGCGCACGATTTACAATAGCCAGGATATGGAAGCAACCTAAATGGCCATTGACAGATGGATGGATAAAGATGTGGTACATATATACAATGGAACATTACTCAGCCATAAAAAGAAACAAAATTGTGTCATTTGTTGTTGTTGATCAGTTACTAAGTCGTGTCCAGCTGTTTGTGACCCTATGGACTGCAGCACATCAGGCTTCCCTGGCCTTCGCTATCTCCTGGAGTTTGCTTAAACCCGTGTTCATTGAGTCAGTAATCCCATCCAACCATCTCATCCTCTGTCCTCCCCTTCTCCTCCTGCCCTCAGCCTTTCCCAGCATCAGGTCATTTGTAGTGAGGTGGATGAAACTAGAGTCTGTTTCACACAGAGTTAAGTCAAGTCATAAAGAGAAAAACAAATATCATATATAAGGAATACATATATAGGAATACACATACATAAGGAATCTAGAAAAATGGGACTGATGAAGCTACTGTAGGGAAGGAAGAGAAACCAGATGTAGAAGATGGACTTGTGGACACAGCATGGAAGGAAAGGTTGGGATGAATTGAGAGAGTAGCCTGACGTATATAAACTACTGTGTGTAAAATAGCTAGCTAGCAGGAAGCTGTTGTATAACACAGGAGGCTCAGCTTGGTGTTGTATGCCAACCTAGGGGAGGGGGGTGCGGGGTGGGGTGAGAGGGCGTTTCAAGAGGGAGGGGACATATACATAAGTATATATTATGTAATATATACTTATAGCTGATTCACATTGTTGTACAGCAGAAACTAACACAACATTATAAAGCAATTATCCTCCAATTTAAAAACAAATCCTATGATAAACTCTAATGGAAAAGAATATTTTAAAAAGAATATATGTATGTACATACATGAAAAAAGACTGACTTTGAGAAAAGGTTGCTGCTTGCAAAAAAAAAAAAAATTATTACTGTAAGACATTTTCTGCCATTTGTATTTTTCCATTTTCCCTTCGTAGCCTTGTAAAACACATCATAATCCAAAACAGCTGAGATTTATAAATAAAACATAAATCAACATTTTAAAAAAATAAATAAACCTGTGGCAGAAGATAGGATTTGCAGAAAGAAGCAAGGCTCCAAGAAAGAAGTGAGAAGACACCTTCCCCTGACCACCACTGTTGTCTCCTCCACCTGGTCCTGGAGTTCTTCAGAAAGAAAGATGGCCTTGGGGCTGGTGGGGTGGGGAGGGGTTTGTCCTATGGGATTCAATCTACTGTTGAATCCAGAAATCAACAGTGGGGTGCTGGGTTATGGGGAAGGCAGCAAGCAGGGCAGGGTGAGGAGTGTTGGCACAGAGAACCCAGACCCCGGGGTTCATTGTAACAATAAAACCTGGTATCCTTAATGTCCTCTGTGAGGTAAAAGATGATCTTCCCAACCCGGGGATTGAACCCAGGTCTCCCACATTGCAAGCAGATTCTTTACCATCTGAGCCACCAGGGAAACCATATAAAGGGACAGTCAGACAAAAAGCAAGCTCAGGAAAAATAAACATGAAAACAGATTGGAAGTGAAAAACTCAGTAGAAGTTTGGAAGATGCGACATTTCTCATAAATTAGGGCAAAAAGAAATACAAAGATGAAAATTGGAAGATAATCTTTCCCTCTGAGGTTCTAATTATCCACATTCTAAATGTTGTAGATGCCCCCTTGTAAAAGTTCCTTAGTGCTGAATACCTTGTGTCTGAATTGAAGTGAAGTTGCTTAGTCGTGTCAGACTCTTTGCGACTCCATGGACTGTAGCCTACCAGGTTCCTCCATCCAAGGGATTCAGGCAAGAGTACTGGAGTGGGTTGCCATTGCCTTCTCCAGGGGATCTTCCTGACCCAGGGATTGAACCCAGGTCTCCCACATTGCAGGCAGATGCTTTACCATCTGAGCCACAATGCTGCTAAGTAGCTTCAGTCGTGTCCGACTCTGTGCGACCCCATAGACGGAAGCTCACCAGGCTCCCCCGTCCCTGGGATTCTCCAGGCAAGAATACTGGAGTGGGTTGCCAGTTCCTTCTCCAATGCATGAAAGTGAAAGTGAAGTCACTCAGTCAAGTCCGACTCTTAGCGACCCCATGAACAGAAGCCTACCAGGATCCTCCGTCCATGGGATTTTCCAGGCAAAAGTACTGGGGTGGGATGCCATTGCCTTCCCCACTGAGCCACAATACCTTCTTCTAATCTGTCTTCCCCTGGTGGCTCAGAGGGTAAAGCATCTGCCTTGCAGTGCAGGAGACCTGGGTTTGATCCCCAGGTCAGGAAGATCCCCTAGAAGGGAATGGAAACCCACTCCAGTATCCTTGCCTGCAGAATCCCGTGGACAGAGGGGCCTGGTAGGCTACAGTCCACAGGCTCGCAAAGAGTTGGACACAACTGAGTGACTTCACTTTCTTTCACTTTAACCTATCTTCCAGTTCAATAATGCTGCATCTGATTTTCTCTTAACTCAATCTATTGGTTCTCAATTTCAGGTTTTGAGTTTTACAGTTCTAGGCTCTCCATTTCATTATTTTGTGTGTTGGCTTTTTCATTTCTGGTTCTGAGAAACTCTGAATTTTGTCATTTATTTCTGAGAACATAGTAAAGTTGTGCCTGATAACTCTTTTATCTGGATCCTCTGTTAAGTCTGTTTCTATTGTCTATTGTTTCTCTTTCGTTTTAATCAAACAGTCTCTTGCCTAGATCTCACTATTTTTATTTGAGGACTAAACACTGTATATAAAAAAGTTACAGACTATTTGAGAATTTTGTATCCTCGGTGAAGGACTCGGCATTTGCTTCTGGCTGCTCACTGGAGGAACTAGCAACCACAAACCCCTTCATCCACGGTTTATGATGAGTCGTCCTCAGCTTCTATTCTGGTTTGTCTTTGACTTTCAGGGTTCCAGTCCCAGAAGCCTACCTGTGATTGGTTCATGTTGATGTATGGCAGAAACCCACACAACAATTTAAGGTAATTATCCTCCAATTAAAAATTTTAAAGAGTTCATAAATCACATACATTTGTTTAATGGGTAAAACTGCTTTAGGAAGTAGGCAAAGAAGTGTATTATTGCTAGGTTAAAGGGCTTGTGCATGCGTGCTCAGTCGTTCAGTGCTCAGGGCTAGGACTGTGCTCAGTCGTGTCCGACTCTTTGTGACCCTTGGACTGTAGCCCACCAGGCCTCTCTGTCCGTGAGATTCTCCAGGCAAGAATACTGGAGTGGGTTTGCCCTCCTCTGGGGGATCTTCCCAATACAGGGATTGAACCCACGTCTCCTGTGTCTCCTGTGTTGCAGGCAAATTCCTCACCCACTGAGACACCTGGGAAGCCCTGGAATAATTCTGTAATTTCAAATTATCCAGTGAATCAGTTTATGGTAATTATTAATTCTGGCTTGGCTTATGTAACTTTGCTTCATATGTTTAGCTGGTATAATAGTCTGAAATCAACTTATCACGAAAAACTAATGAAGTGTGACGTGAGAAACACAGCTCTTTTCCTGCAACTTTCCTACTTGGTGGTTTAGTCCCTAAGTGGTGTCCAGCTCTTTGTGACCCCATGGACTGTAGCCCGCCAGGCTCCTCTGTCCATGGGATTCTCCAGGCAAGAATACTAGAGTGGGTTGCCATTTCCTTCTCCAGGGGATCTTCCTGCCCAGGAATTGAACCCAGTTCTCCTGTATTGAGAAGAAGGTATTGTGGCTCAGACGGTAAAGCATCTATCAGCAATGCGGGAGACCCAGGTTCAATCCCTGGGTCAGGAAGATCCCCTGGAGAAGGAAATGGCACCCCACTCCAATACTCTTGCCTGGAAAATCCCATGGATGGAGGAGCCTGGTAGGCTACAGTCCATGGGGTCGCAAACAGCTGGACATGACTGGGCAACTTCACTTCTTCTCCTATATTGCATAGGATTCCAAAGAATCGTATAGATTCTTTACCAACTGAGCTACAAGGGAAGCTCTTTCCTACTTAAATGACACCTACCCAGTGGCTTAGCAGCTTCCCTTACCTCTGCAGGGAGCACTCACAAGCATTTTAATCCCCAAGGCAGTTTCTGTGTGTTTGAGACTAATATCAGTCTTACTCAGAACTTGAGAGCTTGTTTGGAGGTTCTAGCAGGGGAGCTCAGCTACTCGTATACCCTTAACTGAAGACCAGTCCTCCTCTAGGGATGACTGCCCCTACAACCTTTTTGGACTTCCCTGGTGGCTCAGATGGTAAAGCATCTGCTTATAGTGCGGGAGACCCGGGTTCGATCCGTGGGTTGGGAAGATCCCCTGGAGAAGGGAATGGCAACCCACTCCAGTACTCTTGCCTGGAAAATTCCAAGAACGGAGGAGCCTTGTAGGCTACAGTCCATGGGGTCCCAAAGAGTTGGACACGACTGAGCTATTTCACTTTATTTCACTCAGAACTTAACAATGTACTTCTTGTGATTAGTGGAAATAGTCTTATTGTAACTGTCTCATTAACTCAAACCTGCAACTTAATTCTTTAAGATCAGATCAGATCAGTCGCTCAGTCATGTCCAACTCTTTGCAACCCCATGAATCCCAGCACGCCAGGCCTCCCTGTCCATCACCAACTCCTGGAGTTCACTCAGACTCACGTCCATCCAGTCAGTGATGCCATCCACCCATCTCATCCTCTGTCGTCCCCTTCTCCTCTTGCCCTCAATCCCTCCCAGCATCAGAGTCTTTTCCAATGAGTCAACTCTTTGCATGAAGTGGCCAGAGTACTGGAGTTTCAGTTTTAGCATCATTCCTTCCAAAGAAATCCCAGGGCTGATCTTCAGAATGGACTGGTTGGATCTCCTTGCAGTCCAAGGGACTCTCAAGAGTCTTCTCCAACATCACACTTCAAAAGCATCAATTCTTCAGCGCTCAGCCTTCTTCACAGTCCAGCTCTCACATCCATACATGACCACAGGAAAAACCATAGCCTTGACTAGACGAAACTTTGTTGGCAAAGTAATGTCTCTGCTTTTGAATATGCTATCTAGGTTGGTCATAACTTTCCTTCCAAGGAGTAAGCGTCTTTTAATTTCATGGCTGCAGTCACCATCTTCAGTGATTTTGGAGCCCAGAAAAATAAAGTCTGACACTGTTTCCACTGTTTCCCCATCTATTTCCCATGAAGTGATGGGACTAGATGCCATGATCTTCGTTTTCTGAATGTTGAGCTTTAAGTCAACTTTTTCACTCTCTACTTTCACTTTCATCGAGGTTTTTTAGTTCCTCTTCACTTTCTGCCATAAGGGTGGTGTCATCTGCATATCTGAGGTTATTGATATTTCTCCTGGCAATCTTGATTCCAGCTTGTGTTTCTTCCAGTCTAGCGTTTCTCATGATGTACTCTGCATAGAAGTTAAATAAACAGGGTGACAATATACAGCCTTGACGTACTCCTTTTCCTATTTGAAACCAGTCTGTTGTTCCATGTCCAATTCTAATTGTTGCTTCCTGACCTGCATACAAATTTCTCAAGAGGCAGGTCAGGTGGTCTGGTATTCCCATCTCTTTCAGAATTTTCCATAGTTTATTGTGATCCACACAGTCAAAGGCTTTGGCATAGTCAATAAAGCAGAAATAGATGTTTTTCTGGAACTCTCTTGCTTTTTCCATGATCCAGCAGATGTTGGCAATTTGATCTCTGGTTCCTCTGCCTTTTCTAAAACCAACTTGAACATCAGGAAGTTCATGGTTCACATATTGCTGAAGCCTGGCTTGGAGAATTTTGAGCATTACTTTACTAGCGTGTGAGATGAGTGCAATTGTGCGGTAGTTTGAGCATTCTTTGGCATTGCCTTTCTTTGGGATTGGAATGAAAACTGACCTTTTCCAGTCCTGTGGCCACTGCTGAGTTTTCCAAATTTGCTGGCATATTGAGTGCAGCACTTTCACAACATCATCTTTCAGGATTTGGAATAGCTCCACTGGAATTCCATCACCTCCAACTAGCTTTGTTCATAGTGATGCTTTCTAAGGCCCACTTGACTTCACATTCCAGGATGTCTGGCTCTAGGTCAGTGATCACACCATCGTGATTATCTGGGTCGTGAGGATCTTTTTTTATAGTTCTTCTGTGTATTTTTGCCACCTCTTCTTAATATCTTCTGCTTCTGTTAGGTCCATACCATTTCTGTCCTTTATCAAGCCCATCTTTGCATGAAATGTTCCTTTGGTATCTCTGATTTTCTTGAAGAGATCCCTAGTCTTTCCCATTCTGTTGTTTTCCTCTATTTCTTTGCATTGATCACTGAAGAAGGCTTTCTTATCTCTTCTTGCTGTTCTTTGGAACTCTGTATTCAGATGTTTGTATCTTTCCTTTTCTCCTTTGCTTTTCGCTTCTCTTCTTTTCACAGATATTTGTAAGGCCTCCCCGGACAATCATTTTGCTTTTTTGCATTTGTTTTCCATGGGGATAGTCTTGATCCCTGTCTCCTGTACAATGTCACGAACCTCATTCCATAGTTCATCAGGCACTCTATCTATCAGATCTAGGCCCTTAAATCTATTTCTCACTTCCACTGTATAATCATAAGGGATTTGATTTAGGTCATACCTGAATGGTCTAGTGGTTTTCCCTACTTTCTTCAACTTAAGTCTGAATTTGGCAATAAGGAGTTCATGGTCTGAGCCACAGTCAGCTCCTGGTCTTGTTTTTGCTGACTGTTACAGAGCTTCTCCATCTTTGGCTGTAAAGAATGTAATCAATCTGATTTCAGTGTTGACCATCTGGTGATGTCCATGTAGAGTCTTCTCTTGTGTTGTTGGAAGAGGGTGTTTGTTATGACTAGTGCATTTTCTTGGCAAAACTCTATTAGTCTTTGCCCTGCTTCATTCCGTATTCCAAGGCCAAATTTGCCTGTTACTCCAGGTGTTTCTTGACTTCCTACTTTTGCATTCCAGTCCCCTACAATGAAAAGGACATCTTTTTTGGGTGTTAGTTCTAAAAGGTCTTGTAGGTCTTCATCGAACTGTTCAACTTCAGCTTCTTCAGTGTTACTGGTTGGGGCATAGACTTGGATTACTGTGACATTGAATGGTTTGCCTTGGAAACGAACAGAGATCATTCTGTGGTTTTTGAGACTGCAGCCAAGTACTGCATTTCGGACTCTTTTGTTGACCATGATGGCTACTCCATTTCTTCTGAGGGATTTCTGTCTGCATAGTAGATATAATGGTCATCTGAGTTAAATTCACCCATTCCAGTCCATTTCAGTTCGCTGATTCCTAGAATGTTGACGTTCACTCTGGCCATCTCTTGTTTGACCACTTCCAATTTGCCTTGATTCATGGACCTGACATTCCAGGTTCATATGCACTATTACTCTTTATAGCATCGGACCTTGCTTCTATCACCAGACACATCCACAGCTGGGTATTCTTTTTGCTTTGGCTCCATCCCTTCATTATTTCTGGAGTTATTTCTCTACTGATCTCCAGTAGCATATTGGGCCCCTGCTGACCTGGGGATTTTCTCTTTCAGTATCCTATCATTTTGCCTTTTCATACTGTTCATGGGGTTCTCAAGGCAAGAATACTGAAGTGGTTTGCCATTCCCTTCTCCAGCGGACCACATTCTTTCAGATCTCTCCACCATGACCCGCCCATCCTGGGTTGCCCCATGGGCATGGCTTAGTTTCATTGAGTTAGACAATGCTGTGGTCCTAGTGTGATTAGATTGACTAGTTTTCTGTGAGTATCGTTTTGGTGTTTGCCCTCTGATGCCCTCTTGCAACACCTACCATCTTACTTGGGTTTCTCTTACCTTGGGCATGGGGTATCTCTTTACGGCTGCTCCAGCAAAGCACAGCCATTGCTCCTTACCTTGGATGAGGGGTATCCCCTCACCGCCGCCCTTCCTGACCTTGAATGTGGGATAGCTCCTCTAGGCCCTCCTGCGCCTGCACAGCCATGGCTCCTTGGACATGGGGTTGGTCCTCCCAGGAGGCTCATACTTGAAGTGACACAAGTCACCTGTGTCACACTGTATGATTTTTCATTCTTATTGATCAGGAATCAAAGGGAATGGGGATGTGTGTCTCATTACATCACCATCATTATTATCATGCTGCACTCACCTCATGAATGACGTGAGCATTGGATATCAATGCAAAAATGCTAATGAAATATTCACTAGAATCAGGCAGTATATTAAAAGAATTATGTGTTATAACAAGATAGAATTAATTCATAGTGAAGTATGATTCAGTGTTAGGAAATCTTTCCTAAAAAGTTACCAAATTAATATGAAAAAGGAGAAAAAAACTCTAAATAGATGCTGAGGTTCATTTGATAATTCAACATGCATTCTTGACCTTAAAAAATTAAAACTGCAACTCTTAGTTCACTGAAATACATGATCACTGCCTTAACATAATGACCAAAAGCCAACATCATGCTCTGAGAACAACAGGAAAACAAAACTTCTGGTAGATATGTATCTACTATAATTCCTAATTCCTTTATATTAACATCAAGCAAAAACTATCATTTAATATAGTTTTAGGTATTCAATTTAATACAGGATATTAAAAGAACTATATAAGATGTATAAAAATTTAAGAGGCAAAATTATCTTTAGAATCACACCTTGGGTGATATGATTACATACTGGAAAACTCTAAAAAAGAAACCTCAGAAAACTAAAATCAGTACATTTCTTACACACAATCAGAAAACATAATGGACTTCAATCACAAAAGTATTAACAGATGAAGTACCAAGGAATAAATTCACCAACAAATGTATAAGAGTTACCTGAAGAAAATTTGAAAATGCTACTGAGATATAAAAGTACCCTTGCATAAATAAAATAGGAATAAAATAAATACATAAAATACAAAGATTCAAAATTATAAAGATGTCAGACTTCCCTAAATTACATTTGAGATTATTTCAATGAAAATGCCAACTGTTAGGGGGGATGGTAAGGAATGTTACTAAATTACTTAAAATTGGATAATAAATATGTGAGAATACTTAGAAAAAAACTGCAACAGCAAAAGAATGAGACCAGTTGTACCAGCTGTCAAATTATAAATCTACAATTAAGATTGTTAATAGCACAGAAATCACTGTATCACTAAAACAGAATAGAGAGCCTAAAAGTGTACTCAGATCCACATCTAATAAATGTAATATGTTATTAAAATAGCATTTCAGGTAAGTGGGGGGAAAAGAAGGATGATTCAAAATTACTGCAACAATCTGCTAATTATTTGTGAGGAAATGGGATTCTCACCTCATTCTTCATTCTAAAACAAATGATAGACGGAGCAAAATTTCAAGTATTATAATATAATAAATTCCTAAAAGAAAAGCATGAATGTTATTGGAATCTGCAAGTGGGTAAGGCCTTTCAAAACCTAATAGAAACCTTACAAATCACACGGAAAAAAACTCAGATAAATATGGCTTCATAAGAGATTAACATTTACATACTCTGAAAATAAATACATGAATGAATAAATAGATGAATAAATGACAAACTAGGGGGGAATCTGTAACACAGTATACATGAAAATTAATTTCTTCACTATACTATAAACTACAAAATCATAATACAAGGATCATCAAAGAAAAGAATGGCAAAAGACATTTACAGAGCTTAAGAAAGATATACAAGGTTGCTGAAACTCACTCATAAAAATTACAAAGAAAACACGGTAAGATTTTTCACAGATGAGTAAAGAATAAATGTTATTACTAATGAGAATAATCTTATTAAACAGTGAACGAGGAAAAGTAGTGAGTAAATAGTGACATTTGGGGAAGCACGTGTTCTCCCACACTGTTGAGAAGGTAAAATGGTGTGACCTGCCTGACCAGCAATCTGACAATGTTTTACCTAAATTTAAAATGTATGGTTTGGCTGAGCAATTTCGATAAATCTTTCCTAAGATATAATCACACAAGTAAGCAAAGATACATGCACAGGGAGCTTTTTTCAGGATTTCTGGTAATTCTGAAAAAACCCTGAAGAGAGCAAAGTAAGTAGAAAATGCACAACCCTGACAGATCCATTCATTGTGACAGAGTGCTGTTCAGTCACAGAAAAGCCCAACCTAGTGAGGTGCACTGAAATCTGAGAAGTACTGAACTGGTAACACTCAAGTGACAGCAAGACACTCAACAGTAGGTGCCGTATGGTCCAATTTCTGGGGAAAACGTTATGAGAAACTCTTACCGGTGGCACCTCTGCTGAGGAGGGTCATAGGGGCCCGGGTGTGATGATGTGGACTTCTTAGTCCATCCCTTCTGCAGGGATGAATTAGTAGGGATGAATTAGACACAGCTTTCCTCACCTTGAATCTAGCACGTCTGCAATGGCGGTGGCACGTTACTTCACAAGACTGTCCGATGCGTGTCTCTGTTCATGCTTGCATGCCCATCTTCCTTGCATACCTAAACCTTGTCCGTTCCAGGACCGACTCTAAAGCCAACGAATTCACGAGGCCTTTGCAAACTCCTCAGAATAACACTGCACTCTTCCTTCTTAGCACTCCCATGGCACTTAAACTACAACACACAGGTTTTTCAGTCTTTTTTTTTTTAACACAGTTTGCAATTACTCAAATTAATTTTGCTTAATTTAGTTTGCAACAATTTTGCCTTTAATTTGTTAATTTATTGTTTCAATGTTTTTATTCTTTATTTTCTCCAGTTTTTAAACACATTAAGAGAAAACACTTAACTGTATCCTGTCCTTCCACCCAATATTTTAGTCAATGTGAGGCACAGTACTTGATAAATACTTAAGTTACTTGATAAATACTGTTAAGTCAATTATATGTGATAGTTCCTGCAGTATCCACATATTATTTTTTTAAAAAAGGAGATGTCTGTCATTTGTGACCCAAGTTCTTAGGTCATATAGCCCACATTATATTTTCTTCATTTAAAGATGTGCAGAAGCTACAAAACCCACTTTGAGTAAATTCAGATTTTGTATATTTGACTTCCATTCAGGGGAATCCTAAAAATGTGCAATTTGACAATTCACAGTTCTGATAGTAGCAGAACACTTACTTAAATTAGCTAATGGTTTTGTACCTATTATCCCCATATAGAAAAACAAAACACAAAAACCTAGGCATTTAAACCATTTTAGTAACATGAACATAAGAATATTAAATCATTAAAGAAAAGAAATGAATATATAACAATGTAACATCAATCAGTTTTACCCAGTGTAAGAAAAAACGTTAAGCTTTATTTTGGTAAGACATTTCAGATTCCCTCAGATCACAGCATACCAATAAGCAAAACATACACATACTGATTTTATACTACATGTCAAGTCCTGAATTCCCAATCCCAGGAAAGCAAGCTGCAGAATACTAGTGCTGATAACAACTACAGGTAGTATTTGAAACAAAAATAAATGAGTTTTCAGCACTTAAGTGAAATGAGGCTTTAATCAAAAAGAGACTTAATTCCACAGGGCGTCTTTTTTCAACAGTAATTAATTCATTCAAGTCTGATTTCAAGCTCAAGTGACAGTGTTATGTTTGAAGCAATTGAGAAAAGGCAATCAACACGTAAGTGGTATAATACAGTATGTACTAGATTTGGGGGCAATCTCTAATTGCATTCAATTTTTAGACCTTGTTTTGGAGTCTAATTAAACAAGAACTAGAGCTCTGACCCCACTTGGAGGAATGCAGTGAAATTGCTCTGTCTTGGCACAAAGGCACGTTGCAACATCGACGCTCTTTAATCAATCAGCTAACTGATTCTCCAACAGCATACTTCCTCCAGCTACAACTTTGAGGAACACACAACTTTTACCAGAAGAAAATTGTGTACTTCCAGTTTTAAAAGTCAGACAATTCTATGGAGTCAACCATTTGAATATCTGAGTATACACACTGAGGTTTCTGCAATTTCATGCTGTAAGAGAAGTTTTGATTTCAGAAGTATCATTTCATGTACCCAGCATCAAATATTTACACAATACATGTTTCATACAATTTTAGAAACTTCAAGTGGCATAAAATTTTTATCAAATTCAAGTTTCCAGTGATTTAAAAAAAAAACAAAAGGCAAGTTACAACTGTTTTTGATCAACTGAAATATCCAGTCATGGTTATTATCTAGAAAATGCCAAAGTTATGTGAAAAAATTTAGTCAAATGATTTTCAACCTTTTAAATATGCACAGCTAAACAGAAAATAAGAGGTTTGTCTGGCATGTGAGTAATTAACGTCAAGGAGCTTTACAACCCTCAGCTGCTATTAGAAACTATTTCAGGTTTTACATAATTTCCACAGTCTTAATACCACTATTTTCATTCAGATAAAAGAAATGACCTTTTGAAGTCACTGACATCAGAAATGACACTTATGGACAAGAATGAAAACTAGAAGCTGGGGGAAAACAGGTCTTAGCAGTTTCTTTCCAAGTATGAGGAAGGCCATATAATTAATATACAATAGATACAATAGTTTAATGGGCACTTTTGTTTTCCTCTTAGCCACAAAAACCAAATCTCTGCTCAGAGCAGTCACACTTGAGAATGCTATGGGGTCTGCATATGATTTTCCCTGATTTCCTAACCACCCAGACCCTGAAATCCAAATAAGTATTTCAATGAAAACTTTTCTCTCATTTGCATGAAGTCTGACTCACTTTATGTAACCCACATTAAAAGTGGGTTATCTTAACAATGTGTCTTGTTATCTTTATTATTCTTAACATGACAAGGAAAAAAGCTCCAGCTGGAACTTCAGACAACTTAGAAATATGTACAAAAAATTTTTTAAACACAGTTCTTTAGATTTTTCAAGTAAATGCACCCAAATCAAGTGTTATTAAGCTGCTAACTAGCAGCTACAACTATTGAACCATTTAAATCAGGTTGTAAATGCTTGCTAAACTGTGTTTACAAAAAGTTTCTTCTTGAGAACTATAAGGACTGGAGTATTAGACTCCACACACTAGCTACGTTCATGAAGGAATTCTCTTGACCAAAGTTTACCCTAAAGCCAATTTTCTCAACTCCTTCCTATCCCCCAAATTGTTCAAACACATTTTATGGTCCAGAAGAATATGAAGCAGGGTGTTTTATATGGCACTGTATCCTTTCAGAAACCTAACATTTCAGTGAACTGGGAGACTTTCGCCACATACTCTGTGTGTTTACAGGTACTGTTCTATCTGCGCTGCATAATCTATACTGTGAGCAAGTGTGTTGAGTCAAAGGATAAGCTGAAACGCTATACTGTGACAATATATTCACTAGAGAGTTAGCATAACTTAAAAGGAAGGCATATTAGTTATTTTAGTAATTCCATTCATTGTTTTTGTTGTATGGGCTTAACATTTTTTTTTTCTTTTGAATTTGCATTTCTGAGGATCTTTTATTTTTAAGATGTGTTTGAGAGTATAAAGAATATGCTAATACAACTTAATATAAATATAAATAATATATAAGCAATCTATACGGCTACACATAAACAGGTCCAGGTGTCAGACCACTGACGTTGTACTTTCGGGATTCACTCGAATCAGTCTGGAGGCATTTCTCAGGTCCTGGAGTTGCTTGGCAGGTTTCCCCACACCCTCCTCAAACCTTTTTTCCACCACGGGGAGGACTGTTTCATACAGAAAGGATGCGTTCTGTCTGATAAAAGCCTTCTTCTCTGGATCTTGCTCACACCGAAGGCTGTAATCCACATGCTGAACAGCAACCAGAATGATCTCCACCAGGCTCTCCAAAAGCACCATGTGCAGCTCTGGGAAATACAGCTTCAGTGCCTCTTCTAAGAAGCCCATGGTCTGCTTGGTGAAGGCAACCACGGTGTAACTCAGGTTCACCCAGCAGTCATCCCCTGTGTATTGCTCAAAGTTACTCACCCCACAGCTCTTCATTTCCTCTTTGAGTTTCCCCAGGGCCTCTGGAGTCATCAAGTTCATCCTCCTCCACATCTCCTCGGAGTTGCGATGCTTAGTGGCTTCGATGATGATTTCTTTGTAACTATGCAAGGCTCCTTGGATGTCTTTTACCAGAAGGGCGTGGACGATGAAGGTGAGGTCGAGTCCGATGTCGCCCAGCTGCTGACAATGCTCCTTCGCCACTCTGACGCACTCGGCTGCCGTGGAGAGGCTCTCCTTACTGTCGAACACCTGTTTGCTGAAAGCATCCACGAACATGCCCATGGCTGACCTCGCCCAGACGACAAAGGCAGAGTAGCAGCCACTGTCGGTGCCTGCAAAGTCGGTCTCAAATTCCCTGGCCGTCTCCAGAAGGCTGGTAAAGAAGACGTGGCACAGCTTATGAATGTAGAGTAAGGTGGCCCCTTCAATGCGAAGCTGGCGTATTGCAGTGTGCACAGCTGCCGCCCTGTTTCTCAAAAACAGCTCACAAGCCTTCGTGCACTGGCCAAGCCGGATTAGTTGAGAAACTGCCCTGCGGGTCGCCTTGGGACCACCTCTCAGGGACCGATCCGGGGAGAGTTCAAAAACTAGTACCTCGGTGAGCTGGCGGACACGCTCATCCACTCTCGCCCTTAGTTCCTTTACAGGAGGTGGGCTGGGCTTGTCTTCTAGGTAATGGTTCAATTTATCCAGGAGGTCAACGGCACCTTCAAAGTCCCTCTGGGCAATACAGACATCCAGGTCTTCAGGCAATTCTTGGATCCATTCCATTGAGAGGTCCACCTTCTCTTCTTCTTTCTCGGGAACAGTTGGTTCGTCGTCGTCTTCGTCCTCAAACGGGTTACTGGCCTTGGGGGTCACTTGGGGTGGCCCTCGAGGGGCCGCTGCCTCCTCCTGTTCCCTGCGTCTTTTTTCACTGAGGGCCCTCTTGGTTTCCTCCAGTACTTCCAGCCACTCCCGTTTGATTTTTGCATTTTCTGCCTGAAAAATACGGCTCTCGGGAAACATTAACAGCTTGAACATGTCCTTCATGGGTGGGTTGTCCTTGACATTGACCACAGCCAAACCATCCAGGGGATAAAGGGCGTTGTAGCGATACATTCCCCGCCGCTGTGGCAGCCAGGTGGCTACCAGCAAACAATCGTTCATGAGAAAGCCGTGCACCCGCTGCAGCTGGGCCATGTGGTCCGCCTCGTATTCCACCAGGTCACCATTGTACACTAGGTACTGTCCCGGCGTCTCCAGCAGGTGCCTGCAGCCTTCCACCTTCTCAAGCAGGGTGGTGAGGGTTCGCTGCTTTCCTTCCTCGCCTGGGCCAGAACCGTCCCGGGAGGCGCCCCCGGGGCTGGGGAAAAAGCCGGTCTGGCCCCGGAGCTGGTCGCGGCCCCCCGCGCCACCTCCTCCTTCCTCCCCTCCAGAGGCGGCGGCGGCGCCCGCGGCAGCGGCAGCAGGCAGCAGGGTAAGCGGGATGCTCTCCAGGCTGCTCTTCTGCTCCGTCAGCAGGTGGCTGAGCTGATACATCTCGCTCTCCAGGTAGGAGATCTCACGGGCCGTCTCTATGAACTGCCGGTAGTTCTGGTAGACGTTGCGCTTCAGGTTCTGCGCCGTCTCCTCCGCCAGCGCCTGGATGCGCTGTCGGTGCTCCTGCAAGTCCCGGTCCCCGTCCGACTGCTGTGAGAGCTGCTTCACGTAGAGCCGCGCCTCGAAGCCGCCCGACTCGAGCTGCCGCCTCAGGCGGCTCGCCCCACTGTCTGACATCGCCATCGCCATTGCCGCCCGGACTCACGCAGCCCCTGTCACTACCGCCGTGCCCGGTGCCGCCGCTGTAGAGGCCCACCCAAGCCGGGACAAACTCCAGGGCTAAGGAAGCAGGATGGAAGAGAGACGAATACGCCTGCGCCCGGGTCTGAACTTCAGGCACTGCGCCTGCGCAAGGGGCCGAGTGCCGGCGATGCGCCTGCGCAGAAACTTCAGAGGCCTAGGACTCCTACGCTGGAGAAGCAACTGCGGAAGTGAGTGGAGGGCGGGGCAGAGCGATGTAGGTACTACGAGGTGCTACGCGTGGGCGGAGTGTGTCGTTAGTGTTTGACGTTACTCGTGAACCGTGAGGACGGTAACCAGGTATCTGAAACCTTCAACCCTAGTTTTGAGCCTACTAGGTGGTGTCACGCTGAGTTCTTTTTTTTTTTTTAAGGCCCCAAATCTTGACTTCGGCGTTTGGAACAAGCTAAGCTCTCGTTCTCGAGCCCGTTTTCCCTGAGTCTCGCGAGATCGGCGAACTGCCCGGAAAGCCGGTATCTTCTAGGCGCGCGCCTGGGCCCTCAGACCCCCAAGGGCGTGGAGTTACCCTCTCTGGACCTCGGCAGCCATGGATGAGGACCTGGTTTTGGCACTACAGCTTCAGGAGGAGTGGAACTTGCAGGTCTCGGAGCGCGAACCGGCCCAGGAGCCCCTGTCTCTGGTGGACGCGTCTTGGGAGTTGGTGGATCCTACCCCTGACCTACAGGGCCTGTTTGTTCTGTTCAACGACCGTTTCTTCTGGGGCCAACTGGAGGCGGTCGAGGTGAAGTGGAGCGTGCGGATGACGCTGTGAGTCCCGAGCCCCGCTGGGGACGGGGCCGCCGGCGGCCCTTCTGTCTCCCCTCGCGGTCCCTGCGGCGTTAGCTCGGGCTCTGGATTTGGGGCAGGCGGCCCCACACGGATTATCTTCCTTCCAGCCTCTTCCCTTCTCACCTTAAACGACTTTAAGAAAGCCCCGTGGCCCATCCCGCGACGGTTTGACTTGTAGGGGGCGCAGTGAGAGAAAAGTGTGTTTCTTTGAATCTCACTTCACTAGAAAGGGCTTCCCTGGTGGCTCAGACGTTAAAGAATCCGCCTGAGACCTGGGAGACTTGTGTTTGATCTCTGGGTCAGGAAGATCCCATGGAGGAGGGCATGGCAACCCATTCCAGTATTCTTGCCGGGAGAATCCCATGGACAGAGGAGCCTGGAGGGCTGCATATAGTCCGTGGGGTCTCAGAGTCGGATACAGCTGAGCGACTAAGCACACAGCACAGTCCAAAGGCCCTTAATCGTTACTAAAAAGCGAGTTAACGCTTTTCTGCTTTGTCTCATGGGTGTGCTTTAGGACCCAGGTGAGAGAAACAGCCAGAATCTGCCCCAACACACTGTGTGGTGTACTTGGCAGTGAGCTCGGGAATCAGAGTGGGGAAGGGGCTCATGTTCCCATATTTCTGGATCCAGGGGATCTAAAGGGATGCCTATAAAAGGATCCCTTTCTGACACCCCAGGTTTGAGAAATTCTGATTTGAGATAATGTACCCGGTATATGAACGGAGTTAACAAGTAAGTCTAAGAAGTCGTTGTGTACCACTGTACTTGTTTTTGAATTGATATCAAAGCATCTAACATAAGAGAGAAGATCTGATACAAAGTTGTGTGTTTAAAGTATCGATCTCTTTCATATTGAGATCATATCGATCTCAATTACAATAGGATTCCATTGTAATTTTGGACATAAGCTAATGGGGATCTGGCAGTTACCACTACAACTGATTGAGCACAGCTTGTAGGGAAGAGACAGGGAGCAGCAAAATAGGATTGTCTTCTTCAAGCTGTTATAGCCTGGTAAGGGTAAGGGAAGCCACTACTCGGATGAAATACAAGTATCTCCCAACAGAGTGGGTATACTCTCAAGAAAGCCATCCTTCATAGAGTTCTCTCAGTCTGAACTGTCCAAGAACAGTGAATAAGGATTTTGCTCTTTCGTTTCTATTTTCCTTTTGTGTATATTTGGTGATTAACAATTTTTGCTGTGGTTGTTTTCCAGGTGTGCTGGGATATGCAGCTATGAAGGGAGGGGGTGGAATGTGTTCCATCCGTCTCAGTGAACCCCTTTTAAAGCTGAGACCAAGAAAAGATCTTGTGGAGGTATTCTTTGCATAAACCTGATTCTTAGCTCAGTACTTTAGAAACAGTTATTAGACTGCTGTAAATTAACCTGTACATGTGGGGGGAAAATCAGTTTTCCCTCACTGCAAACTTTTATTGTGGGGCAAATAATGATTACCTTATATTCTTACAGTGTTTCAAAGTTGGAGGCTTTCAGGTATGTTAGCTACTTTGATTTTTACAACAGTCCTGTTTATGTACAGTATGTGTTATCCTTATTTTTATAAGTAAGATAAGGTTCAGATAGACAAAGTAGTTGGTTTAGAAACAGCCAGAAAGTTAAGATCCAGATCTTTTTATTGAGACACACAAATTTTTATTCTCTTCTGTTCAGCCACCATGGTGTCCTCCCATGACATATAGCTGAGCTGGCAGAACAAACCAGTGTGAGGGCACACTTCATATCTAGAGATGGTGATCACTTCTAATAGCTGAATGAAGCAGTAGGAGCCCTCAGCTGTGTTCAGTTGAGTCCAGTAGTTGCCTGGAAATCCTCAAGATATATCTGGTGTGAGTTATCTTGCCTCAGTTGTATCATTTGAAATGTATGCATAAGAGAGCATAGGTGGTAGAGGTTGGATGGGAAATAAGTTAAAACATGCCTGGAAATATGTTGTGTAAGGATAACAAAAAGTAGTGGGTTTCACAACAATGTGAATGTACTTAGCACTACTGAACTGTACACTTAAAATAGTTAAGATGGTAAATTTTTTGTTACTTTTTTTAATCACAATTTTTTTTTAAATAGCTACTAAATGTTAAAGTAGTACAACAGAAATACTCAATAAAAAAGAAACTAATAAAGGGACAAAACCCAGATGAAATAGAAAGGTGGACATAAAAACAATATCAGTTATTATATTAAATGTAAATAGACTAAGCATTCCAGTTAAAGACATGGAATGGCATATGACATTAACCGAGATGTGATTAAAACAAAGGCACACATATGTTAAATATAAAAGGATGAGAAAAAGCATATCTTCCAAATATTAGACAACAGAAAATTGTTATGGCTATCTAGTATTAATATAAAGATTTTAAGGGAAGAAGTTTTAGTAGAAAAAAGGGAGACATTTTAAAATGATAAAATAACCAATTAAATAGACACATAATGACCCTAAAAGTAATAGCATAGCTTTAAGCTTTAAACATGAAGCATCAATCAGCAGAAATGAATAAGAGAAATAAGCAATCTACAGTCATAGTTGTAGATAAAAACACAGTTCTGTTAGTAATTCAGTGAAGAAGCAGGAAAAAGTAAAGCATTTAAAAAAATTAAACAATATGATTAACCAAATCAACCTTACAAGGAGTGCTAATTGGAACAGCCCTAATTGAAAATTGAATTTGTTGCATAAACAATGTTGGTTTAAATAACATATGAATGATTTTTTTCTTAAGGTAATAGGCAAGAAGAAAATGGGAACTATGTGGTAATGCTTCAAGTGAGCATTTGCTATTGGCAGAAATTTATAATGTGAAATCAGGAGTAAGATGGATGGAGGAAGAATAGAGGGACTGGCCTGTATTTGAAGTAGCTGCCTAAAGTATAATGAATAGGATTCAGAAAAGGAAAAAACTTAAACTGGGTAAGGAGGTAAAGAAAAGTTTTACAGATGTGGATTTCATTACTACTAACATCAGCACACCTACCACTCACTGTATTGAGTACCTACTGTGTACCAGACTAATCTAGTTATTCTAGAATTTGCTCTTGATGTTTGTTGTTGTTGTTCAGTTGCTAAGTCATGTCCAACTCTTTGTGACTGCAGCCCTCCAGGCTCCTCTGTCCATGGGATTTCCCAGGCAAGAACACTGGAGTGGGTTGCCATTTCCTTCTCCAGGAGCCGAGCCTAACAGGACAGAATTGAATTCTGACATGTAGACATGGTAGAGGAGACTACTTTTGGCAGAAGGAATGGGTATGCTGTGGACAAAAGTGAGGCCACTAGGCTTATTGCATATTTAGGTCTAAAAGTAGTTGTTTTTGACCAGATATAGAACAATGGTGGGAAATTGAGGTGTTTGGGGACTATGATGTATAGATAGAGCCTAAATGTGGGAAATGGTAGATAAATAAAAATGGAAATGTTCAGTATAATGCCATGTACCATTTTCAAGACGTGTTTGAATTGAACCAAAAATCAGGAACCTAAGTTGTTTCTCTTTAATGAGAATAGTTATCATTATTTTAGAATGTTGAAAAACACCTGAAATGTAGAATGACCTTTGAATTTGAGTCTCAATAGAGTGGCATTGTCTTTAAAAGATGAGAGTTGGTAAATGTTTGATTCTTGCATTTCTCTATTCATATAATTCTATACAACTAAAATTCATTAATGCCAATCTAGTTTTTCTGATGAAAATTTAAAAAAAAATTACGGAGGATTATGAAAAAAGCTATGCTTTTGAGGACCTTTATGATTTTCACTTTTGTATTCACATTTTTTAGAATAGATTATGAAATATCAGCCATAAATGTTTTTGTAAACTTTATACCTAAACTATTACATCCTTGGTATGGAATGAACAGTAAATTTTATTGTTTGTTTTAAAATTTTACATGATTTAAAATCCTCAAACTACAGAAGACTATACACAGAGCAATCTTGGTCTCCCCCATGCCTCTATTCTGACCCTTTCACCTATAAAGGATACTGTTGTTACTAGTTTTTTTCCTATCATTCTCTTTTGCCAGTATTTATATCCACTCTTATCTACTCCCCACCACATAGCATACTTCTTATATAAAATGCTGAGTACACACTTTTGTACCTTGCCTTTTTCCTTAAAACAATACATTCTATAGCATCCTCCATATCATTTCATAGAGATACTTTTCATTCTTTTTTATGGCTACATAGAATTCCATTATGTGGCTGTACCATAGTTCTTTCAGTGAGGCCCCTATTGCTAAACATTGTTTTCACTCTTTCACTATTATAAGCAGTGCCACAATGAAATACCTCATACACATGGCCTTTCATTTTAGTCTAGGTGTTGCTGAGTCCAACAATAAGTGTGTTTGTAAATATGTTAGATGTTACCATATTTTCCACAAGGGTTGTACTATTTTGTGTTCCCACCAGTGATCCCTAGTGGCTACTGAGCCAGATTCTGGCTAAATCTACCAGATTCTGGTAAAGAATCTGCTTGTCAATGCACAAAACTGGGGTTCAACTGAGGTTGGGAGGATCCCCTGGAGGAGGAAATGGCAACCCACTCTAGTATTCTTGCCTGGGAAATCCCATAGACAGTGGAGCGTGGCGGGCTGTGGTCCATGGGGTTGCAGAGTCAGACATGACTTGCTGACTAAACAACAACAACAATCAGTGATACATGGGAATGCTTATTTTTCCTTAGCTTTACTAATAGTGTCAAACTCTAGTTTTACCAGTCTCAATAAGCAAGAAGTTATATACTTATGTAGTAACTTGCATATCTGTTTTTACAAATGAAGTTGAGCATTTTTTCATATGTTTATGGATCATTTATATTTCATTTTCTGTGACCTGTCCATGACATTTGCCTATTTTAAAATCAGATTGTTGATCATTTTCCTGTTGATTTTTAAGAGTGCTTTATAATTTAGGAGTTAATAGTCTATGAGATAGTTGCACGTATATTTTCCTGAGTTTGTTTTTTTCACTTTACTGATAACATTTTTTTCCCCATACAGCATTTTAAAATTTTCATGTAGGTGAATTTATCAGTCTTTTCTACTGGATTTTGGTTAATAATTAAAAAGGCTTCCTTGGAACAGGGAACTAACCTAGGATCTACAGGACTTTGGATATTATATGCAAAGTTTTATGAATGTGTGCTTATATAATTTTTCTAGAAAGATGGTTCATGACTTCTGTCAGTATCTGAAAGGAGCCTGTGATCCAAAGAAGGTTAAGACTCCAGGTAGAGTCAGAAAATGCATTTTTATTTTCAGAAGCACCATAACAAATTAATGTGATTGTTTTTTGTTTCAGACCCTCTTGCATGAAATGATACATGCTTATTTATTTGTCACTAATAATGATAAAGATCGGGAAGGGCATGGTCCAGAGTTTTGTAAGCATATGCATCGCATCAATCGTCTGACAGGAGCCAATATAACGGTATATAAAGCCACACACATTTATGATATTTAGTAGTTATTTATTCAGTATTTCTTGGGATTTAATTAAAAATAGAGAACTGGGTAGAAACAAATACTGTGTTTGAGGATTTCCCAGGGCAAGTGAGGGGCCCAGAGAAGCAGACTGGCTTATCTGGGACCCCATAGTAGAAGATAGCAGTTCTTGTGACATCCCTGAGATCGCTAACCTCTGGGAGCAGCTTGTGCAGAGTTATTGCAGGCCTGAGTACCTCTCTTCTGGACTATTACTAACATCTCCTAATTACGTTTCCTCATTGTCTCTTCCTTCAATCTGTCCTATATTCTGCTATTATATGTTACTCCCTTCATCAGAAGTCTGTGACTTGCATTTCTGCATAATGTGGGAGGTGGGAGAGCCTGGGGTCAGAAAGCAGAAAGAGTCAGGTTGCCTACTTGCTGATGCTGGCGCCACTGATTATGGGACCTACTTAAACTCTTCAATGCTTCGGTTTACTCACATGTAAACCGAAGGGGGATGATAACAATACTTAGGCTACTGGATCCTTGTGAGGGCCAGAGAAAACACAAGCAAAAACATTTTAGTACAGTTTGGGTACTAATTAAATATTAGCTGTCTTTGTTATTATACATTCATTTTATCCAGTAACCTTACTAACTTTCCACAACTCCCCTGCTTATGTTTCTAACGGAACTTTTCATCTCTGCCTTTCCTCATATATTCTTTCCCTAAAATGTGCCTCTTCTATTTTCTGTCAAAATGATCTTCATCTTTACAGTGGGATATAACTTCTCCCTCCTTTTAACCTCCTCAGCAGATATGTAACCTTTTACAATGTTATATTCTACTTTCAGACCCCAATAGGGTGGCTCTTACTTATTTTTATACACACCTGTGTATCTTTATACACATCTGCACAAGATGTATAACATAGCGCCTCTACAAGCATTTCAGTTCAGTTCAGTTCAGTTGCTCAGTCGTGTCCGACTCTTTGCTACCCTGTGAATCACAGCACGCCAGGCCTCCCTGAGGCTGCTGCTGCTGCTAAGTCGCTTCAGTCATGTCTGACTCTGTGTGACCCCAAGACAGCAGCCCACCAGGCTCCCCCGTCCCTGGGATTCTCCAGGCAAGAACACTGGAGTGGGTTGCCATTTCCTTCTCCAGTGCATGAAAGTGAAAGTGACGTCGCTCAGTCATGTCCAACTCTTAGCGACCCCATGGACTGTAGCCCACCAGGCTCCTCCATCCATGGGATTTTCTAGGCAAGAGTACTGGAGTGGCCAGGCCTCCCTGTTCATCACCAACTCCCGGAGTTCACCCAAACTCATGTCCATCGAGTTGGTGATGCCATCCAGCCATCTCATCCTCTGTCATCCCCTTCTCCTCCTGCCCCCAATCCCTCCCAGCATCAGTCTTTCCCAATGAGTCATCTCTTTGCATGAGGTGGCCAAAGTATAGGAGTTTCAGCTTTAGCATCAGTCCTTCCAATGAACACCCAGGACTGATCTCCTTTAGAATGGACTGGTTAGATCACTTAGCAAGTACTGAATGTAATTGAACCAAAACAAATATTAATTCCTACAGAGATTAAATGCCTTGGTGTGTTTAGTGTTTAGAAATTTCCTTATTTTAAAAAGCAGTAAAAGCCAGTGTGATGGAAAGGGAGAGTATTCACCCTCCATGTATTATTTTCTAGTTGTCAGTTTAATTTTCTAGAGAGCTCATTTCATTATTGGACTGAGTTCCTTTAACACCAAATAAGTGGCTTGCTTTAACACAGTCACATAAAATCCAGATTAGCAAAGGAATTACACAGTTGCTAGTATAAAAGACTTTTACACTTTAAGCAAAATTCTAGTGTACTTCCTGTTGTTCAATTGGAAGAGAATTCAGGAGATTTTATCAGGTAGACAGCCCTTGCTTTCCCAGGTTACATTCTGTTATAGCAGACTCCATGGGGCATCCACATTGAGGACAGTTTTTAGTTAACTACATTGTTAAAGTTACAGCCCCAGGCCATAGGAATTCTAGACGTTGGAATCAGAATAGATCCAATTCCTTGTCTTTTTTTACCACTGAGTTACTAAGCGAGGTGTTCTCAACATGAGAGAAGGCAGGGTCTTACAAGCCTGCTTGCTCCCAAACCTCTGTCCTCCAGTCTCTTCTGCACTTACTATAATTGGCATTGCATGCTTGCCAAATAATAGAATTTGTTTGCTTATAGTAGAGAGATAGTTAATATAAAACTATCTATAGAGTTACAAAAAGCTTAGTACTGTTTCCCACATGGGGAATTTATTAAGAGCTTAAAAAAAAAAACAAAACTCGTATGCTGCTGTTGCTCCTTACCTTATGTAACTAATAACGTTCCACTGAGAGGACAGGAGGAAAAGTTCCTCAGTCATTTGGAAGTATCATTTGTAAAACGGTGCCGTGCCAGCCTCAGTGCCACCATGTGGGAGGGCTCACCTTCCTTTCAGCCTGAACTCTACTGTCTGCTGCCGCTTAGGTAATAAGATTTCATCTAGAGGGTGAAACTGAGGGATTCTGTTCAAGGACTGAAAAGCACATTTAAAGAGTATTTGTCTCAGTGAAGTTTCTCATTCACTCAGTCACCAAACACTTACTGAGCATCTTCCTTATGCCAAACTGGTAATAACTACTAGGGATAGAAGGATGAGAACATTCAAAGCCTGGAGAGCTTTTCACCTATAAACAGATACAGTGGTACCCCAGAAAGCTTGTTGTGAGGAAATGAGCAGAGCTGGGCGAATGTGGAGAATGGATTTGGCAGAGGCAGCCTGAGACCAGGTGCTTGTGTGTGGGCCCAGAGTTGATAGGGAAGAGTCCTTTGGAATCCTTTGGTATGGTTACCTATAGGGGAAATTTCAACCTAAGTAGTGGGAACAGTTCTTACTGATTATGACATATAAAATCTTTATCATCATTTAGAGAGTGGGTTTCTTTTTTTTTTTTTTCATTTTTTTTAAAACTTTACAATATTGCATTGGTTTTGCCATATATCAACATGATCCGCCACAGGTATACATGTGTTCCCCATCCTGAACCCTCCTCCCTCCCTGTACCATCCCTCTGGGTCGTCCCAGTGCACCAGCCCCAAGCATCCAGTATTGTGCATTGAACCTGGACTGGCGACTCGTTTCATACATGATATTATACATGTTTCAATGTCATTCTCCCAAATCATCCCCCCGCCCCCCCAGCAAAGAGTCCAAAAGACTGTTCTATACATCAGTGTCTCTTTTGCTGTCTCATATACAGGGTTATTGTTACCATCTTTCTAAATTCCATATATATGTGTTAGTATACTGTATTGGTGTTTTTCTTTCTGGCTTCACTCTGCATAATAGGCTCCAGTTTCATCGACCTCATTAGAACTGATTCAAATGTATTCTTTTTAATGGCTGAGTGATATTCCATTGTGTATATGTACCACAGCTTTCTTAGCCATTCATCTGCTGATGGACATCTAGGTTGCTTCATGTCCTGGCTATTGTAAACAGTGCTGCGATGAACATTGGGGTACACGTGTCTCTTTCAATTCTGGTTTCCTCGGTGTGTATGCCCAGCAGTGGGATTGCTGGGTCATAAGGCAGTTCTATTTCCAGTTTTTTAAGGAATCTCCACACTGTTCTCCATAGTGGCTGTACTAGTTTGCATTCCCACCAACAGTGTAAGAGGGTTCCCTTTTCTCCACACCCTCCAGCATTTATTGCTTGTAGACTTTTGGATCGCAGCCATTCTGACTGGCATGAAATGGTACCTCATAGTGGTTTTGATTTGCATTTCTCTGATAATGAGCGATGTTGAGCATCTTTTCATGTGTTTGTTAGCCATCTGTATGTCTTCTTTGGAGAAATGTCTGTTTAGTTCTTTGGCCCATTTTTTGATTGGGTCATTTATTTTTCTGGAATTGAGCTGTAGGAGTTGCTTGTATATTTTTGAGATTAGTTGTTTGTTGCTTGATTTGCTATTATTTTCTCCCATTCTGAAGTCTGTCTTTTCACCTTGCTTATAGTTTCCTTTGTTGTGCAGAAGCTTTTAAGTTTAATTAGGTCCCATTTGTTTATTTTTGCTTTTATTTCCAATATTCTGGGAGGTGGGTCATAGAGGATCCTGCTGTGGTGTATGTCGGAGAGTGTTTTGCCTATGTTCTCCTCTAGTAGTTTTATGGGGGGGGGGGCAATGGCACCCCACCCCAGTACTTTTGCCTGGAAAATCCCATGGATGGAGGATCCTGGTAGGCTCCAGTCCGTGGGGTCGCTAAGAGTCGGACACGACTGAGCGACTTCACTTTGACTTTTCACTTTCATGCACTGGAGAAGGAAATGGCAACCCACTCCAGTGTTCTTGCCTGGAGAATCCCAGGGACAGGGGAGCCTGGTGAGCTTCCGTCTATGGGGTCGCACAGAGTCGGACACGACTGAAGCGACTTAGCAGCAGCAGCAGCAACAGTAGTTTTATAGTTTCTAGTCTTACGTTTAGATCTTAATCCATTTTGAGTTTATTTTTGTGTATTAGAAAGTGCTCTAGTTTCATTCTTTTCCAAGTGGTTGACCAGTTTTCCCAGCACCACTTGTTAAAGAGATTGTCTTTAATCCATTGTATATTCTTGCCTCTTTTGTCAAAGATAAGGTGTCCATATGTGCGTGAATTTATCTCTGGGCTTTCTATTTTGTTCCATTGATCTATATTTCTGTCTTTGTGCCAGTACCAGACTGTCTTGATGACTGTGGCTTTGTAGTAGAGCCTGAAGTCAGGCAGGTTGATTCCTCCAGTTCCATTCTTCTT